>CM058043.1:58773031-59373031 GCA_030169165.1 Centaurea solstitialis
AAAATTTTAAAAATTGACCCTAACAATTTTCCCCCTTTTTTTTAAAAAAGTTGAAAACCCAAAAAAATATTAAAAAAAAAAAACTCTTTTGGATTTAGTTTTGGAAGAACTTTAGCAAAAAAATTTTTTAAAAAAAAAAATTTTTAAAAAATTTCTTCCCCTTTGTATTAAAAATTTTTCCCAAAAACGCGTCTTGACATAACCAAACAATCTCCCCTGAAGAATCTTTCTTCAACACAATCAATCTTTTAACAATCCCCCCTTATAACAAAAAAAAAAACCCCCCTTTTTCCCAAATTTCAATTTTTTTGAATAAACCCCCTTTTTTTAAGTAAACTGTAATTTTTAACCCCCCAAAAAGGAACTTTAGATAGGTTCAGAGCTTTGACACTAGTGATAACCCGTCCCCCTTACAAGATATGATCCCTTTGATGGGTTTTTTTTCAAAAAAACTTTTTCTCCTTTGCGAATCAACAACCAACATAAAACCTTTTTTCCCCTTTTTAAACCAAACTTTAAATAAAAGGGGTTTTTTAAACCT
Source organism: Centaurea solstitialis (assembly GCA_030169165.1). NCBI lineage: Eukaryota > Viridiplantae > Streptophyta > Magnoliopsida > Asterales > Asteraceae > Centaurea > Centaurea solstitialis. The sequence goes on from CM058043.1 coordinate 58,773,573, forward strand.
TAAAAAAAAAGAAAAAATTCTTTTTCTGAAATTTCCCCCTTTAAATTTTTTTTACTTGCTCATTTTTTTCTCTGGGATCTTTAAAACAAAAACCATTTTTTCCCAAAAAAAGTAACATAAAACCTTCACAAACTCTTAATCAACCGGGAATTTTTTAAAATTTCCCAAAAAAACCCCCTCATAAAATCTTTTATCCCCTTCAATATCTTCAAATTTTTTAAATTTCTCTCATGACAAAAAAATTTTTTGGTATATCTTTGTATATTCCCCCCCATTTTGTTTAGGAGAACTTTAAGCCCCACCAATTTTCCTCTTTCCCCCAAAAAGAATATTTTCCCTTTAAAAACAAATATCCCAAAAAAAAATAAATTTTTTTTCCCCCTAAAAAGTATTGTTAGTAAATTGTTCCCTCGAATAATGTTTTAAAACAAGTTGCCCCCCCTAAAAAAGGTTTTTTTAAAAACAAATTTGCCTCCCCCCTTAAAAATGGGTAACATTAAAAGAAGCATTTAGAAATTTTTAAAAAAAAAAATTTGGGAAATTTTTTGGGGTATTTATTTTAGAGGGAAATTGGGGAAATGAAAGGTTGTACCCAAAAAAAAATTTTTAAAATTTTAAGTTCTGTGATTGTTGGAATAAATTTTATGAATTTGGGGGAAAAAAGAGTGTTGTAAAGAAAATAATCATAATGGTTTCCCAAAATATTGATTAATGGAAATATCAAAAATAATAAATTTTAAAAATTTCCTAAAAATTTATAATTTTTAATTAATTTCAAGATTTGGGCCCGGGGAAAGGTAAATCCGGGAGGGGGGGGATTATTAACCCCCAGGTTTTCCGGGGTAAGATGTGAATATATGGTTGAAATGGGGTATTTGTGAAAATTTTAAAAAAATTTTTTTTTTTTTATGTTTGTTGGGTTTTTTTTAAAAAAAAAAAATTTAAAATTTTAATTTAAATTTTTTTAAAAATTTTTAAGAATTTATTAAATTTTTTATTTTGTTATTGAATTAAAATTTGTTTTTTAAAAAGTTTTTAAGTTTTGGGAAATTTTTAAAAAAAATTGTGTCTTGTTGAAAAAAAATTGGGGAAAATTGAAATTTTGGGGGTTTTTAGAAAAAATGGGGGTTACAAAATTTTTTATTGAAAAAACATTGTGGTATGTAAATTTTGCTTTTTTTGGTTTCCCCTCAAGACTAACCCGTTGGGTTTTCTTTTTTAAAAATTTCCCCCAATGTGCGATGCACAGGGGGGCAAAATGGTCTTTTCCACAAAAAAAAAATTTGTTGGCCCAAAAATTTAAAATTTTTAATTTTTAAAAATTTATTTAATAAAATTTTTAAAACTAAAAAAATACACCATGTTTAACCCTTATCCCACCATGACCCCCATAAATTTTTTAAAAACCCAAAAAAAAAACCCCCAGCAAAACCTTCATCCCCCCGCCATCCATTTCAAAAAACCCCACCACTTCACAAGAGCGGGGGCCCCACCATAAAGCCCCCCCCCGTAAAAAAAACCATATCTTCACAAGACATCACCCCCCGGGGTTTTGGTTGTTTTCCCGGCGAAGACCACGGTCACCTACCATTTCCAGATCTGGATTTCGCCCCGGGTTGGTTTCCAAATCGGGTTTTTTTCGTCGCCTTTTTTTCCAAAATTTCCACCAAAAATCTTGTTTTTTTTCCCCAGGGGGCCCCCCTATTTAAAGAGGGGGGGTGTGATTTGAAGCAACACAATCCATTTTCGATTTCAGACTTAAAGCTTCAAACTTTAAAAAAAGGAATAATAGTTGGGTTAAAAAAAAAATTTATTTTGGGGTAAAAAACTAAGGAAAAAAGAGATTTCACATAGAGGGGGAAAAGCTCGCGGTGGTGAAGATCGAAATGCACTAGAAGGAAAAGGGGTGGGTACCAAAAAAACATGACTTTTTTTAAAAAGGGGGGAAAAAGAGGGTGGTTTTGGGTTTTTTAAGGGGGGGAGACATAAATGGTGATGAAGGGGGGTATAGTATTTTGGGGGTTTTTTTTTGGTGGAGTTTAAAAAAAGGTGGGGATAATGATAAAATTTTTTGGGGGTTTTGGGGGGTTTTTTTTTGGGGGTTTTTTTTTTGGGTTTCTTGATGAGTGTTGTCTGAAAAATGGGATGAGGTTTTTGGGTTTTTGGAAAATGGTGATTTTGGGGGACAATGGTGGTTTGGAGATTTTGATTGTTTGCTAGGTTTTTTTAATTTTTTACTGGTTTTAAAAAGTTTAGTGGTTTGGATTAAAGGGGGTTTTAGTTAAAAAGGAGTGGAGATTCAAGAAATGAAGATGGGAGGAAGAAAAGAGGAAAAAAAGACTAAAATGCCCTCGTGAAAGGCACAGGGGAAGGGGACTTAACATGGGACAACTAACGGTGTTATTTTTAAAAGGGACCAAAAAAAGGGAAAAATAGCATACCACAATTTTTTTTCTGAAAAAAATTTTTTTATAGGGACGAAGGGGGGGGTTTTTGGGTTTAAACCCCACAAGACCAAAATTGCAATTCACTTATAACTTAAAAAAATTTTTTAAAAAAAAAAAAAATTTAAAGTTCTTTGTTTTTTTTTTTTAAAAAAATTTGTCCCCAACGCGGACCACCGGTAAAAAGGGTTTCCTTACCGCCCCAAAGGGCCGGGCATCGGTCTTTTCCCCTGCTTTTTTAAAATTTTCCCCCAAAAATTTAAAAACAAGTTTCCCTAAATAAATAGTTAGTGAATGTTGATTGTACAAAAAAACCCATTCAATTAAGTTTTTCTGGTTTTTTTCATTTTTTTCACCTTAAAAAAAAAAGGGGTGAAATGATTAGGCGTAACAATCGAGTGAGCAAAACCCGATACGATAAATATCGGTTTACGTCCCAAACAGAGGATCGGTTATAACCCCCGGGTTTAAAAATAAACTGATTTTATCCCAAAATATGCAACTGAATGGTAAATTTTCCCCTTTTTTTGACAATGAAAGATGTCATAAAATTTAAAAATTAAGAGTTTTATAACAAAAAATAAAGCGTGTTTAAAAAAAGGGGTCAAATTTTTTAAACCCCTTAATTAACTACATAGAACCTAAGATTAATGCAAAATAATAGAGGTAGAGGTAGAGAGGGGGAACACCCCCGATGTTTTGGGGGGTGCTGAAATTTAAAAAAAAATGGCCACTTGATGGATGGTGTATGGGGACCCCCTCCATCCCCTACTGTTTCTTTTTATTCACCCCGTTACAAACAGTTGTAACACACACACACAAACACACAACGCTAGCTTTTTGGGTTTGGGGTTTTTTTTCCAAAAAAAACCCAAAACTTTTCCCCCTTTATTCCTTTACTGCCCCTTTTTACCCTTAAGAAAACCCCCCTACAATAAATTAAAAATTTTTTTGGGGAATCCCCCTTTTATGGTCATGGCTATGGCCCCCTCAGGTCTAAGGCTGTGTTTGGCAAAAATAAGTAGCTTATGAAACGCTACTTGGGGAAATAGGTTTTGGGGGGCTTTTTATAGCCTTTTCCAAAATTTTACCCTTATTTTTAATTTTTAACTTATACTTAAAAAAAACCCTTTTTGGTCATTTTACATACTCAAAAGCTTTTTTTGGGGAAAAAATAATTTTTTTTAAAAATAGTTTTTAAAAACTGGGGAGCTTAAAAAATTAACCCAGGTTTCAGCTATTAGCTATCAACTAGTTTCCCCAAAAAAGCCTAAGGCCCCTCGGGTTTAGGGTTTAGGGTTTAGGTTCAAAGTTCAGGGGGCCCAAGAGTCCATCAACGCATTGTACAATTTTCTAGGTTCAAAAGATTTAAATCAAGTCACTTGGCTATTTTTTGGGTTTTTGAAAAATATACCTCATTGAAATTCGTTCTTAAAATCTGAATCTGGCTAATAAAAAAAAAAATATGGTACCTGGAGAAAAATTGACCTATTTTACGGGCCCTTTTTCCGTAACAGTAAACTTGACCCCCGGGGGAAAAACCCACAACACTTTTTTAATTACTCCAAAACCCGGGGGGGTTTCCCCTTAACAACCCGGCAGTTCAGGGAATCCCGGTGCGTGACTTTTTTGACCTTTTTTTTTTCAGCCAACACTATTTAAAAAACTTCTTTAGCCTTCGGGGAAAACCGTGCCCTTTTTTTGGTTGGCTCTAGAACAAGTGCGTAAAAAAATTCAAAAAGGGAAAATAGAAAAGGGTAAAATTTATCACAGCAGTTTTTGGGGTTAAAAATTCTATAATCTTTTTATATTTGAAGAAAAAGTTAAAATTATAAATAAATTACATCAAAACGGGAAAGCAAGTTGTCTATTTTGGGAAAGATCTCAAAAAAAATTATTTTTCATTGAAACTTTTGATATGTTAAGGGGGCCTAGAAACTTTCAAAAAAATTTAATATATAAAAAAAAAATTTTTAAAGTCAATTTTTTTGGGGGGAAAAAAAAAATTTTTTTTAAAAAAAAACCAATTTCTTACAATAAATTTGGAGAATCTGCGGGGAGTTTTTTAAAATTTTTTAAATTTTTTGGTCGAAAGCTAGATGACTATATAATGACAAAAAAGAATATGTTAAAAATTTTTCCTAAATTGGAAAAAAAAGGGGCTAACCGGAAAGAAGTGAAAATAAACCCCTCGGACCTTTATGAAAAGCTTTTGAAGTAGTTTATCAAAAAAACTATTTATAAGTTAAAAGTAGTTTTTGGATTACGGCGATAAATAAAAAACAAAAAAAAAATACATATACACTGCTTAGGTAGTAAAACATGCCCCAGGGGGCATTTAAAAATAGCAAAAAAAAAAATTTTGTTGGGTTTTTTAAAAAACTCAATAAAACTTTCAACCTAAAAGCCCCCCCGGGAAAGAAATTAAAACATATTTTTTTTTTAGAAGAATAAAACTATAAAATTTTATTTATATATATTTTTAAAAAAGAAAGAAAACATGTTTTACCCTTCCCTTCAATTGCCTTTTATGGGTACCCAAATTCCCTGCTGTCCCCCCCCTTTTAAAATCCCCCTTTTTTCGTTCGGGTAAGACAATGAAAAAGCAAACAAACTTTCAAAAATGAGAACAAAAAATCCGCAAACATGCTTTGCCTGTTTCTTTTTTTTAAAAAAAAGGGAAAGTGGACTAAAATAGCTGCTTGAATTGTGTATTCTTTTTTTGGGAAAAATTTTCCCAAAAAACACCCGCTAGTTCTTTTTAAAGCAAAGGGCAGATAAAATTTTACCTTTTTATCAAGTTGGGATGCTTTACTGCAACTGCTTCTTTTTAAATGAAATTTGAAAAAAATAAACATTTTGCCCCCGTTTACACCCCCCCAAAAAACCTACTTTGAACAGTATTATACCTTTCCCCCAGTTCCAAGTAGGGCTGCAGCCCCGGTTTTTTAAAAAATATGCCGCTTTTGTTGCTGTTGATTTTGATGGCATCCGTATAAAAACCCCAACCCCCCCCCCCCAATTTTTTTGCTTTGAAAGGTTGTTCCCCTTTTTTAAAAAAAATTCGGGTGAGAAAAATTAACAGTAAGGCAACCATGAATGAAAAAAAAAAATAAAACATATAGATAATCGATATAGGGGTTGATTCTGTAAAACCCAAAAAAAAAGGGTTTAAAAAACCCCAGGAACATGTCATTTGTTTTTTTCATTGATTTTTCCATTAAGGCTGGAATTTAAGGTATTGAATTTGTAAATAAAATTTTTTTCAAAAACTTATAAAAACTTTTTTTTGTGAAACAAAAAAAAAATAAATGTTAAAAAAACTCATATGTGTAACATATAGATATTAATCAATCCCTTTAAAAACGTAGCCTTAGATAAAAAAAAAAAAGGGAAAAGTGAAAAAATTAAATTTTTAAAAATTCTCGGGGTTTCAAGGGTTTTTGGGGTTTTTACTTGTTTTTGTCCCTATATTTAAAAATTTATATATACAAATTTTTGTTTGCGCAAAAGTCTAGTTAAAAAAAAGTGAGAAAAAAAAAGGACTGGGGGAAAAGGGTACCCATATTAAAGAAGGAAACCTTTAAGTATCGAAACCCCATTTTATTCTTCTTTTAAAAAAAGATTTAAATAAGGGGCTGTTTTTTGGGGTTTGGGTTTTTATTAAATTGGTTGGTTAAAAGGGGGGGTGGGTTATGATTTTATTTTTAGACCAGAAAGGTTTTTTTTTGGGGAAAAAGTTTTTCTAAGGGGAAAAAACGTTTTTTTTAAACCAGAAGGGGGGAGGGGTTTGGAAAAACTTAAGGTGATTTGGTTGTAAAAAATTTTTTAGCTTTCAAGGGAAAAAGGGAAAATTTTTGAAAACGCTTTTTGGGTTTAAAAAAATGAAATTTTTTTTTTTTTAGTTCTATGAAAAATTTAAAAAATTTTTTAGTAGTTTTCGAAACTTTTTAAACGTGTATTCTAATTTTTAAATGAAAAATGGGGAAAAACCCCCCTTTTAAAACCCAAAAGCGCTTTTTAAAACTTTCATAAAAAGAATGAAAATCAAAATCCCTTTTCTAAAAAAAGTTTTCTAGGGGAAAAAAAAGTCCCACAACCAAAAGACCTTAGTTTTTTCATAAATTTTCCCCCTAAAGACTTCCCCTTTTTATTTTAAAAACTAAAAAGTCATTATACACGAGAGAATAATTGTGATTTTCTTAAGCTCATTAAAAAAGCAAGAAAAAAAAACAGACCCCAGCTCGGGGCCCCCTTGAATTTTAGAAAGGGGTGGACATAACAAGCTTTAATGCTTAATAATCCTGTTTCCTTTTCTTTAGCGTTTCCCGCAAGGGGTTCTTTTGGGACAACTCACCAGACGATTTTCCTTTCCACTTCATCAGCCTTCTGCGCAGGAAAAAATGCAAGTTGGAGGTATTAGGAAAACCCGGCACCTCCATGTTCGCTAGAAAAGCACTGTAAAAGGGTTTGTTTTTAAACAATCCCAACGGGGACCGTGACCCCCCCTGGGGATGGTGAAGGCAAGAAATCATCCGAGTTCATCAAAACCCGAAAAAAACTATGGAACAGCCAATTTTCAATGTCATAAAATATAGGTAAATTCCATATTTGGTCCCCGTGGTTTAACATATTGCATTTTTGGTCCCTTTTTAAATAATTATGGTAAAGGTCCCTTGGGGGTTTACACTATATTGCACTGTTGGGCCCTGGTTTTTTTCTATATTCCACTATTGGTAAACCCATGTTAACAGATTTTTTTTTTCCCCCAAGTTAGGGGGTTTGGACCAATAGTGCAATCTAATTAAACCATAGGGGCCCTTTTTTCATAATTAATTTTAAAAAAGGAAAAACCCAAAAATGCAAAAATATGTAAACCAAAGGGGGGAATATGTTTAAATTACTCTTTAAAAAAAAAGCCCTAATTGGGTTCCCCCTTTTGCATATGTTGTGGGTTTGCAAGGGTGTGTTGTGTGTGTGTGTGTGTGTGTGTGTGAGAGGAGAGAGAGAGAAGAGAGAGAGAGGGGAATATGACCTGACACAACCCGGGGACATGCTTGCTAAAATTTTAGTAGAAATTCACTCATAAAAGGGGCTTTTGTGAAAGCTCCTTTGCACCAATTTTTGAAGGAGGGCTAAAAACCCCTAGGAAAACCGAAATTTCCCTTTCATCCTGGGGTATTAATCATCCAACCAAAGAATGAAATCAGATAAAAGTTTTAAAAATGGCAGGTTAAACATATAGATTGAATTATAGATGGATATCACCAGACACATGGTACAAAATGAAAATACAAAATCTAAGGGGCATTTGTTTTTATGGAATGTTTTAAAAATTTGGGATTTTGGGGTCTCATAAAAGGGTTTTTGGGTCTTTTTTGTTTTTGGGGTTTTTACATTTAAATAAAATTGAATCCCATTCTCTATAAATTATTAAAGAAAAAAATAAAAATTTAAAAAATTTCCTTTTTATTAATAGAGTTTATAAACGAATTTTTTTAAACCCAAAAAAAATTCTAAGAAATCCCATGAAATCCCAACTATTCCATGAAATATGATATCCTAAATTTCAATTCCGGATTTTTCCCTTTAAAACCCCAAACCCCAGGATGGCACAAAAATTAAAATTTTTAAATCCCCAACCCCAAAAGCTGAAAACCCAAAAACAGCCCCTAGAAGAAAATCACTACAACAGTTCATACACAAGGGGACATCTTTTATGTTCAGTAAAAATATTCCAACCCAAAAAGAAATTTAAAAACCAAAAAACAGTTGGCAGGCCCAGGGGGGGATCAAAGTTTTTTTAGAAAAAAAACCCCGGGCAATCAAGTTTGGTAAAATTTCAACAGAATCAGGATACAAAAAAAAAAAGGGGAAAAACCCTTTTAAAAACCCCTTGGACAAAAAATTATTTTTCTAAAAGAAAAAATTTTGGGTCCTTTTAAATTTAGTCCTGCCTTTAAAAAAGGGGGTTTTTCTTTTGTATTTTTTTCGGAAAGTTTCCTAGACCATCTTTCATTCCCCTTTCCCTTTTTTAAACCCCGGACGGGGAAACCACGAACAACAAAAGGTTATGCATAATTGTTTTAAAAAAAATATAAAACAAAAATTTTCCCAAATTTGCGGATTACAAAAAAGTCAAAAATTAAATCAATACCTTCAAAAGGGTATTTAGAGCGATTCACTCTTTTTTTTGGGTACGGAATTTTTCGTATCCTTCTTGATAATTCTGACCTTCCTTACCTGGCTGAGATAAGGGGGTCTAAAGCGGGGTTAAAAATTTCCCTGGATCCTTTCAAAATGTTATGGCTAAATTTTATGCCTGATTCAAGATTATCAAAAAATCAAAAAATCACAAAAGGGAAAACCCCTTTTTTTATAAAGGGAATGGGGGAAAAAAACATTACAATTCGCCACATCTAACAAATTCTCAAATGAATTAACCCAAAAACCCCCTTTTTCATCTTGAGCATTTCGTCAATTTTAACACCATTTTTTTATCCATTTTCTTCAAAAACTTTTTCTTTTAATTTTTGTTTTTTGTTCTTTCAATATAATATTATTTTTTTTAATTTTTCTTATTTGTTTATTAAATTTTTTTTGAAACCCTTTTTTAAATTTAAAAATTTAAAATTTAAAAAAAATAAAAATTTTTCTTTTAACCAAAAATTTAAAAAATACAAAGGGGGATTTAATTTAAACATTTTTAAAAAAATCTAGTTTGATTCTCACTCAAAATTGCCTTTTCGGTCATGTTACTTTACCTAAAAATTTTTTTTTTTTCAATTTCCTCCATTGTAACATCTCTTTTTAAAAAAAAATTTTCCCTGTTTCGCTGTTTTTAAAAAATTTTTTAAAAAATCCTTTCTGTTCCCAAAATGTTATTCTATTGGGAATACATTACCAAAAATTTATAATTATGGGTATTTTTTAAAATAAATACATTGGTTAAGATTTAAATTTTTTATCAAAAATTTGATTAAAGTGCTATTTCTTGAACTTATCATTCAAAATATTACCCTACAACACTTCTTTTTTAAAAAGGGTTTTAAACGTTTTAAAAAGACATATTTCTGTTATCCCAAATGTTGTGGACAATTTTTTTCCCCCAATTAAAGCCTAAGAAAGTTCTTTAATGCAAAAACAATTCCCCAAAATAAGATGGGGGAAACCTTAAAAAAAAGGGTGAAAAAAGATTAAAGAAAAAACAGTCACAGTCCAAATTTAAAAGTTAGAGAAGTTAAAAAATAATAAAAATAGAATAAAAAAAATGCTGAACAATGAAAAATTTTGAATCAGAAGTTAAGATGATAATTAATGTTTTTTAAGTGGTTATTTCCCCTTTTTTGCAGCTTTCATAATGTTAGCTATACCTTAGAGAAGAAAACTTAATTGCCATTTGAAATTTTTAGAACAAGTGCTTTTAGGGGTTGGAACTTGGAAAAAGTAAACACCCCCCGGGGGAAACTCATGCTTCAAAACTTGCCCTTTCGATGCAATAATTTTAAAAAGGGAAAAAGTCCCTTTTTCCCCCCCCCTAAAAAGGGGGAAAGGGAAAAAAATAGGGGGGGTAAATTTAATTAAAAATGAAAATACTTCCAAAAAGATTTTCCCCCCATTGATTCCCCCCGGGTCAACCCCGGGGGAAAAAGGGAAATTTTTTTTTAAATTTTTAAACCCGTCATCAGCAAAAAAAACGTTTGGATTGCGTTGGATGCAAATGGTTTTTGGAGCAACACTTGTCCCACACGACGTTAAAAAAATGGGATCCATGGCAAAAACCCCCTTAAAATCCAAAATTTTTTAAAAGGGTTAAAAAAAAGTCATTGATTTTTGCTACATTAAAAAATCTATTACAGAGTTTAAATCCCTCAATATTTCAACCCCCCCAGACCCTTAACTAAACAAAAAAAAACCACAAGACATGTAATTGCTTTTTATAAGCTTTCATTTGATACTATTGAAGAAAAACGTTTTGAAGCGCAGAGGTGAAAAAATTTTTCCCGGGGTAAAAAAAACAAAATTTCTAAAATTTTCCCTTCCCCCCCCCGGGGTTGTGTATTTGGATTCGTCCTCACTTCCAATAAAAATTTAAAAGGGTTTTGTTTGGAAAAAATATTTTATAAGCTAGTTGGTGGGCTGAAAAACTAGCTTTTTGACAAAATAATTTTTTTGTACTAATAGTGCTTATATAAAAATAGTTTAGAAAAAAAAAGTTTAGGTATGAAAAAAGCCCCAAAAAAGGGTTTTTTTGGGGGGTTTTTAAAATTTTAAAATTAAAAGGGGGAAAATTGGGAAAAAACCAAAAAGCTTCGGGAAAAGCTACTCGAACTGGTTTTCCCAAATAAGTTTAGCAATGTACATGTTTGGATGGACAGAAATTTTTTTTCCAAAAACAGCCTAAAAGGGGGAAAAAGGATACTTTTTTTTTCCAAACCCTAACTTTTTTTTTTTGTTCACAGCAAATTTGTAAAAACAAAATGCCCCTTTGACGGGAGAAAATTTTTTTGGCTAAATCTTTTTCCCGTTTATACTTTGAGCCCCTTGAGGGGAAAATTTCCCGGGTTTCCCTTGTGGCAAAAATTTGGGGAAAAAAAAATAGCAAAAATTTTCATTTGTCCCAAAAACATTTTTAAAAAATTGCAAAATTTTATTTTTATTTTTCCAAATAACGTCAGCTTTGAAAATAAAATATCATCAGTGAATTTTATAATTTAAACAGTTTTAAAAAGTACAACACTTAAATTAGATTGATCAGTATTCATCCCAAAAGTGTCAAAACTGGAGACCGGAATGACCCCCCAAAAATTGAAAAGGGGACCTTGTGGCGAAACCCAAAGGATGCCACGGGCCCCAAGCAGGTTGCCAAACCCCCCAAAAAGGGATAAACCCCCTTTTGGGCAGATTGAAAAATGAACATTAAGTGTGTTTTCCCCTTTTAAAACTGGATGACCCAAAAATGCAAAAAATAAAAATTTTCTGTTTTAAAAAAATATTAGGGCGTGAGCAAAAAAGCAATCACTGACAAAGAAGTGTGAGGAATTTAACTCAACCCAACAAAAAAAACTCACATAGTGTTTTCATATGTAGGGTTGGGTTTTTAACGAAAGGGGGCCCCCAAAATTTTAAAAAGGGACGAACGCATGAGAACAAAAAATTAAAAATATGGATGTCAAATTAACAAGAAAAAAAATGCTCGCCTTTTTTTTTGGGGGGGAACTTGTTTGACTCCAAAATTTTTTTTTTTATTTTTTCCCCCAAAGAATAGTGGGGATGGGGTTTTTTTGTTCAAATTAAAAGGGGTTTTTAAATTTTAAAACCCCCTTTTAACCACGTCCCCTCTCATTTACAGTTTAGATCTACTCTCGCATTTGTGTTTTTAAAAAAAAGGGGAGTTCTAAATTTTTTGCTCCACCCGTGTGATTTTTATAAATCATCATGTAATGTGGTCATAAAAAATTAACTTCTCAGGAAATAGTAGTGTCTTTTGGGGTTTTTGCCTCCCCTTTAGCCCCATAAAAAGTTAAGCCCTTTCCCCCCTTTTCTTTAGCAAATAATTTGTTCAACTAAACCCCGCCCCTGTGGGTATTTTTATCCGTGTGTCCCCCCAAAAAAATTTTCTTAGGGGGAAAAACTCCAAAACTTTTCAGTAAATTTTTTCCAACAGAGCAAAAGGAACTAGGATTGTTTTGGGAAAATAAGTTAAAGGGGCCCCCCATATACTTAGGCTTTTTTTGGGAGAAATAAGTTAGCTTATAAGTCAGGTATAGTTTTTGGGTCCATAAAAAAGCTTTTTTAAAAGCTACTCTCACAGCGTTTTGGTGATTATGGGGGGAAATTTTTTTTTTCCAAAAGCCCCTTTTTTAAAAAAGCATTTTTTACGTTCCCTTTTACAGTCATAAGTACCTTTTTTTTTTTGGAAAGGTTCTCTAGGGTTAACCCCAAAATACATCCTTTGGGAATTTGGTAATTAAATTACGGCCGTCTGAGACTAAGTTTTGGGGCCCCAATTATTTGGTAGAAAGAATTTAACCCTTTTGGGGGAAAGGGATTTTTCCACCCCCTCCCCAGGGGCCCCAACCACAAAAACCCCAACCCTTGTGGTTATCATAAAACTACCTTATCCTAGTTTTTGCCAAAAAAAAATCTTATTCATGGCTTTGTTTCAGCCATCATACCTACGGGGCATGAGGAAATTATCGGTCATCACCTCCTTATCATTTAAAGCTAACTTTTTAACTACTTTGACAAAATAGCTTTTTTAATTTTTAATGGCCCTTTTAAAAAGGGAACAGCTATCAAACCTAAAACAAAAAAATGAAAAAGACGAACGTACATGAAATGACCTGCTATCTCAAAAAAAACCCCAAATTGGGAACCACGGGGGCCCCCAAACAGGTGTGTTGACTTTTCTAAACCCAAAAAAAAAAAAACATTTGTACCAAAAAAAAAAAATTTAAACATACCAACGAGAAATCAACAAGCTTCCAGCAACAGTACAGCAGCCCCACACACGACCTCCCGGTATCCTTCAGGAGCAACGGGGTTTGGGGGGGTTTACCAAATATCTTTTTTTCCCTGAACTGTACAAAAATGCCATGGGATGTAATTTTTATGATTTTAAAAATCAAAGGGGAACAGTTGGTTGTTTTTTTTTAAAATTTGTTTGCCATTTTGGGAAAAGGGGAAAACCAAAAGGAGGCGTTTATTATCTAATGCCACAGGTAAAATGTTTTAAATTAAAAACATAAAAAATAAAAAAATTAATTCATAATCACAAAACCCAAAAATTTTTTTCACCCACCACTTTTTCCAACAATTTTGGGCCTTTTCCATTACAAGAGCGAAAGGGGGGAGATGTTGTGAAGCAGTTCATGTTTTTTTCCCCCAATCGGGATTCCCAAAAACCCGGTTAAAAACCCCTTGATACAAATCTTAAAAAATTATTGATGAAGAAAAAAGAATAATCAGATTTTTCCTCGGCAATTGAGTAATCAAAAAAATATTATAAGGGGGGTTTTTTTTTGCATAAATGTTTTGAGAAAGTTCGGCTTGAACTAAAATTTCATTGTGAAGTGGGGAATCCAAGAGCCCCCCACGGGGAAATATTTCATTGAATCATCATTCATTTTTTTTCGACTAAATAATAATGATTATTAAAGATGAATTGCCGGTGGCGTTCCTTGGTTTTTCATTTTTAAAAAATTAAAGAGGGTTTTTCCTTTAAATTTGCCCCTAAATGTATAAATTTTTTTTAATCCAGATGAAAAAAAAAACTACGATCATTTAAAAAAAAACCGCATGAAAAAAATGATAATGCCTTATAAATAAAAATCAACAAACCATTTGGATTTTTTAAAAAATTAAAGAAAGTGAAATTTTAAATACCAAAAAAAAAAAATTTTTTTATTAAGAAGTTTCCAAAAAATTTCCCTTTCCCAAAAAAATTTAAACCAAGGGAAATTTTTATTGAAATGGATGAGAAAAACACACTGGGGGGGGGGGGTGAGTGAAGGGGAAAGTGTGAAAAAGAAAAAAGGGGGTAGTTTTACTTTTCCCCGTTTCCATAATTCAACTGTTTCTAAGGAACGAAGGGGGATTATGAGGATTTTTTATGTATAATAAAGAACAAAAATAATAAAATTTTTTAAAATTTAATTAAATTTAAGTTATAGAAAAGGGGGGAGGGACTCCCTTTATCTAATTTTAGTTTTGATTTGAAGTTTTTTAAGGGGAGGTTATACTTTATTTTTAATGGTTTTAAAAATTTGGGGAAATTTTAAAAAATTTTATAATCCTTTTTTGATGGTAAGGTTTTTTAAAAAATGTTTTTACCAACCACTTTTTTTTTGACTTAAAATCCAAAAAACCCTTTTTTAAAAAAGGAAGGAGACAAATTTAATGCTAAAAAAATTATTATTGCATTCCTTAAAATATTTTAGAGAATTAAGTTTTTCCAACAATTAAATGAATTCAAAAAAAAATTTTTTAAAATTTGGTTGGTTTTGGGTGTTAAGTGAAAGGGAAAAAGATTTTATAATAAAAAGGGGGAATGAATAAAAAAATAAAAAAAAAAAAAAAAAATTTTTAAATTAAAAAAAGAAAAAAAGGGTAATGGTGAAAAAAAAAGTTAGTTTTAACAAATTTTAAAAAAATTATTATATTTTTCAGATTTAAAAAAATTTTAAAAAAAATTTTAAAACCCAAATGGGAAAAATTTAACCCGGGTTTATTGTTTGCCAAAAAATTTTTAAATTTTTTTAAGGGGGGGCCCTCATTTTTTTCAAAACCCCAAAAACAATCTAAATTTTTTAAAATTAAAAAAAACTTAAAATTTTTTAAAAAACCCTTCTAAAAAAAACTAAATTTCGTTCGGTTAACTTAAAAAAAACTTATTTTTTTAAAAAATTCAAAAGAAAAAAAGTACAAAAGAAAAAGATACTACGGGTGGGGAGAGGGGAAAAGAAAGCCCCGTGAGCGGTGGGGTTTTTTTGGGGGGGGCGGGCGGGGGGGGGGGTTTAGAATCGGGAAATTTTTGAAACGAATGCCCCAAAGGGGGGTTTTTAACCCTTCTTAAGTTTTTTGGGGCCTTTAAAAAAAATTTCCCCGGCCAAAAAAAAAAACCCCCCAAAAAAAACCCATAGATTAGGGGGAGATGAAGATGCCATTTTTTACTTTATTAATCCAACCTACACAAAAAAAAGAGAAGGGGTAGTGTATTGATTCTTGAAAGAAAATTTTGGTTTTGTGGGTTTTGGGTTTTGGGAAAGATAAGAAGAGGATAACAAGGGGAAAGGGTGATTAAAAGAAAAAAAACCAAAATTTTCCCAAGGGGGTTTTTAAATTTTTTTAGTACTCCATTGGCTCTAGTTATTACTTTTATATATCTTATGATAATTAATTTTTTTTCCCCCAATTTTTTTTTAAAAAAATTTAAATTTTATTCAAAAATTTAAAAAAAACTTTAAAAAATTTTTGAAAATTTTTTAATTTGTTAAATGTAAAAAAAAAAATGTTATTTAAATTTGATTTAAAATTTTAAAAACCAAAAAAAATTAAAATTACCCCAAAAAATTTTTTTTTAAATTTAAAATTATTTAAAAATTTTTAAAAAAAAAAAATCGGGGGGTTTGGGGAAAAAGGGATTTGCCAAACAATAGGGTATGGGGGTTTTTTTTTAAAGACCCCCGGTGAAACCCCTGTTTTAAACAAAAAAAATAGAAGTTTTTTAAAGGTAAATGTGTAGATTGAAAACAAAAAAAGTCACCACAAATAAAAAAACATGTCAAAAAATTAAATTTTTAAACCTTGAAAACAAAAAAAGGCCCTTGTAAAATTTTTTAAAAAAAAAAAAAAATATTTCAAACTTACCCCCAAAAAAATTTGGGGTCAAGGCCTTGGACCCCCAATTAGGGGGGCCTTTTTTTAAAAAAGTTTATTTTCATTTTTTTGGGGTTTAAAATTTTTTAGGGCCCCCCTTTCCCCCCTTTAAAAAAATTTTTTACCCCTTTTTTTAATTTTCCCCCCTTTTTTTTTAAAAATTTTTTTTTTTCCCCAACTTTTATTATAAATTTTTTTCCCTTTTTTGGGTTTTTAAATTTTCCGTTTCTTTTTTTTTCCCCCCCCAAAAAATTTTTTAAATTTTTTCCCCCCCAAAAAAAAAATTTTAAATTTTTTTTTTTTTTAAAAACCAAATTTTTAAAGAAAAAAATTTTTGGACCCTTTTGGGTTTATTAAAATTTTTTACAACCCCTAATTTCAACAGGGTTTTTTAAAACCAAAACAATTTTTTTATATTTCCCCCAAAAAAAATTTTATTTATTTTTTTTTACATTTTTCACAGCTTTCTTGAATAAATCTTCCAAATAATCAAATAACACTTGGTAAAACTAGAACCATAGGCTCTAGATTACTAGGAAGAAATATTCCAAAATTAGGAACCTAAAATGATTATCAACCAAAAACATTTGTTCTAATGAAAGACCTTGAAACCATCAAGTGTGTAACTCTAAGAACCTTGATGTGAGCTCAAAGGATAAGAAATAGCCTTGGAAGTTCTTTGATCCTTAACAAAATTTCAACAACATATTTTCTAGTTGCAATCAACCAACTCTGATGAAGTGTTGGTCCTAAATTGGGCTTCTTGATCCTTAGTTATCCAAAATATTTATCTACTGAAGAACGCATCCAAAACTAAGATGAACTAAAGTTATGGCCATTCAAAATCCAATATATATAGCTAACATTAAGTGTTAATTCCATTTCACGACAAAAAAATGAAGAACTCCATAAAATATAGATACGAAATAGAAATCAACACTGAAGATCATCAAAATCATATCTCATATGCTTGGAATGATAAACATATAGAGAAGAAATTATCGAGAATACCGCACTATACATTAAGCGACTCTCATGAGCTAGCTGGTATCACCCAGTCTATGTGTGTAAAAATGTATTATCTAATCTCTCAAATGAGCAAAGAACCCTAGACACATATTTTATAGTGCCAAATTAGGGTACCCGACCCATGTACAACCCTCAAGCTCGTTACATACTCAAAAAACCAAAATATAATTTTTTTATAAAACATTCATCAAATTAAGGCTAATTTGATCTAACAATCTTCTGCTAATGTTTTATAAAGAAAGCATCATCAAATGAAGTCTACCTTGCTTTCTTTATAATATTCCTCTTCAATTATTCAATGACTTACAAGCTCCCCCTCAAATGCAGGCCCATGTTCTTTTATGACTTGAAATAACAAACTTTATTTCCAGCTTTCATGTGTCAACTTCGTTGTTGTTTTTGACCATCAAGGAGACTGATTGAGATAAAACATAAAACATGCACCCATCTCGGCACTGACCACCTCGCACCGCGAAGCGTAAGTCTAGCATCGTGAGCACCAAATAGACCTTACTTTTTAAATCGTATTTTTGTGATTTCGGTCATTCCTCTCAAACCTTTGCTCTGCAAAACACCTCCCTCACCCATGAAAATCGACCCTCTTGAACCTCTAAGTCTGAATTCCCTCTAAATCCATGGCACAAAAGGTATTCTTTCCTCTTCTCCATCTTTAATCTTCCTTAAGTAAGTTCTTTCCATGGTGGTTTCCCTAATTTTGTTCTAAAATTGAAATTGGTGATGAATTGTTAGGGGAAATCAAAATCTATGTATAATTGATATATGAGACGGTTAGATTATGTGTTTTTCTTGAGTAATTTCTTGTTTCTTGCCATGGTTTGTCATGATGAACTTATCTTCTCCACATTAGCGATTTAGCCAAGTTTTGGAATTTTCAATTACCATGGACTATTGTTGATACTTAGTTTATTTGAAAATTTATTATTTGCATCATCTAGCACGTTTTGAAATTATTTTTAAAGAATTTAGATGATGCGAGGTTCTAAGTGTGGGAACCCACTTTTGTGAAAATTGTTGGTTTAACAAGTTGATAATGAACTTAATTATTACGCTCATACTCTGTGGAATGGTCGAAGAGACGAGTGAGTCACTTGAACTAGAACTTGACATTGTTTAATAAACGAAACAATAGGTTTCATAGTAGGAAGCAAACAATAGGCTTGCTAAGTAGGCTCGTTTTTGCTCTAATACCAACTAGAAATTTAGAGTAGAGAAAAGAATTGTTGTATATACTTCTCAAAGGTTTACAAGGTTTATATAGGATACAAGGTTCTTTAACTATGGGATGAAATCTCTAAATCAGGAATTGAGATATTCATAACTATACAATATATTCTCGAAATATTTACAGAATATTTTTGAGAATATTACAAAGATATTCAACAATGTTATTTATAGCCTAGGACTGATAAAGTTAATACACAATTCAATGGGATGAATCCATGTGTAAAGTGCACTAACAAACTTTGGGTGAAGTAGTTAAGCTCTGGCAGTATATATCATACTTGGATATATTGAGCATCATGTTGAGTCTAGTGGTAGCTCCTAGGGGTTTGGCTTGATGAGTGATCTTTTGATTAAGAGTCAATGGAATATTTTGAATGGTGGCTCTAGATCTCAACATTTGATTATTTTTAGAATACTTTTACGTATCAAAATGGGGCTAACGGTCTCTTCAACCTAGAAAAATCATCCCTTCTTTCTCTTTTAAAGACCTCGTCTTCATCCTTAGGTTGTAAAAGCATTGTTAGGGTGTGTATGAAAAAGAGGAAACTATAAACAATGAGTATTAAGTAGGTGAGGATGTTCCTAAAGATTGAGAGCCAAAAGTATATTGTATTATTAGAATAGAAACGCGTGAAATACAAAGAGGCGTAAAAGGCATATAAATAGCAAAAGGAAAGAAAAACCCTAAAGAAGTCGATGGAAATCCGGAAGATGGAGTTACCCGTTTAGCGCCGCCAAACTTGCCGTTTCGCGATCGCCAAACGGGGCTTGCCGAGTTTATTATAAATTAAGGCCTTGGTCATTCAGTTTTAATCATCTCATTCACCATTATCCAATTTTCTGTAATTCTCTTATAATTTTAGTAGATTAGGTTAGATGTTGGGAGCCGCTTAGGGTTTCCAACCCGAGAAGATGGAGGCTCGATGTGACGACTACGGAGGAGATTTGAGGGAATGCTACGCCAAATCGACCGGTCTTTAGTTGGTTTGTCTATGCATTTATGATTAGTATGTCTATGTACTGATTCCGTTTATGTTTTCATTATGGTGTGAATACTTTGGATCTTAATTTATCAATTAGATACATGGTTTGTTGAATGTTGTCTTTGATTCCAGTTTGATTCATATTGTATGGTTATTTGAATTCATTTGGTTGGGTGTATTTGTTGGACCAAAACTGATAGACTCCGAGAGGATAAACAACCTACCTTAACCTAACCTTGGACCAAGAGAGTTGTGTTAAGGGGTTACTTGGACCAAGAGTGACCAGATAGTAGAAAAGCCATGCAATAGAGATAGGATTGGGTGACTGATACTAGATTGCCTGACAAACAGTCTATGTATTGGGGATAGGAGGACCGAGACCTAGTTGATAATCTTGGATATACATGCTTGGGTGCTATATGCTTAAATTCCGACAACAATCATAAGTCTATGTCTCATGAAAAGTGAACCATAATGAATTCATTCATCTCCAATGTATGTCTGTTCATCAGTTTTCCACTTCTTGGTTAGGTTAATTTATTATTTGTCTTTTATATTTCAAAATACTTTTCTAAAAACAAAACCCCCAAAAAGCTTTAGGTTAATTAAACTAGTTTAGATTAATAGTCTATAAAACTTGACCGTTCCCAGTGGTAGATACGATACCTGGACTTTCCTACACTATATTACTCACGATCAGGTACGCTTGCCTGTATATGTGGTAAGACAGTGGCTAGGCATTAGAGGTTAAAACTTGTTACGCTTTTTATGTATGATAATTACCGCATCATCAACCTTCTTGGGAACCCAAACCATGTATAGATGACCTCCTTATGGAATTTAAATCGACTGCGGATTTTATTCATAAGTTGAGGAAGGCAATGGAAGGAGTGGCTCAATTCACCATTCAGCCGCAGGTAAGTTGTCCAAGTTTTGAGGTTAACAGTGATTCTAACGAAAAAATTTACTTGGACTGGATTCAAAGATGGAAGTGGAAGACACTTGGTTCGGGGATGACATTGAATCTTCTTTACAAGGAGGTGACCAAATCAAAGCTCCAAAGGAAGAAGAGTCTAGCCCACAAGTTTCAACGGATGATTGTGCTATTAAATTTGTCAAAGAGGAAGACCTTCCATTTTATGATTTTGATGATTCCGATGATTCTAACAACGAGTTTGTATGACAGGTTAATACGACCGAAGAATACTTTGATGATGACTTCCTAGATGGACTCAGAGTTTTAATGCAAAACGATCTATCCGAAGAATCTTCACCGGAATAAACTTCTCCTCAACAAAAGGTAAGTCGTCCGTTGATTGACAATGATGAGTCTAACAACGAGTTTTTATTTTCACGCGCAGTTCAATTTAAAGGAGAAATGGCCCGGGATCCTTTTTGGGAAACCTATTGTCAAAAGCAATTGGTTAACCCAACGCCCATAATGACATATTTAAAGGATCTAAGGCCATACTCGTGCAAATCCGACGTTCATACTGCAAGGAAACAAGGAAAGAACCGGAGCGGTAAGTGGTATGCTACTCTACCTGGCGGGTCACACAAAGGTAAGTCATTTAGCCCAGGTATGTACCACTATTATTACCCTAGCTTGATTGCAAGTGAAGGGTGTTTTGTTTCAAATAAAGGTGCTTAAACCCGGAGTCAGGCTCGAGACTCGAGACAAAAACAAGCGCTTCTCGGGAGGCAACCCGTGTTTTGTCGTCTTTTCCAGTTTTTATTTAAGTTTTAGTTAGGATTGAGTCATTAGAGTAAAAGGTACTTAACCAAATCAAGTTTT
Source organism: Centaurea solstitialis (assembly GCA_030169165.1). Classification (NCBI taxonomy): domain Eukaryota; kingdom Viridiplantae; phylum Streptophyta; class Magnoliopsida; order Asterales; family Asteraceae; genus Centaurea; species Centaurea solstitialis. Next base: position 58,794,449 of record CM058043.1, read on the forward strand.
AAGTGAAAAAGTTTTCGAACCCAAAGCAGAGAGCCCTTCGCATTCAGGAGGGCTGAGTTTAGCGCCACGAGAAACATCAGAGACCAAAAATGAAATTCTTGAAAACAAGCTTTGCACCACGAGCCCTGGTTCTCGTGCCGCGAGCGTGTGTTTTTCGGATCTAGACCCAAATAGACACACCTTCGCATACGCGAAGGTCCTTTCTCGCGAATGCGAGCCTCGATCAAACTTCTTCGCGCCGCGAAGGCGCAGTCTCACGCCGTGAACCTAACCAGATCAGACCCAAACCCTAGCCAGCTTCTCGCACCGCGAAGACAACTGCTCGCGATGCGAGCTAGTGTAGAATCAGGTTTTTAAGTCGCGTTTCTAGTGCTTTTTCTTACTTTGCTCCAAGCCTAGCGCCGCGAAACCTCTGTCCAAGTCCGAAAATCTTTTCTTTGCTTCTCTTAGGTTCGATTTTGCTTCAATCTCATGGCTCCTAAGGTACTCTCATCTCTTCTCCATCTTTGATTTTGAATTGCAAGTTGTTTCCATGGTGGTTTTCCCCCAAATTGAGCTTTGTGTGCAAACTATGTGATGGGTGGGGGAAACCAGTTTTCTTGTGCTTAATTGATGAATCATATGGCTTTGATAACTTGTGCTTTGATTCTTGTTATATCATAGATGAATGTTGTGGATGAAACTCCATTGTTGTTGAAGGTTTCATGGTGTTTTTCCCAAATTTGGTTGTTGTAAATTTTTTTTGAGCAAGTGTTGGGAAAAATTGTGGTAGTGCTTAATTGTTAAATCTTGTTGTTTAATTTCATGTTTCCTCGCCATGTTTTGCTTGTTCAAGAATTCATCTTCTCCGTTGGTACTTGACCGTTGTCAAGCTTTCAAGCATTAATTTTCTAATAAAACAAATTTTTAAAAGAGAATGCTTGAAGCTTAATTTGACCATCTAGCAAGGTTTTTGGCACAATTTGTTTTCAAAAATCTAGATGGTAAAAATTCTAAGTGTGGGAATCAAGTTTTGCAAGAAAATTTTGGGTTTACATAAGTTGAAAAAGGTTCTCGCCACTTTAAGTTTTGATAAAAGAATCGTAATCAATTATTAAACGGGGAGATGTAATCTTTCTTTTTGGCGAAAAGCATGAATCTTTTGTTTTCAACCATGAAAGTGCTAGTTGGTTAGTTGTGATTCCTTGAATTGTTGTCTTGGCTTATTGCAAAAACTCTATCGTTCCACTTTTTGGTGCCTTGACCGTAAGCAATTCTTCTTTTCTTGGAATCTTGTAGTTTTCATATTATTCTTTAAAAATCAAGATTTTGGCGCGGTTTCATGTTTTACTTTTAAAAAAGCCAAATGGTACGAGATTCCAAGTGTGGGAACCCATTTTGATGGAAGTAGTTTTTAAATGAACGGTTCCCATTGTTTTTAAAATCGGAAAAATACGGTCGAACACTAAGTGTGGGAAGATATAGTTATTTTTGTCGGCAAAATTCGGGAAAGTGTGTATTATATTCATGCTTAAATTTAGTTTTCTTTTTGCGCTAAGTGAATTACCGCACCTTTATCAAAATGTTTCGGACAAGTTATGTTTGCTTTGGCCAATTTTTGCATAACTTGCTAAAACTTTTGGTATTATCCCTTTTACTCAATTTTACATTTTGTAAAGGGATAAATTAAGTTCTAAGTGTGGGAACCTATTTGGTCAAATTTTTGGCTTTTAAAATATTTGATAGGTTCCCGTCATTTTAGTAACTTAATAAAGTATGTAGTTAATCACTAAGTGTGGGAAGGATGCCTTCCATTTTGTCGAGTGATTCGCACTAATTGCTGGTTGTGTTATTTTACAGAGCTCTTGTATTGCTTCAAGCGAGCACACGTTTTTACAGTTCGGGCCACGCCCGAAGCTTAATGAGGTGGAGCGACAAGAGATGATCACAACATTCAAAGCACTTAAGGACCGACACATTGAGATTGGACGTACCATGGATTGGGATTTCTTGCGAGAGGTTAACAGAGAAGCTAACATTCAAGCCTATCTTAGGAGACGGTTAGATGATGGACAGGGTAACTCACTCTTTACTTGTAGAGCTTGGGAGAGAGCTTTAGAACTTTGAGAGCCTGTTTACCGAGAGTTGACCCTAGAGTTTATCACCACTTACTCCTTTGATGAGGAGAAAGGTAGAGAGAGTGTAAGACGTAGATGTCTTAATTATCGGTTAAATCATGTACACGTGCATCTAACAAACAATGTTGAATCATGATTACTAGGGGTAAAACCAAGAGAAGTAATCACCATAGAAAATTTCTCAAACCAAGCTTGAGGGGCTTACTTGAGACCATACAGAGCTTTGCGAAGCCGACACACTTCACCTGATTTATGAGAAATTGTTGATCCAGCTCCTCTATGACTTGATGAAATACCAATGATCCTTGTCTACTAACTGAAAAATACATAGCACTGTTGTGATGAAGTTCAATACTTCAGCGAGTCTGTCTCGCTGATACTTTGGACATCAGCGATCGCTGATCACTGACTCCGCTCAGTATCAGTGAGAGCTGACATCAGCTAAGTATCCTTTGAAGACAAATTGTCATGTCACTATGAAACCATCAGCACCATCTATTGATGCAAGCTGATGATAGAGTCAGCGATGCTAATGATCTAAAGTTGAAATCAGTGATAGCTAGCTGACTACTCTTACATGACGTTCCATAGAGAACAAGTCACAGTGCCTCCCTGATCCTTCCCAAGGATCAGCGACTCTAAGGCCTGATCAGTGACTTGTACTTTAAGAATACTATATTTGTCTTCTTGTCCCATATGCACAAAAATGATTTGATTTGCCTTTCTGACAATAGTACAAAAGGGATGTCTCTTTACTGTTCCCTCCGTACTTATCACCCATAAGGCAACTGTTTACCATAGGCCATGACCCTACCACGCATGGGCAATATTTTATGGTACAATAGTACACCAAACCCAACCTTTACCTGACACGTGTAAAGTTGGGGATGGCATGCATTTAATGCATGGGGTATAAATATGAACGTAGTGTGTTCTTCAAACACAACCCTTTGTTCCATCTTCTATACCCCAATCCTTTTTTCTATCTATCTTCTAATTCTTTCTGTCTCTTCTAATACTTGCTTTGCGCATAAGCAAAGGCTATGTGTCTAAATACTTAAAAAGATTGTTTGGATCTTGACAAAGTCTTGATCTGTTTCAACAAACAATCTACTTCAGTTCACACAAAGGCTCCATAGGAGTCGTGGACTGAATTAAGTGGAAGAAACAATGTTGATTGTATTCAACCCCCCTTCTACAATACAATATATCTTATTGGCCATCAATAGAGGACCAACAAGTGGTATCAGAGCGGTTAGAAACCTCTTCTTTTTAACCGTTCACAAAAGAAACATAATTTCTAGATCCATCATATGGCCAATCCTCCTAAAGACACCTATTTCGAATCTGGATCTCTGGCAAAGCCACCCAGATTCAATGCTGATAACTTCCCTCTATGGAAGTCAAGAATGGAACTCTTTCTTTCTGGTTCCGATCCTCAAATCCCCTACTTCTTAGAACGTGGACTATATGTTCCCACTTCTATAGTTCCAGCTGTTGCTGCTACTACCACCACTCCCGCTGCTCCTGAAAGAACCTTTGTCAAACAGGTGTCCAACTGGACAAACGAAGATAAGCGCCTGGTGAATGTTGACACCAAGGTAAGGTCTCTGATAGCCATGTCTCTTCCTGATGAAGTATTTCACTCCATCAGTAAGCTTAAGACAACTAAAGAGATATGGGATACTCTCTGTATCGAATATGAGGGTGCTGATGCTCTCATTGAATCTAGAAAGATTCACCTCATACGTCAGTATGAGAAGTTCATCGCTGCTAAAGGTGAAACTTTGGCCCAGACCCATCAGAGGTTTAACTGCCTTCTGATCAATCTGAAGACCTACGATATTGTTTACTCTAACTCGCAGGTAATTGGTGCGGTAATTATTGTATATAAAAAGCGTAACAAGTTTTAACCTCTAATGCCTAGCCACTGTCTTACCACATATACAGGCAAGCGTACCTGATCGTGAGTAATATAGTGTAGGAAAGTCCAGGTATCGTATCTACCACTGGGAACGGTCAAGTTATCGTAGATTAAAGTCTGAATTGGTTTAATTAACCTAAGGGGGGGGGGTTTGTATGAAAAAGGTTTGAATACTTAAAAAGACAATTAACTAGATAAAAACTAAGAAAGTAATTAAAATACTGATTTAAGACTATAATAAGGAAAAACAGCAGTACTTATCATGGTAAAGTGAATCCCCAATATGGATGATATGAATAGGTCGAAGGTTTGGTTGTTTTGACTATTGTAGGAATTTAAGTCTAGGACACCCTAACATGTGAATATTATGGTTAGAAACTAGGATACGATCCTCCTAATTCCAATCCTAAATTGTTTGGTCCACAATCTAGAATCGGTAAACCCTTCCTAATCAATATTGCAATGGCTCTTTTAATATCTGGTCACTATTGGCCCAAGTAACCCCTTAACACAACCTTTTGGTCCAAGTCAGGCTAAGGTAGGTTGATTATCCTTTCGGAGTCTATCTGCTTTGGTCTAACAAATACACCCAACCAATTGAATTCAAATTGCCAAAACAATAATAATCAGAAAAGAACCATAAAAGACATTCAATTAATCAAAACAAACCAGTAAACATTAATCACAAAGTATCATCCATAAAGGTTCATCGACCATGACAAGCACTACTAATAAACTACTCACTACTCATGATGAAAACATAAACACAAACAAAAGTGGACATCGACATGATACCGACAGTACAACGACGAATGATCGGGGATCGATTCCCGCAGCGTATCTGTTGGTCCCAAGTAGGTGACCTTCAAGTAAGGATAGTGATTGAGATTATAGAAGGGGGGGGGGGAATATAATCACACAGTTTTCTCACTTTTAAATTCTTGTTTTATAAACAATATGAATTTACAGATTGTTGCGGAAATAGAAAAGACAATTAGTCTAAACTAAACAATCTAAGTTCTTTCACTATGCACTAAGTGAGAAGAGATAAAGAAAGAAGATAGAGGGAAATAGAGAGAAAGGACTTGAGTATTTTAGGATGAAGAAGAAGTATGGAGAACATCTCTTCACGTCCTATTTATACTCCATGCATTAAATGCATGCAGACCTACTATTGTGACGTGTCACAATGTGAGTGGTCTGTTGTACTATTTACTATAAACAAATACTCTTTGCATGGTGTGCAAAAGAGGATGTTTGTAAACAGTTGCCTTATGGTCTGATAAGTACGGAGGGAACAGTAAAGTAACTGCCCTTATGTACTATTGTGTCAGAAAAGGCGAGTTATCCTTTTGTGCATTAGACTAAGACATTGTTCTAATCCTTCAGGATCAGGATACTGATCAGTGACTAGAGTCCTGAAACTGGGGACGTTCAGGGTCACGTGTATCCTGATGAATCTTCAGGATGTCATACGATATTGAACAGACTGCTATCACTGAGTTCCGTCTTCAGATCACGAGCATGCTGTTCCTGTCATCAGCTATTTCTTCGACGTCGCTGATGGTTCTTTGTGTATGATCTTAATGTCTTAAGGAGGAGGTCTTCACTTCAGTGGACAGGATCAGTAGACTGCAGAACAGACTCGTTAGTCTCCTGATCCTGATCCTGATCTATAAAGTTAAGTTACAGCATAAGTAACATGGAATAACACTGAACAGACTCAGTGATAATTCCTCAAGCTATAACAGAAGTAAGAACCTATTCACTAAGTAAAGATTCAGGATCATTATCATTTCATCAGGTCTTAGGAGAGCTGGATCAACAATCTCCCCCTAAATGATAATGATAAGACAACAGAGTAATTGTCTTAAACTAGAAAAGTTAGAAATAATTCTAAGTCTAGAACTAAACAGTAGGAAATAGAACTCATAAAGGTACATGTCCCATTTACTGTTTTGAGGGATCTTTTTCAGTACTATGATGGAATAAAGTACAATGCACTGAATTGCATTCTCATTAATCTCATTAAAATATTACAAGAGTAAGGAAAATACAATAGTACATGATAGAAGTACTGAAAGAAAAAAAATTACAAAATATCTAACTGTCAGATTCTTCGCTAATGTATTCAGTCTTGACGCAAACAGGAACAGGAGTGTCGCTGAAGGCAAGTCTGTGATCAAGTATAGCTCTGACAGTGCGGATGATCTCTTTGTTGTCTGGATTTTTCTTATCTTGTTGTGCAGTGAAGAGAACTGTCAAAAGATGTTCATAGGGCGCTATGTGTAGCTCACTGAAGCGCTGAAAGCGTAGGATTGAGTTATTGCTAACACATATGCCATGAACGGGTTCTCTGATTACTTGTCCTTCAGATAGAGAGATTCCAGGAGGGAATGAAAGATCAAGCATCGAGAGGTCCAGAGGTTTAACAACCATTCTGGGAAGACAGGGAGTTGGTCTTCTTGTAGAGGTGCCTGCAGATCTTCGAACAGGCTGCTGAGACAGGAGTGGAGAGTGTTGGAGCAGGTCATCAGGTATTTCAGTTGTCCTTCTGATGCGAGCAATAAGTCCTTCAATGACTTCTTCTACTTCAGCCCGATAGTTCTTGTTGGCTTTGGGAAGCAGGGATCTGATTTCGTTCCACTCTGACAAGTTGTAGCGATCTAACTTGTCCAGAGTGTGCTCTACGTCCTTCACTCCAAAGCGTTTGACTGTGATCCAGGTTTTACCAGGATTACCTTTCTTGCCTCTAGATCGGCGAAGATGGATACCTGAGATGGCAGCACCATGCTTTCGGAGGTGTAACCGATCTCTGCACCAGTCAAGCTCAGCATTCACTTCTCCAGTCTGTATTTCAGCATTTTTGTTGAAGACCTTCAGAACAGCCTTCTGTGCAAGGATAGGATCCGCACTTATTTCAGCATCTTCATCTACAAAATCCGATGCAAGCCTTCGAGCGGCTTGGGCAGAGAGGAAAGCTTCCTTCTGCTTCTTATTATGCTCTAGTTGAGCCTGTACAGCCTCGTTGTACTCCTCCTGCGAGAGATAGGCGAACTCAGAGTCACAAGAGGTACGAAGAGGAATTTTTACTCTTGTACTCTCGAGTCGCTCTATCACGGCGTCTAAGCGCCCATCCCTGTCAATGGCAAAGGAACTGTCAGGGTAGTTTTCACCTTCAGATCTAGGAGAGTTTGAGGGAGGTGATCTGGGTGAAGAAGCAGGGGTAGAGAAGTCATCAGAGATGAATTCATCATCTGATGAGAGGCATATGGTTTCAGGGGTGGCTCGGATTTCAGGGGTTCTGGATGAAGAGGCTTCTTGGTTGAAACGGGTTGCAGGACGGGTAGAAATGGTTTCTTGGTTGAGGGGTGTGATCCTGAAGGTCATTTTAGCTGATTCAGCTCTGGTCTGTTCATTGGGACTATTCTCCATTAGGCGAATAATGTCACCAGTGACAGAGCCAAAGTTGACATCTTGGGTTTCAGGATCGGCTTGGTTAAAGGGTTCAGGTTCAGGGGCAGAGGTGAGTTCAGGAGTTGGTTCAGGAGAAGGTAGTTTGGGAGGTTGGTAGATAACCATTTGAAGGTTATTAGGAGGGGAGTTTTCAGGTGAGGAGTCTAGGGTGATGGTTTCAGGGGTAGGTTTGGATTTAAGAAGGGTAGAAATAGGTTGGTTATCAGAGGAAGAGGGAGAGGATGGTAGTGGAGACATACCAGAGGCATCAGGGTTCTCCCCCTGAGGTTGTGCGAGCCCTGGAATGGGCGCAGAGGCAGTAGGGACCTTCTCGACGAAGATGTCGTCGTCAACATCATCATCATCTTCATCATCATCATCGTCGTCTTCATTATTCCCCCCGTCTTCAGTGGTTCTCCAGTTGGTGGAGGGGGAATACGCTGAATGGTCTCGGGGCTGTCTCTCCCCCTCAGCAGGTGCCTGTACTAAGGCAGCTGTTGTAACACTCCTTTGGAGGAGAGAGGCCATGTCGCTCAGGACCTTGCGCTGGATGAAGGACGATGTGATCAGGGACTGCAACACTTCCCTGTCCGCCGTGGTGAAGGATGGAGGCGGCGCAGGAGCAGCAGTGAGGGCGTTGACAGCAGAGGAGAGCCCTTGCACCTGCTCCTGGATGGCTCGGAGAGCAGCTTCCTGAGCATCCAATCTCTGAACCACCGTTGTTTGAAAGGTGGTGAGAGAATTGGTGCTGTTGATGATGTTGGTGGAGAGCGCAGGGAGTGCCGTGGCCTTCAGGTCATCAATAGACGCCTGAAGGTTGGTGGAGGAGGAGGCAACTTGAGAAACCTTGTCATGGATATTATCCAGACAAGGGATGGTCAGGGTGACGGCCGTGGGCGGTGGAGTCGCGGCGACGGCGGCGGCAGTGGCACTGGCGGCGGCGGCTTCAGCAGCAGCTGCAGCAGCTTTGGCAGCAACAAGCTCTTGTTGTAAGGACTGGAGCTGTGCTGAGTGCTCGGCCTCCTTCTGCTGGAGGGCAGTGCGGGCCTCAAGCATGTTCCTCTCAGCGGACTGCCTGCGGAGTTCAGCTGTGTTCAGCTGATGCTCGGCATCCGTGAGGATGAAGTCGTTGAAGGGATCATCTTGGTGCCCTTCAGAACCTGCTCCTAAAGAACCTGTAGACAGAGTAGCTAAGTGAGCACTAGAAGACTCATTAGCTTTCATAGAAGAAGTAACAGTAATATATTGCTTAGAAATATTACCTGAGGCTTGGAGGGTATCAGGATGATTACCCACCAGATTCTCTGAGGGTTCGAGTTGAACCACCTCAGGTTCTTGTGTAACAGGGGCAGATGTAGAAGTATCTGCAGTGGAAGAATGTTTAGACAAAGGGGATGGTTTATTAAAGAGCTGGGGCAGGGTAATGTAATATTTCTTACCAGCCGCCTGCGTCTTTTTCTTTTGTGCCCTTGCTTTGGCGCGTTTTGTAGGAGGTGGAGGAGTGACAGAGGATGGTTGGGGGCGCTTCTGGAGCGCAGAAATTGTGGTTGCAGCTGGGGAAGTCAGTATTGGGTTAGCTACTGACATAGCATGCATAGAATTAGAAGAATGAGGTTTGGAAGAGATGATAGAAAACGTACCTGTGGTGGGAGAGGTGGGTTGTTCAGCATCCTGTTCCTGAACTTGTTCAGGAACGACCAGGACGTCGGAGAGAGGGACGTCATCAGGATGATGAGCAACTTGTTCCAGGAACCTGGGTCCCAGAGAGTAGTTGTTGGAGTTTCCAATCTTGGGGTAGTTTTCCCCCATATGCAGCTCCAGGACGGCTGAGAAAAACCTGGTGAAGGCAACGTTGACGACCCGGTTCTTTTGTCGGACCTTCCTCACCATGTCGTCCCAGATGGAGCGAGCATAGTCGAACTCGCGATTCTTGATCGCAGAGTAGACCATCTGCTGGATGACCATCGGGAACTGCTCCGTGCTCCCTGTTTTGCCCGATAAGCACAGGCCAAACGTGTTCCATATATAATAGAACACGGCGTTGAGTCCTGACTTATGGACAGTGGCACCGGTCTTCGGTAACAGGACGCCTTCCTTGTTCACAGGCCATCTGTAGCCTATGTCGTCCAGGAACTCGACGATCTCGTCAGCAGTGGGGACAGGAGGGAAGCGCTTCTTCTTGGGGAAGTTAAGCACGTTCCTGAGTGTTCCGAAACCGAAGGAAATGAGGTTGTCCCTGATTTGGAACTTGATCACCTCGCGCAGGACGCCCTTGGAGTTCTTCTCCTTGGTAACCATGGCTGTAGACCACAGTTGTTGTAGCATGGGCTTGTTCGGCTTGGGGTCCAGGGTGAAAGCCGTCTTCAGAGGGCTTCGTAGCAGGAAGTCCTTGGCAGGAATTAGATATTCCTTGTCTTCAGGAATGTCAAACAGAGCAAGAACGTTGTTCTGTTTGAATTGAACGTCATGCGCAGGGATGACGATCGGCAGGCTTTCAGATGAGGATTGTAGTGGAGTAGCCTCGGAGGAGAGTTGAGCGTCCAGCGAAGAAGTAGTAGCAGCCATCCTGTTAGAAACATAAAAATAACATATATGGATGATTAAGAGTCCAAAATATGCATTTTTCTTCATTTTTCAATGAACACAAAATATGTTCATAAAAATGGTGAAATCATTTATACTTAGAATAGATTAGATACCAAAATACACAAAAGGAATGTGTTTTGGTATTAAAAGGAACTTCTATTTTGATGAAAAGATATCAAAATAGGAGTTTATGACTGTTTCTTAAAAGAAATAAGAAAAATCATGTTAAACAGTTTTAACAAAAATCTTTGAAGATTTTAGGGAAATCTAAGATCAAACGAAGTGATCTTAGGGTTTTGGAAAAACGTTTGTCAAAATAAGTTGTTTTTAGAGAAAGAATGTCAACTTAGATTGTGGAAAGAACAAAGAACAAGAGGAGACTTACGTTGATCTTGTTAAAGAAGTGGTAAGTGTGTGTTCTTGGTGTTCTTGAGAAAGCAGATTCTTGCTTTTTCTTGCTTGAATGCTTAGAGAGTATTATGTGAGCGTAAAGAGTGAAAAGGATTGCGAATGAGGTTTTTATACCTCGTGGTAGGAGAGAGAAAAAGGATGAGAGAGAAAAGAGCGGCTAAATTCAAACGTGATGATGAAAAAGAAGCTCGACGCGCGTTCACGCGCCTGACACACGTAGTGGGGAACAGGAAACGTCCCATTACGTGTCAGTGCAGATGAAAGGTTTGTTTTATTTGAAAAGATAAAAACCACCTTTTCAGGGGATGATTCCAATTTGGTGAAAGATATGTTTTATGGGAATCAGAGTACTTATCAGATAAGTACTGTTTTGGGAAAATCCTCTTATCACATTTAATGCGATAAGGTTTCAGTAGCAGAGGGAAGAAATACTTACCTGAGAATCATCAGTATTCGGATATTGAACAAAGATTTTGTAAGTACTGAATAGAGTTATCCTCTGAAGAAGAGTTATTCAGGAGTTGTTAGGAAAAGAGGTCCTGTGAGAATATCTTTATAAGGACTTTAACAACTTTTTGTCCTGAGAACTTCTATTCTTCAGGATTTAACATCCCAAGTTCACTGAGGAGCATATTAAAACGCGTCACATCCAGTGGTTTGGTAAAGAGGTCAGCAAGCTGATATTCAGTAGGGACAAAATGGAGTTCAATATCACCATTCATCACATGATCCCTGATGAAGTGATATCTCACTTCAATGTGCTTTGTCTTAGAGTGTAAGACAGGATTGTTAGCGATGGCTATTGCTGAAGTGTTGTCACAGTAGATAGGAATTTTGGAGAGTTGTATGTCATAGTCCTGAAGTTGATTTCTCAGCCACAGGACCTGAGCACAACATATTCCTGCTGCAACATATTCAGCTTCAGCAGTTGATGTGGACACAGAGTTCTGCTTCTTGCTAGTCCAACTCACCAACTTGCCACCTAAAAGGTGACAACCACCAGTGGTGCTTTTCCTGTCAATCTTACATCCTGCAAAGTCACTATCAGAATAAGCTGTTAGATCGAACCCTGAGTCCTTGGTATACCAAAGACCCATGTTAGGAGTTCCCTTCAGGTATCTGAAGATCCGCTTTACAGCGGTCAGATGGGATTCTTTGGGTTCAGCCTGATAACGAGCACAGAGACATGTAGAATACATGATATCAGGACGACTTGCTGTAAGATACAGCAGTGAGCCAATCATTCCTCTATAGAGAGTCACATCAACAGGTTTCCCTTTGGAATCCTTGTCAAGAGACAGAGGAGGAGCCATTGGAGTCTTCATCGGTGTACAGGATGTGAGATCAAACTTCTTCAGCATCTCATGTACATATTTACCTTGATTGATGAAAATTCCCTTTTCAGATTGCTTGATCTGAAGTCCTAAAAAGAATGTTAGTTCGCCCATCATAGACATTTTATATTCAGATTTCATGAGCAACTCAAACTTTTCGCAGAGTTTGGGATTGGGGGATCCAAAGATAATGTCATCGACATATATCTGGACAAGAAGGATATGCTTAGGATATTTCTTCAGAAATAAAGTGCTATCAATCTTTCCACGAACAAAACCTTTAGAGAGAAGAAAGGTTGAGAGGGTATCATACCAGGCACGAGGAGCCTGTTTTAACCCATAGAGAGCCTTGTTTAACTTGTAGACGTGATCAGGGAACTTAGGATCTACAAAGCCAGGAGGCTGAGCCACATAGACCTCTTCATTAAGTTTTCCATTCAGAAAGGCATTTTTGATGTCCATCTGATAAACTTTGAAGTTCATATGTGCTGCAAAAGCTAGGAAGAGTCGAATTGCTTCGAGCCTAGCAACAGGAGCAAAAGTTTCATCGTAATCAATGCCCTCTTCCTGCCTGTATCCCTGAGCCACAAGGCGAGCCTTGTTTCGAATGATTGTACCAATCTCATCAAGTTTATTTCGAAAAATCCACTTGGAACCAATGATTGTACGTTTTCGAGGCCTAGGGACGAGAAGCCAGACATTGTTTCTGATGAACTCTGCTAGCTCTTCCTGCATGGCTGAGACCCAGGCAGGATCACGCAAAGCATCATCTATTTCTTTAGGTTCATTTTCAGAGATAAAATTTACATAAAGACAGACGTTACCAGCCTGACGTCTGGTTTTCACACCAGAAGAAGGGTTTCCAAGAACTTGATCAATGGGATGATCTTTGGTCCATCGGAGAGCAGGTGGTTGATACACCTGTCCTGAAGTAGATGCTTCATTGGATGATGGATCAGGAAGAAGATTTGTAGGAGAGGGTTCACTAACAGTGGTTTGAGAGAAGTCTTCACTGTTAGTGGGTTGATCAGGTTCAGGTGGTGTGATTTGAGATATAGGGGTGGCATTTATGAGAGGTGGAGTGGTTATATCAGTGGGTGGTATAGGATCTTCTTCAAAACCATCAGGAAGGTCTTGAGGAGAAGGATCAGCAATAGGAGGTTCAGGGACTTGAAAGAAAGAGTCAGCCCACTGATTGATTTCGGTATTATCATTTGGGTGAGGAAAGGTAGGACCCGATTCATCAAACTTGACATGAATCGTTTCCTCAATGGTTTGTCTTCGTTTGTTGAACACACGGTAAGTTTTAGAAATGGATGAGTATCCGAGGAAAATTCCATCATCAGATTTGGAATCAAACTTTCCAAGATTATCTTTGTTGTTCAGGATGTAGCAGACACAACCAAAGATATGGAGATGTTCGATTGATGGTTTCCTGTTACGAAAGAGTTCGTAAGCTGTTCTTCTGAAACGCTTGACAATCAGAGATCTGTTCTGAGTGTAACAAGCAGTATTTACAGCTTCAGCCCAGAACTGAGTGGCAAGGTTGGCTTCACTCAGCATAGATCTTGCAGCTTCAATCAGCGTTCTGTTCCGTCTTTCAGCAACACCATTTTGCTGAGGAGTTCTCACAGAAGAGAAGTTTTGAGAGATACCTTTCTGTTCAAAGAACGATTCCAGGGTACTGTTTTTGAACTCAGTCCCATGGTCACTTCTTATTGAACGAACAGTAAGGTTGTTGAGTTTTTCCATCTTCCTGACGAACAGGATGATTTCTTCAGGAGCATCACTCTTGGCACGTAGGAAGAAAACCCAAGTATATCTGGAATATTCATCTACGATCACCAGAGTATATTTCTTTCCACCAATGGATTGAACATTAACAGGTCCAAAGAGATCCATGTGGAGAAGTTGTAGAGGAGAGCTGATGGAGGAAATCTGCTTAGACTTGAAGCTAGCCCTGGTCTGTTTTCCTTTCTCACATGCAGAACAAAGAGATTCCTTTGTATAGCGAAAGTCAGGAAGACCAATGACCAGGTTGTTGATGCAGAGTTGATTCAGCGTCTTGAAGTTGAGATGAGAGAGACGCTTGTGCCAGAGCCAATTCATATCAGTGGAAGCACGTGATACGAAACAGAAGTTATCAGTGGAAGTATTTGTTTATGTAAAAAATTACACAACTCGATGTCGTAAGAAACTTGTGTGAGGCTTAACCGTCGAGAGAAAGAAATTACAATCAATGATAAGTGCGAGAAAGTAAAGTAAGACAAATAATTTGATGACGCAGGAAAAACCTCACGACGGAGGAAAAAACCTGCGGTTGACCTAGAAGATAAGTCGACAGAGCACTATGATCACCAATCAGGGGTGATATCCTTCAAGTATACAGCTTTGATCGTACGATTACAACTGAGAGAACTATGAAATCGAATGTAAATTACAAGTGATTATCAAGAATAATGATTATAGAACTTGTGGGCTTCGGATAGACTTCGTGTCTTGAAATACTGGCTTGATTCTTCTTATATAGTGGCTTGATAATAACGGTCCAACGGTATTGTGGCTCATCAATGATTGAGTCGTAACCGTCCAACGTTATTGTCTTCAATTAATGCTCGGAGAGTAACTGTCCAACGGTATTGCTGAGAGTTAATGTCCAGATTGTAACTGCTGCGAGAATCTTGCTTGTAACGGTCGATCTTGATGCTGTCGAACGATACATAACTTACGACTTGTTCGATGTAGTGATGAACTTCAACAAGCATAGCATAGTACTCAATTTCCGATTTCCTCAAAGGTGGACAATTGTTAGATATGATAATCAGCTTACCTGCATCAAACATATAAACTTTGTATATTTATTCGTTAGTACTGTCGTACGATATTGTGGATATCGTTCGACTTATTCGATGTATATGTTCGATGTTTAATAATCTTTGTTCGATAGTACTTTTAGGTTTTATCTCTGGACCTTATCTTAATACAGGACTATTGTCCTAACATTTGCCTTACGATTATAGTCGGTTGTCGTGCGATCGTAGATTTTTACCTTAACAATTTGCCCCCAAGATTTAGAAAATAATTCTAATTTTATCTAAATCTTTAATTCGCTGGACAAGAAGTAAAAATACGTTGGTTAACGGTCGAATTAACGTTGATAAACTAGCCGTTATATAGCCGTTACTCTGGACGCGTGTCTTCTAACGGCTAAGTGTTGACGCGTGGCACGATTATCTCTAATGACTCATATGATTTAGTTGCTATAAATGAGGCGTCTGATTGTGAGAAAAGATTTTACAAATCTTTTTATTTTCATAACCAATTGCTTGAGATCGTAATCCGACTATTTTTGGCAAAGATTTTCGTGCGACTAGGCTTTAAAAGGTACCTCTTTCTTCCCTGTTTCATGCGTCTGAAATCGATAGCACATAAGAGCAATAGAGGTTTAGATAATCTTAGGTTTACTCGATTAAGAAATAGTTTAAGTCGATCAGAGTTTATTATGTCGAGCGAGGTTAGGAGTTCTATTACTGAAAGCCTAGAAGTAGGAGAGTTGAGGGAATTGGCAGGGCTTCCTGAGAATGCTCTGGTGAGGGTGGCCGGAGAGATCCGTCCGGCGGATGCTCCGAAGGGCTTCTTTGCTCTTTTCGAGTATCCGTTTAAAGTCGGATTTCGATGGCCGTACTCTCCTTTAGCGAGGGCGTTCATGAGTCGTTTCGATGTGTCTCCGGGACAGTTAATGCCCCAGTTTTGGCGTGTTGTTCATGTGATCGAACGAGTGACCAAAAATTGGGATCGTCCACCGTTCTCAGTCGATGATCTTCTCTCGGCGTACAATGTGATCCGTTCTCCCTACAACCGTTTTGGGTTGTTTCCAAGGGGGAGAAGCGATGCCATGTTGGTCCATGGTACCCAAGTAAACGATCGAGGATGGAAGGCGAGATATGTCTTTGTCCAAACGTCCTCGGTCGTAGGCGAAGAATCTTGGGTCGTTCCTGAGTGGAACAAAGGCGGTAATACGACTTGCCTTATTTTCTTTAATTTATTTAAATTAGCTTTGTTTATTAACTCCTTGTTTTCTTCTTGACAGCGATCGACTTCACGTTCGAGGAGACTACTGAAGCGATCGAACGCTTCTTGAGCTACAGTGTGACCGATCGGAAGTATCGAACGTCGAAAGGAGGTGACGATAGCGACGTCGAGCCTGAAGTACAAATAATCGAAGAAACAGATATGGAAGGTAAATATCGTACGTCAATATTCTTGTTTGTGTTAGTTTTGTTTAGTTCTAACTTCTTTTTTGCGCAGGCTCAGCTTCTAAGAAGGCGTCGACGATGGAAGCAGCTGCTCGTGCTGCTAAAAGGAAGGCTGCCGCCCAGGAAGGTTTGGTGGCTAAACGTACGAGGTCGTCGTATGTTTCAGTGGACACTCCACCTAAGGATGCCGCACGCAAGGCTGAAGGTGGGATAGAGGCTGTTCCTCTTAACTTTGCTCCTCCTATAAAGGGAGCAGGTGCGTCGAAGGCCGACAAGGGCAAGGAGAAAGAGGGGTCTGGTCTTACGACCATGACAATCCAGATTCCTTCTGACTTCATGGTAGACGATGTGATCAGGACGGCGGCCACTTTTCCAGTCCTTGAGCAGTTTCATGTTCCTGCTCAGAAGGCGCGCATGGAGGAGGCCGACATCGAAGACCTGGATGCCTCCATTGCGGGTATCTCCTTCCTGGTAAGTCCCTGTCGTACGTTTTTTGCTTTCAGTTTACTTGTACAGCTTCTAATCCTTTCTTTTTTCTTTTGTACCTGTAGGCTCTCCAAACCAGTCTTAGCCTCCATACTCGGATGGCTAAGATCAAAGAGGAGTTGGCGTCGAACCAGAATGATGCCAAGGTGGCCAGGAAAGAGGCCGACAAGGCCAAAAAGAAGCTGGTCCAACTGACCGACGAGGTTAATGCCAAGTCGGTTCAGATTGGGGATTTGGAATCCAAGCTGGAACTCAGCGAGCAATTCCAAGTTCAACAGCGGGAACGGCTGAAGTTGGCCTTGGACCACACCAAGGAGCTAGAGAAGGAGTTGCTGGCCGTTCGACGGGAGAAGGCTGAGAGAGAAGAAGCTTTATCGTCCAAGATCCAGGAACTGGAAGATGACGCTGCCTTAGTCCGTGTGGTCGCACGTACTGCGGTCATGCGACGCGTAGCTGCTGGGACCGTGACTTCTCAGATGGCGAAGGACGAGGTGGCATCTTTCGTTCAGGTGATGGGCTCTGAGGACCTTCTCGACGAGGAGGATCTAAAAGGCCTGGACGAAGAAAAGCCTACGGAGGTCAAGGATGTAGGTGTCGAGGAGGAGGTTCCTGAAACCTCTGGATCCGTTCCTGCACATCCTGAAGAGACTGAAGAGGCTCCTGTCGTAGATCCACCTGCTACCAACGCTCCTTTAGAGTAGTTTTAATCTTTGTAGTCGTAGAATTTCTTTCTTTTTTTTTTGTATTCTGCCATTTTAAGGCAGAAAAAAATGTTTAATGAAAGAAATTTTGATTAAATATCATGCGTTCTAGCTTTTTTATCTTACGCCTTAGCTTTGTGTTCGTGTGTTTATAATTTGTGTCGTGCGTTTGTAGCATGTATCGTGCGTTTTAGCTTTTTGTCTTGTGTTTTTGCATGCATTTGTTTTTTAAAGTCTTTAGACTGATTTATAGAAACGTTTCTTTTATACTCATGAGAGTATTCGTGCGACTGGCGAGTTGACTTGCGCTCTTGCGATA
Organism: Centaurea solstitialis; assembly: GCA_030169165.1. Lineage (NCBI taxonomy): Eukaryota > Viridiplantae > Streptophyta > Magnoliopsida > Asterales > Asteraceae > Centaurea > Centaurea solstitialis. Next base: position 58,812,039 of record CM058043.1, read on the forward strand.
TATTCGTGCGTTATAGCGGTTTTCTTGCGATTCATGCGATTTTTGTCGTGCGATCCCTGCGATAAGCATGCTTTTAAGTCGTGCGATACTTGCGTTAATCGTGCGATCCATGCGATTTATCGTGCGATACCTGCGAAAAAGGATGACTAAGGGGTGGCCGTTGGCTTAGCCAACGGCGCTCCGATGCTTAAGTCAGTAATGGATAAGGAATAAATCGTATGTAAATAGGTTTAGAAATAATACCTTTTGAGGTGATGGGCGTTCCAGCTTCGTGGGATTTCCATACCTTCCATAGTCGTAAGTCTGTATGCTCCATTTCCGATGACTTTGGAAATTATGTAAGGTCCTTCCCATTTGATGGAAAGTTTTCCAGCATTGGGCTCTTGTGTGTTTTGAAACACATGTCGTAAGACATAATCCCCAACTTGAAAAATTTTTGCCTTTACCTTTTTGTTGAAGTGTCTTTCGACAATTCCTTTCTGTGCAGCCATCGTTCGTAGTGCTTTTTCTCGGATTTCTTCTAAGGCGTCAAGATCGTAGGATAAATTTATTGCATTTTGATCATACGTGCGACTTCTGGCAGTTGGTATTTGAGCTTCGATTGGCAAGACTGCTTCGCATCCATATACCAGAGAATACGGAGTTTGTCCAGTTGATGCTCTAGGTGTCGTACGATTTGCCCATAAGACAGATGGCAATTCTTCTACCCATTTTCCTTTTGCTCCTTTCAACCTCTTTCGGATTGAATTGATGATGACTTTGTTGCTCGACTCTGCTAACCCGTTAGATTGTGGATATCTCGGAGTTGAAGTGATTAATTTGATTCCTCGCTTTTCACAGAACGTACGAGTCTTATCACTTATAAATTGTGAGCCGTTGTCGCACATGATTTCAGCTGGTACCCCGAATCTATAAATGATGTTTTTCTGAATGAAAGATATGACTTCTTTATCTCGGACCTGTGAGAAAGCACCAGCTTCTATCCATTTCGAGAAGTAGTCGGTGAGTACGAGTAGATAGACTTTTTGTCCAGGGGCTGGAGGTAATTTTCCCACGATGTCCATTCCCCATCGCATGAAGGGCCATGGAACTAGAACAGAATGTAAAGGTTCAGATGGTCGATGGACCATGCTCGAATGTTTTTGACATGCGTCGCATCGTTGGACGTACGTTATGGCATCTTCTCGTAGAGTAGGCCAATAGTAACCTTGTCGTGAGATTCGACTAGCAAGACTTCTGCCCCCTGCGTGATTTCCACATTCTCCATCGTGCATCTCTTGGAGAATTTGATTGATTTGTACTTTATTTGTAACGCATCGTAGAAGAAGTCCTGTCGTGGATCTTCGATAAAGTTGATCTTCAAAGATTGTGTATCTTGAAGCTTTCGATCTTGTTTTTCGAGCTTCCATTTTATCTTCAGGTAGTTGGTCGTGCTTGAGGTAGTTCCATATGTCGAGCGACCAATTGTAAATTTCCTCGCTCATCTGTACTTCATCGTTTACCGCAATTGTTGGTGTCGTGAGATGAAGTAATGGGATATTTTCCATGAACGGATCATGAAATGCAGATCCCAGATTGGCCAGTGCGTCCGCTTGCATATTTAGATCTCTTGGTATTTGCTCGATCAAGAACTGTTCAAATCGTGCGATTCGATCTTTAACGGCTTTGAGATAACTCATCATTTTTGAGTCTTTTGCTTGAAAATCTCCGTTTACTTGGTTTACGACCAGTAAAGAATCGCTTCGAACGTGCAACCGTTTTGCCCCCAGTCTAAGAGCAATATCCAATCCTGCGATCAAAGCTTCATATTCTGCTTCATTGTTTGTGGCTTTGAATTCGCATCGTACGGAGTATACTATATTTCCCCCTTGTGATGATTTTAAGACAACACCTAATCCACATCCTCGTACGTTCGAGGAACCATCAACGTAGAGTATCCAAGGCTGGTTGTCTGAAATCATCACAACTTCGTCGCACGTCGTGGGTTCCAATCCTGGAGAAAACTCTGCCACGAAATCTGCTAGCACTTGCGATTTGATGGCCGTCTTGGGTTTAAATTCAATGTCGAACCCACTGAGATAAATGCTCCATTTGGCTAGTCGTCCTGTCAGTTCTGGTTTTCGAAGCACCGTCTTGAGTGGATAATTGGTCACAACAATGATATGATGTGACTCGAAGTAATGCCTTAGCTTCTTTGCTGCCGTCATAAGACCTAGTAGCAATTTTTCCATTGATGTGTACCTGGTTTCTGCGTCGAGGAAAGATTTGCTGACATAATAGATTGGTTGTTGTCGTTGATCTTCTTCTCGCAAAGTACTGCACTTGTCGCATTTTTGCTCACTGCCAAGTACAATTGTAGACTTTCTCCTTCGACTGGTTTTGTCAGCAGTGGAGGTGACGTCATATATTGCTTCAATTCTTGCAAAGCTTTCTCATGTTCGTCTGTCCACAAGAAGCCTTGATTCTTTCGTAGGACATTATAGAACAAATGGCATTTATCCGATGATCGTGAAATAAATCGGGTTAAAGCTGCTACTCGTCCTGTTAACTTCTGGACTTCTTTGACATTCCTTGGAGATTGTATCTCTACGATAGCTTTGACTTGTTCTGGACTTGCTTCGATTCCACGTTGCGTGACCAAGTACCCCAAGAATTTTCCTGCTCGTACTCCGAAGGAACATTTTGTTGGATTGAGCTTCATCTTGTATTGTCGTAGGATATCGAAGGATTGCTTTAAATGTGCAACGTGATCGATCGAACGTTCTGATTTCACAAGCATGTCGTCGATATAAACTTCCATTGTTCGACCAAGATGTTCCTTGAACATCATGTTAACCAATCTTTGATATGTTGATCCTGCATTCTTGAGACCGAATGGCATAACTTTGTAACAGTATATGCCTTTATCGGTCATGAATGCAGTCTTCTCCTGGTCGTCCGTGTGCATCAATATTTGGTTGTATCCTGAATACGCGTCCATGAATGTCAACAATTCATGTCCTGCCGTCGCGTCGACCATGGCGTCGATATGAGGTAAAGGAAAAGGATCTTTTGGACAAGCTTTGTTTAGATCCGTGAAATCAATGCAGACTCGCCATTTTCCGTTCTTCTTTTGTACGACGACTACATTAGCCAACCATTCTGGATATTTGACTTCTCGGATCTTCCCTGTTTTAAGCAGATTGTCAACTTCATCGTTGATCACTTTATTTCTTTCAGGCGCGAACTTACGACGTTTCTGCTTAATGGGTTTGAACGTAGGATCCACGTTTAATTTATGCGATATAATGCTTGGATCTATTCCGACCATATCTTCGTGCGACCATGCAAAACAGTCTGAATGTTCCTGCAAAAAAGATATAATCGTATTTTTTATGTCAGGGGGGAGCGAGGCTCCTACGAAGACTTTTCGATCAGGATGTTCAGGATCAAGGACGACTTCTTCTAGCCGAAGGTCGTCGTTCGATTTCCTCTCATCCTGGCTCTGTAATTGCTAGATGTCCTGCGACTTTGTCTTCATCGTAATCTTGTAACATTCTCGTGCGATTTTGTTCTCACTAGCAATCTCTTGAATTCCCCATGGAGAAGGAAATTTAATCTTCTGGTGGTATGTCGAAGGAATTGCTTTCATCTCGTGGATCCAGGGTCTTCCAAGAATAACATTGTAAGCTGATTGGCAGTCCACAACGTTGAACTTTGTTTGTTTGTTGATGCCTTTGGCGTAGACAGGCAAGATGATTTCTCCGAGAGTGTTCATCGGGTCTCCATTGAATCCAATCAGAGTAGTACTTCGTCGTACGATTTCTGACCGTTCGATTCCCATGACTTTAAGAGTATCTGCAAAAATAACGTTAGCCGAACTGCCTCCATCAATCAATATTCTCTTAGTCGAACAGTTTCCGATTGTCAACTGTATGACCAGAGCGTCATGATGTTTATGATGGACTCCCTGTGTATCGTCTTGGTCGAACGTGATTGCCATTGCATCGAGCTCTTTTTCTGTCTTTGATTTGGCTTCTCCGGGGATAGGATGTTCGCTTGGACCATCTCGTGCATGTCGCTTTGCAGCTGAATATGTAAGTCCACAAACTTCTGATCCTCCAGTGATGCAGTTTATGATTTTTGTATGAACTGGTGACGCTGGTCGTCCTTGTTCTTCTGGGATGAGGCCTTTCAGGTGCCCCTTAGATTTCAAATATGAAATCTCCTTCTTTAAACTGATGCATTCATCTGTCGTATGACCATGATCCTCGTGAAAGTCGCACCATCTGTTCTGATCTTTGTCCTTGCTTGGTTTATCAGATTTCTTTGGCCATCGTACATTTGCATCAATCTTTCGTAGCGAATCCACCAAATCTTTTGATGTACCTGCAAAATTGTAAGTAGATAACTCTGGATATCGTATTTTAACAGTACCTTTGCTTGGTCGAGTCTTCGATTCGTATCGAGGATTTCCAATCTTGTTTACTCTTTTATGCTTAAAGTCATGTTTTTGAGCACCAAGAGGTTTCTTTTCTGCGGAATGCTTTCGTCGGAAGAGAGCATCATCTTCTATTCTCATGAAAGCTAGTGTTCTAGCTCGTACGTCGTCGAAGTTTTCCGGTGGATATTTCGTTAATTCCAAATATAATCCAGAGGAATCTTCTAATCCACGCTTGTATGCCTCGATTGCTGTTTTCACGTCGCAATTTTTTATTTCAATCATTGCTGCATTGAATCTGTTGAAGTAGTCGCGGATTGTTTCTCCAGATTTCTGTACGATATAGTACAGGTCGCTGGTCTGCTTCTCCATCTTACGACTGCTAGCAAATTGTCGAGTGAATTGGTTCACCAATTCTGCAAATGATCCAATACTTTTTGGCTTTAGGTTAATAAGCCATTGTAATGCTGCTCCTGTTAAAGTTGATCCAAAGCTTTTGCACATGCAGACTTCTTGATATTGCGCTGGTATAGGAACTGTCCACATAAGTTGCTTGTACTGTGCTATATGTTCGACCGGATCTGTGATTCCAGAATATTTTGTTGCGAAAGCTGGTATAGTATATTTCTTAGGAACGTCAACAAGAGCTAATTCATCAACGAACGGTGAAGCCTGAAATCCAGTTTTAGGTTCGACTTCGACGGGTACTGCTGCTCCGGGTAGCTTTGTGAGTAACGCGAACAATTTTTGGTTTTGCTCTTCGAGGGATTTCAGTCGTACGTTTAGAGGATCTTCGACGTTTATAGGGATCGTTGGAATACAGCTAGAAGAAATTCCGGTACTGGGTGGTATTGTCGTATGAATGGTGGAACTAGCAACTGTGGGTATATGACCGGGAATAGGAATTTGTTGGGAAAAAGGCTCGAACGTGAACATGGGTGCTCCTTGAGGCATAGAAGGTGGACCTCGAGGCATAGGTGGCGGGCCATGAGGTATTGGTGGGGTAAACTGTGGTAAAGATGGTCGTACGTTATTGTATTGTTGGTTCACAGTTGAAAATGGCATTGAGGCATTGAACTGTGGTCGAAGCGGTGGTCTTAGATGTTGAGGAGGATATGGTGGAGGGATAGACATTGGGATTGTCATCGATGGTCCAGGTAGAGCTCGAAGACGTTGAATTTCGTTGTTAGCCTCTTGCAATTGTTGTTGGAGTGACGCTATGAATCCGTTATCCATTGTCCTGCGCAAATAACTCAAAGAGAACTCAAAGAAAAGGTTAGTACTAAGGCGCACTTTTCACCGAATGAAATTTTTCTCAAAACGGAGTCCCACGGATGGCGCCAAACTGTTTATGTAAAAAATTACACAACTCGATGTCGTAAGAAACTTGTGTGAGGCTTAACCGTCGAGAGAAAGAAATTACAATCAATGATAAGTGCGAGAAAGTAAAGTAAGACAAATAATTTGATGACGCAGGAAAAACCTCACGACGGAGGAAAAAACCTGCGGTCGACCTAGAAGATAAGTCGACAGAGCACTATGATCACCAATCAGGGGTGATATCCTTCAAGTATACAGCTTTGATCGTACGATTACAACTGAGAGAACTATGAAATCGAATGTAAATTACAAGTGATTATCAAGAATAATGATTATAGAACTTGTGGGCTTCGGATAGACTTCGTGTCTTGAAATACTGGCTTGATTCTTCTTATATAGTGGCTTGATAATAACGGTCCAACGGTATTGTGGCTCATCAATGATTGAGTCGTAACCGTCCAACGTTATTGTCTTCAATTAATGCTCGGAGAGTAACTGTCCAACGGTATTGCTGAGAGTTAATGTCCAGATTGTAACTGCTGCGAGAATCTTGCTTGTAACGGTCGATCTTGATGCTGTCGAACGATACATAACTTACGACTTGTTCGATGTAGTGATGAACTTCAACAAGCATAGCATAGTACTCAATTTCCGATTTCCTCAAAGGTGGACAATTGTTAGATATGATAATCAGCTTACCTGCATCAAACATATAAACTTTGTATATTTATTCGTTAGTACTGTCGTACGATATTGTGGATATCGTTCGACTTATTCGATGTATATGTTCGATGTTTAATAATCTTTGTTCGATAGTACTTTTAGGTTTTATCTCTGGACCTTATCTTAATACAGGACTATTGTCCTAACATTTGCCTTACGATTATAGTCGGTTGTCGTGCGATCGTAGATTTTTACCTTAACAGTATTCATATTGATGATGTAGATATCTGCATGTCTAACACCATTGAGAATGACTTCCTTTTTCCTGTTCTTGACTTTGCACTTTTTCTTAGAGAAAGAAACTTTGTGATTCTTATCACACAGTTGACTGATGCTCAGAAGATTATGCATCAGGCCTTCAACATAAGCAACTCTTTTGAAAGTAGTTACTCCGTTGGTCAGAGTGCCATACCCTCGGGTTTGGCCTTTACCGTTTCCGCCAAAGGTCACAGCAGGACCTCTTTCTTCACGGTAGTTAGTGAGGACAGATTTAGAACCAGTCATGTGTCGAGAGCATCCACTGTCCAAGTACCAGATGCCCTTATCCTGTAAAATATAGAGTTTAAGTTTTCTTTGGTACCCATAGAACTATGGATCCAGGATTATCAGTAGGACTGGTTGAGTCAGTGTCAGCCTTTACTGAAGTATCAGTACAGGAGGCTGGAGTCTTGACTGAAGGAACAGTCTTGACAACCTTCTTTCCTTTGACTGATTTCTCAGTCTTGGGAATCTTCTTTACCTTAGCTGATTTTTCAGCTTTGGTAGCATCAGGACACTTACTCGCAATATGGTCATTTAATCCACAGTGATAACATTTGCGATATTGAAAGCGTTTAGTGTGGTCCAGAAAGTTTTTGAACTTTAGGTGAGCAGGACCTGCACCAAGTATGCCTTTAGCATTTGACATGGGAGGAATTGGAGTCTTCTCCTTAGTCGTTTGCTTCAGGTCAATCTTCAGTCTGGGAGCAGGACTCTGAGAAAGAGACTTAGTTCCAGAAACTGAAGGACCACCACCCAGAACTTTGTTTTTGGGTTTAGGACCCTTGGTCTTTGAAGGTGTTTCAGTTTTGGATTTATCCTTAACTGTTTTCTTTTTGCTCTTAGGAGCACCTTCAGGGTGAGTGTTAGAAGAAGAAGAAGGGGTGTTTTCAGAGGCATTAGGAAGAGGAATAGAAGAAACAAATTTTCCAAATTTGAGCATGGAACTATCAGACTTAGTTTCTTCTTTCTTGTATCCACGAAAGAATCCAAGACCTCTCTTGCTTTTATCAGACCTCCCTGAAGCTAATATTTCATCAACTTTTTCAGAGGCGTCACTCCATCCTTTGATGGTGACTTTCTCAGCATTTAATTGAGCAAGGGCCTTCTCTTTGGCAGCAAGAGCCAATTCTCTTTCAATACACAGAGTTTTGTTTACAGAGACCTGGTCCTTATAATTTTCTTCCACAATGGTAAGCTGTTTTAATTTTTCTTGACATTCTTTGAGTTGTCCTCTAAGGTCAATATTCATTTTTTCAGCAGATGTTTTACCATTAAGGGCTTTGTAAAGGTCGAGAGTGACTAGGTCTAACTGTGTTAAGCTTTCAAGAGGGATGAGAGGAATAGGTACCTGACTGGAAGAATCAGTCGCAGAGGTGGAAGCTTCAGGAGTTGTGGAAGAAGAAGCTTCAGGATCCTGAGGAGGAATCTCTTCAGGAACCTCTTCTATCTTAGCCATGAGAGCTAAGGTAGGTTCCTCAATAATGGCCATGAGTGCCACTTGAGTATCTTCCTCATCAGACGAGTCATCAGAGGAGACATCATCCCAGTCGCAGTCTTCTGCGATTAAACCTTTGCCTTTACGCTGAGTTTTCATCTTTTTGTACTTTTCCTTCAGGCGTTGGTATTTGGGGTTCTTGGAAGAGGATTTAGCAGAGGAGGGAGCAAACTGACTTTTTCTGTACCTGCAATCATTAGCAAAGTGTCCTTTGCCCTGACAGTTGTAGCAGATAGCAGTGGCCTTGTCAACAGGATCTGACTTAGGCTTGTCAGTAATAGAAAGATGTTTCTTTTTATGGAAGTTTCCCTTTTTGGCAAACTTTTTGAAAGATCTGGTTAAAAGAGCAAGAGATTCATTGAATTCAGGATCTTCTGACATGTCAGAGTCAGAAGATTCTAATTCAGTAATAGTTACTGAAGAAGAAGTGGCAGCAACAGGAGGAACTGAATCAGAAACCAATGCAACAGATGTGCTTTTGGATTCTTTAGAATCTCTTATGAGATTCTTTTTCAGTTTCTTCTGTTGTTCGCGGTTCATAAGAATACCGTACAACTCACTTAATGTGAGTGTCTTTATGTCCTTTGACATAGTTAAGCAGGAGGTGTAAATTTCCCAATGTTCAGGAAGAGCTTCCATGAACTTGGTAACCACCTCAGAGTTAGAGTAGGTAGTACCGATGGTCTTCAGATCAATCAGAAGACAGTTGAATCTCTGATGTAGCTGGGAGAGAGTTTCATCCTTCTGATGAATAAAGCTTTCGTACTGACGAACCAAGAAAATCTTTCTTGATTCCATAAGAACAGCAGTACCTTCATATTGAACACAGAGAGTGTCCCATATCTCCTTAGCAGAGCGAAGGTGACAGACAGAATGAAAGACGTCATCAGGGAGTGACATGGCAATGAGAGACCTAGCCTTGGTGTCAATGTTGACCAGGCGTCTATCTTCATCATTCCAGTCAGTTACGGGCTTCACCAGTTCTCTTTCAGGAACAGCAGGTTGGCCACCAGCAGCAGGAATGGGGTGGACGGTTTGTGTAGGCACATGTGGTCCGTTTTCCAGAAAGTAAGGAATCTGGGGATCAGAACCAGAGAGGAAAAGTTCCGTCCTGGTTTTCCAAAGAGAGAAGTTGTCTTTGTTAAACCGAGGAGGCTTTCCAGCAGAGCCGGTATCAAAGTAGTTATCCTTAGCTTGAAGAGCAATAGAATAAGAGGAGAGAGGATCACAAGATTTTTCTAAAGAAGAAAATGAGAGCTTGTATCTGCTCTGATACCACTTGTTGGTCCCAAGTAGGTGACCTTCAAGTAAGGATAGTGATTGAGATTATAGAAGGGGGGGGGGGGTTGAATATAATCACACAGTTTTCTCACTTTTAAATTCTTGTTTTATAAACAATATGAATTTACAGATTGTTGCGGAAATAGAAAAGACAATTAGTCTAAACTAAACAATCTAAGTTCTTTCACTATGCACTAAGTGAGAAGAGAATAAAGAAAGAAGATAGAGGGAAATAGAGAGAAAGGACTTGAGTATTTTAGGATGAAGAAGAAGTATGGAGAACATCTCTTCACGTCCTATTTATACTCCATGCATTAAATGCATGCAGACCTACTATTGTGACGTGTCACAATGTGAGTGGTCTGTTGTACTATTTACTATAAACAAATACTCTTTGCATGGTGTGCAAAAGAGGATGTTTGTAAACAGTTGCCTTATGGTCTGATAAGTACGGAGGGAACAGTAAAGTAACTGCCCTTATGTACTATTGTGTCAGAAAAGGCGAGTTATCCTTTTGTGCATTAGACTAAGACATTGTTCTAATCCTTCAGGATCAGGATACTGATCAGTGACTAGAGTCCTGAAACTGGGGACGTTCAGGGTCACGTGTATCCTGATGAATCTTCAGGATGTCATACGATATTGAACAGACTGCTATCACTGAGTTCCGTCTTCAGATCACGAGCATGCTGTTCCTGTCATCAGCTATTTCTTCGACGTCGCTGATGGTTCTTTGTGTATGATCTTAATGTCTTAAGGAGGAGGTCTTCACTTCAGTGGACAGGATCAGTAGACTGCAGAACAGACTCGTTAGTCTCCTGATCCTGATCCTGATCTATAAAGTTAAGTTACAGCATAAGTAACATGGAATAACACTGAACAGACTCAGTGATAATTCCTCAAGCTATAACAGAAGTAAGAACCTATTCACTAAGTAAAGATTCAGGATCATTATCATTTCATCAGGTCTTAGGAGAGTTGGATCAACAGTATCGGCACCTATTGTACTCTCACTCTCGTTCCTCCTCGTATCCCGTACTTCTCTCGTGTATCGAACATGTCTTAAACTGAAGGAGGAGGCTGATATTTAAAGGAAAACGCCCAGGGGTCATCTGGCGATCGCCAGACTACTAGTTTGGCGACGCCAGACACTTAATTCAACCCTAATCTTCAATTCAGTCGAATTTGGCGGCGCCAGATTCAGAATCTCGCGAACGCCAAGTGTCTCCTGAGTTGACTTTGTCCATTTTTCACGTTTTCTCGCCTTTTTTCGTACTTTTCCGTTCCACGGCCTCCAAATCCTACATAAACAATAATAAGCTCATTTAGTGCATGAAATGATCATAAACGGGTGAGAAATGGGGTAAAGTCATACGATTACGCGCAACCAAAACATGTATAATTTTGGTGTTATCAGAATCCCCGCACTTAAGCTTTGATTGTTCTCAATCAAAAGACTGAAAGATAAGAAAGATAACTCCAAAATTATCTCCACCCAAGATCATCAAAGAGAACAGAGAATACTCACACAATCAAATACACAAACAAGATTCATTAAGCAATCGGATACCAAGATCAACCTTTCACCCTCACATAGCATGAATAATCATATAAAGTGTATCTCTCGGGGTAAAAGTGTATATGTAAGTGATCACACCAATACTCGACTAATTCCCGCATGCATAAGCTTGTCACCAAATCTAATCTCTTACCACTGAGAAGTTGTCAACCGTCAAGAGGACTTTAGGGTTGTAATGTTAGGCTAAGGGTTAAGGGTAGGATAAAGGATATATAAGTGACTAAGGGTTTTGCAACAAAACTTGAAAACTCAATCAGTAATGATCCAAACAGTGAAACAATCTGACTTTCGAACAATGAAACTTTTGGGATGATCCATCTCTTTCTTTTCTTTTTAGAATCGGCCTAAGCCTATGGCTTATTTGGGGCACAGATTCTTTTTCAATCTTTTCAGCTCTCATTTTTTTTCTTTTTGTATTCTCGACTCTTTTTGATATTTCTTTTCTTTTCTGAGTCTCAAATATTTTCTTTTTCTTTTCCTTTTTTTTTCAGAGCAGCAACTATGTTGCTTTTGGGCTCTTTTTACTCTCAATCCCATAAAAATCGTCAGATATGAAAAACTGGATCAAAACATCTCAAGATTCAAATTTAAGTTACGGCCAAAAGATAGATAAAACAATTAGGCTCAAGGATAAAGTGTATAGTGGGTAAAGAAATGAAAAGGCTAAGGCTCAAAATGGTTTCAAGGGATAAAGTGTTAAAAGGTGAACACTTTTCAATCAAAGGCTAGGCAAATCAGACAATCTTATGATGAGATCGTCTGACGAAGGCTAAAAGGGTTAGAAACGAAGGCCTCTATCAGTGCAAGGGTGATAAATACTTCTCTTATGTGGTCTCGACAAGCATTCAAATGACAAGTTCTACCTTGGGTCAAAAAGTCGGTATTCCTCACAAAAATAAACAGATATAACAATTAAGGCTCAATCTCTCAACGGAATTGGGTGAGGCACTCATGGTAATCAGTATTCCAAGGCATCCTTTTACTCAACTAATCCTATTCAGTGTTCTCCTATGCAAGCAACTCAGTCTCAAAAACAATCTCAGATTTCGAAAAAAAATTGGGGTCAACTCTCAAAGCTTTCAAAAGTTTGAAAAACGACAATCCATAAGCAAAAAGTGAACCCATTTAAACAGATAAGTCTACATAACCCCCTCCCCACACTAAAAATTTGTAGTGTCCTCAATGCAACAATTAACACAATTATGGAGTAATTGGGAAAAAGAGAAACTTCCCGGGTTATGTGACAAAATCTGTTCTGATGTGAGAGTGGTGCATAAAAATCGTGCTCGATCATAAATCGCCGTATCTACCAACAAAAAGAAAAAGAAAAAGTAAAAACGAACAAATGAAAATAAACCAAATCAAACTACTTAAAATCCTAAACAATCCAAAATAAAATTGTTCAAACCAAACACAACCACGCAGTTCAAAAAAATAAAATTGTTTACGACAACCATATCGAATAACGGATATAAAAGAGATAAAGATCAATAAGGGCCACGAGGTTGGTTTTGCCAATCCTCGTAAGTCGGGTAACCGGGCGGAGCATCCTCAGAGTATGGCCAATATGGAGATGGAGCATAAGCGGTATTCGGTTGAATACCGAAGTGGGAGGCCATCTGGTTCCTCACTCCACTCTGCCAGTTGGCTTGGTGAAGAGCCTCCACGGTGTTGTATTCCATATGCTGTTGATGACGGCCATAAGAAAGTGTAGGACCTCTTGTGTTGTGAAGAATCAGAAAGTCACTATCTTACTTGCTTTCTAGTTTAATTTCCTTTATCTGTAAACATTATCTTTTATTAGTGCCCCTGTTTGAGGTTTGGAACCTCGGGGGCCTTTGTTGACATTTTGTGTAACTTCCTTCTACCTATAAAAGGTAAAGGATGTTTAGGGTTTTTATATTGAATCACATTTTGCCTTTTTGGGAAACCTCCATTGTTGAAGATATTGAAGCTTTCATATTCATCATCATCATCTTTATCTTGATTCAATCCATTTCTTCTTATTTTCATTGTTATTTGGGACAACAATTGGTATCAGAGCCATACCTTGTTGATTCCTTGGCTTCTTTTTTGGTTTTAAAAGATTTCAAAGGTTTTTAAAACTTTGGGTTTTTCAAAACTTTTTGGGTTTTCAATCCAAAAAGTGTTTTTAAAAGGGTGATATTAAGTGTTAAGTGATTCCCTAGTGTTTTATAAGCTTTTTCCTACAAATTGGGGCTCTTAACACTTGTTTTTTAAGAGTTTTTAAGTGATTTTGAGTGGTTTTTCGGAGCTTCTGTACAGGTTTTCCGAATCGGAATACGAGAGCTGAAATTTCAGCTCAAATTTTCCGACTCGGAATTTGTACTTTCTCCGAATCGGAGAACTCTCCTTTTCCGAATCGGAAAACCTTGTTTTCCGAATCGGAAAACGAGCCTCTGATTTGGGGTTTTGCTTCTGAGAAGTCACTTTTCCGAGTTCAAGCCTTTTTCCGAACCCAAACCTTTCCGAATCGGAAAAGTGTATTTTCCGAATCGGAAAAGGCTGTTTTCCGCATCCAAGTATTTTGAGCCAAATCCGATTCGGAAAACTTCTGTTTCCAGATCGGATTTCGCCTCTTTGAGCCGAAACTTTTGAAAATTTATTTCTCAAATCCGACACTAAGCTTGCTTTTAAAACCTTTCAAATCTCAAAGCTTTTTGTGTCCCGAGGCACTCAAAATATCCGTCTTTCGAAAACCTGTTTTGTTTTAAGCCAAGTGAGTCTTTCAAGGAGATCTGTTTTAGTGAGAGAAATGTCGAAGGAAATCCTCGGAATCGGATCCGAGACTCGTCCTCCCGTCCTGGTGATGGGCGAGTACCAACAATGGAGACGCAGGATGATTCACTTCCTTGACCTGCTTGATGAGAATCTGATGAAGTCCATTCGAGAAGGGCCTATCCGACCGACCGTCACCGTTGCCGCCGTACCTAAAACCGATACATGTCCCGAACTTCCGGCGTACGTGGTCGAGAAACCTGTTGAGATGTTCAACCCAGAACAAGGAGCCCGACATCTCATTGACAAGAGTGCACTAACCCTGCTGATTATGGCTCTCCCAAACGATATGTACGCGAGAGTGGACAGTCTGACCAACGCACGAGACGTTTGGTTGGAAATTGAACAACAGATGCAAGGAGGCGACACTGCTGTGGAGAGTCAGAAGGAAAGCGCACTCAATGCCTACGAAGGCTTCAAAGCTAGGGAAAACGAATCCCTCATTGAGTCTTATCAAAGACTGAATGCTTTCGTCAACGACTTGAGACGGCTCGGGGTTGAGAAATCAAAGTATGAAGTGAACGTGAAGTTCTTGAAGAATCTCAATCAGGAATGGCAAAACATGGCCATCAACATTCAGCTTAGCCGGAATCTGGGAACTTTGGGTCTACATGACTTGTTCAGCATGATGGTTCAACATGAAGAATTCATCACAGGTGGACGCTCCAAGAAAGCAGTCGATCCTCTGGCATTGTCGGCCGTGCCCTTCCGAGGACCAAGCACTGCTCCCGTCCAACCAATGCCATTCAACAACGTCTCTCCCCAGTACTATCCAGAAGAATACAGTCAAGAGTTCAACCCAAACTATGGAACAAGCGTACAACATCCCGATGAACCGGTGATCATTTCCATCTCAGATGACGAACTCTTCCATGTGAATGAGTCCCTTGCCCTCATCTCACACAGCGTACAACGATTGAACGCAAATCGTGGATACAACCGTGGACGAGGATCCGGTTTTCCCAGTGGAGGAAGAATGGGGCAAGGTAGAGGAGGTCATTATCAGCCAGAGAGAGGTCAGTACGGAAATCAAGGGAGAGGAAGCTATCAGCAAGGGGGTATACAGGTTTATGATCAAGGAGGCTATCGGAACAACCAGGGAAGATTCAGAGAAGATCAAGGCAGATACAGAGATCAGCCGAGAAGAGACAACACCTATCTTGACTATCAAGGAGGTCAAGGTAGTCAAGGAGATTGGAGAGGACAAGTCTCAAACATCAACTACCGGAACAGCTTGAGACAATACACTCCGGAATCTGGGTATATAAATCGTCAGGGATATGAGATTGGGTATGGTGGAAGATATGAGAATGGAAGGCTAGATCAAGGGCCATGATACGGGTATGAGCAGAATAGAGGTGATCGAAGGCAAGATGAGATAATGGATCACAGGAAAAGCAACTTCAATGGAGGTGAGTCCAGGGGAACCAGTTCCAGGCAAACTCAGAGGGATGATCAACAACCTCACGCTGACCAAGGAATTCAACGGGCAAATCATCTTCAGGGTCCCATAACCCAGAACCCCGCTCCTCAACAAACTGCAGGTCCCACTACCACTTGTTATAAGTGCGGTAAGTTGGGACACTACGCTCGAGATTGCTCCGTCAAGTACAAAGATGCCGCGTACTTTGAGAGGAAAGCCTCACTGATGAGGAAGAAAGAGAAAGGGGTTGCTTTGCTGGTAGATGAAGAGAACTGGGTCTGTGAAGAGGAGAGTTCAGACGAGGAGGACCATATGGTGAAGGGTCATTGCTTGATGGCTGACTTCGAGGGTTCAGAAGCCGTTGGACCGAGCACTTATCAAGATATAGATCCGTCTGAGGTATCATCTCTTCCAGATATAACTGACACTGTGGCAATGTTGGAATCTAAAATTTGTGAATTAGAGAGATGTCTCCAATCGGAGAGGACTCTCGTCACGAAATTTAGAATCGACAGTGCAATTTATAAAGACTCTCTCGAGGATTTGACCATAGTCTATAACCGTGAAACACTTGAGTCTAGGATTAGAGAGTCCAATTTAACAAACAAACTTAGTTGTCTTCAAAAAGCCCATGAGGAACTTAACAGTAACCATGGGGAGCTCAACATCAAATTCCAGTTGCTTTCGGAAGAAAGAACTCGGTTGTTTTCAAAAATACAAGAGCTTGAGGACAACAATTTTAAAAGAGGACAATCTGAACAGACTTTAAGTATCCTCACTCAGCATGCCAAAAAGAATCCTTTTTACAAAGCCAAACCCGGCCTAGGTCTGTCTGAAAACCATGTTTTAGATAAAGCACCTTCTCATCTATACAACTTTGAAGATATGGCAGCCTCCAAGCCCAAACCTGCTATAGTAGGAGGACATGTGACCGAGGAGTTTGTTAGGCAGACTGTCACATACTCAGAAGTTATAAATGGTGAGACCATAACCACGACCATCAGTCCAACGAACAGTACCTCTAGCAGTCCACCCACTAGCCCTACTCCCAATAGACCAATCTTTGTTCCGGCTAGTGATCCGACTAACTCTAAACCCACCTGGGAAGGCATCAAGGCCAGAACCCCTAGAGTAGCAATGCCTCCCATCAACTACACAGACCTTAACTCAAGCTATGATACTAGGGAAATGGAATTCTCAGAGGAGACCTTAGTTATCCCACCCGAGGATACTTCCACAACTAAGTGTCCCGACCTAGTCAGGCTAGAAAAGGAGGTGTTTGCTCTTAGGTTAAAAGCCATGGATTTGGATGCATGTCAACATCAGATCTTGAATCTGAAAGTTATTGTTTCGGAGAAAGACACGTTGGTACGCAATCTGGAAAAAGACTTGCTCGAGGCCAACGCCGAGAGAATTAGGCTTTCTTCAGAATGTGAGACCGCATCCTCAGCCTTCACTATTTTTCAAAACAAGGTTGCGGTTCTTCAGGCTCGATATGTTATCCTAGATGTCCATTTTGAATTTTTAAAGGAACTTGATCATGATGAAAGGATAATGTATCGCCAATCTTTAACAAACCAACGGGTGTCAAACTCCATTTTGAAGAGAAAAGTTATGAATCTTGAAAAACTCTGCTTTTCAGGCTCAGTTAATGATAAGACTGCTCCAATCCTCAACCATCCAATAGTCACTCCCCAACCCAAACCTGTCTTAGACACTGAGGACTATTACTCCATAATATCAGATGATGATGAACCGCATAACTCACACCATAGGATAGCCGAACCCAAGACTGTCCAAGATCCAAATGTTGAATATGATATGAAGGTGTTTTTAGATGAGGATGATGATCCTTCAGGCTTTATTCCAAAGAAGCCTAAATCTGTTGTTGTCAAATCTGAGAAGTCCACTGAGTCACGAGCTCCTGTTTCTGAGAAAAGTAACCCGGAGGGTGAAAAAGGTGTAGGTACTGACAAGGGCAAGTTAGTTAAGCCTCACGCACTTAAAGGGCTCCAGAAAAAGCAATCAAAGTCAAACGATGCTCGTAACTCAGTTAAACCCATTAAAAGTCTTGACTTTCATTCAAGTTCCTTTGAAGTGGGTGAGACATCTCAGTTACAACCAAATCAACCTTTCAGTTCCACAAAACCTAAGTTTTCTAAAAAGTCATCTGGAAAGGGTGGTAACTCCATTCCCACAAAACCGTCCTCTAACTCACACCGTGCTTTTCATGCAGATGCGAGGAGGAAAGATGGTGGACCGAATGTGAAGCCACCAAGAAAGGATCATCATGGGAGAAACAACTCTTTTTCTGCTTTCCCTAAGAAACATAGTGCTAGCCGTGCGGGTTTTGGCTATGTTCCACCTAGTGTAGGAAAGAATTCGAACATGTCTGTTAATTCTAATCGCAACTTGAACGATGCTTTTAATACTTTTCGCAATGACATGTGCTTTATGTTTGATAATTTCTTGCGTTTTGGTGTGTCTAACTCTTTCTATGCTCCTAATGCTTATGTCAAATCCCGAAAGAGAAGGGGAAGAAAAAGAGGTAAAGCAAAATCCTCTTCGTCAGTGAAGTCCCCTCAGCCTAAGGAGAAATCCGAAAAGGGGACTACACCGACCGATTTATCTGTGTCTAACCCACAGGTACCCATTTGGCAATGGGTCCCTAAACAAGCTTAGTTGTCTTGCAGGTCACTCATGTGTGGTACTTCGATTCCGGCGCATATAGACACATGACTGGTCAGAGATCCTTCCTTTTCGACTACGTTGAAAGGTTCGAGGGATACGTTAAAACAGCCGACAAGACGCCTAAGCCAATGGTGGGTTATGGGAAAATTACGGATGGAAAATACATCATCAAAGATGTAAGGTATGTCGAGGGGTTAGGATACAACATGTTCAGCTCCAGTCAGTTCTGCGACAACGGATACTGGGTGAAGCAGTTTCAATACGGAAGCGACGTGAATGATGAAGACAACAATGTCATCCTAAGCGCACGGAGGAATGGCAATCTTTACTCCACCGTCTTCCGTTCAATCCCTCAGACACATCCACAGTTTGAAGCAATATCCAATCCAAGGAATGCAATCTGTTTGCTTGCGAAGGCTTCAAAGGAGAACAGTTGGTTATGGCATCGAAGACTCTGCCATCAGAATTTTAAAGACATGAACAAGCTGGTTTCGAAAAATCTCGTCAAGGGACTGCCAGAGACTCGCCTTTCCAAGGATACATTGTGTCCCGCTTGCGAACAAGGAAAGATGACGAGAAGCTCTCATCCACCAAGGATGGATACAAATAGCAAGAGTCCCCTTGACATGATTCACATGGATCTTTGTGGACCTACCAGAACCGAGAGCCTAGCCCGAAAGAAATACATGTTGGTTCTCGTGGATGAGTTCTCTAGGTTCACATGGATTGAGTTCCTACGAGCCAAGTCTGACGCTGCCGATCGAATCATTGCCTTCATCAAGCGGATTCAAGTTCTCTTGGGTCGCCGAGTGAAGAAGTTGAGAAGTGACAACGGAACCGAGTTTCGCAATGCAAAGCTGCAATCCTTTCTAGAAGACGTGGGAATCTCTCACAACTTCTCAGCCGTACGCACACCTCAACAAAATGGGGTAGTAGAAAGGAAGAACCGGACGTTGGTCGAAGTGGCAAGATCCATGATGGCTCATTCTGGAGTTCCTCAATCATTTTGGGCTGAAGCAGTATCAACAGCATGCTACACGCAGAATCGGACTCTGATCGTCAAACGGACCGGTAAAACCGCCTACAAGATGGTCGAACAGCGTAAGCCTAACATCGATTACTTTCGAGTCTTTGGATGTAAATGCTATGTTTTAAATGACCGGGATGATTTGGGAAAGTTTGAACCCAAGTCTGACGAGTCTATCTTCATCGGATACTCACATAACTCGAAGGCTTATAGGGTTTTCAACAAACGGACCCGAACCATCCTGGAAAGCTCAAATGTTGATTTTTCAGAAACCGAAACCTATTCTGTGGCTAGTTCAAGTAATGTAAATGCAGCTTTTCCTGAACTATTCACCGCACCACCGAGTACAGATTCTTCCACTAACTTTTCTGCTTTAGACTTCCTAGACCTCGCAGATTATGATCTACCCACACTCACGGGTCCGATTGTAGTTCCTGCTCATGCTGGTTCAACTTCTACTTCCGTGACATCCGATGCATTCATCACTGAGCCATCTACAAGCACATCTACAAACTCAGTGTCACCGGAATCCACTGCGGTCTCCCCCCCCGAAATCTCATCATCAGCCTCACCGGAACCTGTCCGAGAACAGACCCCATGACCTGTTCTTGCACCTATCCCAGGGGAAGCTCCACTGCCTTCACCCAGTTCAGCTCAGAGAACGTATGCTCAGGTAGTACGTGAGCCCCGGTTGGAGG
This sequence comes from Centaurea solstitialis, assembly GCA_030169165.1. Lineage (NCBI taxonomy): Eukaryota > Viridiplantae > Streptophyta > Magnoliopsida > Asterales > Asteraceae > Centaurea > Centaurea solstitialis. The sequence goes on from CM058043.1 coordinate 58,831,756, forward strand.
CATCACCGCAGAATAATCCGACGGCCGGATCATCAAGTAGAAACCAGCAAGAGGTCTTTGCCGTGCAAGATGAGAACGACGCCACCAACAACCAACAAGCTTATGTCACTCACCCACACACTCGCAAGTGGACAAAAGATCATCCCCCTCCCAGATCATCGGGAGTCCCTCACAACCTGTAACCACGCGATCTGCAAAGCACACTGAAAATCTGATCTTATTTGGCGGGTTCTTAAGCGAATTTGAACCATCGGATGTTTGGCAAGCTCTCACCGATCCCGACTGGGTGATCGCCATGCAAGATGAGCTGGCTGAGTTCGAGAGAAACAAAGTTTGGCACTTGGTAGAACGACCATGGGGAAAGACTATCATTGGTCTCAAGTGGATACTCCGGAACAAAACCGACGAGAACAATCTCATCATCCGGAACAAAGCTCGCCTGGTCGCCAAGGGTTATCGCCAACAAGAGGGTATCGACTACGATGAGACGTACGCGCCAGTAGCCCGAATCGAAGCAATCCGAATCTTCTTAGCATATGCTGCACATAAAAACATGACTGTCTATCAGATGGACGTCAAATGTGCCTTCTTGAATGGAGTTCTTCAAGAAGAAGTGTACGTCGAGCAACCGGAAGGATTCATCGATCCTCGATTCCCGAATCACGTCTACATTTTGGACAAGGCGCTTTACGGTCTCAAGCAAGCTCCGAGGGCATGGTACGAAACACTCACTGATTACTTGCTAGGAGTTGGCTACAAGAAAGGTACTATCGATCCCACTTTGTTTCTCAAGAGGTCAGGTAAAGATTTAATTATCGTTCAGATATACGTGGAAGACATTATCTTTGCATCTACAAAGCCTGAGATGTGCCAAGAGTTTGAGAACACCATGAAATCCCAATTCAAAATGAGCATGATGGGCGAGTTGACGTTCTTTTTAGGACTTCAAGTTCGACAACGCCCTGATGGCATTTTCATAAATCAAGCCAAATATGTTCAAGATCTTTTAAAACGATTTGATTTCGGTGGTTCAAACTCTGCGGCAACACCAATGCCCAGGAACTAAACGCGGATACTTCTGGTAAACCGGTTGACCAGAAAACGTATCGGGCAATCATTGCTTCTCTTTTATATCTCACGGCGAGTAGACCAGATATTGTCTTCTCCACGGGTGTCTGCGCTCGTTTTAAGTGTGATCCACGTGATTCACACCTGTCTGCAGTCAAAAGAATCCTTAGGTATCTGAAGGGCACACCGGATTTTGGCCTTTGGTACCCAAAGGATTATGGTTTTGAACTAATTGCATATACAGACTCAGACCATGCAGGTTGTAAGCTCAACAGGAAAAGCACATCTGGTGCTTGCCAATTTCTCGGAGACAAGCTGGTGAGTTGGTCATCCCGGAAGCAGAATTGCGTTTCCCTATCCACCGCGGAGGCAGAATATATAGCCGCCGCCTGCTGCTGCTCGCAAGTTCTGTGGATGAAAACCCAACTTGCTGACTTCGGATACACCATGCATCGGATTCCCATCTATTGCGACTCCAAAAGTGCGATTCAGATCACGGCAAATCCGGTTCAACATTCTCGGACGAAGCATATTGATATCCGATATCATTTTATCAAAGACCACGTCGAGAAAGGTAATGTTGAACTCTACTTTGTTGAGAGTGACTATCAGCTTGCTGATTTGTTCACTAAGCCGTTTGACGAGAAACGTCACTTCTTTCTCCTAAGCAAGTTAGGAATGCTAGACCTTCCGGCCTAAGGTCTAGGGGGAGTCGGGAGTTCCTTTGAGGTATGCATGTGTGTAGGGGGAGTCTATAGGAATTCTCGAGAGATTGCATGAATTAAGGGGGAGCAATAAGTCTTGTTTTTAATGTTTGGTGTGCTTACTGACGTTCTCGGATCCACAACACCTTGGATACCATTTTTATATTTTCTTTTGTAGGTGTGGATCCTCTCGACGACTTCTGATTACTTCAGATCAGAACTCGCACAAAACCCCGTCGAGACGTACCAGGTAAGTCTCTTTTCTCGGGAGTCGAGCGCTGAACTTGTAAATTTTTACGAACTTGAAAGTTCAGGGGGCGGTAGAGTACATGTCTTGAACTTACATGTTCGGGGACTAACTTTGCTACTCTTTGATTCTTAAAAGTTCAGGGACTCGTTTTGCTCTTTAGTGAAACTTGTAGTCCAGGGTTTGTTTTGAAACTTCTTAAAACTACAAGTTCAGGGACTAGTTGTAAGTTTCTTGAAACTTCAAGTCCAAGGGTGGTTTTTGCCAATAGGTAAAAGTCGGGTTAAGAGAGTCATCAGGAGAGCCAAACACAGTGTTTTTAACCCAAACACAGTGTAATTTGGTAAAAATATAAATACCGGATTTCAAGAGTTACTTTTCACAAAAATTCAAATTTTCACTTTTTCTCTCTAAACTCTCACCCGGTAACCGCTCTCGCGCTCGATTCGTTATCGTTCGTTTTTGCTCCGTTCGTCGATCAGATTACGTTTTCGGATTCCTGGTAAGATTACGATCAATTCTTATATAGTTATAACATCTAAATCTGTTGTTTTAAGGTCCGGATCGAAGCCTAAACTTTTCAAAACTTACCCGAAACCCAAACTTCTTGGAATGGGATTTCGGGGCCTTAAATCGATCCATTGTTGATTAGAAACTTATTATGAACTGATTTAGGATGCATGTTGATAGTTTAGAGCCTTAGATCGACGTTCGGTGAACGGTTTTTTGATTGGAAGTCGAACAACCCTCGTTTTCCGAATCGGAAAACTTGAACATTCAAGTTTTCCGAATCGGAAAACTTGAATGTTCAAGTTTTCCGTATTCATCAACGATGAGTATTCATGTTTGTTTTCCGATTCGGAAAACCAGATAAATCCGAATCGGATTATCAGGTTTTCCGAATCCGACTTGTGTCTCAGTCTTTAAGCTAAGTTTTTCCGATTCGGAAAACATGGAATTACCCTTACGGGTTTCCGAGGTTTTCCGAATCACGCATGAGACCAAGTCTTGCAAACTTTCTTTCTAAGTGTTGCACATTTTCCGAATCGGAAAACCATGTTTTCCGAATCGGAAAACCTGCTTGTTCGTGTTGCTATATTTTTCTAAGTATGTGGGAGTTTCCCGAATCGGAAAAGTACCTTTTCCGAATCGGAACACTTGTGTAGTGGTGAACTCAAATTTTCTAAGTGTTTGAAGTTTCCCGATTCGGAAAAGTACCTTTTCCGAATCGGAAAACATCCCCTCGTGTGTTTGCTTGTTTTTCGACTCGGAAATACGAAATACTCATTTTTGGGTTTTCGAGTTTTTCCGACTCGCGTCTAGTCGAGGGTATAGTTCTTTTCACGATGCATTAGTACTAACACTTAACTTGTCTTATGTCGTGTCAGCAATGGCTGATCAACCGATTGCTCCTACTTCCCTGGTCAACGCTGCTGACCGAGCACTCATCGCACCATCTGACATCCGCCCCATCCACCAGAACAACGGATATGTTGATCTGTCCAACTTCACTGCTCAGGACGCGGTGGTACTGGAGATCCTTCGTGCGCATCCTCTGGCGTACGCGACGCAAGCCACTGCAGACGTTCCCATGATTTACCTACAGCAGTTCTTTGCTACATCCACTGTGGAGACTCGGGATGGCATGCTGACCATGGTAGGTCGTGTTGATCACACCGACCTCACTATCACTCTGGAGGACTTGAGGCGCGTCCTTCGTCTGCCTGCTGCCACTCCTGACGCCCCGTTCGAGCCACTAGTCTCCGGAACCGATCTCTTCAGCGAAGTACTCGCTCTCGGGGTCCACTACACCGCAAACAACCGACCGAACGGGATTTCCCAAGTCACCCAGGGGATGCTGCCACCGATCTGGTTTTCTTTCTTCAACATACTCAACCGGACCCTATCGTCAAAGACCCATGGAGTGGATCGGGCCTCTACTCAATTCTGGCATATCCTTCATGCGGTCGCCTACGGAAGACGTATCGACTTCGCCCAACAACTTTGGGCCGACATGGTCACAGACGTCCGTCAAGGGCCCGCGAGAACCCGTCACACATCCATTCCCTGGATGCGCTTCTTCAGTCTGATAATTCGCGAACACATGGATCGGAACCACGCCGTCAGAAGAAGATCCAGACACCCAAGCTTCGAAAGCCTTCAGATTGGACGGATGAACAGACGGAACCTGAAACCGGGTCAGGTAGAGATGCCTATCCCCAACAATGTGCTGCACTTGGCGGACCCTAGGTCAGAGGCTGTTAGGATGTACCGAATTTCAATAGGCTTAGAAGACACGTCTACGGACTCCTCAGAGCCGAGGAGCCCTGCCCAAGACGTGCAACCCGTCCTACCTAGAAGCCGTGCCTCCGGCACGGCGAGCTTCTGGCTCGGGAGTGATAAGTGTGGACATTAGGGGTGAAGTGGGTAGAGTCGTAGGCACGTCCGTCATGCCGCACATGTCTCGAGCAGAAGCCTATCAGATGATGCTCCGGAACCGCACCCGTTGAGCTCGTACACCAACAGTTGTCGAAGAAACAACCACAGTAGCCCGCGAACGTGAAATCACAAGTCACTTCCGGTTGAAGCAGTACACCGGGATTCTTCAACAATCCCCAGTTCATTCGTCATCGGAAGAGCGCCGATCGCCGATACCGCCGCAATAACCTCAACCGACTGGGGAGGACGTGGAAGCTTCCCCACAAGAACAAGCACACGTCCCTCCACCACCACATTCGGTGGCCGTCACTTCTCAGGGAGGCGAACCCTCCGGCGAACCCTCAGGCGATGACTCCGACGGTCACGAGTCCCCCGAGCACACTCCTTCGGACCGTCGTGAGCCCGATGACGAAGCCAATGATGAAGAGATGATTGATTACGGATCTGACTCCGAGTTCCAGCTTTCTGAACCAAGGAAGGGCGGGAAGGCCCAGATTATTGATGTGGATGAAGCCACCTCTTCCTTCAACGACGACCGAATCTCCGGCGATCCAGTTCTTGCCGAGGATCTTGCATCGGACGACCGGACCGTCGGTCATCAGGAAGAAGGTGAGGCCGAGGTTGCTACCGGCTGGGGGAGATATGATAGTGAGGAAGAAGAGAGAGAGAGGGGAGAAAAGGAGAGAGAGAGAGAAGAGAAAAAGAGACCGCAGATGTTGAGGTCCAACTAGGGGAGCTTTGGGCTCAATTAGAGAATGCGGACGAAGAAGTAGAGCCGCACAGGTTAGAAACGGAAGCTTCCCTTACCTCGAGTCCATCCATCAGAGAGGCAACCCACACTGAGACCGGGCACCCTACGGTGTCTGGTCAAGACGCTAGCCGCCAACTAGCGCATTTGCACGCCCCAACCACCCACTCGACCATCTCTCAACAGATGGTCGTTTCATCTTTACACGGGGACTTAGCTCAACTTCCACCAACCACTCAATTGGAGTCTGTTGGTGTTGAAACGAGAGAGGAACCGCCCCGCCTCTCGACTTCTTTCCGTGCACCAGTTGTCCTAGAGCCACTTACCGAGACTTTTCAAGTCATTCATTTGGATAGGACACTACTAGGAGCATCATCAGCCCGCCCAAGTGGCGAGGCCGGAACGGGGAGAGTCGGTGCGTCGAGTGACGCCCTTCGAGGATCCACCGGAAGCCCTGACACCGTCAACATCATTCCAGCGGTGACGTCAGGCCGAGAGAGCACCTCAATAGGACTCTTCTCGTCAACTGGAGCCCAAGTGACACCGGGTGTTGTACTTCCGGGACAGGGTCCGACAGACTCGAGCAAAGTCTCTAAAGATGCTCACGCAACACCGGGGCTCTTAGGCCTGACGGATTCGGGTGGAATCCCTAAAACCACCCTTGTACCAACGGGACTTTTAGGTCCGACGGATTCGGACGACATCCTAAAAGTCGTCCAAACCAGGTTACTAGCGGTGGAGGAAGCCAACCGGGCTCGAGATGCGCGGGTCGAGGCACTGGAGAAAGCCTTGGCCGAGACGGAGAAGAAAAGACTGGCAGATCTTGAGGCGTCACGAAAGCTTCAAGAAGACCGGGATGCGGAGCTCTACGAGCTCAAATGGCGGATCAAGGGCAAACACTCTGAGGCAGCCCCATCATCCGAGACTCCGATCCCCCGTCAGACCGAAGACGTCCTCAGGCTCGCCCCTCCGACTTCGGGCGAACTACCTCCGATACCGGGCTACGTTACTGAGACGGAACATGCATTCGTCATCTCCTCATACACGACTCAGAACGACCGCCTCTCCGCTCAAGTCAGAGATCAGGAAGCCCAGATCGAGATCCTACAGCAGCACGTCCGGGAACTAGAGGCCATGTGTCGGTCTCAGGCTCAGCCTTGCAAAAGGAGGCATGATGACCCTGATGACTCGGCACCGGGTCCTCATGAGGGGGAGGTGCAGGCTTCATCCAAAAGGCCTCGCACCGACCTCCATTCTGCCTCTGATTCCGGTTCTACTCCAGCTCCAGCTTCCACGGCCGCCCCCTCGAGTGCTCCTACAGAGTCTGCTACTGCCGACGCTCCCTATGTCGATTCAGACACGGAGGATATCCCTGACATGGGGAGTTGGCGATACGAGCGGATCCCGGAAGGGGAGTCAGTACAGTTTCCCTAGATGACGGACACGGCTCAGATTGAAGTCGTTCTCCCAGAAGCAGCACCGACGGATCCTTCAGAGTTCCAGATTCCGGAAGCAGCCCGGAAGATCTTGCGGTCGCTTGCTCAGAGTCTCAGGATATACCAGAAGGGGGACGACATTGTCCGGGATTCTGACTACACCAACCTCACCTCAGCATTCGTGTTCCCCACTCCAGACGCTCCACGAACTATTCATTCTACTGATCCAGAGACCGCCGCTCCAACCGTCATCCAGCTCAACTGGAACCATTCAGTCATCTTCCGTCCATTCCTTGAGGAATCGTTCACCCGCATCTACCAACAAGAGAAGCTGCACGCCTGGTCCCAAAAGGTCTACTTCGGGATCTCGCACATCAAGACCAAGAGACGAAGGACAGCTTACGTGGATCAGCGAATGTGCAACTGGGCCACTCATGGACGCCAAAGGATTCGACGTCGGTTCATCAAGGTAACTGCAATGCGCCCCTACAGACATGGCCATCAGTTATTCCTTGAGTACAATGTCCGCATGTACGGGACCGGCGTTCCACGAGGTGAGCTTCAAGACTGGTCGTTCACGGAAGCTGATTTGGATCGGGTGCATCTAGAAGACCTTCTCACGCTCATCAAGTACCTCCAAGGCCCGATTCTCCGACCAGAGCACTACAGAGACGGCACAGAGATATTGAAGAAGTACGTCCGTCACGCAATCACTCTCGCGCGAGTGACGGACTACCAGCTTGCAATCGAAAGCCGCCAGCCAAAGGTCAATCTGCTCAGACCAAACCTGCTCGTGCCTGGTATTGATGCTTACACTCCGTATATGCCAACCAGGATACCTGAGCATGGGGTTCTCTATATGACTCGGAAGAAGAAGGAGCGCAGGTTCATGAGATTTGGCGAGCTCTCCAAGTTCTACGACGGGACCCTTCTTTATGTCTACAACGGGATGCAGAGTAGACTTCTGGCTGATCAGATACCAGGGCGGAGGATCATAGATGGGAAGGGAAAACTACTGGAGGCGATGAGATTGATCGAGAGGAAGCTCAAGGAACGGTTGATGTACAGACGGGTCGAGGCGGCGATGCAAATGAGAGCAAGGATCATCGGCGAGTGGGAGGAATACTTGCAGATGTCCAAGTGGGAGCCAGCTCTGGAGCTTCCACCACCTTTCTGACTTCTTCACAAAGGGGGAGATTGTAGGACCTCTTGTGTTGTGAAGAATCAGAAAGTCACCATCTTACTTGCTTTCTAGTTTAATTTCCTTTATCTGTAAACATTATCTTTTATTAGTGCCCCTGTTTGAGGTTTGGAACCTCGGGGGCCTTTGTTGACATTTTGTGTAACTTCCTTCTACCTATAAAAGGTAAAGGATGTTTAGGGTTTTTATATTGAATCACATTTTGCCTTTTTGGGAAACCTCCATTGTTGAAGATATTGAAGCTTTCATATTCATCATCATCATCTTTATCTTGATTCAATCCATTTCTTCTTATTTTCATTGTTATTTGGGACAACAGAAAGTGACATCTCCGAGAGTCGGTTACTCAAGTCTTGGTAACTCGAATATGCCATCCAATCCGCCGGTTGTTGACCCGCACTCGCCCCACTCGTTCCACTTGTTCCACCAATCTCATGCGTGCTCCTTGGTGTTTCACTCCTTGCTTGACTCGGTTGACTTCTCGGCTGACTCCTATAAGCTTGAGGATTATGGATCCATGCATTGTAGTCTCTTCCAACCATGTGCTCAACTCTCGCCACGCCCATGCCTCGGAGTTGGTCCATATCAATCAACCCCATCTCCCCGAGGTTTGTCATCGAAGCAATAGCGGTGTAACAACCCAAAACCCATACAAATATAATAAAACATAATATAAATTCCCAGTGATCTATATGCAATAACGAGAATTCTCAAACCAAGGTACGGGTTTAAAAGTGCATGCGGAACATCCCTCCACAGCTGAGATTCTAATTTTAGGACAAAATACTAGACTACTATCGGTAGAGCCACTCTAAACGTCTACCTTCTCCTTGCCTCTCGCCACTCGATCTTTTCCTCAAAAGGTTTTAGATTTTGAAAACAAGGGTTAGACCGAAAGGTCTAGTGAATTCCCTCCAAAACAGTTTAAAACACAGTTCCGACCCGCTGGCCGTAGAAACAGATATCACAAGGTACCAGAAAAGCATCATGAGTAATCAAGTCGCAGCACAACGAACCGGATGGCCGGATCTCTCACATTCACAATTAAGGAGTGACGGACGTAGTCCGTGCCTCGCACCATCCCACAATCAACCTTACGTGGCCGGATCTCCCAGATTCTCATTTAAGGAGTGACGGACATGGTCCGTGCCTCACACCACTAAACCTCCCAGGGATGTACGGTCCCATGGTACACATTACTCACGATGCAATTCCGCAATATTAAAACAGCATGCATATGATGATCATCAATATAGCATTCACAACCATTTATAATTTCACAAAATCACATTAATATCATCAAAACATTTGCAAATCGAATGCATATGTTTAAAACAGTAAAAGCAGTCCATTCATTTTCAGGTAAGGGAACTCACCTGAGCTTAACTCGCTGCTTACTCTATCTCCCGGTATCTATAAAAAAATTCCTAAGGTATAAGTGATTCGCACTTAGTGAAACCCACAACTAGGATACCCCCTAGGCAGACTTAGCACAGGGGTTCCGCTACCCGGTTAGCGGACGGGGTCAAGGGGAGCCGCCCTTGCGGGGTCTGAGGGGCAGCGCCCCTCGAAATTTTTTTATTTTTAAGGGGTTAAACTACTATGGAAAAACCTTCTCCGAAAACTAACTCTACTGACACAGTCCTCCCAAAACCCGACTCGGAAAAGCATCTTTCCCGCTCCACAAATCCCGATTCGGGATACCACCACTCCCGATTCGGGAAATAGCAATTCCCGATTCGGGAAACGCCAATTCCCGATTCGGGAGGCATCCAACTCCAAAATCCCGACTCCAAAGGTTACGAGGTCAAAGTGACGACTAAGTTGGCCAAATCCCCGATTCGGAAATCATAGATTTTCCAATTCGGGAAAGGCAAACGAAGAAATGAGTTTCCACCCAATCACCCAAGCAATATTCCCGATTCGGGAGACATGAACTCCCGATTCGGAAACATGAATTCCCGGTTCGGGAAACATGAATCCCGATTCGGGGAACATGAGTTCCCAATTCGGGAAACGCAACTAGATCCGGAAAAAAATATCAAAATCGGCCAAGAATTGATTCTAAGTAGATCTAAACACTTCCTAAATCATTACAAGATAATCCTACATCATATAACAACAATTTTACACTAATAGGGTATCGAATCTTACCTCGAACGACGAAATCCCGCCCCCGAAGATGAAGAATGGCTCTAAACTTGATTTCCACAACACACACTAATCACCCAACTATGTTTTCCCCAAAATGGTAAAAACCCTAGGTTTAGGCCTTAAATAGTATGGGCTAAAAGGCTAAGCCCATACCATTTTTGGTATAAGCCCAACTTCCCAAACTTTAGGCAGAAGTGTCACTTTTCACCCCTAACTCTGAAATTCTTTTCATACTTGGTCATTTTTTAACGAGTGACTAACATTAGTACTAACTTTTAAACTCTGGTCATTACAAGCGGCGTCGGTTAGGACACCGAAGTGCTTGGCCAAGAGCGTCACGTACTGGCCACCAACTATGCGACTACCCTCTCGATAACCACTCGCCTTGGCGAGTTGAACGGCGATGAGATACGGAGCATTCGGATATTTGTCATCCGTAGAGAGTTGCTCAAGAAGCCAAAGATCCTGTACGGTAACTTTCTCCTCACTCGAAGAACGAGTGTTCACCGCTTGAATGAGCATGCGGTGCAAGAGTCGGTCCGATGAAGCAAGAAAACCTTTCACCTTGAGGTTACCATGATAGTCACCTTCACCCAAGATCGACCACGCCAAACGTGGATCAAAACCATCGGGTCTCTTCGAAGTCGCCCACATGTACTCCTCAAATCCGGGAGCATCAACATCCGATTGGGTATATATCCCCAAGGCAAGAGCAAAGTCGATCAAAGATAGAGATCTCCAAACGCCACCAAGTCGGAACGTCATGCATGTTTGATGAAATTCCCCAAGAGCCTTGATCGCATCGAAACGAAACGTGGCCACAAACTCCACAATAATCTCTCGGTAGAGGGTCTCGGCAATATCGAAAACTCGCTCCCATGCATGGCATATGTAGTACTCATTGCCATCCTCGTCGTATGCGTGCTTTTCAAGAATTGCTTTGATGTCGTTCTCGACTCCCATTGATCTGAGAAGATCCCAATCGACTCTCTTTGGTATAAGCACTTGGCGGGGGAGAAGTCGGTTGACGGTGTCCCGAAACTCCTCCCTCTTCGGGCCATTCAAGGTTGGGTCATTTGCAAAGGAGGTGAAAACATGACTTCCATCCGGTGCACGGAAGTTAGCTACGGCGGTCGTAGACGAGCGGGTTCTTTGTCTCCACAAAACCAAAATACCGTTGTCTTAGAAAAATTTCAATCCATAAACGCAAGACAAGGTTTATTCACATTCAAAAATTCTAACAAGACAAAACCTATACGATTAACAAGTTCAATTACCAAATATATGCATGACAAAACAAGAACAATGGGGATGTGAAACATCCCCACACTTGAACTTTTAGTCCAACCTCCATACAAATAATCTAGCTAACAAGGATGGAATGGGGGATTTTGATGTCATCAAGATCCCCACACTTATCATTTAACCACAATCACTAGATTAAATAAACACAAAGCATGCTAACATGAAGTTTCAATCATAAAATCGGGCATGCATCAACTCATAAGCATCAATCAATCAATGGTGATTAAAAAACAAGGTCTAATTCAATTTAAGCAAACAAACACCATTGATGGTCCAAATAAGATCTCCACTTACCAATTCAAGCTATTCTTACGAAATTGAAGTTAGGAAACATACCTAAGCCATGGAAATTGATGAAATTGAAGCTCAAGAAAGTCGAATCTCGCAAGAACGTGAGAGGGTTTAGCGGCGTCTAAGAGAAATTAGGGTTGTGGTGAAGTGAAAAAGTGAGAAAAGAGGGTTAAAAACCCGTCTGTCCCGACTTCGCGTCGCGAAACCCTGGGTTTCGCGTCGCGAAACGGGCAGTTTTTCAAAATACCCTAGTTTTTAAAATTTTGGCGTCGCCAAGCTGCTCTTTTCGCGTCGCGAGGTTCGAAGTTTTTACCTGTTACCGTGGCCTACCAACTTCGCGTCGCCAGATTTGGAATCTGGCAATCGCGAAATGCCCACTGTTTCCAACTTCTGAAAAGTTGCATCGTACTCCGATTTCGCTCGAATCTGGTTTTTATCCCCTCCGTATGGTTACCTAAGCAATATCAAACGAAAACATTAATAAAAACACACACGCAAATCATTAAAAACGAAAGAAATGAAAAAGCTCGGGTTGCCTCCCGAGAAGCGCTTCATTTTTGGACGGGCCTAGAGCTCGACCCCACTTTCGGCTCATTTCTTGGCACGTCGGGCTGACGAGCCCTTCTTCTTTCTGTGATCTTTCTTGGAGGATCCCGGTTCCTTGGTTGATTGCTTCTTTTTACGCATCGGGTTTGGATAGTCCTCCATTTTCTTCCCAAGTTCATGAGGGAGTATCGGGCGGTTCGTGCTCTTGTTGTAGGCCAGAGAAGGATCTTCGTATGGTTCATCGAGGTGTCTAACCGGCTCTCCGTTAGGATCAAAGTAAATCCGATTGTCTCCATAGCCTAAGCTCGTGACTTGGTTTCGCATATCGGTATTCACTTGAGCGGTGTGTAAGAAAGATCTCCCGAGGATTATCGGGATCTTCGTGTTCTGTGGAAGGTTAGCTATGACGAAGTCCGTATAGTAAACAAATTTGCCAATAGGAATCGGGACTCCTTCCGCTATTCCTAACGGTGTTGTCATGTAACCGTTCACTCCTCGGTATTGATAATTTGTTGGCATGATCTTCTTAACTCCCATTTTCCTGCAATAACCGACAGGCATCATATTAAGAGCGGCACCTGAATCTACCAAAGCAAGACCACTAAATTTATGACAAGAAATAGGTAGGTTATAACTCCCTGGATCATGCTTGATAGGTGCAATGTAGATGAGGTCATCCTCCGGTGCTTTTTCCTCCTTTTCTTTCTCCTTGCCTTTATCTTCTTTCTTTGGAATCACGAATTCCGCGTATCCGCCTCGCTTTCCATCTTCCTCATCATCATCATCACTTGAAGCTTCGGGCACTTTGAGTCTTAGGTGTTCGAATGACACGGTGAAGCCCTCCGAATCGTAATACGTGGCATAGTCGGGCTCACTTTCACTCTCAGTTTCCACGTACTTCTTGGTGTAGATGTCCGTCCACTTCTTTTTTGACGGCTCTCCGGTTATCATGAGCATCGGCTTCACATTCTCCACCTTCGGGTTGACTTGTGTTTGCGTTGGCAATTCTCCTTGCGTCCTTTCACTTAGCATTTGCGAAACACGTCCAACCTGCAATTCCAAATTTTGGATGGTACTTTGGTGATTACGTAGGTATGAACCTACTTCATTGTTTAGCTTCTTTTGCGCATCCATGAATTGGACAATCCGATCTTCGATAGAAACACGTGGCTCTCCATCCGGTCTTTGGTTCTGTTGAGTTGGTGCAAAGAAACCGGGAGGTCTAGGGATGAAATTACGGTTGTTGTTCCACCTCCCTTGGTAATCGCCTCGGTTGATATAGTTCACCTCCTCGGGTGTCATCATCGGTCTGTTCGGGCAATCCTTCGTCAAGTGTGGTCCATTGCACTCCTCGCATCCAACCTGCAAAGCATGAACAGATTTAATAAGTTCCTCGATTTTGCGTTCAAACTTTACCTGTTGGTTTTTCATAGCGGCTAATTCATCGGATGGATCAAAGTCGGTAGAGATCTTTCTGGCCATCCTCGGGATTTGCAAACGCTTGTCCGTCCTCCAATCTATGTTATGTATGAGCATGTCCTCGAGGAGCTTGTAACCTTCCGTGGGCGTTTTGTACATGAAGACACCACCTGCAGATGAATCCAAAGTAGCTCGTGAGGAATAAGCAAGTCCACTATAGAAAGTTTGAACCTGTTCACTCTTATTCAACTCGTGACTCGGGCACGAGTTTAGGAGGTGCTTGAAACGTTCCCATGCTTCGGATATGGTTTCCCCGTCTTGTTGTTGGAAGGATCGGATCTCGGCTCTCAATTTGTCGATCTTGGATGGTGGAAAGAATCGGGAAAGGAACTTTGAACGAAGTCCTTCTCAAGTAGTGATTGAGCTCGACTCTAAGGATCGCAACCAAGCCCTAGCTTCTCCGATAAGCGTTAGAGGAAAGACCCGAAGACGAATTGCATCATCCCTGTCCGCCTCTGTTTTGAACAGATCAAAAATGTCCACGAAGTTTTCCATGTGAACGATAGGATTGCTATCGTTTTTCCCGTCGAAGGTAAGGTCCTTGATCATGTGTAGGAGCTTCCCCGGGATTTCTTTGTTCAGGTTCGGCTTCATGATCGGATTGGTGGGTACAGTTGGAGCGGCTCTCCTGGCAGTTCACATTGGTGCCTCGTCTCCCATCTCAAAAATCAAAGCTCTCGGGCGAACTTTGTTTGCTTTTAACTTCTTTTTGTTTCTTTTTCTGAATTCTCTCTCCGGCTCCTCAAATGGCTCTAACAAGTCTCCCGTGACTGAAATCACAACAAACGGTTACGGGCAACTTGCGGGAAACAAAGAGATAAAATAAAAATAAAAATAAAACTAACTAATTAAACTAGAAAGCGAAAAACTTGCAAGGGAAAGAATCCCTCACAAGGATCGATTAACAAAACTAATAAAGACTAAAATCTAACAACTACCGTTCCCCGGCAACGGCGCCAAAAACTTGGTGCGGTAATTATCGTATATAAAAAGCGTAACAAGTTTTAATCTCTAATGCCTAGCCACTGTCTTACCACATATACAGGCAAGCGTACCTGATCGTGAGTAATATAGTGTAGGAAAGTCCAGGTATCGTATCTACCACTGGGAACGGTCAAGTTATCGTAGATTAAAGTCTGAATTGGTTTAATTAACCTAAAGGGGGGGGGGGTTGTATGAAAAAGGTTTGAATACTTAAAAAGACAATTAACTAGATAAAAACTAAGAATGTAATTAAAATACTGATTTAAGATTATAATAAGGAAAAACAGCAGTACTTATCATGGTAAAGTGAATCCCCAATATGGATGATATGAATAGGTCGAAGGTTTGGTTGTTTTGACTATTGTAGGAATTTAAGTCTAGGACACCCTAACATGTGAATATTATGGTTAGAAACTAGGATACGATCCTCCTAATTCCAATCCTAAATTGTTTTGGTCCACAATCTAGAATCGGTAAACCCTTCCTAATCAATATTGCAATGGCTCTTTTAATATCTGGTCACTATTGGCCCAAGTAACCCCTTAACACAACCTTTTGGTCCAAGTCAGGCTAAGGTAGGTTGATTATCCTTTCGGAGTCTATCTGCTTTGGTCTAACAAATACACCCAACCAATTGAATTCAAATTGCCAAAACAATAATAATCAGAAAAGAACCATAAAAGACATTCAATTAATCAAAACAAACCAGTAAACATTAATCACAAAGTATCATCCATAAAGGTTCATCGACCATGACAAGCACTACTAATAAACTACTCACTACTCATGATGAAAACATAAACACAAACAAAAGTGGACATCGACATGATACCGACAGTACAACGACGAATGATCGGGGATCGATTCCCGCAGCGTATCGGCACCTATTGTACTCTCACTCTCGTTCCTCCTCGTATCCCGTACTTCTCTCGTGTATCGAACATGTCTTAAACTGAAGGAGGAGGCTGATATTTAAAGGAAAACGCCCAGGGGTCATCTGGCGATCGCCAGACTGCTAGTTTGGCGACGCCAGACACTTAAGTCAACCCTAATCTTCAATTCAGTCGAATTTGGCGGCGCCAGATTCAGAATCTCGCGAACGCCAAGTGTCTCCTGTGTTGACTTTGTGCATTTTTCACGTTTTCTCGCCTTTTTTCGTACTTTTCCGTTCCACGGCCTCCAAATCCTACATAAACAATAATAAGCTCATTTAGTGCATGAAATGATCATAAACGGGTGAGAAATGGGGTAAAGTCATACGATTACGCGCAACCAAAACATGTATAATTTTGGTGTTATCAGTAATCACAAAATTCATGGAGGCCCTCCCTGAATACTGGGATACTTACACCATGTGTCTGAAATTGTCCAAGGACATTTAGACTATAACTCTTAGTGAGTTATATGGTATGATGCTCAACCATGAGCAAACCAAGTCTCTGAAGACGAATCTCATCAGAGACACCAAGGATGCTGCGAAAGGTACCTCTCTTGCCTTAAATTCTGATGCTCCTCAACCCTCTCAAACTCCTGTCTCAACAGTGACTATCACTGAGATAGATGATTCTGACTCTGATCTTGTCTCTGATAATGAGACAGATTTCAATGAGTCTCTTGCCCTTCTCTCTAAGCATTTCAAAAAGTTTGGCAGGAAAGGAAATTTCCGTAAGTCCAAGCAGCTCTCTCTTACTAACAAGCCTGACACCCCCTCTGGTGATAAGGCTACCTCTACCTATTTTAAATGTCAGGGCAAAGGACACTTTGCCACTGAGTTCCGGTACAAGAAGAATCAGTTCGCTGAATCCTCTACCCCAGCTTCCAAGGACGAAAGTACCAGAAGCTGAAGTCCAAGTATCGAAAGCTGAAATTCCAGCGAAAAGGCAAAGGTCTGATCGCTGAAGGAAAAGGCTGGGATGAATCGTTTAATGAATCCTCCGATGAAGAGGATACCAGCAAGGTCACATGTCTGATGGCCATCGCTGAAGAAACCGAGCCTGCTCTTATGGCACAACTCGAAGACATTACTGAAGAAGAAGTCACTGCTACGCCTGCTTCGATCTCTGATCTTCCTCAGGTATCTACTCCTTCTCCTTCTGATGCTATGACAACGATGGATGCTTTAACCATCGATCTGTACAATGCCTTAAATGGCAAGTCCTCTGCTGAAAAGGTCAACTTTGACCTTAGGACTGAGCTCAAAGAGTGTCATGAGAAACTCAAAGAGCTCGTTGTTTATGAGGCTAGCTACAAGACCAATTTCATGCAAACCAAGTTCTTTGCATTGAACGAGAACAGGCCATCTCTGAGAAAGAAAAAGCTCTCGCTGAGCTTAATTCAGAGAAGGTCACTGTTAAGAGCTGGGCTGATGCCTCTGAAAGGTGGATGAAATTCTCTCCACCCAGCGTCACCCTATGAACAGAACCTGCTTAGGTTTTTTTTTGGAAGAGGTATCCCATACCATATTGGGCCCAGACTAATCCTCGACAATTTTTGGGCCAAAGCCCGACTGCTAAAGCATGCAGCCCGGGGTCGAAGCCCCCGTACCTCCGGAATGCGTCCCCCATGTCTCGAACTCAGGTTCACCACTATGTAGTGCCCAAACCTTACCACTAGGCTAACACTCCTTTGGTAACCTGCTTAGGTTTTGTTAAAGGAAAACAACATGCTATGGATAAATATGATAAATCTAATTTAAAATTTGGCATGTTTGTTACTTCTGACTCCAACTCTCAGAGTTCTTCTTCCATCTCCAAAGAAGAGGCTGCTACTTCTGTTCAGCCTTCTAAGAACTCTAAAGGCACAAACGTTCCTAACCATCCTCCCAAATCTAAGAATCAAAACCACAAGACTTCTAAAGTCTTAGGTGGTGGTCCTACGGGATCAGGGGCTAAGAAATCAGCTCAAAGCCCCACTCCCAGAATCAAGGTTGACTTAATAACCAAACCTCAGGAGAAGACACCCATTCCTCCTTAGACCAAAGATATAGGCATTCTTGGACATGGACCAGCTCACCTTAAGTTAAAAAAATCCTAAGGGTCCCTCTAAGACTAAGACCTATAGAAACTACTATCACTGTGGTCAAAATGACCATATCGCTAGCAAGTGTCCCAATGCTACCAAGGCTGAAAAAGCAGCCAAGGTAAAGAAAGGTCCTAAGACAAATAAGTCTACCAAAGGAAAGAAACCTTTAGTCACTGAGACTGCCACCATCCCTAACCCTGTCAAAACTGTAACTTCAGTTAAGACAGAAGATGTTGCCTCTACTCCTACTGCTCTAGTAGTCTATGAGGCCCCTGAATCAACAGTTACCTACGTCCCTGATGATTTTTCCTTCGCTGACCTTGACGGACCCAACTTCATGTGGGTTCCCAAGACCAATTAACTCTTCCTTCTCTTACAGGAAAAGGGCATCTGGTACCTTGACAACGGATGCTCCAAACACATGACTGGAAACAAACATGTTCTAGTCGACTTCAAGGAAGAATCTGGCCTTTTAGTCAAATTTGGTGGTGAAGGAAGAGGTATCACTCGTGGCTATGGTACCTTAACCAACGGTAAGACTACCTTTCGGAGGGTATCTTACGTTGAAGGACTGACTCACAATCTGCTGAGTATCAGTCAGCTTTGTGATAAAGATCACAAGGTCTCTTTCTCCAAGAAAAGCTGCAAGGTGAAGAACAGGCACAAGAAAATCAATCTCAGAGGACAAAGATGCCATGATGTCTACGTCATCAACATGGACACGTCCACTGAAAATGTGTGCTTCATGTCCAGGGCCTCTTCAGAAATCAACTGGCTCTGGCACAAACATCTCTCCCACCTGAACTTCAAGACCATCAACCAACTCTCTATCAGCAACCTGGTGAAAGGTCTCCCTGAAAACAGCTTTGCAAAGGAATCTCTTTGTGGTGCTTGTGAAAAGGGAAAGTGTTGATCCAGCTCTTCTAAGACCTGATGAAATGATAATGATTCTGTAACTTCACTTAGTGAATAGGTCTTTACTTTCAGTTATAGCTTGAGGAATTATCACTGAGTTTGTTCAGTGTTATTCCTTGTTAATTATGTTGTAACTTGTAATTTTAAATCATCAGGATCAGGATCAGGAGATGAATGAGTCTGTTCTGCAGTCTACTGATCCTGACCACCGAAGTGAAGACCTCCTGAAGACATTAAGATCATACTCAAAGAACCATCAGCGAAGTCAAAGAATTAGCTGATGACAGGAACAGCATGCTCGTGATTTGAAGACGGAACTCGGTGATAGCAGGCTGCTCAAATTCGTATGACATCCTGAAGACTCAACAGGATACAGTGACTCCTGATCTACATCAGTATCAGGACTCTCCTCACTGATCAGTATCCTGATCCTGAAAGATTAGTGTAATGTCTTAATCTAATGCACAAAAGGATTATCCGCCTTTACTGACACAAAAGTACATAAGGACAGTCTCTTTTCTGTCCCCTCCGTACTTATCTGACCTCAAGGCAACTGTTTACACAAATCCTCTTTTGCACAACATGCAAAGGGTATTTGTTTATAGTAAATAGTACAATAGACCACTTGAAGTGTGACACGTACACAAAAGTGAATCTGCATGCATCTAATGCATTGGGTATAAATAGGACGTGAAGAGACGTTCTCCATACTTCTTCTTCATCCTAAAAATACCCTAATCCTTTATTTCTTATTTCCTCTATCTTCTTATCTTTTCTTATCTTCTCACTCTAGTGCATAGTGAAAGAAACTTAGATTGTTTAGTTTAGACTTGTAGTCTTTTCTATTTCCGCAACAATCTGTAAATTCATATTGTTAATACAACAAAGAATTTAAAAGTGAAATTTGTGTGATTATATTCAACCCCTCCTTCTATAATCCCATACACTATCCTTACTTGAAGGTCACCCCTTGGGACCAACAAGTGGTATCAGAGCAGTTACAAGCTCTCATTTTCTTCTCTTAGAAAAATCTTGTGATCCTCTCTCTCTTAATCCATGGCTCTTCAAGCTAAGGATAACTACTTTGATACCGGTTCTGCTGGAAAACCTCCAAGGTTTAACAAAGACAACTTTGCTCTTTGGAAAACCAGGATGGAACTTTTCTTATCTGGTTCTGATCCCCAGATTCCATACTTTTTGGAAAATGAACCACATGTGCCTACACAAACTGTTCATGCTGTCCCTGCTGCTGGCGACCAACCACCTATACCCGCAAGGGAACTGGTGAAGCCAGTTACTGACTGGAATGATGAGGACAGACGCCTTGTCAACATTGACACTAAGGCTAGGTCTCTCATTGCCATGTCACTCCCTGATGACGTCTTCCACTCTGTCTGTCACCTTCGCTTTGCTAAAGAGATTTGGGACACCCTCTGTGTTCAATACGAAGGTACTGCTGTTCTCATGGAATCAATAAAGATTTTCTTGGTTCGCCAGTATGAAAGCTTTATTCATCAGAAGGATGAAACTCTCTCCCAGATACATCAGAGATTCAACTGTCTCCTGATCGACCTGAAGACTATTGGTACTATCTATCCTAACTCTGAGGTGGTTACCAAGTTCATGGAAGCTCTTCCTGAACATTGGGAAACCTACACCTCCTGCTTAACTATGTCCAAAGACATAAAGACACTCACATTAAGTGAGTTGTACGGTATTCTTCTAAACCGTGAACAATAGAAGAAACTGAAAAAGAATCTCATAAGAGATACTAAAGATTCCAAAAGCACCTCTGTTGCACTGGTCTCTGATTCAGTCCCTACTGTTGCTACTCCTTCTTCTGTCACCATCACTGAATTAGAATCTTCTGATTCTGACATGTCAGACTCAGATCCTGATTTTAATGAATCTCTTGCACTTCTAACTCGCTCTTTTAAGAAGTTTGCCAAAGAAGGAAACCTCTTACTCTTACTGACAAGCCTAAAACATAATCTGTTGACAAGGCCACTGCTACCTGCTACAATTGTCAGGGGAAAGGACACTTTGCTAATGATTGCAGGTACAAGAAAAATCAGTTTGCTCCTTCTTCTACCAAATCTTCCTCGAAAAACCCCAAATACCAGCGCCTGATAGAGAAGTACAAAAAGATGAAATCTCAACGAAAAGGCAAAGGTCTTATCGCAGAAGACTGGGATTGGGATGATGTCTCCTCTGATGACTCATCTGACGAGGAAGATACTCAAGTGGAACTTATAGCCATTATTGAGGAACCTACCTTAGCTCTCATGGCTAAGATAGAAGAGGTCCCTGAAGAGGTTCTTACTCAAGATCCTGAAGCTTCTGCCTTTGCGACTGAATCTACCAGTCAGGTACCTATTCCTGTTGTCCCTCTTGAAAGCTTAACTCAGCTAGACCTTGTAACCCTTGATCTCTATAAAGCCCTGAATGGTAAAACCTCTGCTGAGAAAATGAACATTGATCTTCGTGATCAACTCAGAGAGTGTCAGGAAAAGATAAAACAACTTACCATTTTGGAAGAAAGTTATAAGGATCAGGTCACTATTAATCAAACTCTCTGTATCGAAAGAGAAAAGGCTCTTGCTGCTAAAGAAAGAGCCTTGGCCGAACTAAATGCTGAAAAAGTCACCATCAAAGGATGGAGTGACGCCTCTGAAAAGGTTGATGAAATATTAGCCTTAGGGAGAAATGTCAAAAACAAAAGGGGTCTTGGATTCACTAGCGAATGTCCTAGGCCTGATCGTTCCATGCTTAAATTTGGAATGTTTGTTTCTTCTATCCCTGATCCTAATGCCCCTGAAAACATCCCTTCTTCATCCAACACACACACTGAAGGTGCTCCTAAGAGCAAAAAGAAAACAACCAAGGAAAAATCCAAAACTGTAACACCTTCAAAGACCAAGAATCCTAAACCTAAGAACAAAGTTCTAGGTGGTGGTCCTTCAGTCTCATGAACAAAATCTTTTTCTCAAAATCCTGCTCCTAGACTGAAGATTGACCTGAAGCAAAAGACCCTGGAAAAGAAACCTATTCCTCCTTTGTCCAATGCTAAAGGCATACTTGGTACTGGTCCTGCTCATCTGAAGTTCAAAGACTTCCTGGACCCCACTAAACGCTTTCAATATCGCAAATGTTATGACTGTGGATTTAATGACCATATTGCGAGTAAGTGTCCTGATGCTACCAAAACTGAAAAATCAGCTAAGGTAAAGAAAACTCCTAAGACTGATAACTTAGTCAAAGGAAAGAAGGTTGTCAAGACTATTCCTTCAGTCAAGACTCCAGCCTCAAGAACTGATAACTCAGTTAAGGCTGTCACTAACTCCACCAGTACTACTGATAATTCTGGATCCATAGTTCTATGGGTACCAAGAAAAACTTAAACTCTCAATTTACAGGACAAGGGCATCTGGTACCTGGACAGTGGATGCATATGACTAGTTCTAAATCTGTCCTCTCTAACTACCGTGAAGAAAGAGGTCCTGCTGTGACTTTTGGTGGAAACGGCAAAGGCCAAACCCGAGGGTATGGCACCCTGACCAATGGAGTAACTACGTTCAAAAGAGTTGCTTATGTTGAAGGCCTGATGCACAATCTTCTGAGCATCAGTCAACTGTGTGATAAGAATCACAAAGTCTCATTCTCGAAGAAAAAGTGCAAAGTCAAAAACAGACGCAAGGAAGTTATTCTCACTGGTTTAGACAAGCTGATATCTATATCATCAACATGAATACTTCCACTGATAATTTCTGTTTCGTATCACGTGCTTCTACTGATACAAATTGGCTCTGGCACAAGCGTCTATCTCATCTCAACTTCAAGACACTGAATCAACTCTGCATCAACAATCTTGTTGTTGGTCTTCCTGACTTTCGCTATACAAAGGTATCTCTTTGTTCAGCATGTGAGAAAGGAAAACAAACCAGGGTTAGCTTTAAGTCCAAGAAGATTTCTTCCATCAGCTCTCCTCTACAACTTTTCCACATGGATCTCTTTAGACCTGTTAATGTCCAATCCATTGCTGGAAAGAAATATACTCTGGTAATCGTTGATGAATATTCCAGATATACCTGGGTGTTCTTTCTTCGATCCAAGAGTGAGGCTCCTGAAGAAATCATTCTGTTCGTCAGGAAGATGGAAAGGCTCAACAACCTTACTGTTCGATCAATCAGAAGTGACCACGGAACTGAATTCAAAAACAGTACCCTGGAAACTTTCTTCGATCAAAAAGGTATCTCTCAGAACTTCTCCTCTGTAAGAAGTCCTCAACAAAACGGTGTTGCTGAAAGACGAAACAGAACTCTGATTGAAGCTGCACGATCTATGTTGAGTGAAGCCAACCTTGCCACTCAATTCTGGGCTGAAGCCGTTAACACTGCTTGTTATACCCAGAACAGATCCTTGATAGTAAAGCGCTTCAGAAGAACCCCTTACGAACTCTTTTGTAAGTGCAATAACAATGGATCAAATCAATCAATTCTCATTCCATGATGTAAATCTTTACAATATGAACTTTCTCTCTCTAAAACACACACATATGAATGTTACAATTAAGCTCCTTCCTATCAAGTCTAACTAACTAACTCCTTCTAACCCTCTATATGTACCCTTGACCTTAACATACACATACATTGACTTTACTAATTACATCTTTGACTTTTCTATTAATAGCTTTGACTTTGACTTTGATGCTTGACTTTCTTATTTGACTTCCATCCTTTGACAATGTTTGACTTGAATATTATATCCTCATCTTGAGATCTCGGATACAATAATATTTGCTCTAACAATCTCCCCCTTTGTATTCGAGATCACTCTTCAAAATGAGCTTCAGCTTTAACTATCTTCTGTCTTCAAGTCAAACAAACTTTTTCCGATTACAAAAGTCATACAACAATCAATCTCCCCATTTATGCAAGCATCATCTTCAGAGAAAAGTCTTCAAACATGAACTCGTCTTTTAGAAAAGCATAATTCTTCTCTTGAATCAAAAACATTGTAGATCACTTGAATCAATCCACTACACTGTCAAGCTTCTTAACCAACTTTGATATCTTTGACTAATCCAACATTCTCATCAGTCTTCACAACTTGATATCAACCTTTAAATCCAAGGCTTTTCAACCTCAGATTCAAAAGATTCAAATTCAGAATTCTCTTTAGCTTCCTCTTCATTCAGATTTCCTCTCAATCCACCATCAGAATGTTCTTCAAATGTTTTCATCTTCAACTCTTGACACTATCATCTTTTTCTTCATGAAATATCAACACTTGTATCACGATCAACATTGATACTTGATTTACCCAAACATCTTGAAATCTTCAATCAACCATACTTGATATCTTGAATTCTTCAACATATATCATTTTGAACTCTTACATATAGTTCCCATACCTTCATTGTGTCTTCGCATATGTCTTTGATAAAACTTCTCCCCCTCATGATGATTAGGAGAATCCTGAGCATCATGAACAACCAAAGACATCATCATCAACTAGCTCATTCACAGGAACTACTCCCCTCAAAAGTTGGTTTACCATTCAAAGAACCATATGTCCCCCTCAATCAAATATCTCATCCATATCAGAGTGCTCCCCCTCAAATCCAGCTCAAGTTGCTCCCCCTCAAATGATGGGTAATCGGCTAACATAGAAGCACATTTAGCAACTATTGACACAACAACTCATAGAATTGTGTGGCCTATTTTCAGTGTTGGCAACAGGGTAGCACTGATAGGACTTCCAGTCATCACTGAATCAAAGTTATAAAACTAAGTTCTCAGACTGTTCCGGCAATATCACAAAGATATGCAATTGGAATCACAAAGACTCGTGCAAGTGTCAAAGAAATATCATCATATCAATTAGGCTCAAATATTGATTCAACCTGGGACGCAGATTGAAAATCAATGACTCTTGTGCATAGAATATGAAGTTCGGAGACCGGAGAGGATGTCTTCCTTGTTTCAATATCTAAATCTTCCGAGTGAAGATTAGATAGATGATGTGCTAATTCTCCGTGAGAAATTGAAACAAACATCTTTTAAGAGATATTTGAGTAGCTTGGTGGGGTGACACGAGTTATCGACATTGGGTCCATGTCTTGTTTCAATATTCATCTCCAAAGAATCGAGAATGAATAGATGATGTGGTTACCCGGATAACTGTATAGGTTTGGGAAGGATCTTCTTTTATTCTTTTTGATCCTGTCTCACACTCACCATTTTCTTTTAGCTCCCCCTACACTCAAGCTCTCGGACATTTTACCTCATTCACACCCTCACACACTAGGTCTAACCTAGGGTTGTGTTTCTTGGGTAGATCATCCGGCTCTGGATTGATCATAGAAACTTCTATATCCTATCACACATTTAATTTCATCAAATGATATTCTTTGAAACTTTTAAGTATTTTCATACCAGAACGTGATATGATGGTGATTCATATGTGATACAATATGTATATGGGGAACAAATGTTGAACAGAAATGGGGAACATTTGTTGATGAGATCAGATGTTGAAGAAATTCATTCAAATGCTCTAACAAGTGATGATTGATTGTAGAAATCAAAGATCTTGATCGTGAAATTCAAAGAACAAAATTCAAGCGCTAAACAGATATACTCAGTAAGCACAGTGTATTCAAGAAATGAATCAATGATTAGAAAGTTTAATTGTGAAGAACAATTCACAATTAATAATCCGAATAAGAATTGAATCATTGAAATGAAATAACGTGCATTGAAATCAAATAGGAATTCAAGCGAGTGTATTTCCACCGAATAATTTCAACGAATATATGAGATATGGAAATAACTATGTCAAGAAAATTATAACGCGTGGAAACTCGTGAAATGTAAAATCGGAAAGAAACTAACACAAGTAAGTTCCTTATGATGAATCCCACGGTTAACACAGTTAAGCGCAAGTTCTAAGCTAAGGGTTTAGAGGGATACTTACATTGAAGTGCATAAATGAAGTACGGGTCCTAAACTGAATGTTTAGAAGCCACTGAGCATTGAAGACCGGGTCCTGAACTGAATTATTCAGGAGCCACTTACCTGCAAAATCAAGACAAGAAAGATTTTGGTATCCACTTGAATGTGGATCCTCGAATGTTAGATGCATTTGATTTATAAGAAGAAATCTTGTAAATCCCAAATCTATCATCGATATAATCGTCACATACAAAATCATTTCTTGGAGAGTAAGAACCATATGATGTTCTTTTGGATAGACTAAGAAGTTTATTTGTAGAATAAACTAACTGAGACTTACCAAAAGACGTGTCATGGAAAAATTTGTTCTTTTGAACCTTCGGTTCCGAAGCAAATAATTTTGTATGAGCTACCTTTGTACTAGATCCCTTAACTTGCCAAATGAACTTACTAGTTGAATAACGATGTTTACCTGAACGATCAACATGACAATCATAGAAGAGATTTGAAGTACGAATCTGACCACTTGAGTTGATATTACTCCGTGAAGCACTATCCATATTGCTTGAATCATGAGCTTTGAAAATTGTCTTCTCAAGTTCCTTCACTTTAGAAGAAAGCTTGTTTCTCTCTTCAAGAAGATCATTAAGCTTCTTCTATTGATCAGATCGCATTTGTTGCTCATTCATGATGTCAGTTGATAAGCCTGATAACTTGCTTGTAAGTTTGTTTATTTCAGCTTTAAACGCTTCCTTTTGATCCGCAAAATCTTTCTCCACAAGAATTGGCTTTTTAGGTTCAGCGATTATCTGTTCTAAAACATTCTTTTCATGTCGAAGAACCTTCTCTTTTTGTTTAAATTGATGTCTTACATCAGATAACTGATTTTGTAAGTCAACAATCTGCTTTTGAAGCTCAATACTTTTCTTGTCATCAACTTTCCTTTCTGATTTAACAACATGGATCTCTTCTTCAAAATCATGCATCATATTTTGATATTTCCCAGCACGAATACTCGGTTTCTTCAAAGAATTCTTCTTGTCTAGGATAATCTTCCCCTCTAACTCAGATATTTTCTTTGTAAGATTAACACTTTTCAAATCAAATACCTTTCTTTCTTCTGTTAAAGTATTTTGAAGATCAGAAACAGTCTTTGTAAGCTGCTCAATTTCTGTTTCAAACATGTGGCTTTCTTTTGCAAACTCTAATTCCACATTTTGCTTCTCCTGTCCACCTTTGTCTTCAAACAATTTCTGAAGATCAGCCACTGTCCTTTGAAGCTCTAAAATCTCTTGAACATATTCTTCTCTGTCTTTTGCAAACCTGTTTCTTTCATTAACCAGATCATGCTCACTTTCATGCACAACTTGTTGTAGAGACTGGATTTGCTCAAGAAGCATCTCTCTTTCAGCATTGCGCTCAGTCTTTTCTTTGAATTTGAGAGATTCATACTCAGATTGAGTCGTTTTGAGAAGATTTTCAAGATCCACAATGTAACACCCCGCTAAAGCGGAACCACGAGGTGCCACAGTCAAGATTTCATCGCGATAGGAAATAAAACACACCAATCATTCATATCAAAAGTTTAAAAGAGTTTACACAGTATTACAAGTATTACAATCCAACCATCATTCAGGTTTACAAATTTAAACAAATATGAATTGACATGACTGGTGTTATACAAAAGTTCCCTTAATGATCTTATCAAACCTTCGGATTTCCTGAAAAGCATGATAAACAAGTGTCAACTACAAGAGTTGGTGAGTTCACAGGTTTTTATATGCACAAAATATTTTAAATGCAACGACATTTTCAGTGAATCTTTTATTCACTACACTTTCAAAATTTAACTAAAGCAAATCCGTTCATTCGCTAAAGTTTTCGTATACAGTTAGAGTGAATCCGTTCATTCACTACCAACAGTGAGTAAATTTTCCGGATGATTTGTAAATCGCAAGATAATTAGTGAGTTACTACAATCCTTTCCAATTCATGACATGCTTTGCCCCTATCTACCCCAGCGGTGGAAGTAAATCCCACTTGCGTAGAACGTTTTGTTCAATACAGTGCACCTATCACTCGTCAGTTCTAGGTGGGTATGTCAATCCAAATAGCGCTATCCACATGTATTTTAGGCCCATTGTTATGAGTTAATAGTAGTCTTCGGGGACTTATTCATTTTTTTCCTTTTATCTCACTATATCAAGCTTTAAACATATCAAATTTAACTCACTTACGTTTCATTTCAATTCAATTCATTTAAATCCATTTTGCTCATTTCGAATCAGTTCAATTCATAACATTTTCATAAATACATTCAATCATATCATGTTTTTCACCCCAAAACGTATAAAAACGGTAAAAGTGGGGCTGTGATTACTCACCTCGAGCGTTTGATGCGGGTCGGTAAGGGATGATGTGCGGTAAAGTCCCGGTCCGATACTATTCACACCCTAAAAGACACAATAGGTTTATCGTAAGTTCTAAGCTTAACGGTTCCTAAGTCATAATCACATCGATATCCATATAATGCCATTATATTATTTTACAGTGTCTCAAATAATAAAAATTCATCTTATTGCATTTTGGTGTGTTCCCCACATTTTGGAAAGTTTAGAATTTATGAATTTGGTTTCTCAAGCAAAATTCCAGAATCTGCCATAGTTTTTAGGTTGCAAAAATTACCATTTTGAACTTAGGTCCTCCCAATATCAAGTCCTTAAATTTTTACCCCTTGTTTTAGGGAATGTTAGGAACAATTTCACCAAATTTCATTATTTTTAGAGAATTTTTACTATTTTTAAACATTTTTACAAAATCAGTGGTAAGGGCTGAAATTCCAGAATACCTTTAGGTAAAGTTTAGTTCATAAATAATTCTATACACCACTTTATCACGAATTTCCAAAGAGATTTTCTAGCTAAAACATATACCAAACTTTTGAGACAAGTTTCATGTCATAAGGATGGTTTTTGAGGGAGATATGACCTTTTCAAGTGGTGCATGTGTAATCTGCCATAAGAGGACAGCCTACACCACCAACTTAAACTCATTGGTTGAAGTATCAAAACTCCTCTAAATGACATGATCTTGGACTTTTTAGAAAGCTAACTCAAAGTACTTGAGTTTAGGGTCAAGAAAATCGTGCTTTAGATAAATAATCAAGGAGTTATGCTAGTTTGAAGTTGACCAAAATTTCTGACCAAACACTGTTGCACACAAAAATGTTTTATGGTGGTTTGGGTTCAAATCTTGGTGTTTTTGCACCAATCCAGTGGGGTTTGAACCCTAACACTTTAAATATCATCCCATAAAATTTTCATGAAGAAATAAGTTCAAGAAAGCCCTTTTTGGGTCGTGTAAAGTACATGCAACCATTTTGACAGAATCTGTCCAATATCTAACACCCAATATGCTACCAAAACACATAAAATCATACCATTTCGGGGTTTTTCTTGCTATTTCACCCATAACTCAGAATATTCAAATGTAATATAACTAAAATATGCTTTCATATCATCCAAACCCATGCATGAACTATTGATGAAGTTTAGCACAAGTTTGGTGGTCAAAAACATCATCTAAACGATTTTTGATTCATTTCTTGTGTTCTTATGGGGAAATCATTGATTTTCACCTTCATAGATGGTTATACCACATTTTCTAAGGTTAAATCTCTTTCCCAAACACAAGTTTCTTTCTTGAATCAAAAAGGGGTTAAAACCCTTGAAAAAGAAGAAGAAAAACTCACAAATGAGTTGAAAATCGAAGTAAAAACATCCTAACTTTGCTTACCTTTGATGAACACTTAATCTTTATCTCAAATAGGTTGTTAAACCTTTAAAAATCTGGATTTGAAGATGGTTTCTTGGCTGAGTTTTAGTGAGAGGATAGAGAGAATTAGAGAGAGAGAGAGATGAAGATTTGAAAATGAAAATGAGATTTTGTTGGGAAAAAGAAATAATGATGGGTTTTATACCAAAGAGGGGAAGGGTCACCTTGGGGGTGGTGTGGCCGGCCCCTAGTGGGTCCCACCCACTCTCCATATATATTTTTTTTAAATAAAACAGTGTACATTTGACACTGTTAAATTGACGCGGTACCGGGTTTTTGTCGTTTTTTCGCAAATTTCTAACTTTTCGAAAGTGGTTTTAGGTTATTTAAGTTACTTTACATATAATTTATACATTATAACTTAATTTTCCAAAAATTATCTTAATCCTGGCATTTTAGGATTATCGGGTGATTTCGGGCCGGTTCGGGCTTTTTCGGGCAGTTTTCGGAACTCTTAGGATTTTAACCTAACTTTTCTCGCAAACTAATCTATTTTCATCTTAAAACTTATTTAACTAACTCCTAACCTACGGAAATGCTGTAGAGTGACTGAACACGTAAATTAACCTGGAGGTCGGAACTGACGGTTGTCACATTTACCCCCGGTTGAAAGAAATTTCGTCCCGAAATTTAATTCTTGCTGGTACCGAAGCGATCTTTCGTGAAGAGGTGCGGGTATTTGTCTTTCATGAAAGCCTTCCGTTCCCAAGTGAACTCAGGTCCGTGACGAGAGTTCCATCGTACCTTGACGATTGGTATTTTGCTGCGCCGGAGTTGTTTGGTTTCGTGATCAAGGATCTCGATTGGTTCTTCCGAGGCGCGCAGTTTTTCATCAATTTGAATCTCATCCAAAGGCAGAATTACTGTCTCCTCTGACAGACATTTCTTCAGGTTGGACACGTGAAACGTGTCATGAATAGAGCTCAGCTCTATAGGCAAGTTCAACCTATAGGCAACGGGTCCGATTCTTTCTACGACCTCAAACGGTCCAACAAAACGAGGGCTCAGCTTCCCTTTCTTTCCGAATCTTATTAGCCCTTTCCATGGTGATACCTTTAGTAACACTTTGTCACCAACTTGAAATTCCAACGGCTTTCGCCGATTATCGGCATAACTTTTCTGGCGATCTCTGGCCGTTTTCAGCTTTTCTTGAACCATTTTGATTTTGTCAGTGGTCTCCTGCACGACATCCGGCCTAAACAATTTATTCTCTCCCACTTCCAACCAATTAAGTGGGGATCTACACTTGCGTCCATACAGTGCCTCGTATGGCGCACACTGAATGCTGGCATGATAGCTGTTGTTGTAGGAGAACTCGACTAAAGGTAGATGATCGTCCCAACTACCTCCAAATTCAATCACGCAAGCACGTAGCATATCCTCTAATGTCTGAATGGTTCTCTCAGTTTGCCCGTCGGTTTGAGGATGATAAGCCGTGCTTAGATCCACACGAGTGCCTAAAGTTGCCTGAAGCGATTGCCAAAATCGCGAGGTGAATCTACTATCCCGATCAGAGATGATCGATATCGGGACTCCGTGTCGCATAACAACCTCATCGACATACAACCGTGCAAGCTTATCGATGCTATAAGTCTCCTTTATTGGCAAGAAATGCGCTGATTTCGTGAGTCGATCAACGATTACCCAAATCGTATCATGCCCCTTTTTGGTCTTGGGTAATTTAGTCACGAAGTCCATCGATATCTGCTCCCATTTCCACTCTGGGATTTCTGGTTGCTGAAGAAGTCCTGACGGTTTCTGATGCTCTGCTTTAACCTTCGCGCAAGTCAAGCATTTACTCACGTAAGTGGCGATATCTCTTTTCATACCGGGCCACCAGTAATGCTCCTTCAGTCCCTTGTACATTTTATCGGATCCTGGATGTATCGAATATTTTGATTGATGAGCTTCATCCATGATCATTTTCCTCAGCTGCTCCACACTTGGAATCCAAATTCTTCCCTTGAAATAACATACTCCATCCCCTTTCTTCTCGAATTCCTTTTCTACGCCATGAAGGGTTTCTTTCTTTATGTTGTCAGTCATTAGGGCTTCCCTTTGAGCTTCCAATATCTGGCTTTTCAAACTGGTCTGGACCAAAACTCCCATGGCTCGTGCTCTTGTAGGCTTCACTCTTTCTTTTCTGCTCAGCGCATCAGCCACTACGTTCGCCTTCCCTGGGTGGTATTTGATCTCACAATCATAGTCACTGAGCAACTCCACCCATCTTCTCTGCCTCATGTTTAACATCTTTTGGTCCAGAATATGCTGAAGACTCTTATGATCCGTAAAGATAGTGCATTTGGTGCCGTACAGATAATGTCTCCAGATCTTAAGGGCAAACACCACTGCTCCGAGTTCCAAGTCGTGAGTGGTGTAGTTCTTCTCGTGGACCTTCAACTGTCTGGATGCATAGGCAATGACCTTCTCGTTCTGCATCAGGACACATCCTAAGCCTTGATGTGAAGCATCGCAATACACTATAAAGTTATCCGTTCCTTCGGGTAACGCTAGAATGGGCGCATTGCACAACTTATGCTTGAGTAATTGGAATGCTTCCTCTTGTTTCTCTCCCCAGACAAACTTCTTGTCTTTTTGCGTTAAGGTTGTCAATGGCTGCGCAATCTTAGAAAAATTTGCTATGAATCTTCGGTAATAACCTGCCAAACCGAGAAATTGTCGAATTTCGGTTGGGGTCTTTGGGGCTTCCCACTTCTTTACGGCCTCGATCTTGGCTGGGTCGACGTGTATTCCTTCTTTGTTCACTACATGTCCTAAGAAGTGAACTTCTCGGATCCAAAATTCGCACTTCGAAAATTTGGCGTAAAGCTTTTCAGCCTTTAGCAATTCCAATACCAGCCTCAGATGTTGCTCATGATCCTCCTTGCTCTGCGAATAAATCAGGATATCGTCTATGAAGACAATTACGAACTTGTCTAAGTAAGGTCGGCACACTCGGTTCATTAGATCCATAAACACTGCTGGAGCGTTCGTCAATCCAAAAGGCATGACTATGAACTCATAGTGACCATATCGAGTTCTGAACGCTGTCTTTGCGATGTCTTCCTCACGAACTCGCATTTGATGGTATCCCGATCGAAGATCGATCTTGGAGAAGTACGTTGCTCCTTGCAGTTGATCGAATAGGTCATCGATGCGTGGAAGAGGGTATCGGTTCTTGATGGTGATCTTGTTCAGTTCCCTATAGTCAATGCACATGCGAAATGATCCATCCTTCTTTTTGACGAACAGCACAGGGGCTCCCCAGGGCGAAGAGCTGGGTCGGATGAATCCCTTATCTAACAGTTCTTGAAGTTGGTTTGACAGCTCCTGCATCTCGGATGGTGCTAGACGATAAGGTGATCTTGCTACAGGGCCTGCTCCAGGGATTATATCGATGTGGAACTCTACTTGTCGCTGCGGGGGTAATCCTGGTAACTCTTCTGGGAAAACCTCAGGAAAATCTCGCACGATTGGAATATCCTGGATTTGCTTTTCTTTTGCACTCTTATCTACCACGTGCGCCATAAATGCTACACACTCCTTTCGTAGATGGTTTCGCATTTTCATAAAAGACACGATCTTAATGTCTCTCTTTGGCTTGTCTCCATACACTTCAAGAAATCTTCCATCAGGTAATGCTATCACGACTATCTTCTCAGCACAACATATTGTTGCTCGATGCTTGGACATCCAGTCCATACCAACAATTATGTCAAAACTCCCTATCTTAATCGGGATCAAATCTATGCTAAAATCCTTTCCAGACAATCCTAGTGTGCATTTTCTGATTATCTTATCAGCCTTAACTAATTCTCCGTTGGAGTATTCGATTATATGATCCTCTTTCAGGTTCTGTGACTTTTTATTTATCTTAGGCCTGAATTCTAACGATACAAAGCTCCTATCTGCTCCGGAATCAAAAAGCACAGTAGCAGGATAGTTGTTGAGAAGAAACGTACCTGTAACCACGTCGGGGTTTTGCCTTGCTTCCTCTGCCCCAATCACAAATGCTCTCCCTCGAGCTAGTCCTCCTCGGTTTCCTTGGTTTGCTTGGTTTGCTTGGTTTGCTTGGTTTGCCGGCTGCACTCGATTTGCGTAGGGTCTTTGATTCAACTTGGGACAATCATTCCGGTAATGATTTAAGCTCCCACACTCAAAACAAGTTCCCTTCTTACAGCCCTTGTCAGTATGGCCTCCCCTGCCACATCTAGAACAGACAATACACCTCCCACCATGAAGGTTCCCGCACTTGCCACACTTCTGATTCGTTCCTCTCTCTCTTTCTGCCATCTGAGTCTGCAATCCGTAGCTCCTGGTTACTCTTCTATCCTTGCCCATCTTTCCCCTGAATTGTGGTTTGGTAGACTCCTCTATCTTCCTCTTTCCTTTCGCCCCATCACTCAGAAAGGTTCCTGATCGAACTGCATTGTTGGTGAGTCGATTTGCCAGATTCACTGCCTCTTGCAGAGTTTTCGGGTCTGCTGCGGTTACATTTCCCCGGATTACTGGTGATAATCCCCAGACGTATCGATCTACACGGTTCTGTTCAGGTGTTACCAGATGCGGTACTAGTTTAGCCAATTCATGGAATCGGGTAGTGTAAGTGGTGACATCATTTCCTTTCATCTCATGGTGCCACAACTCCGCTTCTAGTTTCTGTATCTCACTTCGCGGGCAAAACTCATCCTTAAGCATCTTCTTGAAATCCTCCCAAGATATTTGATTGGTGGCCTCACGTCCACGGGTCTGAATTTGAGTGTTCCACCAAGTTAGAGCTCGTCCTTGTAACAAGCAGGCAGCACACTGTACCTTATTTCCCTCCGTACACTTGCTGATATGGAGGACAGATTCCATGCCCTCTATCCAAGTTAACAGGCCAACCGCTCCTTCGGTTCCATGGAATTCTTTAGGATTACAGCTACGGAAGGATTTGTACGTACATTCCCTTTCTCTACGCTCGTGATTTTGGTTTTGATTAGCATTGAATCCAGCTGCCACTTGGCTAACTATATTAGGAAGAGAGGCTATGACTTGCTCCGAAACGAGTCTTGCAAGTTCCGGATCTTCCCTTCTTGGAGGCATGTTTCTAAAACATAACCATAATAAAGGCATTTAGTGACGAGCTAGCAAATCTAAGTTCTTGCAATTTACTAACTACCCACTCATTCAAGCCATAGTGTTTACGCAACATATTAAACTTATTATACCAACTAACGAGGTCATTAGATGTATATTAATTTAAACATTCCATTCATACGTAAAAATGCAAATATAACATGCAACTTATATCAAATCATACCATCATAATATCCATATCATTTTCCAAAAATATCCAAACGATCATACGGTTTTACAGTCATCCAAAATACCAAATGTCATAAGTGTTCAATAACTGGGCATCATGCCCCAAAACATAAATCAGCATAAGATCCCATCTCCTAGTAGCCAGCCCCCCACATAGCCCAGACGAATAAGATGATAGCCAGAGCAATCACCATATACACCAAGGTGTATAGGTGACTGAGCGAGTCCATAGTGTGACCTAGGAGGGCCACGACTCTGGATAGCTGCTGGCTATCCGCTCCGGCTACACCTAACAGGGAATCGATCATGTGGTCATGATGATCGATCATGTGCTCGTGGATGTTCTGACCCCGGGCTAAGCGCTCGACCTCCTGACGCTCGAGCGGGGTCATGCCTCTCAGGCATAGGACAGGGGCACGGGCCACTGGTGGGTGCCTAGGAACCGGTGCTATCGGCGGTGGTCGGACGACAGGCGGTGGTCGGGCATCGGGTGATGGTCGGGCAACTCTAGCTATCGGCGACGACGGACGGTAGGGTGGCGGAGATCCAGATGATGTAGAGGACGAGGACGACGACGACGACGACCCACCCTGGCCCCTTACCCGTGATGGCCCCACCCCATCCCCAGAGGGAATGCGGAAGGTCATCTGGGTAGGCAGTGGCACGCTCTTTCGAGCGGTGCGCCTGCCCCTAAGGCCATAATGGGTCTCAGGCCCGTAAGGTCGCGCCGGACTGGCGGGCCGGACGGGGACCTGATGGGAGTCAGCGTCACTGTCGCTGTACGGGTCACGTTCCCGGTCGATGGTCTGGGAACGCGTGGCGACACTCCGACTCCTAGAGGGTCCGTGGGACCCCAAGGACTGGTGCTCAGACGGGTCGGTCTCCTGAGACATGGTAACTGCGATAGAAAAATTTTAAGTTATCAATTTAGAAATATTTTCAAAACTTGTACATATTAATGCGAACTCACAAAAATAAAAATGTTCTGCAGGAAATTCTCAGAAAGTTTCGACTTTTAAATTTTTAACAGCATGGTTAGTTCACAAGTCTTATTCTACTTATATCATGGCTATGCGTAGGTGATCAGGCTCCGCATTTCTATGATATACCAGAACAGTACCTATTCTAATCATACAAATTTTTAAATTTTTCCTATGCCTAGAAATCTTTTTAATTAAAGGTTTTAATTTCTTTTGAAAAGGTTGGTTATAGTACTTGGTTTTTATGAAAAACCGATGTTCTCTATAACCTATGGCTCTGATACCAAATCTGTAACACCCCGCTAAAGCGGAACCACGAGGTGCCACAGTCAAGATTTCATCGCGATAGGAAATAAAACACACCAATCATTCATATCAAAAGTTTAAAAGAGTTTACACAGTATTACAAGTATTACAATCCAACCATCATTCAGGTTTACAAATATAAACAAAATATGAATTGACATGACTGGTGTTATACAAAAGTTCCCTTAATGATCTTATCAAACCTTCGGATTTCCTGAAAAGCATGATAAACAAGTGTCAACTACAAGAGTTGGTGAGTTCACAGGTTTTTATATGCACAAAATATTTTAAATGCAACGACATTTTCAGTGAATCTTTTATTCACTACACTTTCAAAATTTAACTAAAGCAAATCCGTTCATTCGCTAAAGTTTTCGTATACAGTTAGAGTGAATCCGTTCATTCACTACCAACAGTGAGTAAATTTTCCGGATGATTTGTAAATCGCAAGATAATTAGTGAGTTACTACAATCCTTTCCAATTCATGACATGCTTTGCCCCTATCTACCCCAGCGGTGGAAGTAAATCCCACTTGCGTAGAACGTTTTGTTCAATACAGTGCACCTATCACTCGTCAGTTCTAGGTGGGTATGTCAATCCAAATAGCGCTATCCACATGTATTTTAGGCCCATTGTTATGAGTTAATAGTAGTCTTCGGGGACTTATTCATTTTTTTCCTTTTATCTCACTATATCAAGCTTTAAACATATCAAATTTAACTCACTTACGTTTCATTTCAATTCAATTCATTTAAATCCATTTTGCTCATTTCGAATCAGTTCAATTCATAACATTTTCATAAATACATTCAATCATATCATGTTTTTCACCCCAAAACGTATAAAAACGGTAAAAGTGGGGCTGTGATTACTCACCTCGAGCGTTTGATGCGGGTCGGTAAGGGATGATGTGCGGTAAAGTCCCGGTCCGATACTATTCACACCCTAAAAGACACAATAGGTTTATCGTAAGTTCTAAGCTTAACGGTTCCTAAGTCATAATCACATCGATATCCATATAATGCCATTATATTATTTTACAGTGTCTCAAATAATAAAAATTCATCTTATTGCATTTTGGTGTGTTCCCCACATTTTGGAAAGTTTAGAATTTATGAATTTGGTTTCTCAAGCAAAATTCCAGAATCTGCCATAGTTTTTAGGTTGCAAAAATTACCATTTTGAACTTAGGTCCTCCCAATATCAAGTCCTTAAATTTTTACCCCTTGTTTTAGGGAATGTTAGGAACAATTTCACCAAATTTCATTATTTTTAGAGAATTTTTACTATTTTTAAACATTTTTACAAAATCAGTGGTAAGGGCTGAAATTCCAGAATACCTTTAGGTAAAGTTTAGTTCATAAATAATTCTATACACCACTTTATCACGAATTTCCAAAGAGATTTTCTAGCTAAAACATATACCAAACTTTTGAGACAAGTTTCATGTCATAAGGATGGTTTTTGAGGGAGATATGACCTTTTCAAGTGGTGCATGTGTAATCTGCCATAAGAGGACAGCCTACACCACCAACTTAAACTCATTGGTTGAAGTATCAAAACTCCTCTAAATGACATGATCTTGGACTTTTTAGAAAGCTAACTCAAAGTACTTGAGTTTAGGGTCAAGAAAATCGTGCTTTAGATAAATAATCAAGGAGTTATGCTAGTTTGAAGTTGACCAAAATTTCTGACCAAACACTGTTGCACACAAAAATGTTTTATGGTGGTTTGGGTTCAAATCTTGGTGTTTTTGCACCAATCCAGTGGGGTTTGAACCCTAACACTTTAAATATCATCCCATAAAATTTTCATGAAGAAATAAGTTCAAGAAAGCCCTTTTTGGGTCGTGTAAAGTACATGCAACCATTTTGACAGAATCTGTCCAATATCTAACACCCAATATGCTACCAAAACACATAAAATCATACCATTTCGGGGTTTTTCTTGCTATTTCACCCATAACTCAGAATATTCAAATGTAATATAACTAAAATATGCTTTCATATCATCCAAACCCATGCATGAACTATTGATGAAGTTTAGCACAAGTTTGGTGGTCAAAAACATCATCTAAACGATTTTTGATTCATTTCTTGTGTTCTTATGGGGAAATCATTGATTTTCACCTTCATAGATGGTTATACCACATTTTCTAAGGTTAAATCTCTTTCCCAAACACAAGTTTCTTTCTTGAATCAAAAAGGGGTTAAAACCCTTGAAAAAAGAAGAAAAACTCACAAATGAGTTGAAAATCGAAGTAAAAACATCCTAACTTTGCTTACCTTTGATGAACACTTAATCTTTATCTCAAATAGGTTGTTAAACCTTTAAAAATCTGGATTTGAAGATGGTTTCTTGGCTGAGTTTTAGTGAGAGGATAGAGAGAATTAGAGAGAGAGAGATGAAGATTTGAAAATGAAAATGAGATTTTGTTGGGAAAAAGAAATAATGATGGGTTTTATACCAAAGAGGGGAAGGGTCACCTTGGGGGTGGTGTGGCCGGCCCCTAGTGGGTCCCACCCACTCTCCATATATTTTTTTTTATAAATAAAACAGTGTACATTTGACACTGTTAAATTGACGCGGTACCGGGTTTTTGTCGTTTTTTCGCAAATTTCTAACTTTTCGAAAGTGGTTTTAGGTTATTTAAGTTACTTTACATATAATTTATACATTATAACTTAATTTTCCAAAAATTATCTTAATCCTGGCATTTTAGGATTATCGGGTGATTTCGGGCCGGTTCGGGCTTTTTCGGGCAGTTTTCGGAACTCTTAGGATTTTAACCTAACTTTTCTCGCAAACTAATCTATTTTCATCTTAAAACTTATTTAACTAACTCCTAACCTACGGAAATGCTGTAGAGTGACTGAACACGTAAATTAACCTGGAGGTCGGAACTGACGGTTGTCACACACAATCTTCTCTTCTAAAACCAATGTAGGAACATAAGATTTAGCTTCGACATCTGATTCTTGAGATGAATTAATATCTGGATAAACCAGAAAATCAGAAGAATTAGACGAGTCTTTTGATTTGATTCTCAGAGTGTCTGAATTATATACAAACTTGACCCTATGATATTTAGGATCATAATATAAAGGATCATGTTTTTTCATCTCTTGCATTTCTGAGAATTCTTTCTTCATTTCAAAACCTTTTAAAGAAGGAAATCTGGTGCTCATTAACATACTTGAAAGATCATAAAATGCAGATTTCTCCTGAAAAGCCTTTTTCAACAAATTTGGATTCTCATATCCTAAACCCCATTTAACATCATAAAAATCTCTGAGAGCATTGGGTTTGTTTAGAAAAATTGTCTGTTCAGATACACCAATTTTGTGAAGCTTTTCATCTAAAAGTTGAATTATCTTGCTTGATTCCTTAATCTGCTTTTTACATTGAAGCTTTGTCTCCTCAATCTGTTTTTCAAAATCAAGCTCTTTTTCTTTGATCTGAGTTTTCATTTGAAGCTCTTTCTCTTTAATCTGATTTTTCATTTGAAGCTCTTGTTCTTTGATATGATTTTTCATATGAAGCTCTTTTTCTTTAAATTGAGCAATTGCTCTTGCAAGCTGCGTTGTAAGAACAGCCTTCTCACGTTCAAGTCTCTTTGTTGTATCCCAATCTCTTTCATACCGTACTTCATCATCAGAATCCATTGTTATCTGCACAAAAGATAATAAGGATCGTCAACAGAAACTTCGATTAGAAGTATGAATTGTGCACACACAAATTATATCGAACAAATCAAAAATTTCGAAGAAAAATGAGTAAAAATAAACTTGAAGTACTAAAAATGACAAAAAAAGAAATTTAAATGACTCAACAACTTTAAGAAATCACGAGTACATGGACAAAAAAAATAACAGACAAGAAAACACAAGACAACTATTTAATAAAAGAAAAAGAAATAAAGAAAAGAAAAACAATAAAACTTGCAAGTACACTAGCTCAAAAATAGCTCAAACACATTTAAACAACACTCAAAACAAGCACAAGACTCGAGATACACCACATGGCTCGAGATAATGAAGAAAATGGCTTGACAAACGAAAAAATGGCTCGAATTACAAACTCCACGCGCTCCCACGCGCTGTTCACTCGCACACACACGCCTCACGCGCTATACACGCGCTCACACGCGCTAGATGAGGACTTCACGCGACTGCACGCGCCTACACGCGCTAGGCACGCGCTGAACACGCGCTCTTCACGCGCCAAGAACTCGAGCGGCAGAGACGTCACACTGACGTCAGCAATCGGTCAGCAGTGCTGACCGAGCACTGACCGGGCTCTGACTCGTGCGCTGACCGCTGACCGATCACTTACTGAGCGTCTGACCGAGAATTATAGCTCTGACCGAGCTTCTGACTGCTGACTCGAGTGCTGACTCACTTAATGAAGTGCTGACTCGAGCTCCTGACCTCTATTTCGAGTCTGACCCACTTTTTCCACTTACCAGAGCCTTGAAAAACACCAAACATAGACTCGAGACATTCTAACTTGACCCACAAACAACTTTTTGCAAAAAATTCTTAAAATTTTGGATCAAACACCCAAATATTTCACCTTCTTCCTCAAGAAAAACTCAAGAACATGAAGAACACCTTCAACCCAAAAATTTTAAAAACACAAAATTAACCTCTAAAACTAAAAACAAATGGTAGATTCATGTCCAAAAACACTTTTTAGAAACAAATCCACTCAAAAACGAATCAAAAACATACTAAATCTCACAATCACTCATGACCTCCATTGATGAACTTTGAAGATCTTCAAAAATCAAAACTCAAATTTTGAAGCAAATTTGATCTAGAATGATTGGAGATGATTAGAAAAACACAATTGAAACACAACACACAACTAAAACTACAAATTGAACAACAAAAATCTACAAATCTACAAAAAATTCTATAAAACCCATTTCTTCAAAATTTCTTCAAATCTCTTCAAATTTCTTCAAATCTTCATCCAATTGTGCACAAATCTTCTGCCAAAGCTCTGATACCAATTGTAAGTGCAATAACAATGGATCAAATCAATCAATTCTCATTCCATGATGTAAATCTTTACACTATGAACTTTCTCTCTCTAAAACACACACATATGAATGTTACAATTAAGCTCCTTCCTA
Organism: Centaurea solstitialis; assembly: GCA_030169165.1. NCBI lineage: Eukaryota > Viridiplantae > Streptophyta > Magnoliopsida > Asterales > Asteraceae > Centaurea > Centaurea solstitialis. Next base: position 58,872,818 of record CM058043.1, read on the forward strand.
TCAAGTCTAACTAACTAACTCCTTCTAACCCTCTATATATACCCTTGACCTTAACATACACATACATTGACTTTACTAATTACATCTTTGACTTTTTTATTAATAGCTTTGACTTTGACTTTGATGCTTGACTTTCTTCTTTGACTTCCATCCTTTGACAATGTTTGACTTGAATATTATTTCCTCATCTTGAGATCTCGGATACAATAATATTTGCTCTAACATCTTTCGTAACAGGAAGCCTTCAATCGAACATCTCCATATCTTTGGTTGTGTTTGCTACATCCTGAACAACAAAGATAACCTTGGAAAGTTCGATTCCAAGTCTGATGATGGAATCTTCCTTGGATATTCATCTATCTCCAAAACTTACCGTGTGTTCAACAAACGAAGACAAGCCATAGAGGAAACGATTCATGGTAAATTTGATGAATCGGGTCCTACCTTTCCTCACCCTCATGATAATTCTGAAATAAATCAGTGGGCTGACTCTTTCTTTCAAGTCCCTGATATTCCCATTGCTGATCAATCTCCTCAAGACCTTCCTGATGGTTTTGAAGAAAATCCTACTCCACCCTCTCATATACCCATACCACCTCTAATAAATGCCACCCCTATCACCCAAGTCACACCTGAACCTGATCAACCCACTAATAGTGAAGATTTTTCTCAAACCACTGTTAGTGAACCTGCTCCTACTAATCTTCTCCCTGATCCATCAGTGAATGAAGCCTCTACTTCAGGACAGGTGTATCAACCACCTGCTCTTCGTTGGACCAAAGATCATCTAATTGATCAAGTCCTCGGTAATCCTTCCTCTGGTGTTAAAACTCGACGCCAATCTGGTAACGTCTGTCTTTGTGTTAATTTCATCTCTGAAAATGAACCTAAAGAAATAGATGATGCCTTGCGTGATCCTGCCTGGGTCTCAGCCATGCAGGAAGAGCTAGCAGAGTTCATCAGAAACAATGTCTGGCTTCTCGTCCCTAGGCCTCGAAAACATACAATCATAGGATCCAAGTGGATATTCCGGAATAAGCTTGATAAGATTGGTACGATTATTCGAAACAAGGCTCGCCTTGTGGCTCAGGGATACAAGCAGGAAGAGGGCATTGATTACGATGAAACTTTTGCTCCTGTGGCTAGGCTCGAAGCAATTCGACTTTTCCTGGCCTTTGCAGCACATATGAACTTCAAAGTTTTTCAGATGGACATCAAAAATGCCTTTCTAAATGGAAAACTTAATGAAGAAGTCTATGTGGCTCAGCCTCCTGGCTTTGTAGATCCTAAGTTCCCTGATCACGTCTACAAGTTAAACAAGGCTCTCTATGGGTTAAAACAGGCTCCTCGTGCATGGTATGACACCCTGTCAACCTTTCTCCTCTCTAAAGGTTTTGTTCGTGGTAAGATCGATAGCACTCTATTTCTTAAGAAATATCCTAAGCATATCCTTCTTGTCCAGATATATGTCGATGACATTATCTTTGGATCAACCAATCCCAAACTCTGCGAAAAGTTTGAGTTGCTCATGAAATCTGAATATAAAATGTCTATGATGGGTGAACTAACATTCTTTTTAGGACTTCAGATCAAACAATCTGAAAAGGCAATCTTTATCAACCAAGGTAAATATGTACTTGATATGCTGAAGAAATTTGATCTCACATCATGTACACCGATGAAGACTCCAATGGCTCCTCCTCTATCACTTGACAAGGATTCCAAAGGGAAACCTGTTGATGTGACTCTCTATAGAGGAATGATTGGCTCACTACTGTATCTTACAGCAAGTCGTCCTGATATCATGTATTCTACATGTTTATGTGCTCGTTATCAGGCTGAACCCAAAGAATCCCATCTGACTGCTGTAAAGCGGATTTTTAGATATCTGAAGGGAACTCCTAATCTGGGTCTTTGGTACTCCAAGGACTCAGGGTTCGATCTAACAGCTTATTCTGATAGTGACTTTGCAGGATGTAAGATCGACAGGAAAAGCACCACTGGTGGGTGTCACCTACTAGGTGGAAAGTTGGTGAGTTGGACTAGCAAGAAACAGAATTCTGTGTCCACATCAACTGCTGAAGCTGAATATGTTGCAGCAGGAATCTGTTGTGCTCAAGTCCTGTGGCTGAGAAATCAACTTCAGGACTATGACATACAACTTTCTAAAATTCCTATATACTGTGACAACACTTCAGCGATCGTCATCGCTAACAATCATGTCTTACACTCCAAGACAAAGCACATTGAAGTGAGATATCACTTCATCAGGGATCATGTGATGAATGGTGATATTGAACTCCATTTTGTTCCTACTGAATATCAGCTTGCTGACCTCTTTACCAAACCACTGGATGTAACACGCTTTAATATGCTCATCAGTGAACTTGGGATGTTAAATCCTGACGAATGAAGTTTATCAGGACAAAAAGTTGTTAAGTCCTTTAGAATAAGTTTTCTCAGGACTCTTATTTAACAACTCCTGAATAACACATTTATCAGGAGATAACTCTATTCAGTACTTACAAAATCTTTGTTCAAAATCCGAATATTGATGATTCTCAGGTAAGTATTTCTGTCCCTGAAACCTTATCGCATTAAATGTGATAAGAGGATTTCCCAAAACATTACTTATCTGATAAGTACTCTAATTCCAAGAAAACTCTTCTTTCACAAAAATGGAATTATCCCCTGAAAAGGTGGCTTTTAGCTTTTTGAATAAAACAAACTGTTCATCTGCAACGCCACGTAATGGGACGTTTCTTGTTCCCCACGACGTGTGTCAGGCGCGTGAACGCGCGTCAAGCTTCCTTTTCATCATTACGTTTGAATTTTAGCCGCTCTTTTCTCTCTCATCCATTTTCTCTCTCCAACCACGAGGTATAAAAACCTCACTCGTACTCTATTTCACTCTTTACGCTTACAAATTCTCTAAAAGAACTCAAAGCAAGAAAAAGCTATTTCTCTCAATCTGCTTCACCAAGAACACCAAGAACACACACAATCTTCTTAATCACGAATCATCGTAAGTGTTAATTTCTTCTTGTTCTTTCACAAACTAAGTTGATCTTTGTTCAAAAACAACTTATTTTGATAAACGTTTTCACAAAAACCCTAAGATCACTTCGTTTGATCTTAGTTTTCCCAAAATCTTCATAGATTTTTGTTAAAACTGTTTATGTGATTCTTCTTATTTCTTTTAAGAAAAATCATCAACTCCTATTTTGATATAATTTCATCAAAATAGAAGTTCTCTTTTATACCAAAACACATTCCTTTTGTGAATTTTGGTATCTAATCTATTTGTAACACCCCTTTTTTTTATTTTATTTTATTTTTTTTATATATATCTGATTAATTTTAATTTAAAGATTTTGCTATTATTTAATGAAATCAAGTTGTTGTGTTGGAGTAAAATTAGGAGAAGGATATCTGACTTTTATAAAATCAAAATTAGAAAAGGTTGGGATAAGTCTTATTGGGTATTATTTAAAGGGTTAGGTTAACAACCCTTTTTCCATCATCTTTTGTTTGCTTGTGAGGAAAAAGTCAGAGAGAGAGAAAGTGACGTGAGAAAGAGAGAAAAAGAGGGTGTTTGACGGGAAAGAGAATTTCGAGAGGGACATCGCCGGAAAACCGAGAGGTAGTCGCCGGAAAACCGAATCAAGGGGGTATTGCTAAGGTAAATCGTTAACCCTTGTTATCACATGTGTTCTAGGGTTTGTTTGAGTGTTATCGGAAGGGGGAGGTTACCGGTGGCTGTCGACGGCGGGGTGCGGTGGCGGCTTGGGCCGACGACGACGAACCGCCGCCGTCGTTTTCCCTCTCGTCGGCAGAAGCTGGCGGTGAGAGTGGTAGTTGGTTCCCGGCTGTTGTTTCGCCGTTCGTGGTGTTGTGTGGTATTCCGCCGGCGACCGCCGGTGGATGGAGCGGGTTTTGATCGACGGCGGCTTTGATGTGGCTGCCGTCGTTGTTGTTTTGGCCGACGGGGGTGGCAGCTTGCTGCTGCTGCTGCCGTTTTGAGTTGGTCAGCGGTGGTGGCAGCCTTGCTGCTGCCGTCATTATTTTGTTGACCGAGGGTGGTGGCGGCTTAGCCGCTGCTGTCGTGTTCTTGCTAACCGGCAGCGGTGGTCCGGTAGTGGCGGTTACGACAGCCACCAACCGGTGGTGTTGCGATGATGTCGAGTCATTCGGGACCGCGAGGCTATCGCGGTGCCGTTGTTTCGTGTGTCGAATATAGAATATTAAGGGTTTCAAGAGTTGTAAAGTGTCTAGTAACATATATGTATATATGTCAATTGTTTTCAGATTGTTGCTCGAGACTTGTTGTGTGGTATTTGTCGATTCACGTCAAGGTGAGTACTTTTATATATGTACTTGTTATATGGTAATGTATGTGTGCGCACGGTTTGTTGAGAAAGGGATTCCACATGCCCTTGGTGAGTTGTGGGGGCCGACCCGTGTCCAAACTGACGGGCGAAAGGGATTCCACATGCCCTTGGTGAGTTGTGGGGGCCGACCCGTGTCCAAACTGACGGGAGTTACACGTTAGACCCTGCGAGGGTCATTTATGGTTGTGTTATGAATACGCGAATATGAGTAATATTGATGATTGATGACTGGTGGTATATGTGCATGCTATATAGTAGGTATATATATAAAGTAGCTCACTAAGCATTCGCTTACCCCGTTGTTGATATCCTTTTTCAGGTACTGCTCCGGCTAAGGATAAGGGCAAGGCCCCGGCTTGACTCCGGCGACCGTGATTCCGACGGCACTGACTCGTGAACTGTTTTTAAAACATTTTGTCTGGGATTTATTTATTTAATTCCTTCCGTGAATAATTAGTCTTTTTCCTTGGTTTGGTAACAAATAGTATTTATTTTTACGTAAATAATAGATGTTCTTTTTATTTTAAAAACATCCAAAAAAAAAAAAAAAATTGGTTTTTGAAAAATTGGTGTTACAACTTGGTATCAGAGCGTGGTTTAAGAGAATCAGCACGCACGTTTGCGAGCGTGCGTGTGGTTGGACTTAAACCCGAATTTTCTTGGGATAGATAACGAGTCAATAGTCGGAATCGTCGGCGGGAGCGGCAAGACGGGGGTGAGCAATGATTATATAATTATAATGGTATCATTTGATTGATTATTTATGATGATGAACCGCATGCTATGAATAACGGCTTATTATATATGCGAATAAACTGTGGATTTATTTGAGTTGTATGTGTTTAGCTATAAATTTTGGGTAACTGCCTAGTCATTAGGTTGAGGTTGTTACAGGGCGGTATCAGGCTCGGGTGTAAGTGCCGTGGGACGGTGGGGAAGGGAGATTACCGAGCATGTTCTCGTATGGGGTGTGCTCGTAACCTTGACCTACCCATTAGTCTCGGTTGGCTATAGCAGTGCGGGCCCAAATAATAGCACTACTATAGACAATGGTGTTGATTCGAATCTGATTAAGTCTTGGGAATCTCAAAATAATGATGACGGTAAGGAACCCGGTGGGTTGTGGATATGGCCTAATTGCCATCGTATGAGCCGTTTGGGTAGAATTATGACCTAGTCTGTAGGCGGTATGTGCACTAATGCCTAGATATAGATACGTACATAAGCTTGGGTAGGATTGGGGTGTATTCCCATGTGATTATGTATTTTGAACTGCACCTTTTTTTTAAACTACTCTAAGCTGAATATTCTTGTAAACCTTTAGTATGGTGGTCACGAGGAGGACATCGACTTCGGAGGAGCCTGAGACTCCAGACCTGAGGGACGTTATAGGCCCACAGCTCACTGAGACCCTGCACCAGATCCTGCCAGGGTTGTTTGCTCAGATGAAAGACGAGCTGATGGCGGCGGTGGACGAGCGGATTGAGGCGGCCTTCACTGCACGTGGGTCGGGGTCGGGCAGCACTAGCCAGGGACAGAGCCGGGCTAGCACGTTTAAGGACTTTATGGCGTGTCAGCCACCGCATTTTGAGGGTAAGAAAGACCCTATCGCCTGCTATCGATGGGTCGCTGCTGTGGAGGGTGCATTTCGCACCAGTGTCTGCCCAGATGTTATGAAGGTGGTCTACGCGGTTAACCTGCTCCGTAATGCGGGTAAAGACTGGTGGGGGCTCATTCTTAAGAGCCGTACGGAAGAGCAGATCAGCGCCATGACCTGGGAGGAGTTCAAGGCGCTGCTTGACGAGGAGTTCTCACCGCGTGTTGAGAAGGAGAGGATCACCGCAGAATTCTTGAATCTGAAGCAGACTACCGAGACGGTGAACGAGCTCAGTGCCCAGTTTTTAGAGAAGTCCTTGTTCTGCCCTGACTATGTGAGATCCGAGGAAGCGAAGATGTACCGGTTCCGTCAGGCCCTGAAGGCGGAGATTCAGGAGTTTGTGACCACAGCGAAGTATCAGACCTTCAACGAGATGGTAGAGGTAGCTCGGAAACGGGAGATATATCTGGAAGAACTGCGACAGGGGAAGAGGAAGGCAGAGCTAGCCCTGGTGCCAGTGAAGAAATTCAAGGGACCGAGGATCGATGGTCGGAAGGGGTTCTCGGGCTGCCCGAAATGCGGAAGGAACCACTCAGGGGAGTGTCGGCTGACAGAGCCTGTGTGCTTCAAATGCGGCAAGCCAGGCCACCGGAGTCGGGAGTGCGGGAACCCACCGAGGGTCTGTTTTCATTGTTTTCAGTCAGGCCACATTAAGCCGAACTGCCCCCAGTTGGTCGGAGCGACTGCAGCAGCAGCACCAGTGACGGCACCTGTTGTGGCACCAGCTTCCTCTACTATGCGGTTCACCGACGGCTCTTCGGGGAAGAAGAGCGGGCCATCTTCGACGAGTCGGGGTCGAGTTTTCCAGCTTACGGCCGAGGAGGCCAAGGTGGAGCCGGACGTGGTTACAGGTATGTTTTAGTTTCTGTCGGGTTATTAAACTGCTATGTTATGTTAGTGGCCTGTAACTAATAGTTAGAATTGCATGCGCACTCCTTGATAGCTAACTGTTACTCGTAATTAGGCGTTTTTCCCGTGAACGGGAGGCCTGCGTTAGTACTTTTCGATTCGGGGGCCACTTGGTCCTTCGTATCGAACGCCTTTTGTAAGGACTTCCAGCTTGAGCGAGGAAAGTTAGTCCGCCCCGTGGCGATTGACGTGGCAGCGGAGGAGGTGCGGATTTGCGAGGACGTGTATCGAAGCTGCACCATAGTGATTCATGGGGTGTCCTTCAGTATCAATTTGATACCTACATCCATGAACGGAGTAGATGTGATAGTGGGAGTGGACTGGATGTTTCGAAACCACGGCGTTCTAGACATCGCGGAGCAGCTAGTTCGCATCCAGAACCCAAGTGGGGGAGAGCTCATCGTGTACGGTGAGGGGCGCAAGAAGCATCTGGCGTTTTGTTCGGTTGCGAAAGCAGGAAGGTATCTTCGGCACGGGTGTGCGGGCTACTTGGCGTACGCGATGACTAATTCGGAGGAAGAGAAGAAGCTGTCGATTGCCGATGTACCGGTGGTGAGCGAGTATCCGGATGTTTTTCCGGAAGATCTACCGGGCATTCCACCGGAGCGAGAGGTAGAGTTCGGTATCGACTTGGTACCGGGGGCTGCACCGGTTGCGCGTACTCCCTACCGGTTAGCACCACCCGAACTGCAAGAGCTATCTAACCAGTTGCAAGAGCTCTCGGCGAAGGGGTTCATCCGTCCCAGTAGTTCGCCGTGGGGTGCCCCGATCCTGTTCGTGAAGAAGAAGGACGGGAGCCTTCGAATGTGTATCGATTATCGAGAACTCAATAAGGTGACCATCAAGAATAGGTATCCTCTACCTAGGATTGATGACCTCTTCGATCAGCTTCAGGGGGCAGCTTGGTTCTCAAAGATTGATCTTCGTTCGGGATATCACCAGCTTAAGGTGAAGGAAGCGGACGTTTCCAAGACCGCTTTCAGGACCCGGTATGGGCATTTTGAGTTTCTGGTGATGCCCTTCGGTCTCACCAACGCCCCTGCGGCTTTTATGGACCTGATGAATCGAGTCTGTCGACCGATGCTCGATAAGTCAGTAATTGTCTTTATTGATGATATTCTGATCTACTCGAAGACGAAGGAGGAGCACGTGACTCATCTGCGAGAGGTGCTTGAAGTGTTGCGGAGAGAGCGGCTTTACGCGAAATTCTCGAAGTGTGCTTTCTGGCTACAAGAGGTCCAGTTCCTGGGACATCTTGTTAACCGGGAAGGCATCAAGGTGGATCCTTCTAAGATAGAGGCAGTGATGAGTTGGGAAGTCCCGAAGACTCCTTCTGAGATACGGAGTTTCCTGGGCTTGGCTGGTTATTACAGACGTTTTATCGAGGGCTTTTCTCGGATTGCGGTACCATTGACGAGACTGACCAAGAAGAGCGAGCCTTATGTGTGGGGCGTAGAGCAAGAAGAAGCGTTCGAAACCTTGAAGCGGAAGTTGTGCGAGGCACCGGTCTTGACACTTCCTGAGGGTGTTGAGGACATGTCTGTGTACTGCGATGCGTCACATCTGGGCTTGGGATGTGTTCTGATGCAACGGGGACGAGTGATAGCCTATGCGTCGAGGCAGCTGAAGCCTCACGAGGCTAACTATCCCACGCACGACCTTGAGCTGGCGGCGGTGGTTTTCGCACTGAAGATCTGGAGGCACTACCTGTACGGGGTGAAGTGCACCATTTTTACTGACCACCGCAGCCTGAAGTATTTCCTAGACCAGCCGAATCTGAATATGCGGCAGCGGCGATGGCTCGATGTGGTAAAGGATTACGATTGTGAGATCCTTTATCACCCGGGCAAGGCAAATGTGGTAGCGGATGCGCTTAGTCGAAAGGCGCCCAAGTTATCTTTCCAGACGGCTCACTTACGAATGGCCGTGACCACGTCATTTCTAGATCTTGTTCGACGAGCTCAGGAGGAGGCTAGCTTGGAGGAGAACCAAAACAAGGAGCGGGTTAGAGGCCAGCTACCTTTGATGGTTCGAGATAGTAGGGGACTCTTGACTAGGCATGAACGGGTGTGGGTTCCCTCTGCAGGTGGTGCTCGTCAGACCCTGTTAGAGGAAGCACACAAGTCTAGATTCTCCATTCACCCCGGGGCCACAAAGATGTACAGAGATCTGAGAGTTGACTACTGGTGGCCGGGGATGAAGCGGGAGGTTGCCCGCTATGTGGAGTCTTGTTTGACCTGTTTAAAGGTCAAGGCCGAGCATCAGCGACCGCACGGTATGACGCAACCGTTAGAGATCCCCGAGTGGAAATGGGAAAACATCACCATGGATCTTATCACCAAGCTACCGAAGACACCTCGGAAATTTGACGCGATCTGGGTGATAGTAGACCGCTTGACTAAGAGCGCTCACTTCTTAGCTATCCGGGAGAGTTTCACGTCTGAGCAGTTGGCGGAGTTGTACGTGAAGGAAGTGGTTAAGAGGCATGGGGTACCAGTATCGATCATCTCCGACCGGGATACCCGGTTTACCTCGAGATTTTGGGAGCGGTTTCATGCAGATATGGGTACCAGGTTACATTTTAGTACGGCTTACCATCCACAGACGGACGGTCAGAGTGAGCGTACGATTCAGACGCTTGAGGATATGCTTCGGGCCTGTGTACTGGATTTCGGAGGTAGTTGGGATACGTATCTACCCTTGGCGGAGTTTTCTTATAATAACAGCTACCACTCGAGTATCGGAATGCCTCCGTACGAGATGCTGTACGGGCGGAGGTGTCGGACCCCAATCTGCTGGGGTGAGGTTGGCCAGCGTGTTCTCGGGAGCACGGAGGTGGTTCAGCAGACCACGGAGCACATCCAGAGGATTAGAGAGCGCTTGCGAACAGCGCAGAGTAGACAGAAAAGCTACGCGGATAAGCGGAGATCGGATCTGGAGTTCCAGGTGGGTGACCGTGTCTTGTTGAAGGTCTCACCTTGGAAGGGGGTGATTCGTTTCCGCAAGAGGGGAAAGCTTGGACCCCGTTATATCGGACCGTTTACAGTCCTAGCACGAGTTGGGAGGGTGGCCTATCGGTTAGAGTTACCGGAGGTACTCGGTCAGATTCATGACACGTTTCACGTGTCTCAGTTGCGTAAGTGTTTGGCGGATGAATCCGCGCATGTGCCTCTAGATGACATTCAGGTTGACGAGAGCCTGAATTACGCTGAGAAACCAGTTGCAGTGTTAGAGCGGAAGGTGAAGCAGCTGCGTAACAAAGAGATTTGGATCGTGAAAGTTCAGTGGCAGCATCGGAAGGGTTCCGAGTGGACCTGGGAACCAGAAGCTGAAATGAGAGAGAAGTACTCGGAACTATTCTTAGATTGATTTCGGGGGCGAAATCCTAGTAAGTGGGGGAGAGTTGTAAACCCCTTTTTTTTATTTTATTTTATTTTTTTTATATATATCTGATTAATTTTAATTTAAAGATTTTGCTATTATTTAATGAAATCAAGTTGTTGTGTTGGAGTAAAATTAGGAGAAGGATATCTGACTTTTATAAAATCAAAATTAGAAAAGGTTGGGATAAGTCTTATTGGGTATTATTTAAAGGGTTAGGTTAACAACCCTTTTTCCATCATCTTTTGTTTGCTTGTGAGGAAAAAGTCAGAGAGAGAGAAAGTGACGTGAGAAAGAGAAAAAGAGGGTGTTTGACGGGAAAGAGAATTTCGAGAGGGACATCGCCGGAAAACCGAGAGGTAGTCGCCGGAAAACCGAATCAAGGGGGTATTGCTAAGGTAAATCGTTAACCCTTGTTATCACATGTGTTCTAGGGTTTGTTTGAGTGTTATCGGAAGGGGGAGGTTACCGGTGGCTGTCGACGGCGGGGTGCGGTGGCGGCTTGGGCCGACGACGACGAACCGCCGCCGTCGTTTTCCCTCTCGTCGGCAGAAGCTGGCGGTGAGAGTGGTAGTTGGTTCCCGGCTGTTGTTTCGCCGTTCGTGGTGTTGTGTGGTATTCCGCCGGCGACCGCCGGTGGATGGAGCGGGTTTTGATCGACGGCGGCTTTGATGTGGCTGCCGTCGTTGTTGTTTTGGCCGACGGGGGTGGTAGCTTGCTGCTGCTGCTGCCGTTTTGAGTTGGTCAGCGGTGGTGGCAGCCTTGCTGCTGCCGTCGTTATTTTGTTGACCGAGGGTGGTGGCGGCTTAGCCGCTGCTGTCGTGTTCTTGCTAACCGGCAGCGGTGGTCCGGTAGTGGCGGTTACGACAGCCACCAACCGGTGGTGTTGCGATGATGTCGAGTCATTCGGGACCGCGAGGCTATCGCGGTGCCGTTGTTTCGTGTGTCGAATATAGAATATTAAGGGTTTCAAGAGTTGTAAAGTGTCTAGTAACATATATGTATATATGTCAATTGTTTTCAGATTGTTGCTCGAGACTTGTTGTGTGGTATTTGTCGATTCACGTCAAGGTGAGTACTTTTATATATGTACTTGTTATATGGTAATGTATGTGTGCGCACGGTTTGTTGAGAAAGGGATTCCACATGCCCTTGGTGAGTTGTGGGGGCCGACCCGTGTCCAAACTGACGGGCGAAAGGGATTCCACATGCCCTTGGTGAGTTGTGGGGGCCGACCCGTGTCCAAACTGACGGGAGTTACACGTTAGACCCTGCGAGGGTCATTTATGGTTGTGTTATGAATACGCGAATATGAGTAATATTGATGATTGATGACTGGTGGTATATGTGCATGCTATATAGTAGGTATATATATAAAGTAGCTCACTAAGCATTCGCTTACCCCGTTGTTGATATCCTTTTTCAGGTACTGCTCCGGCTAAGGATAAGGGCAAGGCCCCGGCTTGACTCCGGCGACCGTGATTCCGACGGCACTGACTCGTGAACTGTTTTTAAAACATTTTGTCTGGGATTTATTTATTTAATTCCTTCCGTGAATAATTAGTCTTTTTCCTTGGTTTGGTAACAAATAGTATTTATTTTTACGTAAATAATAGATGTTCTTTTTATTTTAAAAACATCCAAAAAAAAAAAAAAATTGGTTTTTGAAAAATTGGTGTTACACTATTCCTAAGTAAAAGGATTTCACCACTTTTATGAACTTTTTCTATGTTCATTGAAAAGTGAAGAAAGATGCATATTTTGGATTTCTTAATCATCCACATATGTTATTCTTTTTGTTAACAGGATGGCTGCTACTACTTCCACTTCGCTTGACGCCCAACTCTCCTCTGAGGCCACTACACTGCTCACTGCCACTGGAAGCCTTCTCATAGTCATCCCTCAGCATTACATCACCTTCAAGCCCAACAACCTGGTAGGGCTCTTCGAACTTCCTCAAGGAAAGGAATACCTTCAGCCGGTGAAGGATTTCATACTGAGCAGTCCACTGAAGACTGCATTTACTCTCAACCCCAAGCCCAACAAACCTCTACTGCTTCAACTATGGTCCACTACCATGGTTGCCCAGGAGAAGAACTCCAAGGGAAAACTACACGAGGTGATCAAATTCCATATCAAGGAAGATATCATCTCCTTCGGGATTGGGACCCTACGCAACGTCCTCCAGATCCCTGGAAAGAAGAGATATCCTCCTCCCCCATCCTCTGAAGAAGTCATCAGCCTCCTTGATGACATTGGCTACAGATGGCCTGAGAAGGAAGGAGTCCCTCTCACCAAGACCTCTACCACTGTCCACAAAACAGGGCTAAACGCTTCGTTCTATTACATATGGAACACGTTTGGTCTCTGTCTGACGGGCAAGACGGGGAGTACTGAACAGTTTCCCACCGTGATCCAGAACATGGTCTACTCCGCTCTGAAGAATCGGAAGTTTGACTATGTTTGCCATATTTGGGACGATATGGTCAAGAAGATTAAGGCCCCAAAGCGCCTTCCCAACGTTCCCTACACCCGCTTCTTCTCCGCTGTTCTGGAACTCCACATGAAGAGTGCCTATCCAACTGAAGGCACCTTCAACAACTACGCCATCGGGCCGAAGATCCTGGATCGGGTTTCTCCTCGTCCTGATGACGTACCACTCTCTGACGTCCTGGTTCTCCCTGAACCTGAACCTGAACAGGACCCAGAAGAGCAGCTCACCTCCCCTCCTTCTCAAAGTATGTTTTCTCTCATCTCATCCAAACCACTTTCTTCTCTTTCTATGCATGCTATGTCAGTAGCTAACTCCTTACTGACTTCCCCAGCTGCAACTACTTCTTCAGCGCTCCAGAAGCGCCCACACCCCTCTGGAGCCACTCCTCCTCCTCTCCCCAAGCGCGCCAAGTCAAAGGCACAGAAGAAAAAGAAGCAGGGAGCTGCTGGTAAGAAATATTACCTCACTCTTCCTGCTATATTTAATAGACCCTCTCCTTTATCTAAATCTTCTTTACCTGCAGATACTCCTGCTCCCCAACCACATGAACCTGAGGTTGTTCTCCTAGAACACTCAGAAAACATGGACGGCAATCGTTCTGATGCCGTTCAGGCCTCAGGTAATACTATTAAGCAAACTATTACCATTTCTTCTTCTATGAAAGCTATTGAGTCTTCTAGTGCTCACTTAGCTACTAATGTTACAGGTTCATTGGGAGCAGCTTCTCAAGGACATCCTCCACTTCAACAGGATGATCCGTTTGACGAGTTCATCTTCACGGACTCTGAGCGCCAGCTGAGCGCGGCTGAGCTCAGGCGTCAGTCCGCTGAACGACAGCTCCAGGAAGCCAGGACGGCATTGCAACAGCAGGAGGACGCGCACAAGGCTCGTCTCCAGGCCTTGGAACTGGAACTTGCCTCTGCAAAGGCTGCCACTGCTGCTGCTGAAGCCGTCGCTGCCACTGCCACTGCTGCCACTCCGCCACCCACTGGCGTGATTCTCAACATACCTTGTCTGGACAATCTCCACAACAAGGTATCCCAAGTGGCCTCCTCCTCCAACTCCCTCCAGGCGTCCATCGAGGACATGAAGGCCAGCGCCCTGCCTGCCCTTTCTACTGCTGTCAACAACAGCTCCAACACTCTCACCTCCTTTCAGGATGCTGTGGTGCAGAGGTTGGAAGCTCAAGAGGCAGGGCTCCGGGCTCTTCAGGCGAAAGTGAATGACCTCTCCACCGCCGTCAACGCTATCACCACTGCTCCTCCACCACCGCCAGCGTTCACCAACACTGACAGGGACCTACTTCAGTCCCTGATCACCTCATCCTTCATCACCAGAAAGCTCCAGACGAACATGGCCTCTCTTCTTCAGATGTATGTTTCAACAGCTGCCTTGACCAGGGCACCTGTTGAGGGGGAGAGACAGCCACCTCATCGTCAAGGAGACCATTCCGTCTATTCCCCCTCCACCAACTGGAATATCAATGAGGCTGGGGGAACCAACGACGACGACGATGAATATGATGATGATGATGATGATGAAGACGACTTCATTGTCGAGAAGGTAGCTGCATCAACGCCCACTCCAGGGGATGCACAATCTCAGGGGGAGAACCCTGGTGCTCCTGGTATGTCCATTCCTCCATCCTCTCCCTCCTCCTCTGATAATCTACCTATTTCTTCCATCTTTAAATCCAAACCTACCCCTGAAACCATCACCCTGACTGACAGCTCCCCTGAAGACACACCCATAAACAACCTTCAAATAGTTGTTTATCAACCACCCAACCAACCTACCCCTGAACCATCACCTGAACCTACCCCTGAACCTGAAATCCAAACTGAACCTGAAACCGAATGTCAGGATGTTAACTTTGGTTCTGTCACTGGTGAGATTATTCGCCTTATGGAGAATAGTCCATCGGAACAAACACGAGCTGAACTAAGCAGAATGGCTTTCAGGATTACACCCTTAAACCCTGAATCCGTACCTTTACATCCTGTCACCCGCTTTAACCCTGAAGCCTCTTCTTCTAGAACCCAAGATTACCAAGCCCCTCCTGAAACCGTAATCCTATCGTCAGATGATGAATTCATCTCTGATGATTTCTCTACCCCTGCCTCTTCCCCTAGATCTACTCCTTCTAATTCTCCTCGCTCTGAAGGAGAAAACTACCCTAACACTTCTACTGCTGTGAACAGGGATGGGCGTTTACACGCTGTGATAGAGCGACTCGAGAGTACAAGAGTAAAAATTCCTCTTCGTACCTCTTGGGACTCTGAGTTCGCCTATCTATCACAGGAGGAGTACAACAACGCAATAAAATCTCAGGAGGAGCACGACAATAAAGAAAGAGAAGCCTTCCTCTCTGCTCAAGCTGCAAAGAAGCTTGCTTTTGACTTCGTCGATGAAGATGAAGAAATAAGTGCTGATCCAATTCTAGCACAGAAGGCTGCATTGAAAGTCTTCAACAAGAGGACTGAGGAAGAAACAGAGGAAGCAGACAAAGAGCTTGACTGGTGCAGAGACCGACTTCATCTCAGGAAGCACGGTGCCAGAATCGTAGGAATCCATCTTCGCCGAAACAGGGGAAAGAAAGGAGTTCCTGGCAAAACCTAGCTCACCGTCAAACGCTCAGGAGTAAAGGACGTAGAGCACACTCTTGACAAGTTAGACCGATACAACTTGTCAGAGTGGAACGAAATCAGAAGCCTACTTCCAAAAGCCAACAAAAATTACAGGGTTGAAGTAGAAGAAGTCATTGATAGACTTATCGCTCGAATCAGAAGAACAACCGAAATACCTGATGTCCTGCTCCAACCTCCCTCTGCTCTTCTAAAGCCTCCTGTTCGACGATCAGCAGGCACTTCAACAAGGAGACCCACTTCTTGCATGCCCAGGACTGCATACAAGCCATTGGATCTCTCGATGCTTGACCTCTCTTTTCCTTCAGGAGTATCTCTCTCTGAAGGTCAAGTAATCAGAGAACCTGTTCATGGTATTTGTGTAGGTGACAATATCAACATCCTTCGCTTCCAACGCTTCAGCGAATGTAAGGCTCTAAGAGTTTCAACAGTTTTAGAAAGAATTTTTAAAATAAAACAAACCAAACCCAATTTCTGTTAAAACCAAACTTTGCATAAAACCGTTATAACAACCTTTACCGCCAAAATAAACGTAAACAAAACCGTAATTCAAATCCTAACGATAGATAAAACCCAGGTCCAAAATTTATAATTAAGCTAAATAAAATAATCTAAGCCAAACGGGAGTTCGGATCCTTCGAGAGTACTGTCATGCCACGCCTTTGCCCTTCACATCCGCATTACTAGGACCTGCAATATCTGAAAGATGGGGGGGGTAAGCTAATGCTTAGTGAATCCCTACATCTCATCATAAATCAATTACATGTAATCACACATAACGCGCCCGGAGACCCGGCCCTTAACCGATACCACACCTGTACCTCTAAGGGGACCACGAGTCTCCACGTCCGATGTCCGACATCCAGACACCCCAAGGTCACACTATCTCGACATCCAAGAATAGCCATGAACCCTTGGCTAGACAAAGTCACCCCGCACCCGACATCCAGGCCAGTGACACTTATCTAAGGACTAGGCCAACCAAACAACACATAATATCCAAAAACAAATAATAAGCACGCAAACAACTATTCAACGATATAAACCGTAACATACAATCATCACCAATTAAACGAGTGCGACAAACATATAATATCATCATAACAAGACGAGGAACTCACCTCGAGTCCTAGCTATCGTCAACACCAACACACGTGACTACAGTACTCCCGTATAACCTATAATCCCATAAAACCTAAATTAATTACACCGAGGATAGCAAACCCATTAAAAAACTACTTCCGGCAGCCACCACCAACAACCACAGATGTTGGTGGTCGAAACCGAAACACAGCAGCGGCAGCCCTCTTGCTGCTGCTGCCGGCGATCAGCCCTAAACACACACACATCGCAAGCACACGAATCATATACACACATACACGACGCACACCAGATCATGCGTACACACACACAGACCATACATACAGCCCACAAACACCCTCACACACTAACACACACTAACACACACAAACACATGCCGAACACACACACAACACGCACACATATCACACATACGCACACACATACATATCATACACACACACACACAGATCGCATACATATATAACACACACACATACATGACATACACACACACAGATCGCACCACCGCAAGGGGTGTAGGGCGGCAGCCCTCCGTGCTACACTACAGCTGCTGCGCCAAGGCAGCAGGCAGAGGCGACAACCTCTGTCTTTGGTGCTGCCGGCGAGGGAAGAGAAGGGAGTGAGAGAGAGAGAGATTGAGACTAATCGGAAAAGAGAGGCTACGGTCTCTCTTTGCTGTTGGCGCCGGGAACAAGAGAGAAAAGAGAGAAAAAGATGGCTGCTAGGGTTTGTTTCCTGACCAAGATATCATCCTCTAACTCTCTAAAGTCAACATATAAAGAGAGGAAAAGCCCGTTTTATGTGCTACGGGCCTGACTTCCCGCGCAAGCCATCTAACCCTTGGCTTCTCACGCAAGCCATCTAACCCTTGGCTTCTCACGCAAGCCATCTAACCCTTTTAATTAACTAAATTAATTATCTACCAACTAAAATAAATAAATACAACTAAATTAGGAAAGGTAACAACTTACCAGGAAACCCGGGGCGTTACAACTCATGAGCTCTCATCTCTACCTCGGGCTCCCAGGTCCATTCCGAACCCTTCCGATGCTGCCACAACACCTTCACGTACCTGATCTCCTTGTTACGCAAGGTCTTCACCTTCCATTCTAATAAGGCTATCGGTTTCTCAACGTAGTTGAGCTTCTCGTCGATCTGGATATCCTCCAACGGTACTACAGCCGACTCGTCCCGCACGCACTTTCGCAGTTGCGAAATGTGGAAGGTGTTATGGATCAACCTCAACTCATCAGGTAGCTCTAGCCGGTACGCAACCTTCCAACCCGTGCTATAATCTTGTATGGCCCGATGAAGCGAGGTCCCAACTTACCCCTCTTCCTAAATCGAATCACCCCCTTCCAAGGTGAAACCTTCAGTAGGACGTAGTCGCCTACCTGAAACTCGAGGTCTGAACGTCGCTTATCCGCATAACTCTTCTGGCGACTCTGAGCGGTAGCTAGCCTCTCTCTGATCGTCTGCACCATCTCCGTCGTCTTGAGAACTATCTCAGTGCTCCCCAAGACTCGATGACCGACCTCGCCCCAGCAAATAGGCGTCCGACACTTCCTACCATACAACATCTCGAAAGGCGGCATGCCAATACTCGCGTGAAAGCTGTTATTGTAGGAAAATTCCACCAAAGGGAGATACATGTCCCAGCTGCCCCCAAAATCTAACACGCAGGCTCGAAGCATATCCTCGAGCGTCTGGATGGTATGCTCACTCTGACCATCCGTCTGAGGGTGGAAAGCGGTAATTAAATGGAGTTTAGTACCCATTTCCTTCTGGAACCTCTCCCAGAAACGAGAAGTGAAACGGGTGTCTCTATCTGATACAATAGACACTGGCACCCCGTGCAATCTCACAATCTCCCGAACGAAGATATCTGCAAGCTTGTCTGCCGAAGAACTTTCCTGGATAGGTAGAAAGTGAGCGCTCTTGGTCAAGCGATCCACTATGACCCAGATAGCATCAAACCCTCGTGGCGTCTTGGGAAGTTTCGTGATTAGGTCCATAGTGATCTGCTCCCACTTCCATACCGGAATCTCCAGGGGCTGTAACTTGCCGTGCGGTCTCTGGTGCTCCGCCTTGACCTTCCGGCAAGTCAAGCACTCCTCCACATATCTAGCCACGTCCCGCTTCATGCAAGGCCACCAGTAGTCCTCTCGCAGACCTCTGTACATCTTGGTAGCCCCCGGGTGAATGGAAAACCTGGACTTATGAGCCTCCTCAAACAGAATCTGGCGATTACCCCCCAGCTGAGGTACCCAAATCCTGCCGTAGCGCGTCAAAAGGCCCCGATTGTCCCTATCTAGCTTCGGGATCTCGCCAAATATCCGCTCACGCTTTGGATTAACGTCTAACACTGCTTCCTCCTGAGCCTTCCTGATTAACTCCAATAAAGGAGTCATAATCGTCATACGCAAGCACAAACCCCGAATGGGCTCACCGATCGGATTCCGACTCAAAGCGTCCGCAACGACGTTCGCTTTACCCGGGTGGTAAAGTATCTCGCAGTCGTAATCCTTCACCACATCAAGCCACCGTCGCTGCCTCATGTTCAAATTCGGCTGATCCATCAAATACTTGAGGCTTTTGTGGTCAGTGTATATTGTGCACTTGACCCCATACAAGTAATGCCTCCACATCTTGAGAGAAAAGACCACCGCCCCCAGCTCCAAGTCGTGCGTCGGATAATTACATTCATGAGGCTTCAGCTGCCTCGACGCATAAGCGATCACCTTCCCACGCTGCATCAGAACGGCGCCCAGTCCCTGGTGAGAAGCGTCGCAATAAACCACCATATCCTCGATCCCCTCCGGTAGAGTCAATACTGGTGCCTCACAAAGGCGCTTGCGCAGTTCATCGAATGCTTCCTGTTGCTTGCTGCCCCAACTAAAAGTGGCCGACTTCTTGGTTAGGCTCGTCAGCGGTAGAGCAATCTTGGAGAAATCCTGGATAAATCTCCGATAATACCCTGCCAGTCCGAGGAAGCTTCGGATCTCAGAGGGTGTCTTCGGTATTCCCCATTGCATGACTGCGGATATTTTCGCCGGATCAACCATGATGCCATCCTGATTCACTACGTGCCCCAGAAATTGCACCTCTCTCAACCAAAACGCGCATTTGGAGAACTTCGCATAGAGCTTTTCTTTTCTCAGCGTCTCCAAAACTTCCCGCAGATGGATCTCGTGCTCCTCCTTCGTCTTGGAGTAGACCAGGATATCGTCGATGAATACTATCACCGAACGATCAAGCATACGGCTACACACTCTGTTCATGAGGTCCATAAAAGCCGCGGGTGCGTTGGTTAGCCCGAACGGCATCACCACGAATTCATAGTGGCCGTAACGCGTGCGAAAAGCTGTCTTCTCGATGTCCGCCTCCCTGACCCGCATCTGATGATATCCCGATCTCAAGTCAATCTTGGAGAACCACGAAGCTCCTTGAAGCTGGTCGAACAAGTCGTCTATCCGGGGTAACGGGTATCGATTCTTCACTGTACGCTTGTTCAACTCCCGGTAGTCAATACACATTCTTTGCGATCCGTCTTTCTTCTTCACGAAGAGAATAGGAGCTCCCCAAGGCGAACTACTGGGTCGGATAAACTCCTTCCCAAGCAGCTCTTGCAGTTGATCGAACAGCTCCTTCATCTCTGACGGAGCAAGTCGGTACGGGGCCTTGGCTACCGGCGTTGCTCCAGGCACCAAGTCAATCCTGAATTCCACCTGCCGTTCTGGAGGGACCCCCGGCAATTCTTCCGGAACGACGTCCGCGAAATCTTGCACCACCGGCACGTCTGTGGCCGTCTTTACGGGACCCACCTCGCGAGTATCTCTGACATAAGCTAGAAGACCCCGTCCGCCGTGCTGAGAATGCCTCCGAGCCCTCCCGATCGAAGGTAAGGCTGCGCCCTGGCTTGAGGTATTGCCCTGGATGACGAGTTCTCCCCCACTTGGGGTTCGAACCCACACCTGTTTGTAATGGCAGTCAATCATTCCCCTCACCGAGTCCAGCCAATCCATGCCCACAATTACGTACAACTCCTTCATCGCTATAGGTATTAGATCAATCTCGAACTTCATTCCCGAAAACTCCATACAGCAGCTGCGATAGACGTCCGTAACCGACACCGTACGCCCATCCGCCACATCGACTATCAGTACATGACCCAAGTTTTCTGCTTCCCGGTCCCACAACGCGCAGAAGGACAGTGACACAAAGGAGTGGGTTGCCCCACTATCAAATAGTACAAGTGCAGGCATGGAGTTCACAAAAAAAGTGTGTAACAGATAGTATACAATATGCAAATAAGAACCACAACTATAGGCAATTCATACATTCAAGGCGGATACGTACCCGTCACCGCCTTCGGAGCTGCGTGATCTTCCTCCGCCGTCATCTGGAACGCTCGACCCCGAGCAGACTGAGTGTCTGCCGTTCTAATACGGCCATTGGTAATGCGGAGTGTTGATGGAGCAGGGGCCCGCACATTTCCACCGCCAGTCCCACTAGCCTTCGGGTGTGGACATTCGTTCTTCATGTGACCACCCTGGCCGCAGTTGAAGCAAAGTCTGAGACCCTGCTTGCAGTCTTTCATAATGTGGCCAGGCTGGCCACACTTGAAACACGACACCGGCTGCCGGCCCGATCCGCTTTGCTGCCCCCGGCTGTTTCCACTACCCTTCTTGCTAGTCCGGCTACCGGTCGCTTTGAACTTCTTGGGTTGCGATGCAGAGTCAGGTTGTGCTGAAGCGGCCCTCTTGCTCCCCATCTGATATTCCAGCTCCCGCCTCCGTGCGGCCTCAATCATCTGATTTAGGATAGTATGAGGTACCGCCCTCACAAACTCGCGGATTTTGTCCCTCAGCATCCCCACAAACCTCTCCATTTTCATATCCTCGCTCCTTGCGTATTCAGGGCAGAAGAGTGCCATTTCACGAAACTTGATGGTAAGTTCCGTGACAGACTCGTTCTGCTGCTTGTAACTCAGAAAATCTCGGGTGATCCGCTCGACCTCTACCCGAGGTACGTACTGTTGACGAAAGCGCTCCACAAACTCGCCCCAAAGCAACGCTCCCAGCTGAGCCTCAGTCATTTCTGCAGCTTGTAGTTTCCACCAGTCTTTTGCTGGTCCTCGAAGCAAATTCAAGGCGTAGCGTACCTTGAGATTCTCCGGACAGCCGCACGTATGGAAGACCCCTTCCATATCAGAAACCCACCGCAGTTCCACGGAAGGGTCTAGCTCCCCCTTGAATTCCGGAGGAGAGCAAGCCGCGAAATCCCGATAATTGAATCCCCGCTGCGGACCACCCCCAGCCGTGGTAACAGTAGCCAGACGTTCCTCTAACAGAGCCGTGAACTGATCCCTAACCTGATTGATAAGCTCGGGAATCATGTCGTTAAAGGCGTGATTCACCTCCTTTGCCACTAGTTCCCTAATCTGGTCAGAAGTCATCCCCTGACCATTTCGCGTGGTCACCATCGTCTAAAGAAATAGTGGAGTCAGTTTAAGTTCAAGTATCCTACTTTACTTTACACACCTAACACCAAGTTATCTGATTCCTTCGAAATCTCTCGGACATTCAAGCATAGTTCCTGTAATGACAATGGTAGGAGCTCTTCTACCACCCTCATTACCGATCTATGGTTGGTTCCGATCGATCCCTAAGTACTCAAACAACTCATATAGACAGTGGTTTATAACACAATCCCAAATATAGATAGGCATGCTACTCGGACATTAACCTATCTCACACGCAACAGTCAACAATCAGACAAGGGATATGCAAAAGAGTCATACTGCTTATCACGCAACCGCTTAAATACTCAATTGCAAAATAACCACAACCACATCGACAAGATATTAACAGACACTCCTAATCCACATGCGTCTATTAATACAAAAGTACCATGAGCTTCGGCTGGCTAGACAGTATAGAACTCTCGATCCCGAACTCCTACATAACCGAACTCCAGCTTGAGATCAGAGACACGCACCCGTGCACCCGATTCACTCAAGCTCGGCTCTGATACCAACTTGTAAGGCTCTAAGAGTTTCAACAGTTTTAGAAAGAATTTTTAAAATAAACAAACCAAACCCAATTTCTATTAAAACCAAACTTTGCATAAAACCGTTATAACAACCTTTATCGCCAAAATAAACGTAAACAAAACCGTAATTCAAATCCTAGCGATAGATAAAACCCAGGTCCAAAATTTATAATTAAGCTAAATAAAATAATCTAAGCCAAACTGGAGTTCGGATCCTTCGAGAGTACTGTCATGCCACGCCTTTGCCCTTCGCATCCGCATTACTAGGACCTGCAATATCTGAAAGATGGGGGGGGGGTAAGCTAATGCTTAGTGAATCCCTACATCTCATCATAAATCAATTACATGTAATCACACATAACGCGCCCGGAGACCCGGCCCTTAACCGATACCACAACTGTACCTCTAAGGGGACCACGAGTCTCCACGTCCGATGTCCGACATCTAGACACCCCAAGGTCACACTATCTCGACATCCAAGAATAGCCATGAACCCTTGGCTAGACAAAGTCACCCCGCACCCGACATCCAGGCCAGTGACACTTATCTAAGGACTAGGCCAACCAAACAACACATAATATCCAAAAACAAATAATAAGCACGCAAACAACTATTCAACGATATAAACCGTAACATACAATCATCACCAATTAAACGAGTGCGACAAACATATAATATCATCATAACAAGACGAGGAACTCACCTCGAGTCCTAGCTATCGTCAACACCAACACACGTGACTACAGTACTCCCGTATAACCTATAATCCCATAAAACCTAAATTAATTACACCGAGGATAGCAAACCCATTAAAAAACTACTTCCGGCAGCCACCACCAACAACCACAGATGTTGGTGGTCGAAACCGAAACACAGCAGCGGCAGCCCTCTTGCTGCTGCTGCCGGCGATCAGCCCTAAACACACACACATCGCAAGCACACGAATCATATACACACATACACGACGCACACCAGATCATGCGTACACACACACAGACCATACATACAGCCCACAAACACCCTCACACACTCACACACACAAACACATGCCGAACACACACACAACACGCACACATATCACACATACGCACACACATACATATCATACACACACACACACAGATCGCATACATATATAACGCACACACATACATGACATACACACACACATATCGCACCACCGCAAGGGGTGTAGAGCGGCAGCCCTCCGTGCTACACTACAGCTGCTGCGCCAAGGCAGCAGGCAGAGGCGGCAGCCTCTGTCTTTGGTGCTGCCGGCGAGGGAAGAGAAGGGAGTGAGAGAGATACCGAGAGAGAGAGAGAGAGATTGAGACTAATCGGAAAAGAGAGGCTATGGTCTCTCTTTGCTGTTGGCGCCGGGAACAAGAGAGAAAAGAGAGAAAAAGATGGCTGCTAGGGTTTGTTTCCTGACCAAGATATCATCCTCTAACTCTCTAAAGTCAACATATAAAGAGAGGAAAAGCCCGTTTTATGTGCTACGGGTCTCACTTCCCGCGCAAGCCATCTAACCCTTGGCTTCTCACGTAAGCCATCTAACCCTTGGCTTCTCACGTAAGCCATCTAACCCTTGGCTTCTCACGCAAGCCATCTAACCCTTGGCTTCTCATGCAAGCCATCTAACCCTTGGCTTCTCACGTAAGCCATATAACCCTTTTAATTAACTAAATTAATTATCTACCAACTAAAATAAATAAATACAACTAAATTAGGAAAGGTAACAACTTACCAGGAAACCCAGGGCATTACAGCGAACTACACAAAGCACCCACTGAACACTTGGTATCAGTCCTCTTCATTGCAAAGAAAGAAAAGAAGAACCAAGATAATAAAGAAGTTGTTCGTGCTGTCAGAGCTATACTTGATCGAAGAATTGCCACTGGTGAGACTCCATTCAATGTCCAAGTCAAGACCGAAGAAATCAGTGAAGACTCTGATAGCTAGGATTTTTTGTAATTTTCTTTCAGTACTGTATTTATGTACTTATGTATTTTCTTTACTCTTGTAATTCCCCATGAGATTAATGGAAATGCATTTTAGTGCATCGTACTTTATTCCATCATAGTACTGAAAAAGATCCCTCAAAACAGTAAATGGGACATGTACCTTTATGAGTTTTATTTCCTACTGTTAATTTCTAGACTTAGATTTATTTCTAAATTTTCTAGATTAAGACAATTCCTCTGTTGTCTTATCATTATCATTTAGGGGGAGATTGTTGATCCAGCGCTCCTAAGACCTGATGAAATGATAATGATCCTGTAACTTCACTTAGTGAATAGGTCTTTACTTTCAGTTATAGCTTGAGGAATTATCACTGAGTTTGTTCAGTGTTATTCCTTGTTAACTATGTTGTAACTTGTAATTTTAAATCATCAGGATCAGGATCAGGAGATGAACGAGTCTGTTCTGCAGTCTACTGATCCTGACCACCGAAGTGAAGACCTCCTGAAGACACTAAGATCATACTCAAAGAACCATCAGCGAAGTCAAAGAATTAGCTGATGACAGGAACAGCATGCTCGTGATCTGAAGACGGAACTCAGTGATAGCAGGCTGCTCAAATTCGTATGACATCCTGAAGACTCAACAGGATACAGTGACTCCTGATCTACATCAGTATCAGGACTCTCCTCACTGATCAGTATCCTGATCCTGAAGGATTAGTGTAATGTCTTAATCTAATGCACAAAAGGATTATCCGCCTTTACTGACACAAAAGTACATAAGGACAGTCTCTTTTCTGTCCCCTCCGTACTTATCAGACCTCAAGGCAACTGTTTACACAAATCCTCTTTTGCACAACATGCAAAGGGTATTTGTTTATAGTAAATAGTACAATAGACCACTTGAAGTGTGACACGTACACAAAAGTGAGTCTGCATGCATATAATGAATTGGGTATAAATAGGACGTGAAGAGATGTTCTGCATACTTCTTCTTCATCCTAAAAATACCCTAATCCTTTCTTTCTTATTTCCTCTATCTTCTTATCTTTTCTTATCTTCTCACTCTAGTGCATAGTGAAAGAAACTTAGATTGTTTAGTTTAGACTTGTAGTCTTTTCTATTTCCGCAACAATCTGTAAATTCATATTGTTAATACAACAAAGAATTTAAAAGTGAAATTTGTGTGATTATATTCAACCCCCCCCCCCTTCTATAATCCCATACACTATCCTTACTTGAAGGTCACCCCTTGGGACCAACAGAAAGCAGACAAGAGCTTCTTTCAAATCCAAGCAAGTCTCTACCATCAACTCTCCACTCCATTTATTGCACATGGACCTCTTTGGACCTGTCAATATTCAGTCTATGGGTGGAAAGCGATTCACTTTGGTGATAGTGGATGAATACTCAAGATACACCTGGGTTTTCTTCCTTAGAGCCAAGAGTGAAACTCCTCAACTGATCATTGCCTTCATTCTTCGGATGGAGAAGTACAATCAAATCACTGTTCGTTCTATTCGAAGTGATCATGGCACTGAATTCAAAAACAGTGTCTTGGATGAATTCCTTATCAGCAAGGGAATCTCTCAAAACTTCTCTTCCATTCGCACTCCTCAGCAAAACGGGGTCGCTGAATGAAGAAATCGCACGCTGATTGAAGCTGCAAGATCAATGCTGATTAAAGCCCGTCTTCCTATTCAATTCTGGGCTGAGGCTGTCAACACTGCCTGTTATACGCAAAACAGGTCGCTGATTGTGAAAAGGTTCAAGAAGACAGCCTACGAACTTTTCAGAGGAAGGAAGCCGAACATCGAGTACTTCCACATCTTTGGTTGCAATTGTTATATCAAGAACAACAGAGATACTCTGGGAAAGTTCGATGCCAAAGCTGATGATGGTCTCTTGGTTGGATACTCTACTATATCCAAAGCCTATCGTGTCTTTAACAAACGAAGGCAAACCATTGAAAAGACCATTCATGTCAAGTTTGATGAATCTAATCCCTTCTCTTCTTCTTCATTTTCTGATAATAATGATGTAGATCAATGGGCTAACTCTTACTTTCAAGTCCCTAAAAATGAAGCCCCTGATACTAACATCCCTGCTGCAGGAACACCATCTCCAATCCCTGATGGATTTGAAGAAATTCCTGAAATTCCTCAGGATCCTCCAGTTTACTCTGATGTTCCTATAACTCAAGTTGCCCCCACAACTTTCTCAGGAGGACATTCCATCAACTTCAGGATCTTCTGAAGCTGCTCCTCTCGTCGCTGATCCTCCTCTACTTGATGCAGTCGCTGAAGAATCATCTTCTACTGTTGCGGCTGAACCTCTTCAGGTTGTTCCTCAACCTCCTGCTCTCAGATGGACTAGAGGTCATCCTATTGATCAAGTCCTAGGTGATCCATCTACTGGTGTAAAAACTCAACATCAGGCTAGTAATCACTATCTTTATGTCTATTTCTTATCTGAAAATGAGCCTTCTAAAATAGAAGAAGCACTCGCTGATCCATTTTGGGTTTCAGCGATGCAATAAGAACTCGCTGAGTTCGAAAGAAACCTTGTCTAGACTCTTGTTCACAGGCCATCCAGGAAGACCATCATTGGTCTGAAATGGATTTTTAGAAATAAACTTGATGAACATGGCATTGTGATCCGCAATAAGGCTCGTCTTGTTGCACAAGGATATAGACAAGAAGAGGGGATAAACTATGATGAAACATTTGCCCCTGTAGCTAGATTAGAAGCCATTAGACTTTTTCTTGCTTATGCGGCTCATATGAAACTTCAAGTGTTTCAGATGGATGTCAATAGTGCGTTTCTAAATGGGAAACTCACTGAAGAAGTCTATGTTGCTCAACCTCCAGGCTTCACTGATCCTAAACATCCTAATCATGTTTACAAGCTAAACAAGACTCTGTATAGATTAAAGCAGGCTCCTAGAGCCTGGTATGAAACCTTATATACTTATCTTATCAAAGAAGGTTTCACTCGTGGAAAGATCGACAGCACGCTGTTTGTCAAGACTTACAAGGATCGTGTTTTCCTTGCCCAAATTTATGTTGATGACATTATCTTTGGGTCCACGAAAGCCAAACTTTGCAAAAAGTTTGAGGCACTCATGCAGGCTGAATACAAGATGTCAATGATGGGTGAACTAACCTACTTTTTAGGTCTTCAGGTTAAGCAATTTGAAAAGGGTATTTTCATATCCCAAGGTAAGTATGTTCGTGAAATGCTTGCTAAATTGGAACTTACTACCTGTTCTGAAATGAAAACACCTATGACACCTCCTCTAAAACTCGACAAGGATTCCGATGGGAAATCTGTTAATGTTACACTCTATAGAGGAATGATTAGCTTACTATTGTACCTTACAGCAAGCCGACCTGATATCATGTATGCTACTTGTCTTTGCGCACGATATCAAGCTGACCCTAAGGACTCCCATATGAAGGCTGTAAAGCGCATCTTCAGATATCTGAAGGGGACTCCCAACCTTGGTCTCTGGTACCCCAGGGACTCAGGGTTTGATCTAACTGCTTTTTCAGATAGTGATTTTGCAGGCTGTAAAATAGATTGAAAGAGAACCACTGGTGGCTGTTAGCTACTTGGTGGTAAGTTGGTGAGTTGGACAAGCAAGAAGCAAAATTCTGTGTCCACATCAACCGCTGAAGCAGAATACGTCGCTGCTGGTAGCTGCTGCGCTCAAGTCCTTTGGATGCGAAACCAACTTCTGGACTATGGGTTTCAGCTATCAAAGATACCCATCTACTGCGACAATACTTCAGCGATAGCCATCGCAAACAATCCTGTCCTTCACTCAAAGACAAAGCACATTGAAATCCGATATCACTTTATCAGAGATCATGTGATGAATGGCGATGTTGAACTCCATTTCGCTCCCACTGAATATCAACTCGCTGATCTCTTCACTAAACCGCTGGACGAGAAACGGTTCAACCAACTCATCAGCGAGCTAGGAATGCTAAACCCTGATGTCTGATCTTCAGCATGCTGCATTTCTAGTTACTTCTGTAAATTATCTCTGTATTTTCCTTTTCAGTGTACTGTAATTTTCTTCTTTAATGAAATGAATTGATCTCCCTGATCATCTTAAAGTCACTGATATTCTCTATTCCGCTGAGACATTGCATTTATTTCATATGTCAGTGATCTCACCTACCTTAACACATTAAATGTGATAAGAGGACTTTTCCTCCTGCTGATAACCTTTCACATTTCCATGTTTATGGATAATCATCAAAATGGATAAGTTTTTTTCTTTTTTTTTCTCTTCCATCAACGTGTGTCAGAAGCGTGACGGTAAGTGAAAAGACACTTTCAGGCGCGTGAAAACGAACAGTTACATATTTACGGCGAAAATTAAATGATCGTCATTATTACTTCTTGAAACTAGTTCCACGTCCCATCTTCTTTTGAGCGCCAAAATCGTAATTTCTGGTATTCCCCACCTCTATATAATCCACGCTTGGATTACTTCCTTCTTCACTTTTACTAGATTTCTCTCTCCAAGATTTGAAATTCTTCATGAATTCAAATCTTCATTCTTCCTTAGAAGCAATTCTTGCTCGACTAGTAAGTACAACTCTTAAGCCATTCTTAACCATCCTTGATCTAAGGCTGAATTCTTCTCCTCAATCCAAAGATAAAACCTCTTTTTCGAGTTCATCTTTTACAACATAAGAACTTAAAACAATAAAAAGACTCTTCTTTTCTTTATTTATTGATTTTAAACTTATGTTTTCTTTCTTTTGCAGTTTCTGGAAAACATCTCTGCTAGAATAGAGAACGAGGATCCACTAAAGAACTTGGCCACCTCTCTTTGGCCGAGTATATTTCTCTCAGCACAGGGTGCTCTTATGCATCCTGCATCTCATCTACAACACGAAGTGCTGCATCCGAGGGGGAGAAAAGCTTGCAGGATACCTTCTTCTAAAAGGGATGATTCCCTTCTCTTTCCCCGACCACTTGCAGGATACCTTCTTCTAATAAGGGACTATTCCCTTATGACGAAGAAGGTTCCTTTCTCCTTTCCTTCCTCCTCTCCGTATTGGCCCATCTCCACCATTCTTCAAAATATAGAACCCAAGTCTCAGGTGGAGATAGGTCATCATCTAAGGGGGAGAAAGCCTACAAGTCTTTTGATATGTAGGCTTTGCATCATTGCAAGCACATCCTGTTTCTTGGAAGTGCACCTACTGAGGAGGAGAAACATCAGTGATCAGAACCTCAAAAAGGTAATGATTGTTGTTGTTTCGTTAATCAGAGACAGATCAATCCCCATTCAGGATCTGTATTCAACACAGGAATGATTGTCTCCTGGTTGAATGCCTCTTTCACACTTAGCTGCAGAGTTCTTGTCTTTGCTTAAAATGAATGTAGTGACTCGCTAAGGAAGAGAAGATGCAATGAAGAAGAAGACATAGATCAATACTTGATTTAGGAAGAACCTCTAGACTAGTTGGATCTGTGTATCTTGTTGTTTCTTTCAGTGACTTGTAATTTTATTTCTTTTTGAATTGTAATTCCTACTTTGAAATGAAATGAATACAAGTGTTTTTCTATCCCTGATTCTCATCACTGAAAAAGATCACTTCTAACAGTTAAATAATACAAGTACCTTTTACCTGTTTTATTTCCTAACTGTTGAATCTAGACTTAGAAATTTTTTTTAAGTTACTAGAATCAAGGCAACCTCCCTGTTGTCTTATCATTGATATTTAGTGGAAGATTGTTGATCCAGCTCCTCTATGATTTGATGAAATACCAATGATCCTTGTCTACTAACTGAAAAATACTTAGCACTGTTGTGATGAAGTTCAATACTTCAGCGAGTCTGTCTCGCTGATAGTTTAGACATCAGCAATCGCTGATCACTGACTCCGCTCAGTATCAGTGAGAGCTGACATCAGCTAAGTATCCTTTGAAGACAAATTGTCATGTCACTATGAAACCATCAGCACCATCTATTGATGTAAGCTGATGATAGAGTCAGCAATGCTAATGATCTGAAGTTGAAATCAGTGATAGCTAGCTGACTACTCTTACATGACGTTCCATAGAGAACAACTCATAGTGCCTCCCTGATCATTCCCAAAGAGTGCGATGAAGGATTGTGCCATGTAATCCTTCAAAATCAGATCGTAATGCCATCAAGAACTGAACCAAGCATTGCTCTTCCCTTCTAGAAATATAAGGCTTGAATGCTTTCAATTTTGCAGATTCAGTAAGAGCCAACTAATCCCACAAGTCGAAGATAGCAGCATAAAATTCCTGAACACTCAACTCATTTTGTCGAAGGGCACGAATATCAGTTTCTAGCTGATATTGTTTTGCGAAGTTTGATTGAGTGTACAATCTTTCCAAATGATCCCAGACTTCTTTAGCCGTATCATACTTAGCTAATTGAGTCCCAATGGATTGTACCACAGAGTTGTTAATCCAAGTGATAGCTTTAGAGTTATTAGTTTCCCATGAATCCAACAATGACGAATAATTTGCAACCTTCTCATCTGTCGGTTTACGACTCGTACCAGTGACATAACCCCACATATTTTTACCTCTCAATTTTTTCATGACATTAACTTCAATACGAATAATTTTTACCATCTAATTAAGTGCTAATAGACTGAAGAGAATCATCTTTTGGAGCCATGGTTTCGACAGAAAACCAATCAAATACAAGACGAGCAAGGCCAACAACGAAGGCAGTAAACGATGAACACGAAATGAGACAGCCCCAAACGAAACACAACAAATCAGACGAAGCGAGACGAAGCACAACAGAAACGAGATCCCTCAAACAAATCAAAGTAAATCAGACGAAACAAAGAAGTCGAACCTTACGAAATTACCAGCAAAAATTTTGATCCGCGAAACCGGTGCTTGCTACAACGCCGTCTATGATCATCAGAGATTGGATCAATACTTGCGCTCTGATACCATGAAGATTGAGAGCCAAAAGTATATTGTATTATTAGAATAGAAAAGCGTGAAATACAAAGAGGCGTAAAAAGCCTATAAATAGCAAAAGGAATTAAAAACCCTAAAGAACGAAGCCCTAAAAGGCTTAACAAGAGAAGTGGGTCAAGCCCAACTATAACCCTAGGCTAACAGTTCCAACTTATAGTTAATGGTTTAAAAGGTTCTAGAAAAGTATACGATAGTTAAACGAGGAAGTGATAACATGATTAATAAGTTTGCGCAACAGTGAGAAGAGTTTAGTTAATCAAAGGTTGTTCTAACATTTCTTAAGCATTTGTTATTAGGTTTTACTTTATCATGTTAGTTACTTAGGACAGACAACACTTTAAGCCAGGGGTGTGATAGCAACACTTATATGTTTGATACTACAACATCACATTCACCCTTTTTCTTGTGTTTATCATTCTTTTTTAACGATTCAGTCATTACTTCTTCTTTTATAACTTTTTCTGGAACAATGAGTTAAGTATGACACTTGTGATAGAAGATTTAACTAGAAGTTCACATGTTGAAAGTCATATATTTTGCAACATTTGAAAGACCCTATTTGTTGGTGAATGAAGGAAGTGGTGAAGCCGTTCCTCTTTTGTGAGTAGGTATTATTCTACTTGTTTATTTGAAAATGCTATAACAAACAGGAAAGCAAAACAAGATTTCTTCTTCATGGCATATTATTTTATCTTAGTATATAAATTCGTTGTAAGAAAACCTTGTAAGATTAATGAACGGGTCAAGCTAAGAAATTGGTCAAGTGAATAATACATTGGTAAGGAGCATTGTAGAAGTGGTTGTATGAATAAAACACAAATATATTTTCGAATTTTCTATAAATATTCACACAAATGTATCATATATCTATATGTACTCAATAAATATGTATACATATAAAGTATATAATGTATCAAGTTATTTTAGTTAGTTGGATTGGGAATCCGTTAACTAATCTTGCCGAGGGGAAGAAAGACATTCTATCCTCCTTAACTTGGCTCCACCTGAAACATGTAAAGTATCTTGTCATACTGTATCTGAATACACACACACACACACACACATACACACACATATATATAGACACACCCATACAGGGTTGGCGGTAAGAACTCTTTTTTTTGTAAGAACCTTAAAAACACTTTAGGGGTCGTCGATCTCTTTTGATTCAAAGAAGCTGACACTTGATCGCATGTGTTTTTTTTATAAATAAGTGGCACTTTCATTTATTCGGATTTCTGCATTTAGGGAGAATTTGATTGACTTTTGCAAAAAATGGGAAATCTCAATATTTTCTAATAGAAGTGTTGTAGTGTATGTGTCTTGAGGTTTAGTCAATGCATGTGAAGTATGTGAAAGTATGTTCAAGTGTTTTCATGTGGAACAATGAAAGCATGTGAAGTTTCAATATTTTTTATACAAGTGTAGTAATGAAGGTGTGTTAAGTTTAGTAAAGGTATCGGGTATGTATGATTTCTGTTATAGCCATGCAACCAAAGTTTAACTTATTTATGAAACTGCAACCATGTCTATACCAACCATATATATATATATATATAGGGTCAATTCAAATGTGAACTCATTTTTCATTGTGAACGTGAGGACAGCCGATAGCATGCCACGTGGCGCGATTTTAGTGATCCTTATGTTCACAACCAAAATTGAGTTCACATTTGAACTTTTCTCTCTCTCTCTCTCTCTCTCTCTCTCTATATATATATATATATATATATATATAGTATTAGGTGCAAATGAGAAGTACTAAAAAAATGAGAAGTAGAGAACTGATCTCCACCACTCACTAAAGGGCAGCTTTGACCGGGTCACCCTCCATGAATCGCGTCTACCGTAACCGGTCAAAGCCGCCTTTATTGACCGGATGAGTGATGGAGATCACTTCTCTACTTCTTAATTTTTTAGCACTTCTTATTTGAACCATTATATGTATATATATATATACCCACACTCATACACACTAATATCAAAGCATGAAAAAAGAAGTCAAACCTGTAAGAAATTATAAAGTAGTGTAAAAATAGAGCAATTTGAAGTCTAGCCAACTCTGCACCCGGACATAAACGAGCTCCTCCTCCAAATGGTGAATAGAAAGGACTATTTCTCCAATTTCTCTTGTCCTTTAATTAATTAATCAAGATTATAAAATGGTATTTAGGGAAAATGTAAATATATCCAACTAGAAAAGTATAAGGTCTCTTTTGTTTTTTAAACAGTTTGAGATATGATTTCAGTCAGAAGGTGCACCTTGTAAATTTTAGAGACTAGTAAAATGTTTTTAGACTTTTTTCATTAAAATAAAAATAAATGGTCTTAAATCTGCAAACCTATTACTTTTTAGAGTTAACAGGTTTTAAGAGGTAATCTTGAAAAAACAAACAACCCGTGAGACTTACTTGGTTTTCAGAATTCATCCACCGCCAAGGATTGAATGTAGTTGCTCCTTCATGAACATTTTCATCGTGATGAACTGCCGAAAGGAATGGAACCACAAAGCTTCCTTTTGGGATAACGTAATCTACATTGTGTTTTAACATGTATCCATAAATAAATTAATGTATATTTAAATTAATTAACAATGGTTTTTGGCTTGAATGCAAATCTAAGACCATGCGCTATGGTCTACCCGATGGCGTCGGGTAGGCCATCGGGTCCATCAGCAACACCGCGGCGGGTGTTTCGGCTTCAAAGCCTTTGGCTTCTACAACCCGAGACTCACACCCCACCCCACCCTACCCCCCTCACCCTTTCTCTCTCTTCTTTCTCTCTCTAATTTTTTTTTTTCTTATTAGTTATTTGTTATGTGGATAAGATTGGGTTGGGTATAATGAATGGTTTGGATTGGTTTGGGTAAGATAATGAAAAACTGATGTGGTAGTTTGGGTTCATTGGCACCATAGTGGATGGTCTAATAACTGAATGCCAGATTTTATATATCTATCTTGTTGAGTTGAGTATAGATGTATATAACTCGATCGAAAGAAGAAAAATATACCTTCATATTTGACGTCTTCTTTTGCTTCCCTCATTAACCAGATTGCAATCCCACCTAAACGAAGAGTTTCATCAATTACCTGCATCAAGCCACAACAAATGTTTTTAACATATGGATACGAGTTTAAGAGCATCTTCAACACTGATGTTATGATATTTTTTATTATAGAGAATGAAAGATCAAAATCTCAAAAAAAATTATAGTAATCTTCAACAATTACTCTATTTTAGCAATATTAACATTAATTATATTAATAAAATATTGTTTTCTTTCTACCATACATCCAATTTCAATATCTTTTTTGGTTGAAAAAAATATATAATATTGATTCTCTCTCTTCTATGAAGTTTAGAGATTTTTACAATCTCTCATCTTATTAGTATCTTAGCATACAAGATATCATAATTGTTGGAGCAAAAAAAATGGTCTCCTCTCTTTCCTCTATTTTAGCATAACTGTTGGAGCTTGACTCGTTAACCTAAATAAGCTGCATTTTGTCTTTGAGATCGACTCAAGTTCAAGTGTTATTAAGCGTGAGCTCAAGTCGAGTTGGTAAAAGCTCGACTCTTTTAACACCCCTAAAAACGAACCATATGTATACATGAAAGAACCATTACAATTATACTTATAGTTTTATGAAAAATAAAATAAAAACCGGCAACATTAAATTTATAAGCTTCTGCATACTTCAATGTTTTTTTGTTGGATCAAGTTAGTTTATAACGGAACTACATGTACAATAATGGTTACTTAAGAAGATCACCTGTATGGTTTTTTTTACTATCACTATAGCATAGTTAGATTATAAAAAAAGTTAGTTTTTAGTC
Source organism: Centaurea solstitialis (assembly GCA_030169165.1). Taxonomy (NCBI): domain Eukaryota; kingdom Viridiplantae; phylum Streptophyta; class Magnoliopsida; order Asterales; family Asteraceae; genus Centaurea; species Centaurea solstitialis. The sequence continues at coordinate 58,908,253 of CM058043.1, forward strand.
GGTTTTTACAGATTTTTACAAAAAAAATGGTTTTTACATGAAGGCTCCTCTTTGTGCATATTGATCAAATGTTACTAAAAAATAATAATCTCTACACTGCCTAATGAAGTAGTTTAGTGGAACCTGACTACTAAGGGTCACAAAGTCACTATAGTTTAGGGTGTACAGAAATTCAACGGATTCAATTAAAACCAATCAATTCAATTAGAATCAATCGATGGTGCTTGGCTATCCAATCGTAATTGAATTGGAACAATTAAAAAACTTCAACATCTAATTTGGATCTGTTGATGCTTGGATATGATTGTCGAGAACCGACTGAACATCCGATCATCATCCAATTACCATCTAGTAATCATCCAATTGTCATCTGTCATCATCCATGTACCCATCAGATTATCCATACAATCATCATTAAATGACTCATCCGATTATCAATCCAATCAAAATAATTTAATTCTATGCATACCTATAATAATATATAATAAAATAATCGATCATCCCATTGGATGGCGGACGTATTCAATCCGATTAATATTGGATGGACCCAATCCGATATCCGATAAAAACATCCAATGCAATCCAATAAGAACATCCGATGGATAGAACATACCAATCATCCATTGGATTGGAAAAATCCAACACCCAATGGATGATTTGATCTGATCAGTTTCCCTCACATCAATTGGATGTCAACTGATAAACACTCTAGAGTACACTTTAAAGATTAAGATTCAATCACTAAAGCTGAAGACACTTTGATTGAAAGCATGTTTAACAAAATGAAGCTAACACTAAAGAATTTGTTATCATTGAAAAGTGAAAACGAGTCTACATTATTGACAAAAGTAATTTTTAATGAAGTTGAAAAGTAGCCACAATTAAAAAAAAAAGCTCTACCAATGTCCCCTTAGTTAATATAATCCTTTATAGGAAGTTAGCAAGTTCTACTTCAGCTATACGAATTTTAGTCACCCCCTCTACAATAGATGTCCTAATATAGTTTGTTATTTTATTGCAAGCGTTCTTTAACCAAATTTAAAGAATCCTAATTGACAAAATACCATAATATAAAAACATCAAGTAACTCGTGACATTTAAAACATTTGTATAATAGACGGTAAAAATGTGAAAATGAAAGACATAAACTTACGTTTTGAGTAAATGACATCGATTTGTATTCTTCCCATGTTATCATGTCGATTTCACCACGTGAATTGAGTCTTTTAGACCTTATGTTTTCATGCTCCTCCTATAAGGATTAACACACATGTAAAGTCGAAAACTTAATCGTGGATTTAGAATACATTAGCTAAGTTACTCTACAAAGCACTATCACAAATTGGATTTCTTCCTAATTACCTCAATTGTAAACTTCGTTGTTGATGAAATTTTTTAAAAAACGATCAAACATATTTCAACTGAATTATTTATTATCTGAGATATAATAAATGGAATAAAGAGATTAGTTTGACGTTAAATTTGGTGTTATTTGCAGTTTTGCATGAAAGGGAACATACCAAGAGTTGATTAACGGCGTCTGGAGAATTAGTCAAGAAATATATGGCAAAAAGCATGGTTTTAGCCGTTGTCTCATTTCCAGCAAATAAGAGATTGATGATAAAGTCGGCAATTGCATCATCAGAAAGACTTCCCTCTTCCACCAGTCTTCCGACCAAACCACCATCACAGTCGCCATGTCTAGTCTCCACTATTATTTTCTTGATTTTTCTAATTATATTTTTCCGTGCCTGTAATGAACATCATATGACGATTATTAATATTGCCAACAATTTCAATACATAATATTTCTGTATTTGTTTGATGGTTAAGTTTGCTTTTTCACAATAATTTAAATGAATATATAGAAACATATTCAAATGAGAAGACTTGCATGTATACCTTCTAGTCATATGGATACCACCACAAGTATAATAAAAAGTACCACTTACTTTAGATACTCCATTTAGTCACATGCTACTTATACATATAAGTAAAAGAACCGAATAAAAATAGGAAGGTTTTTTATTGATTAGCTTCAATGAAATGGCTTTTAGCCCAATAATACCAATCAACAAGTCTTTGAAACATGTGCTATCAATTTTTTAAAAGTCGTGTCTGATAGCCATAACACCTAAATATTTAGGTCAATATAAAAAAGACGTTTACATGGACTGAAATGGACACTGAGAAAATAATGTCAAATACACCATTTTAGAAAAATAATTATAGTTACCATTAGATATTAAAGTAGCAACTTACATTCATGGCAGTATGATAAGCAAATCCTGGCAAACTGATGGGAAGGGACAAACATCCATCCACGAACGCTGAGAAAAGTTCCGCCATTTCGCCCACCTCCGACTCACTTAAAACCCCTAGTAGCTGATTCACCATTAAATTTATAGCCAGCTGAAACCAACACCGCACAACCAATCATGTTAACATGGAGACCCTGCATTTAGTGGTCTAAAAATGTGTTAAACAAACAACGTCGTTCTCATAATTTTTTTTTGTCTTTACTTCGCTCTTGCATCATTATTTAAATTATAGAATCAAACTTAACCTAGCTGTCGAATTTGAAGTGTCGATTTGGTTCTATTTTAAACTTGTGGAATCAATTATAGACTCATGTAAGGGTTGCTTTGTGAATCCATCCAAAAGGGAACTATTTACACCCCGGATCAAGCATTAAATAAGCACAACATAAGTTGGTTGTTTTATAGGGACTCATTTTGGACATTTTAATACTTAAGGGTAATTACATCATATTAACCTAATGTACATGGACGACTTGTGTAATTCCTAATTGTAAATAATCGATACCAACATCAGTGGACTTTTGGAATATGATAAGTGTTTGAGTTTCAATAGCCGATAATTAGTTGCATTTGTTCGTTTAAGCTTTTTAAACATTTTTTACTATTTTCTTAAATAAATAAATGGAAGTTTAAGGAAATACAATCTACTTTGATCTGAGTTCTATCTAATGTACTTTTAAGAAATACATTTTGAGACTTTCAATACGGTATCTCAAATAATTATACCAAACCAAATCAAATCAAAGTAATTATATTCTAATACACTTTTAGACATAAACCAAATATCTAAATATCCAAGATGTCAAATATCGGGTACGGATGTTAAATAAAATACAATGACACTTAAATAACACGGTCTAACCTTTCTGCAGACGTCCTGAAGCAAAATTGTCTGATCGTGGTGAAAATTAGTGAATGTTTGATGCATAACGAGTTGGATATCGGTCAAGAAACGAGACTTTAGGGTGTCGGTACGCATCATATTTGATGCAATCATGTGAAGCTTCCGATGTTGATCACCTTGGGCGGTGATGACGCCGTTCGCCCCAACCAGGTCCCTAAACGACTTTGGGTAACTGGATTTAAAAAGCTTCCCTTCGTTATGCATCACAAATCGATTAAATACTGGATCGGCCGATACCACTGCCCTTCTACCAAATATGTTGCATGAGAATATCTTTCCATACCTATCAGTAATATCATTTTTTTAGGGTTAGCTCAACTAGCAATAACTCTTGGGCCTTTGAGGATCCTCCTCGGAGATCATCGACTCGAGTTCTTCAAGGTCACTAGGATTTCCCTTAGCATACTCTAAAGCCTTTAGGATTAGTTGAGGTACATACAAGCTGGCCTGGACTCTATGATCAAAAGAATATCATTTTTGAATATGACATTTAGATATTGCTATAATTTTCACGATTTTATCAAAACAGAAATGGGCAAAAGTTTCAAATCATTACTATTCTTTTAATAGAGAAAATGCAAAACGTTAACTTTGAGATATGAATTTAATGAACTTTATTATTTAAGAACTTGATATATTGTGATCATTGTAAGAACTTTTATGATATGTTATTTTTTACACGATCTTTGTTTTTCATCTAAAATTATTATTTAGTGTATCGATGAACATTTATTTGTTTTACAATGTGTTTGCCTACATATGTATGAGGTTAACAAATGTGAATTTTTTTTACACGTAACATTTGGTTCACAAATAGATTGATTAATAAGGTTCATATTATGAAACAAATATATGTTAATCAATATTTTAAATCTTAGTCTTAGATGAAAATAAGATCATATAAAATAACACATAATATACTAGCTTTCAAGTTAATGACAACTTCACGAGTTCTCAAAAATAAGCCGCCCTAAATTCAGTAAACACTTTTTTATGCTTGACAAGGATGGACTAATTTTTTTTTTTCATACGATGACACCATATTTTTTCATACCATTTTTATTATGTTCATCTTTTTACCAATTTTTAATATCGTTCGACCTGTTTATAGGCCTAATTCCACTATTTCATGGTACCTTTAAGTTTTTTTTTTTCTTTTTTTTGTCTTTTCATCAATGTCAAGAATTTATTTTTATGTTTTGGTTGATTTCAAGGGGTTTTTGGTTGACTTACTATTACATCTTTAAAATAATCACTATTACAAAACAATTATCGCTATTGCATCATTACAGGCCCGTCCATTATCTTTGATCAAATTGCTAGAATACTCTTTCAAATAAATTTGGTTCGCAAACTATTCAAAGTATTATTTATTTTAAATAATTAAATAGTATTTGTTTTAAGCATGTGTCCATTATTTTAATGGAAAAAAAGAAAAAGAAAACCCGTATAGAATATGAGATCTAGATCCCCTTCCATTGCCAGAAGAAACGGACGGTAAGAATTGACATATAACCCGACTAATCAATTGCAATATATCCAGTCGGACTCTTTTAATTCATAAATTAAAAGGTATTATTGTTTAAGAAATAAGTTTTAAGTACAATTAAGATGGATTATATGATCGTATCAAACCAAGTTTTTAAAAATGATGAATTTATAATTATTAATGTTTAAACGAGTCTAAATACAATTAGTATGGATTGGACGACATGTGTAAAGTCTTAATAACGATGAATTTTGAGGAATTAAAGTTTCAAAAATGATTCAAAACATGATCAAAATGAGTTAGACAACATGTTATATAAATAGAGTCTTACAAACGATAAATTTTGAGGTGTTATAATGTAAAAAACAATGAATTTTGAGGTAATACTATCTAAGAAATGAGTCTAGACATGACCAAAACTTGTTATATGACCTGTTCCTAATCGAGTCTTAAATACGATGAAATTAGAGGTACAGAGCGTAATATGGATTCGGGTTTTACGTACCTCAAAACTTGTTGTTGAACAAAGGTTGTAGGATGAGAACTTGCAACAGAATTATACCAACTGATGCTATCCCCAACCAACGGCCACCCTCTTCCTCCTGGTGGCAGTCGTTTACCGGCGACCATGTTTCTTTTCGAAGTTAAAGACTTTGCAACATATATCACGACCACCAACACCGGGATCACATAGCTCCATACCACCATCTTCTTTACACCTAACGGGGTGCCCGTAGGTGGTGGTTGATGGTGGCGGTGGTTGATGATGATGGTAGGGGTGGTGACAATGATGGTTTGTATTCTAAATATGGCATTTGCTGGCATTTAAACAACATAAAAGTTTGATACATATATTTTTATCTTATGCCCCCTGATGTTATAGAAATGTCTCCATTTTCCCCCTAAAGAAACTGAAGTTATCTAGAGTAGGGTTTGGATGTATGCAATAACATATATAATCAGAAGTAAGATTTGGGGGCCATATGTATAGAAACATGTCATCACCCTAAATAATAGAATGGTTATTTTTAAAAAGAATTCTGGCTAATGAATTGGACAAAAATGACACAATCGATAATATATTGAAAAAAATCAATAATAAACTATGAACATAATAACCATTAAAAGCGAAAATCCTAATAAATATACTTATAACACCATTAATCAATTGACAAAAGTTTTTCATAGATAAAAACAATCAAGTTTATCTTTTGTGAATGTGTTAATTGAAAAAAGGACAAACAAATTGTTTTTATGCAAGGGGTTTTAAAGAAAATACAAAATAAATAATGATAATAAACGTGAATATATAGTAATCATTTATGTTTGGCAAGCGTAGCTTATAAGCTAGCGGATAGCTGATAAGCTAGCTATTGATTAATAAGCAATTGCTAGTAGCTGATAAACTAGCTTATTAACAAATTATGTTTAAAACTAGCTTATGAGTATGTAAAATGATCAAAAAAGGGTATATTTGAATTTAATAATTAATATTAATAGGGGTATAATTGGAAAAAGCTACAATAAGCTTCTCATAAGCTACTCAAAGTAGCGTTTCAAAAAGCTAGCTTCTGGTACATGTTTGGATGGACAAGCTTATAAGCTAGCTTATTTTTGCCAAACACAAAAAAACTTTATATAGTTTTTGCGAAGAACACTTATTTTAAAAATATATTATCATCATGAAATCGATTAAGATTATTATGTGAATTCTTTTTAATACATACAATTTTTAAAATTTACAAACTTTATGACAAATAAGTAATAAAATCGTAAAAATCCAATGTCCCATATATATTTTCCCAACATAAAAGTAATCTTAGTCTTCAATCTAATCGTAAGGATATATTTTGGAAAAATCTTCGAGAATGTAGCCATAAATAGTAAAATATCCTTATTTTATTTATAATTAGTTACTTAAGACTTTTAAATAACAACATAATTTCATATAACTGTAAGTAGGGCTGTAAACGAACCGAACGTTCCGTAAACCGTTCGGGAATCGTTTGGCGGGAAGTTCGTTTATGTTCGTTTATTTAATAAACGAACGAACATGAACAAGTTTTTTTGTTCGTTTAGTTAAACGAACGAACATGAACAAAGGCACCGTTCGTTCATTTACGTTCGTTTATGTCGTTCGTTTACGTTCGTTTATGTCGTTCGTTTACGTTCGTTTATGTCATTCGTTTACGTTCGTTTATGTTCGTTTGTATTAAAACATTTAATACTTATTTATCTAAGCTATATACTTTTAGAATCAATTTGTTTTAAATTTGAATTTGATTATTCTTTTGGTTTTAATTAAGTTTTAAAAAAATGCACTCCCTAATAGTTAATGAAATGACAAGTAAGCTTGTTCGTTTATGTTCGTTTACGTTTGTTCATTTAACTTTTATGTTCGTTCGTTTATGTTCGTTTAACTTTTACGTTCGTTCGTTTATGTTCGATTAGCATCTTAAACGAACGAACACTAAACAAACACGAACACACCAAATACATAAACAAACGAACACGAACACAAATTTTTTTGTTCGTTTACCGTTCGTGTTCGTTCGTTTGTTCGGTTAAGTTAAAAGAACGAACACGAACAAGCCTCCGTTCGTGTTCGTTCGGTTCGTTTACAGCCCTAACTGTAAGTGTGACTAAAAGACCTATATGTTTGAAAAAGTTATAAAAAATATTTTAACTCATATGTAGGTTTAGAGCATTTTCTATGTACTTTTCAAGATAGAGATTTTAAGGGATTTTGTTATGATATAGTAATTAAAAAACCTTCTTTAAATTGAAGAAAGTATTAAAGACATAATTAAAATCTTCAAATTTATTTATTTCATATACAATAATTAGTTATGAAAAAGAAATAATAATATTTTATTTATTTTATTAATGAAATTGTTTGAAATTAAATACTTAGAATAATAATAGTAATATAATTTATTAGTTGTATTAAAAAAACTTAATGATATAGGTAATTGTATAATCCATTAAACAGAGAATTTGTCAAATATAGATAAATTTTTACAAGGATTATAACCTTTTACTTTTCTATTTTAAAATTTTTGAAATTGGAATGATATTTAACAACTCTCGTAATATAGAGGTTTAATAACGATATTGAAGTCTAGTATTGTTATTATTAAAAAAAAAAAGAAAAAAAAAAAACTCTAACAAAGTTAATTTTGCAATGTATTGGAAATTTGCTCATTTTAGAATATGTTGTGGTCTAAGTTGAATTATGGTAAACTGTAGGTGTTGTTTATGAAAATATCAAAGTAATTATTTTTTAATACGAAAAAGCGAGCATTTCAAGCACCGTTGACCAAAATAGTTTTCTATGATCAAGTAGACCCACGTATATATTCTCTTGTTAATTAAAAATGAAAAAATCTATTAAGTTTTTAATCCAATTTAATTTATGTTTTCCTTGCTATATTTATAAGTTAACTTAATTTATAAGATCTTTTAGTTAATTCTGATTAAGAAGTATTTAAATATATAATAATTCCATTAAGTCATACTTATACAAATTAAAATTATTTATTTCTTTTAAATCCTAAGAAGTATAACTTTGAAAACGAGAAATCATCCCAAAAGAAGGCAATGACACCTATATAACTTTATGTAAAATAAAGGTAGCATGTTTTCCACTTGCAATTATATATACAAAGAGAAAGAGAGAGATTCGTTCTCTTTTAACTATACAATTAAATCTCTTTCAAACCCTTTCCACTTAACCTTTGCAAGAAAACTGGTCGATGTTAACTTTGTTAACTGATTCCATTCGTCCAAAATATCCATTGATGGTTTAGATTTGTTTAATGTAATTTAAGCATCCAATATTTTATTAAACACTCATCGTCTATGACATATAAATGAACATAGGTAATATGTAAAATGATAGAAATCATAGGGTTAGGAAAAAAAATTTATCCCTCATATCACGCAAAATAAAAAGAAGGATTATCGTAAATTAGAAGTCGACAATTTATGATAATTATGAAAAAAATATAACTAATATTTTTTGAACGGAAAATTTATAAGAAGGACCTCCGACTAACAAGACGCTAGTCTAAAAGAGGCCAAGGAGTTCAACGGGTTACAACACCAATTGGGCCAGCTCGAAGGCTTCTCGAGACTACATCTATTACAAAACCAATGAAAAGAAATGGCTTGAACCTCGTTCTTAGTAAATGGTCCCCAACCGCAGAGTTCAAACTAGAGATAGGGGTCCGTCAAGGCGACCCTGTTGATCCAGCTCCTCTATGACTTGATGAAATACCAATGATCCTATCTCTTGTAACTAAAAGTACTTAGCAAATTAAAACGCTTTAGAAACTACAGTGATTCTGTTCGCTGAACGTTTCTTCCTTCAAAGCATTTACTCACGTAAAGCATCAACGATTGCTTGTCTCCCTGACTCTGCTTAGTGACATCGATAGCTGATAACAACTAAGTATTTCCTGAAGACAAATACTCATGTCACTATGAAACCATCAGCACCATCTATTGATGCAAGCTGATGATAGAGTCAGCGATGCTTATAATCTGAAGTTGAAATCAGTGACAGTAAGCTAACTACTCTAACATGACGTTCTCAAGAGAACAAGTCACAGTGCCTCCCTGATTCTTCCCAAGGATCAGCGACTCTAAGCCTGATCAGTGACTTGTACTTTAAGAATTCCATATTTGTCTTCTTGTCCTATATGCACAAAAAGTATTTGATTTGCCTTTCTGACAATAGTACAAAAGGAGATGTCTCTTTACTGTTCCCTTCGTACTTATCACCCATAAGGCAACTGTTTACCATAGGCCATGACCCTACTACGCATGGGCATTATTTTATGGTACAATAGTACAACAGACCCACTCTAAACACAACACGTGTAAAGTTGGGGATGGCATGCATTTAATGCATGGGGTATAAATATGAACGTTGGGTTGTTCTTCAAACCACCTTGGTTCATCTTCTATACCCCAAATCATTTCTCTCCTTCTAAATTCTTCTAAGTTCTTTCTTACTACTTCTATACTTGCTTTGTGCATAAGCAAAGGCTTGGTGTCTATAACTCTAAGATTGTTTTACATCTTGACATAGTCTTGATCTTATTCAACAAACAATCTATCTTAATCTATACAAAGACTCCATAGGAGTCATAGATTAAAATATATAGAAGAAACTGTGTTGATTGTATTCAACCCCCCCTTCTACAATACAATATACTATAAACTATCTTATTGACCATCCCATAGGGACCAACAAGTGGTATCAGAGCGGTTGAAAATCTCTTTTAGCCATTCACAAAAGAAAAATATTTTCTAGATCCACAAATGGCCATTCCTCCTAAAGACACCTACTTCGAATCTGGATCCTTGGCAAAGCCACCCAGATTCAACCTTGATAACTTCCCTATATGGAAGTCCAGAATGGAACTCTTCCTTTCTGGTGCTGATCCTCAAATCCCCCACTTTCTAGAACATGGACCATATGTTCCCACCTCTATAATTCCTGCTGTTGCTGTTGCTGCTACCTCTCCTACTGTTCCAGAGAGAAGCTTTGTCAAACTTGTGTCCAACTGGACTGATGAAGACAAACGCTTGGTCAACGTTGACACCAAAGAAAGATCTCTGATAGCAATGTCTCTTCCTGATGAAGTTTTCCATTCCATCAGCAAGCTTAAGACTGCTAAAGAAATCTAGGACACTCTCTGTGTTCAATATGAGGGCGCTGATGCTCTCATCGAATCAAGGAAGATCCACCTCATACGTCAGTATGAGAAGTTCATCACTGCTAAAGGTGAAACTCTCGCTCAGACTCATCAAAGGTTTAACTTCCTTCTGATTGATCTGAAAACTTATGATATTGTTTACTCTAATTCTCAGATTGTTACCAAGTTCATGGAGGCACTTCTGAATATTGGGAGACCTACACCATGTGTCTGAAAATGTCCAAGGTCATAAAGACTATAACTCTCAGCGAGTTATATGGTATGATGCTCAATCATGAGCAGACCAAGTGTGAGACCGATATTCAACGAGGATACGATAGATGGACCACTACAAGCGATTACAAGACTTAGTAAAGCTCAAACAGTGGTAATCACGCAATTAATATAAAAGATAAAGAAACCGACAAAGCATATATAGAAAGTTGTCAGTTGCATGATTATTGAAAAACGTTAACTAGCGACCCATATTTATAGAGTCGAAGTTACATAAAGCACCCCTAGAGTCTATGACTCTTTTAAAGAGATGCACAAAAGTATTGTTTAACAACTAACTGTTACAAACGTTCAAAAGACGCCCCTGACTTCTTTACAAACTATAAGTCAGGTTCTAACAATCTCCCCCTTTGGGAAGAAGTCAGAAAGGCGGCGGATACTTCAAAGCTGGTTCCCACTGCGAGAGCTGCAAGTACTCATCCCATTCGCGGATCGATCTCGTACGGAGCTCCATCGCAGTCTCTACTCTTCTCAGCATCAGTCTCTCCTTCAGCTTGTTCTCGATCAGATCCAAGGCCTCGATCAGCTTGCTCTTCCATTGAGTGCCCTTGTACGCAGACATGTTGTTCTCTAGCAGACGACGCTTCATCCTGTTGTATATGTACAGAAGGGTGCCGTCGCAGAGGCTGAATAGCTCACTGAAACGCATAAACCTTTGCTGATTCTTCCTGAAGGTGAGATACACAACACCATGCTCTGGAACTCTCGTTGGAAAGTAGGGCAGGTATTGGTCAAGTAGATTGGCCTCCAGGTTGGGACGAAGCAGATTTACCTTCTGCTGTCTGCTTTCAATCGCCATCTGATAGTCAGTAAGATGCGCGAGGTTGATCGAGTGGCGTACGTACCTCTTGAGGACTTCCAGACCATCTCTGAAGTAGTCTGGTTTCAGAATTGGGCCCTCAAGGTGTCTGATAAGAGTGAGGAGATCGTCGAGATCGATGCTGTCCAGATCAGCTTCTGTGAACATGAAGTCTCTGAGGTTCCCGTCGGGCTTGCCAGGGTTGTACATACGCACGTGGAACTCAAGGAATAGCTGGTGTCCGAATTTGTAAGGTCGGACATCAGTTACCTTGGTGAACCGGTGCTTCTTTCTGATCTGCCCATGCTCGTTCCAACTGAGCTTCCTCTGGTAGATGTACGCGGTTCGACGGCGACGCTTCTTGATATGAGATAGCCCGAAAAAGACCTTCTTGGACCACGTGAAAAGGCGTTCCTGTTGGAAGATCCGTGTGAAGGATTCCTCCAGGAAGGGTTGTTGTTCCAGATTCAAGTTCTAATCAACATGCACACAATTGGAGAATGAAATGAAAGAGTAATCTATTGAATTCTTGAATGAAATTTACACACACTTAATACACCAAGAACACACACACTTAAGAACCAAACTCTCTCAATTCAATCTCACTTTACGTAATTAGATCTATCTCAAGAATTAGTTCACTTTGGGCTTTTATACCCAAACCCTTCAACTTTGAACCAATTACACTTTCTACCCTATCTATACAAAACAATTACAAGTAAAGTAATAAGGCACTAAAAACAATAAAGCTTTGACTTTCTTTTAACAACTTTGACTTTGCCTTTGACTTCAACTTTAGCACAATCTTGTGATCTCGGATACAATCCTATTTTGCACCCAACAATCTCCCCCTTTGGATTCGAGATCACAAAAAGAATTAGGCAAACGTCTACTAGAAAGCATCAACACTTTAAACATCAACGATAAGCTTCCTTGAACGATAAGCTTCCGTAATAATCTTCACGAATCATCCAAATCTTCATGAAGCTTTAACAAACTTTGAACACGAAGCTTTAGCCAATCGAGATATCTTCAAATAATCACCAAACTTCAAACATCTCTCGCAAACATCTCTTGTCATATCTCGTAATCTTCTCCTTGACTTGACATTTCGGAACCATCTCACCAAAGTATCTTCAAAGCATTTCTCTACTTTACATTTCTAAACCATCTCCCCCTTTTTGATGAAATATGAAATAATCATCAAAATCTATAGAAATGTAAGATCAGATCAATCGTCGCGTAAAGATACAAACATGTGAACAAACCAACAAGAATATCAAAAACCATCTCACAAAACCATCTCCTCCTTGTTACTCCAGAATTCCCCTTTTTACTCCAAAGAAAGACCGTCAATTCCATAAAATAACCCGAATCTTTTCAAATTCAGATTTGAAGTGGGAAAATCCTGAAACAAACATGAATCAGTTGGAATGCCTGTGAGAAGCACAAAGCAACTCAGTACAACGAATGCACTATATAAGGAGCTTTAGTGATGATCACTCCCCAGGGCTTCTGTTCAATCATCGCAAATACAAAAAGTATTCCTATGAACGTTCCGACAAAGAAACAAATTCCTTGTGTGTATTTGTGATGAAAGAAAATAAGCATCAAGTGCTTTCATAAGGCTCAAAATGTGAAAACATTTCACGACTCGATGTGTAGAAATGAAGTTCGAAGGCAGGGCAGCTTCCTTCTGTTTCAATATCGATTTTCCAAATGAAAACCTGATAGATTATGTGCTGCGTCCCCGTGATGAAATGAAACATCTCCTTGTTAAGAAGGAAATGAGTAGTTAGTGGGGTAAAAACGAGAGTCGGCATTGGGCTTTGCCTTATTTCAAATATCGGTCACCAAAGAGCGTGAACCAATAGATTAGGTGGTTGCCCGGCTTAGAAAAGGTTGGTGCAGAGTTTTATGTTTCTTTTAACTCTGTTCTCACACCCTCCAATTCTTTTAAGCATCCTCACTTCTAACCAAACTCTCATATCACATTTTTCCGCTCAATCACTATGAGAATAACTCGACCACCTGAGTTATCTCCCCCACTCTTTGATGGAGACCCCTCACTCATTTCTCAAGGATAACTTATTGGGTAGGATTGCCGGTTCTGGAAATCCATAGAAGTTCTGTTAAGCTCACACATCCCATGAAATAAGTTTCCTAAACATGAAAGTACAATGACTCAACGAGTGAATGAATGAGCCAATATGAAGCATGCTCGAACAAATATATATGTACAATATAGGAGCATAAGAAATTTCTTAAAACAAGTATATGAAATGAATAACATGAAGGATGTAAACTTGTTTGAGAAAACTGATTCATCATATGATGTGAGATATGTTCTTGAAAAGCTTTGGTGTACACAAAATGAATGAATGTTATCTATACGATCAAGATATAGATATAGCAATGAAGAACGTATCCAATCAAAGAATCAATGAAGTACAATGAGGAAATATCAAGCGAGCGTATTACCACCGAATAATATGAGCATATAGAGACGTGGTAATAACAAGACAAAAGAAGCTAAACCGGTGTGTAGAAATACTTGAAAAGTATATGAAAATATAATACGCAAGTATTAATCTTTGGAAACACACGGTTAGAAAATATCCGTCAACTCATCATGATATGAAAACATGTAAAATCACACTTCTAATTCGAGAAATCATTTGAGAATCGAGAAGCGAGTTTGAACATTTAAAAACATTTTTCATACCTGAAAGTTGTTCGTCTTTCAGATATGTAAGCATTAAAGCTTATTTGAACTCTCCCCCTAAAATGAATATCACTTTTAAGAACTCCCCCTCAAATGGATAATCTGCAAAACAAAGTAGAAGTTGGTATTAATTGAAAACGAATCATTAGATGTTAGTCAGAGATTATCCAATCCAGAATAATTAAGCAACTCCCCCTTAAATTAAGATCCGTAACAGATTTAAGTAGGACTTAGCATGCCAAGCTTGCTAACCAAAAAGTTAAAACGCTTTTCATCTAAAGGTTTAGTGAAAAGGTCAGCAAGTTGGTAATCTGTTTGAACAAAGAACATTTCGATGTTACCTTTCTCCACATTATCTTTGATAAAATGATACCGAATGTCGATGTGTTTGGTCTTGGAATGCTGAACCGGATTTGACGTTATCGCAATGGCGCTTTCCGAATCACAGTAGATAGGGACTCTCTTCAACTTGTAGCCATAGTCTAGTAGTTGTGTCTTCATCCAAAGCACTTGCGAACAAAAACTCGCGGCGGCCACATATTCTGCTTCGGCCGTAGAAGTGGAGACGCAATTTTGCTTTTTCGAAGTCCAACTAACAAGTTTATCACCTAAAAACTGACATGATCCAGAAGTGCTTTTCCTATCCAGTTTGCAACCACCATAATCTGAATCTGTAAAAGATATTAGCTCAAAACTAGAATCTTTCGGATATCAAAGACCCAACTCGGGAGTGCCTTTGAGATACCGTAAGATCCTTTTAACTGCCGCAAGGTGTGACTCTTTAGGATTAGCTTGAAACCTAGCACAAAAACAAGTGGCGAACATAATGTCCGGTCTAGTCGCAGTGAGGTACAAAAGAGAACCAATCATGCTTCTGTAAACCTTTTGATCAACGGGTTTACCGGCTAAATCAGGACCCAAAAGATTTCCAGTTGGCATTGGTGTTTTAATTGGAGAACAATCAGTCATGTTAAACTTTTTCAACATATCTTTAATATATTTTGACTGATTTATAAAGATGCCATCCGGGTTTTGTTTGACTTGAATTCCTAAAAAGAAATTCAATTCACCCATCATGCTCATTTCAAACTCGGTCTCCATGATTTTAGAAAACTTTGTACACAACTCTGGATTAGTAGAACCGAAAATAATGTCGTCAACATAAATTTGAACCAAAAGCAAGTCATCACCTTCTTTCTTCAGAAAAAGAGTAGTATCGATCGTACCTCGTTTGAATCCTTTAGATAAGAGATGATTAGTCAGAGTTTCATACCATGCTCTTGGAGCTTGTTTTAGACCATACAAAGCTTTGTCCAAGATGCATACATGATCAGGAAAATCTGGATCTACGAACCCTTCAGGTTGCTCTATATAGGCCTCTTCATGCAAGACTCCATTCAAGAACGCAGATTTGACATCCATTTGAAATACCTTGATGTTCTTGTGAGCTGCATAGGCCAGAAAGATTCGAATTGCCTCGATCCGCGCTACCGGTGCAAAAGTCTCATCGTAGTCAATACCTTCTTGTTGAGAATAACCTTTAGCAACCAATCGCGCTTTATTTCTGACAATCAATCCGGATTCATCTTTCTTATTTCTGAAGATCCACTTGGTTTTAATGATTGATTTATCTTGCGGTCTAGGAACCAAGCGATACACTTTGTTTCTTTTGAACTGTAGAAGCTCTTCTTGCATTGCTAAAAGCCAATCAGAATCGTCTAAGGCTTGAGAGACATTCTTTGGTTCAATTTTGCTCAAGAAACTTTTGTATAGGCAGTAATTTGCAGATGCAGATCGCGTTTTAACACCATCATTGACATCACCAATCACATTGTAGAGTGGATGTGCTCTTGTCCATTTCAATTGAGCAGGTAGAATTGCAAGATCATCTAGATTGTTCTGACTGTCATTTTCATCAATGATTGCAGGAATCTCTGATTGATCATCGGGGGTTAACTCTGATTGCTCAACACTTGGAATAGGTATAGCCTGATCAGAGTTGGAAGTAGAACAAATATTCTCCTATGGTCCGGAATCATTTACACTTGAAGGTTCTGGGACATCGTGAATATCAACACTTGGATTTCTGGAAAGAACGAGATCTTCATTATCTGCACAAATATCCAGAAAAGCATCCATAAACAATAAATCGAGTTCTGAACTATTTGGATCAGTAATAGAATCAGAAGTCGTAGTAGAAGCTTGACTATGAATTTCGAGTCCTGAACTGCTATGTTCAGAAGTCATCGACACGGTTTCATCAAAGGTCACATAAACGGTTTCCATAACCATCTTGGTTCTTTTGTTGTAGACGCGGAAAGTCTTTGACGTTAGCGAATAACCAAGAAAGTATCCCTCGTCGGCTTTCTTGTCAAACTTACCAAGATTATCACGGTTGTTAAGAATGTAACACCTACAACCAAAAACATGAAAAAATTTCACATTAGGAACGCTACGGTTGATTATATGATAAGGAGTTTTCTTGAAGCGCTTAGTGATGATGGTTCAATTCTGTGTAAAACAGGTTGTTGAAACAGCTTCGGCCCAAAAGGTAAGAGGTAATCCGGAATAAGCTAGCATCGTTCGTGCCGCTTCCACTAAGGTTCAGTTTCGTCTTTCTACAACTCCATTTTGTTGTGGAGTATAAGCACCTGAAAAATTATGAGAAATACCAACAGATGTTAGATAAGCATCTAAAGTAGCATTTTTAAATTTAGTGCCATTATCACTCCTAATCTTTCGAACTGGAAGTTGCAAAAGAACTTGGATCCTCTTGATAAACTTTATGATCAACTCGGGAGCTTCAGATTTCATTCTCAGAAATTCTAGCCACGTGTACCGTGAGTATTCATCAACCATAACTAGAATGTACTTCTTTCCACTAATTGATTGAATTCTCATCGGTCCGCATAAGTCCATGTGGAGCATTTCAAGTGGTGATTGACATGAAGATTCTGTCTTTGACTTGTGAGAACTTCTCTTCATCTTTCCCATTTGACAAGCTGGACATAAAGAATCTCTATCAAATGTCAACTTTGGAAGACCTTTCACCAATCCACCATTAGCTAGTTTACTAATATCTGAGAAATTCTGATGAGAAAATCTTCTATGCCATAGCCAACTTTCGCCTTTTGTTGCCTTTGAAAACAAACAAACTGGTTTCGACGAATCTATCACCGGAAAGTCAACCACATAGAGATTGTAAAACCTTCTCCCTTCAAAAATCTCAACACCATCACTATTAATGATAAGGCAGTTAATGATGGAAAATTAAACAATGTTATAACCATCACAAAACTGACTTGCACTAAAAAGATTATGACTTAACCCCTCAACATAAAGTACCTTCTTTATGGATACCTTACCATTTGTAAGAATGCCGTAACCTTTGATGACACCAGTCGTCTTATTCCCAAAACTAACTGTTCCTCCTGGTCGTTCCACATAATTGTGCAACAACTCCTTGTAGCCAGTCATATGTCTTGAACAACCGGAATCGACATACCACATATGCCTGGCCTGTAGAAACATGTTAGTTCATCTTGGGAACCCATATCCAAATGGGTCCTTTCTTGTTAGTCTCATACATTTTTAACAAATCAGAAGATGAACCTAAGATCTTACAGTTTATACCAGACTTTGAAATTTGTGCATTCAATAAATCTTTAGGAATCCATTTGCACACAAATTTCACATCAACTGATTTATCTTTTGCTTTTGAAAGATTTTTCTTTTTAGCACTAAACACTTTAGCACGATGATCAAACGAGTAAGCATGAGATTTATCATTAGAAACACCACTAGATCTCTTCTTGTTAACATGACTAGAGTTCAAAGAAAAAGAGTTATCACCACAATGAGTACAATGCAAACGTTGCATAGCAAAAAACATTAAGGTAGACTCAAAAGAGTTTTGACACTTATTGAATCTAACATTCAGATTACATTTATTTGCATCATCAACGGATGACTTTTTAACAAAACGCTTTTTCTTCTTTGAATCTTTCTTCTTCCACCCTAGGCCATGTCGTTTAAAACTTTTTAAATCTGTAGAATCAGAAGAACTAGAGTTAATAGGTGTCTTAGGAACTGAACATACATCAGATGAATCTTTTGAAGATGTTTCAAGTGTAGCACAAGAAGTACTTCCTACCTCAAAAGTACTTGCATCAAAATTAATTGAACAAGTTTCAGACTTTAACAAAGTACACGAGGATTTCTTATCTTTAGAAATTCCACTATCACTTGAAACATTTACAACATTTGGTTTATCTTGTGTACTCGACTTTGGTTTTTCAAAAACAGCACCAAATTCCACATCTGGTAGTTTGAGTTCTGATTTAAGGATATCTCCTTCAACCATACTATCTAGACTTTTGTACACAAGATAACCATCTTTGTCAATAACAGCATATGTAATTAACTCAGTCACTTCAGACTTAATACTTTGATCAAAACAAGGTGGAGTTTCTTGAGACTCAAACATGGGGTTTGAAATAAAATTTATCTTTTCTTCCTCAACACCCGCTTCAATATCATCATCATTATCAGAATCAAAACATGGTTTGGTCTCATCAGAATCAGAATCAGACTCATAATCAGAAACGCTTTTATTTTCTGAAAGATTATTAACTTGAATAAACTCAGAAAGATTTTCACAATCTGTTTCTTTTTCAAGTTCACTTGTCTTATCTTCAGATTTAGGAGTAGATTCAGTAGTCATTGACTCATTTTCAATATCTTTACTAAGCTTTTCAGATTCAGTTGAAACAGACTTTACATCTTGAGAATACAAAGAAACACACTAAGTATGAGAAAACTCGGGTCTTCTTGTTTTATAACTTTGATTTAAATCATCATATTGAAAATCACATGTGAAATCAAAGTTATTCTTTCTCTTTGGCTTTGAATCTGAAAGACTACCACTTGAGTCATCAACAACTTTTTCTTTACCTTTATCCGAAGAATCAGATAATGAACTACCAGATTTTACAAAGGTCTCATTTAATTTTGGAAAACTTAAGTTATCAAACTGATAAAGACCTTTAGGGGCTTTCTTTAAAACATCAATTTCAGGTAAACCTAACCCCATTTTCGGATTGTAAAATCTAGTATCCTTTAGATTATTTGTCAAAAGCTTAAGCGTCTGTTGAGTCTGACCTCTTTTGATATTAAGATCCTCCAACTGTTTGATTTTGGCATAAACCTCAGATCTATCTTGAAAACAAACTTCATATTTGATCATACATTCAGCTTTTTCAGACTCCAAATTTACTAAAGCACTCTTCATTTCAGAAATTTGAGATTCTAGTTTGGCTTTCTCTTTCCTAATCTCATTCTTTTCAAGCTCACGATCATCAGCTAAACATTTATATAACTCACATTCATTACTGAATTCAATGACTCGAGCTCTTTCGAACTTAATCTTTTCCTTCAAGTCATCAAATTCAGTTTTTAAAATTAAAAACTGTTCTTCTAAAGAGCATTCATCATTATCAGACATATGCGAGTCAGAAGGTGTTTGACTTACCTCATTTGATGCCTCGGTCTCTTTGTGAAGGTTGATGGTTTCTTCCACACTAGCCATGAGATTGTAGTGAACTTGTGTGAAATGAGCAGAGTCCTCATCATCAGAAGTGTCATCATACCAACATTCTTCTTCCGCCATCAAGACTTTACCTTCACTCTTGCGTTTCGCAAGTTGAGCCTTCTTAGAGTAGTAGTCAAAATCCCTGACTTTCGGTGCTCTACAATCTTTGACAAAATGGCCTGGTTTGCCACAGTTGCAACATACATTTCCTTTCTCATCCGGGTTACCTTTCTCATAAGTCTTCCTCTCCGGCCTTCTCTCATATTCCTTTGGCTTGTACTTGTCTCTTTTTTAGTTATCAACCTTGGGTTTCGTATAGAACTTCTTCTTCCCATAACGTTTGTGAATAGAACTAGACAAAAGAGCAAGCTTGTCGGCAACTAGCTTCAAATCAACATCTGATTCAGAACTTTCATCTTCAAGGGTTTCTGAATCAGAATCAGACAACTCGGTGACTAAAGCCTTTGAATGACTTTTCTTCTTCGAACTAGCACTGGGGAGCACACTCTTCTTCTTTTCAGTCAACAGAACCAGAGAATCAGAAATACTCTTCTGCTTCGTTACAATATCTTTGACTTTCATTTCATGTTGACTAAGAATGGAATACAAGTCATGCAAGTCTTCTTCCGCCAAGTTCTTGTTCATCTGAAGATTAACCGAGTAGTGATCCCATTCCGGATTGAGATTCTTTAGAAACTTGAAGTATATCTCAGAAGTAGACTTATGCATTCCATTTCTCCGTATATCATTCAGAATGATGTTGAACCGACTGTAAGAATCAGCAAGTGTTTCTCCCTCTAAAGCCTTAAACCCTTCATAAGCTCCGATTGCTTGGTTTAGCTTAGCTTGGATTGATCTTTCCGTCCCTTGAAACTATTTTTCCAACTCATCCCACAACTCTTTTGTAGTATTTCTACTATCAACACGATTAAACAAATCATTTGGAATCGCCATCGTGAGTAAAGTAAGAGCTTTGTCATCAAGTTCAGCTCTAATCTTTTCAAGCTCATTATAGTGCCGAAAGAGTTTGAACACTCGTCTTGGTTCAATAGCGGGAGTAGTGGCAGTCTCGGGTGTGCCCGGAATATCAATGTACGGCTTAATCGGACCTTCTTGGATGCTCACCATGAGTGTCTTATCGATGTTGTTGAGGAATTGAATCATCCTAACACGCCATTGCGGATATTCACCAATTTGAAGAACCGGAGGTTTTGACTTTGAACCCATACTCAATAAATCTCTAGACATCTTTGTAGAACTTGAAAATGATCGGTAATTCACTAAAACTGGTAGATTTCTTCCGAACTTCTGGAGGTATACAAATCAAATTCAAGTGAATTTCCAGCTCTGATACCACTTGTTGTTCCAGATTCAAGTTCTAATCAACATGCACACAATTGTAGAATGAAATGAAAGAGTAATCTATTGAATTCTTGAATGAAATTTACACACACTTAATACACCAAGAACACACACACTTAAGAACCAAACTCTCTCAATTCAATCTCACTTTACGTAATTAGATCTATCTCAAGAATTAGTTCACTTTGGGCTTTTATACCCAAACCCTTACAACCCTTCAACTTTGAACCAGTTACACTTTCTACCCTATCTATACAAAACAATTACAAGTAAAGTAATAAGGCACTAAAAACAATAAAGCTTTGACTTTCTTTTAACAACTTTGACTTTGCCTTTGACTTCAACTTTAGCACAATCTTGTGATCTCGGATACAATCCTATTTTGCACCCAACAAAGGTCTAAAGATGACCGTGTGGTTCCAACCCAGTCTGATCGGCTGTTGACCCGTAAAAGCCTCAGGCGTCTGAACTGTAGGGAGAAAGGTGTCGTACTCCGCACTAGATACGATGTTGTCCGATCGTTTCCAAAACCGAAGGCTTTGGGCAAGCTGGTTCAGGATCTTCCTTGCCTCGTCAGAGATGTCAAGCTCGGAAGAATCAGTCGGCACGGTGTTTGGATCGATCAAGTCTATAGCGGGAGTCACCTTCTCGTGAGGAAACTGGACGACTACATCCTTTGGGATAGCCTCATATTTCCAGTTCGCTGCATCGGCCGGAAGGTCGTCATCGTCAGAATCAGAGTCCCAAACATCAGTGGGACGATCTTCCGGATCTGCGGGCTGATCTGCTGGAGGGGCCGTGTCGGCCGGTGTATCATCGGCTGCGGTTCCGGAGCCGGAGGGAAGGTCTAGGCAAAGCCTCTTCGACGGTACCTCCCCCTCATGAGGATCTGCGGCAGAATCGTCCGGATCATCATGGGGTCTCTTGGAGGGCTGAGCCTGAGTCCTGCAAGTTTCCTCAAGCTCGCGGACCCTCCGCAATGCAATCTCCAGCTGAAGGTCCCTGGTGGCCACGAGCTGCTTGTTCTGAGTCACTTCCCTCTCGAGTGTATCGATCTGAGTGGTGTGAGAAGTGATGACCATCTGGTGCTTGGCTTCCGAAACATAGCCGGGGACGGCTTCAGCGAGTGGTGGTGATTGTAGATGGAGGACGGGAGTAGGAGAGCGGCTCGAGTCGCCAAAGGACGGGCGCTCCCCTTCCTGGAATTTGCCCTTAATAAGGCGTCTGGCTTCATCCAGCTCTTTTTGTCGGTCCTCGTCAGCTTTCCGAAGCTCCTCGATCTCGGCTCGGCGGGCACTGTCTTCTTGTTCTTTGACAGCTAAGGTCTTCACAATGGCCTCAAGTCTCTTGTTCTTTGCCTCGTCTGCCTTCTCGATAGCTTCTAACCTGCTTTGGACAGCTTTAAGTATGCCGTCCGAATCCCTGGGTTCCATTCCCGAAAGGGTCAACAACAGTTCATTTACGAAACCGGTTGACAGGGAAAGCCCCGCAAAGGTGCTTCCCTGGCCCGTGCTGACGACTGGTGTAGTGTCAAGTGCAGCGGGGCTTCGGGTGGAAGTCTCCAGATGTGTACCTAGGGGTTCTATGACTCTGTGCGTCATGAAAGAAGGCGAGTGCTGGGGATGAGCAACTCTTGATTCAACACCGATCGACTCCAAGCGAGTGAACGATGGAATAGG
The DNA here is from genome assembly GCA_030169165.1 of Centaurea solstitialis. Classification (NCBI taxonomy): domain Eukaryota; kingdom Viridiplantae; phylum Streptophyta; class Magnoliopsida; order Asterales; family Asteraceae; genus Centaurea; species Centaurea solstitialis. The sequence continues at coordinate 58,931,121 of CM058043.1, forward strand.
TGGTAAAGCCCCGTGTTCTGATGAAACGACCACCTGTTGTGAGGTGGTCGAGTGGATGGCTTGGGTGTGCAATTGCGTTGGTTGGCTGCCAACGACTTGACTACTCGGCATTGGCCGAGTAGCATCTGTGTGGGATGCCTCTGTGGAGGATAGACTCTTGGATGGTTGGGTTCCGGTTTCTGGTTGCCTAGGTTGGGCCACTTCTACTTCGGCCTCTTTTGGGGCTTCTATCTCCGCTTCTTCCTAGCGGGCCTCTTCTTCTTCGGCCTCTTGAAGCACCGGACCCTGACTCTCTCCCTCGAACCCTTCACTACCTGCTCCAATCTGCATCCAAGACTCGCTCTCAGCTTGTTCAGCAACCTTGGTGTTCAACGTTCACTCTACCGTTCTGGAGTAGTCAAGGAGTTGTACGGAGTCGCTTTCGTTGAAGGAGGAAGTGGAGACGTCATCATCAAACGCCTTTCCTTTTCCTTTTCCTTTACCTTTCCCCTTGCCCTTGCCTTTGCCTTCTCCCGGGCCCTCCTGCGGGTCCGAATCTAGTGGCGTCGTGTCGGACGAGCTGCTATCAGGATCACTAGATGGATCCGTTGGGAGTCTCGATGTGGTGGTCTGAGGAGGCGGTGAAGTACGGGCTGGTTCTTCTGGCGAGGCATACGTGATGTCTCTAGCAGAGCCAGAAGGTGTAGATCCAGTGGCATCAGTCGGAGTGGATGGTTCCGGAACCTCCAGGAACTCGGGGACAGTAGGGAGCCCTGGAAGCCGAGTCGTGGATCGACGCTGCGGAATGTACTCCTTAACCCGCGGAGTTGGCATCTGAGGATCGTCTATCATTTGTTGCCTGATACGCCTCAATCTCTCTTCTCGAGATCTTGGAAGGTCGGTAGACGTAGATGCGCCATGAGCGGTGGCGGATCTTCGGACGATACTACCCACGTTTTCCCTTACGTCCACACTCATCACTCCACCCGAGCCAGAGGCCCCCCAGTGGGACCCCGGCGCTGTAACACCCCGCTAAAGCGGAACCGCAAGGTGTGACAGTCAAGATTTCATCGCGATAGGAGATAAATCACACCAATCATTCGTAACATAAATTTAAATACTTTAATAAGTATTACAACCCAACCATAGTTTAAAGTTTACAGACTTAACAAAATAAATATTGTCTTGATTGGTGTACACAAAATTCCACTAATGACCTTATCAAACCTTCGGATTTCCTGAAAAGCATGTTAAACAAGTGTCAACTACAAGAGTTAGTGAGTTCACAGGTTTTTATATGCACAAAATATTTTAAATGCAACGACAATTCCAGTAAATATTTTTATTCACTCAGTATTCGTAATCCATTTATAGCGAATCTTTTTATTCACTAAGTTTTCAAAATCAGTTATAGCGAATCCGTTCATCCACTAAATTTTGTAAACACTTATAGTGAACCCGTTCATTCACTAAATTTTGTAAACACTTATAGTGAACCCGTTCATTCACTAAATTTTGTATAAACAGTTAGAGTGAACCCGTTCATTCACTACCAACCTGTCAGTAAATTTTCCCGGGTGATTTGTTAATCGCATGATATTTATTCTTTGAGTCACTACTAATCCTGCCAATTATAACATATTGCCCCTACGCGTCTTCAACGGTGGGACTTTTGTCCACGCGTGAAGAATTAATCAATACAGTGCACCTATATTCTCGTCAGTCAAGGTGGGTATGTCAAACCAAATAGCGCTATCCACGTGTATTATAGGCCCATTGCTATGAGTTAATAGTAGTTACCTGGGGACTTTTTCATTTCAGACTCACTATATCATGCTTCAACATATCAAAATTTATCTTACAAAACATTTCATTTCATTTTATATTGAGACTTAGCAAAACATTTCATTTCATTTTGATTCGATACTCAAAATTCATTTCATTTCATTTCAATTCATAACATTTTTCACAATTCCATTCACAATCATTTCATAACATGCTTTTCACCCCAAAACGTATAAAAACAGTAAAAGTGGGGCTGTGAATACTCACTTGAAGTAGCTTTTGCGTTTCTAGGCGGTTGATTAGTGCGTGGTTAAGTCCCGGCTCCGATTTTACCAATGCCCTAATACAAACGTAGTTGTCGTAAGTTCTAAATTTTTACGGTCCGTAAATAATGAGTTAATTCCGATATCCATATAATGCTTTTACTATAATTTAATAAGTTCATTTTAATATAAAAATAAGTTTTGTTTATTTAATTAAAATCCAAAAAGTTGGGGATTTCTTGATAAAAGCAAAATGTCCTTTTCTAAGAAATCTGATTTTGTCCAGATTTGTAGTATTCCAAAAAACACCATCATTTTGCCTAGTTTCAAAAGGACTTTAACCTCCAAATTTTTATCCAGTAATAATAAGGGCTTTAACCATAATCCTACCAATTTTCATGATTTTTGGAGATAATTAACATATTTTAAAAATTATGGGAAAATCAGTGTGCATGTAATGATTCTGAAATGACATGTCTGTGGTGTTTGGGTCATGGAGGAATCATTTCAACACCAAAATTTGAATTTCAAAAGGGGTTTGAAAGTTAAATCAACTATCTAACATATGACACTTGTTTCACACGATTTGGATACTTTTTGAATGAGATATGACCTCAAGAACTCAAGTAATTGAATCTGCCATGGTTGGACAGATTGCATACCGATTTCTTTTTCATTGGTTGAACATCTAAAACTTCCCCAAATCATGTGTTTTCGGAGTCTTTGGAAAGCTAACTCATTAAGCTTGATTCTAGACTCAAGAATCATGTATTTTGAACAATCCATCAAAGAGTTATGCATGCATGAAGCTAACATAAATTTCTGACCAAGAACTGATGCACACTAAAATGTTTAATCATGGTTAAGGGTTCAGATCTTGGAGTTTTTACATGATTCCAGTGGGGTTTGAACCCTAACACATAAAATATTGTTCCATAAAAATTTCAAGGAGAAATGAGTTCGAGAAAACCCTTTTTGGGTCGTATAAACTACATGCAAAAATCGGACAGCATCTGTCCAGAATCAAAACCCCTTTTTATTCATCAATACACATAAAATCACAAGATTTTTGGGGGTTTCTTGCAAATAAACCAAAAGCTCTTATTATACATCAAATAAATAGATGAAATATGAATCAATACCATCAACACACATGCATGAACTATCATCAAAGTTCAGTCCCAAAATGATAATCAAAAACATCAAACAAGAAGATTTTGCTTCCAATCTTGTGTTCTTATGGGGGATTCATGGATTTTCACCTTCATAGAATGTTTAAACACATTTCTAAGGTTCTATCTCATCCCCAAACATCAAGAGGATTATCAAAGCATAAAGGAGGGATTAACCTCATGAAAATGGAAGAAAAGCTCAAGATTGAGCCAAAAATCGAAGTTAGAATGCTCATTTCCTTCATTACCTTTAAGAGATTGTAGTAAGGAACTTGGAGATCTTGTATGAAACTCTAATAATCTGAATTTTGAAGATGTAGATGGCTGGAAATTTTGGAGAAAAGATGAGGAGAAGAGAGAAAGATTTAGAGAGAGAGAGAGCAAAAATTTGAAATGAAAAAAAATGATGAATGAAGTTGGGAAAAGCATATATTTGTTGTGTGTGTGGAAAAGAGAGAGAGAGATGATTGGGGGAGGGGGGTGGTGGCTGGCCATGTGGTGCCCACCCAACCTCTCACACATATATTATTTTTTTTTAATAAGACAGTGTAATTCTACACTGTCAATTCGACGCAGTACCGGGTTTTGGTGCGTTTTTCGGTAGAAACCGACTTTTCGAAGGTAATTTAGGTTATATGAATCAGTTTACTTATATTTTAAATAAAATAACTTAATTTTCCAAAAATTACTTTAAATTTGGCATTATAGGATTATCGGATGACTTCGGGCCGGTTCGGGCTTTTTCGGGCAGTTTTCGGGACTTTAGGTTTTAGCCTAAATTTTTCACGCAAACTAACCTAGTTTCATTTAATATTTTAAATGACTAATTTTTAACCTACGGAAACGCTACTGAGTGATTTAACGAGTAGCTAACCTGATGGTCAAAATTGTCAGTTGTCACATTTACCCCCGGTTGAAAGAAATTTCGTCCCGAAATTTAATTCTTGCTGCTACCACAGGGGTCTTTAGTGAATAAATGCGGGTATTTGCTTTTCATGAAAGCCTCCCGCTCCCAGGTGAACTCTGGTCCGTGCCTGGAATTCTATCGAACCTTAACGATCGTTATCTTACTGCGCCTTAGTTGCTTGACTTCTCGATCAAGAATTTCGATTGGTTTCTCCGTGGTGTGTAGTTGTTCATCGACTTGGATTTCCTCCAGAGGTAGGACCACTGTCTCTTCCGAGAGGCATTTCTTCAAGTTGGACACGTGGAAAGTGTCATGAATAGAGCTGAGCTCTATGGGTAAGTCCAGTCTGTATGCGACGGGTCCGATTCTCTCCATGATCTTAAATGGTCCAACAAAACGAGGGCTCAATTTCCCTTTCTTTCCAAATCTTATCAGTCCTTTCCAGGGTGATACCTTTAGTAACACTTTATCGCCAACTTGGAATTCTAACGGCTTTCGCCGATTATCAGCGTAGCTCTTCTGGCGATTCCTGGCTGCTTTAAGCTTCTCCTGAACCAGCTTAATCTTATCAGTGGTCTCCTGTACGATGTCAGGTTTAAACAGTCGACTTTCTCCCACTTCCAACCAGTTGAGTGGGGATCTGCACTTGCGTCCATACAGTGCTTCGTACGGGGCACACTGAATACTTGCATGATAACTGTTGTTGTAGGAGAATTCAACTAATGGTAGATGATTAACACACATGCACGCAGCATATCCTCCAGTGTTTGTATGGTCCTTTCTGTCTGACCGTCGGTTTGCGGATGATAGGCGGTGCTTAAATCCACGCTGGTACCTAATGCTGCCTGTAGTGACTGCCAAAATCGTGAGGTGAATCTGCTGTCTCTATCGGAGATGATCGAGATCGGCACTCCATGTCGCATAACTATCTCATCGACATACAATTGCGCGAGTCTATCAATGCTAAAACTTTCTTTTATTGGCAAGAAGTGTGCAGATTTCGTGAGTCGGTCAACGATTACCCAAATCGAATCATGGCCCTTTTTAGTCTTGGGTAACTTGGTCACGAAATCCATTGATATCCGCTCCCATTTCCATTCTGGGATTTCCGGTTGCTGTAATAGTCCTGGCGGTTTCTGGTGTTCTGCCTTTATTCTTGCACCAGTCAGACATTTACTCACATAAGTGGCGATATCCTTCTTCATCCTAGGCCACCAATAGTGTTCTTTCAGCCCTTTGTACATTTTGTCAGAACCTGGGTGTATGGAGTATTTTGATTTATGGGCTTCATCCATGATCGTTTTCCTTAACTGATCGACTTTCAGAACCCAAATCCTATCCTTGAAATAACGCACTCCATCCGTTCTCTCCTCAAACTCCTCCTCCATCTTGTGAAGTGTCTCCTTCTTTAAATTGTCAGCCTTCAGAGCTTCTCTCTGAGCTGCCAATATCTGACTTTTCAGGCTGATCTGCACTATCACTCCCATTGCTCTCGTCCTTGTAGGCTTCACCCCTTTCCTTCCTACTTAGCGCATCAGCTACGACATTCGCCTTCCCTGGATGATACTTAATCTCGCAGTCGTAATCGCTGAGCAACTCAACCCATCTTCTCTGTCTCATGTTCAGCATTTTCTGATCGAGAATATGCTGGAGGCTCTTATGATCTGTAAAAATTGTGCATTTGGTGCCGTAGAGATAATGTCTCCAAATCTTAAGGGCAAACACCACTGCTCCGAGCTCCAAGTCATGAGTGGTGTAGTTCTTCTCGGGGACCTTCAGTTGTCTGGATGCATAGGCAATGACTTTCTCATTCTGCATCAAAACACATCCTAAGCCTTGATGTGAAGCATCGCAATACACCACGAAGTTATCCGTTCCTTCGGGTAACGCTAGAATGGGTGCATTGCACAACTTATGCTTGAGCAGTTGGAATGCTTCTTCCTGTTTCTCTCCCCAGATGAACTTCTTGTCCTTTTGCGTTAAGGTTGTCAGCGGCTGCGCAATCTTGGAGAAATTTGCAATGAATCGCCGGTAGTAGCCTGCCAATCCGAGAAATTGTCGAATTTCTGCCGGTGTCTTCGGGGCTTCCCACTTCTTTATGGCCTCGATCTTGGCTGGATCGACGTGTATTCCTTCTTTGTTCACCACATGGCCTAAAAAGTGAACTTCTGGGATCCAAAATTCGCACTTTGAGAATTTAGCATAAAGCTTTTCAGTTTTGAGTAATTCTAGTATCAGCCTCAAATAATGCTCGTGGTCTTCCTTGCTCCGTAAGTAAATCAGGATGTCGTCTATGAAGGCAATCACGAACTTATCTAAATACGGTCGACACACTCGATTCATCAGGTCCATAAATACTGCTGGAGCGTTCGTCAAGCCGAACGGCATGACTAAGAACTCATAATGACCATAACGAGTTCTGAACGCCGTCTTTGCGATATCTTCTTCCCGAACTCGCATTTGATGGTATCCGGATCAAAGATCGATCTTGGAGAAGTACGTAGCTCCTTGCAATTGATCGAATAGATCATCGATGCGTGGAAGAGGGTATCGGTTCTTGATGGTGATCTTGTTCAGCTCCCTATAATCGATGCACATGCGGAAAGATCCATCCTTCTTCTTGACGAACAACACGGGGGCTCCCCAAGGTGAAGAGTTGGGTCGAATGAATCCTTTGTCTAGCAGTTCTTGAAGTTGACTTGAAAGCTCCTGCATCTCGGACGGTGCTAGTCGATAAGGCGACTTTGCTACGGGGCCTGCTCCAGGAATTAAGTCAATGTGGAATTCTACCTGCCGTTGCGGGGGTAATCCAGGTAACTCCTCCGGGAATACTTCAGGAAAATCTCGCACAATCGGAATATCCTGGATTGCTTCTCCTCTGCTTTCTTATCTACTACGTGTGCCATGAATGCTACACATTCCTTTCGTAGATGGCTTCGCATTTTCATAAATGACGCTATCTTAATATCTTTTCTTGGCTTTTCTCCGTGTACTTCAAGTACACCTCCGTCGGGTAATGCTAGTCTAACTATCTTCTCCGCACAGCATATTGTCGCTCGGTGGTTGGACATCCTATCCATACCAAGTATTATATCAAAACTCCCTATCTTGATCGGGATTAAGTCTATACTAAAGTCCTTTCCTGCTAAGCCTAGAGTGCATTTCCTGACTACTTTGCTGGCCTTAACTAACTCCCCGTTAGAATACTCAATTAAATGCTCCTCTTTCAAGTTCTGTGATTTCTTGGGTCTTTGCTCCAAAATTTCTAACTACTTTTTCAACTTTGGATTGATTTATCACGAGTCTTTTCCTCTGACTGGTGCTCAAATTTTTTTTTTTTTGCATTACCATCCTTCCAATCGATGGGTATTATGACTTCCTTATTTCTTCTATTTACGACAAGGTCGGTAGTGACTTTAGTGACTATGGTAGGTACGACTTCCTGGACTTGTTGGGCCATCAGTTGAGCAATGTTGATCGATTAATTCTCACGGTTCACTTTCTAGCTACGTGTGTTTCTTCTGGAAGATACAGTTCTAATTCATTTGTAAAATGTATGTTTAATTAAAAGTTGTCTCTAATAAATGTTCGAGAATATTTGTATTTTTATTTATGACAATTTCTTTAAAATAGAATCGGTAAGAACGTCTTGGTGATTTAATAAAAATTAATTTCGTAAAAGCTTAGTACATATCTGAAGAGTTTAAAGTTTGATGCTAAATGCATCCTTAAAATATTTCTCTTGCCCATACTGGAGTTTTAAATGGAGCAACCGAAAAGTGCATTTTTGGAATTCTTTCAAAATCATGAGAGTTACAATCGATAGGATCAACATTGCTAACAGTATCACCACAACTTGCCAGCTCGAGTCAACTCTCTCCTAGTCGTCCTTCTTGTCGTCATAACATTTTCTACAACATTGGTGATACCTTCTTCCAAGAGATGCACCAATTCTCTCGACTCAACTATCGTTCGATTCTATCTTGATACTCTGCTTCGACTATTTTGTAGTCCGACGGCGAGTGCTCGGGTTGTTCAAGCCTCCCCTAGTATCATACTGGTAGCATAACCGATCAATATCCCCGAAAGGATATGAAATGACCTTGCATTAACTAGATGTGTTATCGCCAGTCCACTCCGAATGGTTGCCGCAGCTCTCTTCTGAGTTGTCTCATATGAGGTGTTGTGAGGTTCGGAGGTGGATCGATTGAAACGTCTTTGCTTGTTACTCCAATGCCGGAATCGTAATGCCTAGACGGGTCTTTCTCCGAAGTCTAAGTAATAGTGTTCGGCATAGTGATTGTAGTGTCCGCATAACTAACTAACGCGCATTCAAATAATAGTAACATCCTAAGTGCTAACGCAGGAGTGTTCAACTGTGGCGTTACTTTACTTAAACGCGTAAGTGCTATAGTAAATATCAACATCATGATGTGCTTATGTGAACTCACACGGTTTATGTTTTTCAGGAAAAAAATTTTTTCGAAGGTTCCAGCTTTTAAATTCTAACAGTATGACTAGTTCATAGATCTTATCCTACTTATATCATGGCTATGCGTAGGTGATCAGGCTCCGCATTTCTATGATATACCAGGACAGCACCTATTCTAATCACACGAGTTTTTAAATTCTCCTATACATCGAAATCTTTTAATTAAAAGTTTTAACTTCTTTTCGAAAAAGGTTGGTTATAGTACTTGGTTTTTATGAAAAACGATGTTCTCTATAACCTATGGCTCTGATACCAAGTCTGTAACACCCCGCTAAAGCGGAACCGCAAGGTGTGACAGTCAAGATTTCATCGCGATAGGAGATAAATCACACCAATCATTCGTAACATAAATTTAAATACTTTAATAAGTATTACAACCCAACCATAGTTTAAAGTTTACAGACTTAACAAAATAAATATTGTCTTGATTGGTGTACACAAAATTCCACTAATGACCTTATCAAACCTTCGGATTTCCTGAAAAGCATGTTAAACAAGTGTCAACTACAAGAGTTAGTGAGTTCACAGGTTTTTATATGCACAAAATATTTTAAATGCAACGACAATTCCAGTAAATATTTTTATTCACTCAGTATTCGTAATCCATTTATAGCGAATCTTTTTATTCACTAAGTTTTCAAAATCAGTTATAGCGAATCCGTTCATCCACTAAATTTTGTAAACACTTATAGTGAACCCGTTCATTCACTAAATTTTGTAAACACTTATAGTGAACCCGTTCATTCACTAAATTTTGTATAAACAGTTAGAGTGAACCCGTTCATTCACTACCAACCTGTCAGTAAATTTTCCCGGGTGATTTGTTAATCGCATGATATTTATTCTTTGAGTCACTACTAATCCTGCCAATTATAACATATTGCCCCTACGCGTCTTCAACGGTGGGACTTTTGTCCACGCGTGAAGAATTAATCAATACAGTGCACCTATATTCTCGTCAGTCAAGGTGGGTATGTCAAACCAAATAGCGCTATCCACGTGTATTATAGGCCCATTGCTATGAGTTAATAGTAGTTACCTGGGGACTTTTTCATTTCAGACTCACTATATCATGCTTCAACATATCAAAATTTATCTTACAAAACATTTCATTTCATTTTATATTGAGACTTAGCAAAACATTTCATTTCATTTTGATTCGATACTCAAAATTCATTTCATTTCATTTCAATTCATAACATTTTTCACAATTCCATTCACAATCATTTCATAACATGCTTTTCACCCCAAAACGTATAAAAACAGTAAAAGTGGGGCTGTGAATACTCACTTGAAGTAGCTTTTGCGTTTCTAGGCGGTTGATTAGTGCGTGGTTAAGTCCCGGCTCCGATTTTACCAATGCCCTAATACAAACGTAGTTGTCGTAAGTTCTAAATTTTTACGGTCCGTAAATAATGAGTTAATTCCGATATCCATATAATGCTTTTACTATAATTTAATAAGTTCATTTTAATATAAAAATAAGTTTTGTTTATTTAATTAAAATCCAAAAAGTTGGGGATTTCTTGATAAAAGCAAAATGTCCTTTTCTAAGAAATCTGATTTTGTCCAGATTTGTAGTATTCCAAAAACACCATCATTTTGCCTAGTTTCAAAAGGACTTTAACCTCCAAATTTTTATCCAGTAATAATAAGGGCTTTAACCATAATCCTACCAATTTTCATGATTTTTGGAGATAATTAACATATTTTAAAAATTATGGGAAAATCAGTGTGCATGTAATGATTCTGAAATGACATGTCTGTGGTGTTTGGGTCATGGAGGAATCATTTCAACACCAAAATTTGAATTTCAAAAGGGGTTTGAAAGTTAAATCAACTATCTAACATATGACACTTGTTTCACACGATTTGGATACTTTTTGAATGAGATATGACCTCAAGAACTCAAGTAATTGAATCTGCCATGGTTGGACAGATTGCATACCGATTTCTTTTTCATTGGTTGAACATCTAAAACTTCCCCAAATCATGTGTTTTCGGAGTCTTTGGAAAGCTAACTCATTAAGCTTGATTCTAGACTCAAGAATCATGTATTTTGAACAATCCATCAAAGAGTTATGCATGCATGAAGCTAACATAAATTTCTGACCAAGAACTGATGCACACTAAAATGTTTAATCATGGTTAAGGGTTCAGATCTTGGAGTTTTTACATGATTCCAGTGGGGTTTGAACCCTAACACATAAAATATTGTTCCATAAAAATTTCAAGGAGAAATGAGTTCGAGAAAACCCTTTTTGGGTCGTATAAACTACATGCAAAAATCGGACAGCATCTGTCCAGAATCAAAACCCCTTTTTATTCATCAATACACATAAAATCACAAGATTTTTGGGGGTTTCTTGCAAATAAACCAAAAGCTCTTATTATACATCAAATAAATAGATGAAATATGAATCAATACCATCAACACACATGCATGAACTATCATCAAAGTTCAGTCCCAAAATGATAATCAAAAACATCAAACAAGAAGATTTTGCTTCCAATCTTGTGTTCTTATGGGGGATTCATGGATTTTCACCTTCATAGAATGTTTAAACACATTTCTAAGGTTCTATCTCATCCCCAAACATCAAGAGGATTATCAAAGCATAAAGGAGGGATTAACCTCATGAAAATGGAAGAAAAGCTCAAGATTGAGCCAAAAATCGAAGTTAGAATGCTCATTTCCTTCATTACCTTTAAGAGATTGTAGTAAGGAACTTGGAGATCTTGTATGAAACTCTAATAATCTGAATTTTGAAGATGTAGATGGCTGGAAATTTTGGAGAAAAGATGAGGAGAAGAGAGAAAGATTTAGAGAGAGAGAGAGCAAAAATTTGAAATGAAAAAAAATGATGAATGAAGTTGGGAAAAGCATATATTTGTTGTGTGTGTGGAAAAGAGAGAGAGAGATGATTGGGGAGGGGGGTGGTGGCTGGCCATGTGGTGCCCACCCAACCTCTCACACATATATTATTTTTTTTTTAATAAGACAGTGTAATTCTACACTGTCAATTCGACGCAGTACCGGGTTTTGGTGCGTTTTTCGGTAGAAACCGACTTTTCGAAGGTAATTTAGGTTATATGAATCAGTTTACTTATATTTTAAATAAAATAACTTAATTTTCCAAAAATTACTTTAAATTTGGCATTATAGGATTATCGGATGACTTCGGGCCGGTTCGGGCTTTTTCGGGCAGTTTTCGGGACTTTAGGTTTTAGCCTAAATTTTTCACGCAAACTAACCTAGTTTCATTTAATATTTTAAATGACTAATTTTTAACCTACGGAAACGCTACTGAGTGATTTAACGAGTAGCTAACCTGATGGTCAAAATTGTCAGTTGTCACAGGCGCCTCAGACATAAGGCCCGAGGACTAGAAGGGACGGGTTGCACACCTTGGGTAGGACCTTCCGGTTCTGGACGGTCCATAGGTGCGGCTCCTAGACCTAAGTTGCGCCTATACCTAACAACGCTCGGTGCCCGCTGGTCTAGGGCGTCTAGGACGTGTGGAGGAATCCGCATCTCGTACTGTCCTTCGGTGTAGTCTCGCTTGGCCACCCAGCTGATCTTCTTCGGCTCGATGATGGGATGACCGGAACGGCGTCCGATCTCCGGATTGCGTTCCATATGGTCACGAATGATAAGACCATAGAACCACAACCATGGGATGGAATGATGTCTGGTGCGTTCCCGGGTAGTCAGGTCCTTAGTGATGTCTAGCCACAGCTGGGAAGCGATGTCGATGCGGCGTCCGTATGCGACGGAGTGGTAGATGTGCCAGAAGGAAGTTGTCGCCTTGTCTATTCCTTTCGTCTTCGAGGAGAGGCACCTGTTCATTATGTTGAACAATTGTGCCCAGATCGGTGGTAGGTGGCTCGCAGTGATCTGAGACACGCCGTTCACATCTTCGGTAACCCCAAGAGCTAGGATTTCGCTCAATAGTATGGGGCCCGAGACCAGTTCGTCAAACTCCTGGTGGCCGCCATCAGTAACGGCAGGGAGGCGAAGGATGCAGCGGACGTCCTCCATAGAGATAATCAGTTCGGCTTGGTCCACCCGACCAATGATCGAGAAGACTCCGAACCGGTTGTCCAGAACGGCTGATTTCCAGAACTGGTACAGGTCGATCCCCGGTACCTCGGCAGTGGCCGTCATGGCGTAAGAGATAGGATGAGCTCGTAGGATCTCCCTCACGATGGTGTGCTGCACCCGGACCGAAGATAGGTTCACATACTCGTTGTTCTGGAGTATGGGAACGATGTCCGTGGGTGCTATCAGAGCTCGGTCAGCCTCTAGATCGATCGGAGAAGAAGGGCGTTCTCTCTGGTTTGCCATTTCTGACAGAAACAGGTAAAATTTTAACAGTTAGTCCCTTCTTAACTCTAACATGTGTTTTGACGAAAATCTGGCAGAGTTTCGGCTAGGCGCGAGTCAGTTTATCGAAGATTCCCGAGGGAATCTTTTAAAACTGAGTCGAACTTTGTAAAACGGTTTTCCCGCGAAACTCATGTCAAGATAAAAACGACCCGAAACTGGATTTGAAACCACAGATCCAGGACTGGCTTAAAACGCGAATCGGTCTATGGACAAATCCCGTTAGGTGATTTGTTAAGAACGATTCTCGAGAAAAGATCAGTCCCGAATCGGGGGTACAAAGTCCCGAATCGGGGGTTGTCATAACACTCAATCATATAAAAACCAATGTCCCGAATCGGGACATGGAGCAATTCAAAACAAGAGTCCCGAATCGAAAGATTTATTAATAAAACACACATAAGCTTAAGTCCCGAATCGGGGATTAGTAAACGTATAGTCAAAGTCCCGAATCGGGAAATCTAAATCCCCGAATCGGGGGTGTCAAATTCTCGATACATGAATAATAATTCCCGAATCATGAATGTACGAAGAGTCCCGATTCGGGACTCGATGAACACAGAAACGGGAAACGCGACTGTTGGGTTTTCAGACTTCAAAACGATCAAAAAACGAGTCTAAACAATCCTAAAACATAGTCTAGATGATACATTAGTGATTTAAACTAGTTTAGGAACAAGAATGGATCGATCTAACGTCCCGAAACTCGAATCCAAGGATCTTGGAGTTTCGGGTTTATCCGAAAACTTTAGGCTTCAATTCGATCTATAAACGATGTTGTTTAGCTGAATCTGAATATACTAAGTTGTTAGAAATCTTACCAGGATCGTAAAGATGTAGTCGGATCGTCGAACGGATCGATAACGAACGCTCGGGGAAGCCGGGAAGTGATGGATCGTTCGGGTCGTTCTTCGTGTTCTTGATCATCGAGAGAGAAAACTGATAAGTTCGTTTGAAATTTGAAAGTGATAACTGAATTCAGTTATCAACTCCCGCTTTTATATTTTCTGATAGCTTATCAGGTATTTTGAAAATTTTATCTGATAACCACTCTCTCAGATCACGACTATCAAGAAATTACGGAATGAACCCCGAACTTAAGTTTGAAAGAATTTCAAAACTTCCCCTGAACTTGTGGTTTTCAAAAGTTTGCAAGAACGGTCCTTGAACTTGAAGTTTTGGAGACTGGTAGAACCGGTCCCCGAACTAGTCAGAATTGGAACCTGTCACTTCCAACCCCTTAACTTAACAAGTTCATAGATTTTACAAGTTAAGCCCCTTGACGTTTATTGAAACGACTAACCTGGAAATTTCCGAGATCGGATTTATCACCAGTTCTGACACCAGCGGTCAGAAGTTTTATATTTGTACAACGGGTCCTGAACAGAAGTATTCAGAAGCCGTTATTCGGTTCTACAACCTGCAAGAAAAATAAGAATGGTATCCATTGCAGATTGGATCCGATAGAGTTAGAGATAAACAAAATTTACACAAACGCTCCCCCTAGATATATGCGACACAGGAGCTCCCCCTACACACATGCATATATATAAATGACTGGCTCCCCCTAGAAATCTACCGGGGGATCTAGCATGCCCAATTTACTAAGTAGATAGTAATGGCGCTTCTCGTCAAAAGCTTTAGTGAACAAGTCAGCTATCTGACGTTCACTTTCAACAAAGAACAGTTCAACATTACCTTTCTCGACGTGATCTTGGATAAAGTGATATCGAATATCAATGTGTTTCGTCCGAGAGTGTTGAACTGGATTTGCCACAATCTAAATGGCACTGCTAGAGTCACAGTAAATCGGAATCCGATGCATGGTATAGCCATAGTCCGCCAGTTGAATTTTCATCCAAATAACCTGTGAACAACAACACGCTGCAGCGACATATTCTGCCTCAGCTGTCGAAAGAGAAACACAGTTCTGTTTTCTCGAGGACCAACTTACTAACTTGTCCCCTAGAAACTAGTAGGCTCCTGACGTGCTCTTCCTGTTTAAGTTACAGCCTGCATGATCTGAATCTGTAAAAGCTGTTAGTTCAAAACCAGAATCCTTAGGGTACCAAAGGCCAAAATTAGGTGTGCCCTTCAGGTACTTAAGGATTCTCTTGACAGCCCCGAGATGTGATTCTCGAGGGTCGCACTGAAAACGAGCACAGACACATGTGACAAACATAATGTCGGATCTACTGGCCGTGAGATAAAGCAGAGATCCAATGATCGCACGACACACCTTGTGGTCAACCGGATTACCAGATAAATCCGCATCCAGTTGAAATGACGTGGACATTGGTGTTGAAGCAGACTTAGGTCCAGTGAAATCAAAGCGTTTTAAAATGTCATGAGTATACTTGGACTGATTTATAAAAATCCCTTGCGGGGTTTGATGGACTTTCATTCCCAAGAAAAACGTAAGTTCGCCCATCATACTCATCTGAAATCTAGACTTCATTGTCTGCTCAAACTCTATGCAAGACTCAGGGTTTGTAGATGCAAAGATGATATCATCCACGTATATCTGCACTACAGTCAAATGGTTACCTGACCTTCGAAGAAACAGGGTAGGATCGACAGTACCCTTTTTATATCCGGACCCAAGCAAGTAAATGGTAAGAGTTTCATACCAGGCGCGAGGTGCTTGTTTCAAGCCGTAAAGTGCTTTGTCGAGCACGTAAACGTGTTCCGGGTACTTGGGATCAACAAATCCCTCAGGTTGCTCAACATATACTACTTCTTGAAGTTCTCCATTCAGGAACGCGCACTTGACGTCCATCTGGAATACCTTCATGTTCTTGTGAGCTGCATACGCGAGAAAAATCCTAATGGCCTCGATTCTAGCCATAGGAGCGAATGTCTCGTCGTAGTCGATGCCTTCTTGTTGACGATATCCCTTGGTGACCAAACGAGCCTTATTACGAATAATAAGATCGTTTTCATCTTTCTTGTTGCGGAAGATCCACCTCAAGTCAATGATTCTTATTTTTCTTGGTCTTTCAACAAGGCGCCAAATTCTGTTTCGCTCGAATTCGGCAAGTTCATCCTGCATAGCCTTACCCAATCAGGATCTGAAAGAGCGTCCTGGGTTTTGGTTGGTTCAAACTGACTCAGGAAGCCGCCGAAAAGAATTAGGTTTTCATCTTTCTTTGAAGAGCGAGTTGTCACTGGAGCAGATGGACTACCGATGATGTTGGTAGTGGAATGGCTTCTGGTCCACTTTCTGGAATGGGGAATAGGATCGTATTCCATGTTGTTTCGTGAGTCATTCGCATCCCAAATGGCGGAGGAGAGAACACTAGCATCCGGATCAGTGTTCAACACTGTCTCCGGACAGGGTTCCCGTACCACTTCAGCATAAGTTCTGGATGGTGAAGGTGGCAGAACAACTTCAGGAATTGGTGCAAGAACAGTGGACACTGTCTGTTCTCGGACCGCTTCAACTGTAGTTTCAGGATAGGGTTGTGTTGAAGAGAGCTGTGAGGGGGAGAGAACAGTTTCCTCATTCACAGTGTTAGAAGATGATTCTGTTTCTGCGATCGGATTAAGTACAGACGCTGGTTCTACAGTACCAGAAGAGGTTTCTCCTACAGCGGTAGAACAGGATGTGCTCTCATTCACGAATGCGTCTGTGGATATGGATGTTGATGAAGGAATGGAAAGATCTGATGGAGCAGGAACAATGATTGGACCAACAGGGGTCGTTAGATCAAATTCTGCTAAGTCAACAAAATCACATTCAAGCGAGTCAGTAGGAATAGTTGTGCTCGGTGGTGAAACAGTGATCAGTTCAGGGAAGACTGGACTAGCTGTACTAGAGCTGGCATCGGAATACATCTCCGTCTCAGAGAAATCAACGTACCGACTCTCAAAGATAGATCGGGTCCATTTGTTGTATACACGGTAAGTCGCTGAGTTATGTGAGTATCCAATAAAGATAGACTCATCCGACTTAGCGTCAAACTTTCCCAGATCATCTCTGTTGTTCAGTAGATAGCATATACAACCGAAAACTCTAAAGAATTTAATATTCGGCTTACGCTTGTTGACCATTTCGTACGCGGTTTTACCAGTCCGCTTGACGATTAGGGTCCTGTTCTGAGTGTAACATGCAGTAGATACAGCTTCAGCCCAAAGAGATGGTGGTACACCAGAATGCGCTACCATGGATCTTGCTGCTTCGACCAACGTAGGGTTTTTCCTTTCTACGACTCCGTTTTGCTGGGGAGTACGTACAGCAGAGAAGTTGTGAGAGATGCCCACTTCTTCAAGGAAAGACTGGAGTTTCACATTCCGAAACTTTGTACCGTTGTCGTTTCTCAGCTTCTTCACCTGACGACCCAAGAGGACTTGGATTCATTTGATGAAGGCGATGATTAGATCTGCAGCGTCAGATTTGGCTCTAAGGAATTCGAGCCATGTGTACCGAGAGTATTCATCGACAAGTACAAGCATATATTTCTTGCGTGCAAGACTTTCGACTCTCATCGGTCCACAGAGATCCATATGCAGCATGTCAAGGGGATGGTGACAGTTTGTCTCCATCTTTGGCGGATGCGAACTCTTCTTCATTTTCCCTTTCTCGCAAGCAGAGCATAGGGTGTCTTTAGAAAGTCGCGTCTCCGGAAGACCGTTGACAAGGTGTTTAGATACTAGCTTGTTCATATCCCTGAAGTTCTGATGAGACAAACGCTGATGCCACAGCCAACTTTCTTCCTTCGATGCTTTAGCGAGAAATACCACAGTTTCCAATTGTTGAGGAACAACATAAAACATTGTGGTATATAGGTGACCGTTTCTTCGAGCGCGAAGAATTACGTTTCCATCTTCGTCTTCAATGTTGCTCCCAAGAATGAATGTCTTCACGAGATATCCTCCATCACAGAATTGACTCGAACTGAGTAGGTTGAACGACAATCCTTCAACGTACCGCACATTCTTGATGACGTGTTCTCCATTCGTCATGCTTGCATATCCTATAATTGGTAGACGTCTCTTGTCTACAAGTTTGACAAAGCCTTCAGCTCTAACGACGTAGTCGAAGAGGATGCTGCGCTGCCCAGTCACATGCCTGAAGGCTCCTGAATCAAAGTACCACATGTGACTACCCTGCAAAACGCAAGATCAAGTTTGTTTAGGAACCCATTGCCACATGGGTGTCCTACCGTTAGAAACAGATAAAGCAGCCGGTGAAGTGTCCTTTTCAGATTTCTCCTTAGGCTTAGGAGACTTCACAGGAGGCAAAGCACTTTGCTTTGTCATTTTCTCTTTTCTTTCCCGGTGAGGACTACCTGACTTACGATAAGTATTTGCATTACCAGGCATATCAACACACATGTAATTATCAAACAAAGAACAAATATGGTTTTTAAAAGCTGTAAGATTATCAGAATTCGCAGAGTGATTAGAGTTTACAAACTTTGAGTTCACGTTTGAATTACAACTAGGTGGGTTGTAGCCAAGACCAGCATGATCATGACCACCCCATTTAGGGAAAGCATTAAAAGAGTTCTTCTTCTTCCGATATCTCCTCCTTCGTGGCTTCACATTCGCAGTTCCATCACCTGTCCTCGCATCTGCATGAAAAGCCAGTTGTGAGTTGGGTGACGGTTTAACCAGAATGGATTGACCACCTTTGAAATTAGTGGCGTTTTGACAAACGGATTTTAACATTTTCAAAGGTTGTTTGGGTTTGGAGTTCTCACCCACATCAAATGAACTAGAATGAAAGTCTAGTTCCATAATGAGTTTTACCAAGCTACTTGTATATGTAGATTTTGAATTCTGTGTCTGTGTTACTGTAGGCGTGTGCGGCTTAACTGACTTCCCTTTGTCAGTACCAGCACATGTTCCACCTTCAGTGTTTATCACAGACACTGATGCAAGTGGCTTAGGAGAACTGATTTGCTTTACAGCAGGTGCCTTTGGCAAAACAGGTTTTCTTGGAATATAACTTGAAGAAGGATCATCAGCATCTAAAAATACCTTCACATCATACACAATATTCGGATCCAATACAAGTTTAGGCATGGTTGTCCTAAGTTCTAGTATGAGTGGTGAACTATTGGTACTAGAATCCCAAGAGTCAGATTCTTCTAAGAAAGACACTCGTCTTTTCAACTGATTGATTTGACAGCTTTGATTAGCGAAAGTTTGACCAAACAACAACTCTTTTTCATAAAAGAAGTCTTTTTCCATTGTGTTATTAACAAATTGGATAACGAGTTGTTTTTGGAGATCCGCAAATTTGTTTTTAAAACATGAGCAAGAAAACTTTGCGTTCTCACATTGGGTTGACATACTTATCCTTTCGGCATTTGCCTCATGATAACTATGCTCCAATGACTTGATCTGGTTGTCTCTTTCAGAAAGAATTGACTCAAAGTTCTTTATCTTATGGCGACAGGCATCAAGTTCTACGGCTTTGGACCTAAGATGGAACATTTCTTTTTCTATACACACTGGGGCAGGAGGCTGAGTTGCGGAAACATCCAAAGGTTGGATAACATCAGCATCCTCGGATGTATCTATCTCCCTAGTGTCATAGCTAAAGTTCAGATCATCATAGTTAATAGGTGGCATTGCTACCTTAGGTGTCCTAGCTTTGATGCCTTCCCAGCTAGTGAAAGTGTTCTCTGGATTACTAGCAGGGGTAAAGATGGGACCATTTGCAATAGGACTAGAAGGTGGACTACTGGTTGAACTATTGGCAGGACTGGTGGTGAAAGACACGGCTTTTCCATCTATTATCTCAGTAAAGGTCACAGTCTGCATTACATAGTTGTCATTGTCTTGTCCTTTGATTGACCTACGTTCAGGTTTGGAAGCACTCATACTGTCAAAATTGTATAGATGTGCAGGTGCTTTTTCAAGAATGCTTTTCTCTGAATGTCCCAACCCAGGTTTGGCTTGATAAAAGGGATGCTGAGTGGTTTGCTTGGTAAGCAGACTCAAGGTATGTTCAGATTGTCCTATCTTTAGATTATTTTCCTCAAGCTCTTCTATTTTTACAAACAATTTTGTTCTTTCCTCGGAAAGAATGTGAAATTTGAGCTTGAGTTCTTCACGACTGCTTTCAATTTCGTCGTGAGATCTTTGAAGATCAAGGAGCTTGTTTTCGAGGATAGATTCTCTGATCCCAGACTCAAGCTCCATTCTATTAAAGTTCTCGGTGAGGTCTTCTAAACTACTTTTATAAACAGCGCTTTCTATTCTAAATCTCGCGACGAGAGCCCTTTCCATTTGGAGTTGGCTCTCAAGTCTTAGAGTTTCAGACTTAGACAGATCATCAGGTTTTGACAATAATGAACAAGAATGTACCTCAGCTTCTTCATCTGTTGAGTCATTTGGGGAACCGGATATACAAGGTTCCTCAAAGTCAGCCATGAGGCAGAGTCCTTGCACGGCAGATGGGCCTTCATCATCTGAGTTTTCTGGCTCCATGATCCAGTCTTCCTCATCAGCCAACAGCACCTTACCTTGCTCTTTCTTCTTCATCATGGCAGCCTTCTTCTCAAAGTAAGCAGAGTCTTTGAGCTTCTTTTTGCAATCAAATGCATAGGGACCTGGGTCACCACAGTTGTAGCAGGTCGGAACCCGAGCAGGGTTTCTATTCTGATTGGTTGCGGGTGGAGCTTCTAAAGCTGGTAGCTTGTTCTGTTGTGGAGGTTCAGTTCCACCGGTGTTGTTGTACTGACGACCTTCATTATGTGTAAGTGCAGAAACAATGGATCAAATCAATCAATTCTTCATTCCACCATGTAAATGTTACAATATGAACTTTCTCTTTCTAGATTCTCTCTCTAGAACCCACTAATGAATATTACAAATAAGCTCCTTCTCTCAAGTCTCTTTGTTTTATCCCAATCTCTTTCGTACTGTATTTCATCATCAGAATCCATTGTTATCTGCACAAAAGATAATAAGGATCGTCAACAGAAACTTCGATTAGAAGTGTGAATAGTGCACTAACAATTTAAATCTAACAAATCAAAAATTATGAAGAAAATGGGTAAAAATAAACTTGAAGTACTAAAAACGACAAAACATGAAACTAACATGACTCCACAACTTGAGATCACAAATACAAGGATTAAAAGTGAAACAGACAACAAAACACAAGACAACTATTTAATAAAAGAAAAAAAAAATAAAGAAAAGAAAACCAATTACTCTTGCAAGTACAATAGCTAAAAAATAGCTCAAACACATTTAACAACACTCAAAACAAGCACAAGACTCGAAATACAGCACATGGCTCAAAAAACAAGGAAAAACGGCTCGAGATACACACTTCACGCGCACCCACGCGCAGAACACGCGCACAAACGCACTCGAAAAGTGACTTCACGCGCCTACACGCGCTATCACACGCCTACACGCGCTATCACACGCCTGACGTGAGGTTCACGCGCCCGCACGCGCTGGACACGTGCCTGTACGCGCCAAGTATCTCGAGTCGCTGACGTCAGCGTGACGTCATGCAAGCGGTCAGCAGTGACTTGAGAGCTCTGACCGAGCTTCTGCTCGAGATCTGACCCACGAAAAATGCTCTGACCGAGCTCTGACCACCAACTAGAGCTCTGATCGAGCTCTGCTCGAGATAAAAAGCTCTGACCAAGTCTTTAAAAAGCCTCTGACCAACCTATTTCGAGTGTTGACCCATTATTTCCTTCTGACCAGACTCGAAAACCTACAACACGACTCGAGAAACTGAAAAATAGGCTCGAAATATGCAAAAGAGGCTCAAAAAAATTCATATATACCACTCGAGACAACATATTTTGACTCACAAACAACTTTTTGCCTAGAATTTTAAAAATTTTGGATCAAACATCCAATATTTTCACCTTTTTCTCCAAGAAAAACTCGAGAACATGAGGAACACCTTGTAAGTGCAAGAAAGCAATGGATCAAACAATCAAATCTTCATTCCATGATGTAAATGTTACAATATGAACTTTCTCTCTCTAGAATCTCTCTCTAAAGCACACACATGAATATTACAAAAATGAGCTCCTTCTATCAAGTCACACTAACTAACTCCTTCTAACACACTATATATACCCTTGACCTCAACACTTACTAACATTGACTTTTCTAACTAATACTTTGACTTTACATATTAATGCTTTGACTTTGACTTTGACTTTGATGCTTGACTTTCTTCTTTGACTTCCATCCTTTGACTTTGTTTGACTTGAATATTGTTTCCTCATCTTGAGATCTCGGATACAATAATATTTGCTCTAACAATCTCCCCCTTTGTATTCGAGATCGCTCTTCAAAATGAGCTCCAGCTTTAACGATCTTTTGTCTTCATGTCAAACAAACTTTTTCGGTCACAAATTTCAAACAACTAACAATCTCCCCATTTATACACGCATCATCTTCAGAACAAAGTCTTCAATCTAGAAATCAGATCATCACAATCAACCAGATAAGCTCAACACATAACTATCTTTCCTTTTTTCAAATAACATCTTTGAATCAACACTCTTCAACTTGAAGCAGTCTTCATCAAATCCAGAATTCCCTCTTGAGGTCAAATCCAGAAACCCTTCTTGAGGTAACCAAAGCCAATGATCAAGGATATTTAGATTCTGAGCTTTGACACTACGTGTACTAAGCTCTTCACCTTCTCAATATAAATCCATCATATCTTCAAACTCTTCAAACCACTTTCTCAACTTCAGCAAATCAAACCATTCTTTCATCAACCTTCATAACTCGAACTCAATCTTTAAATCTAAAGGCTTTTCAACCTTAGATTCAAAAGATTTAAACTTTGATCTCTCTTTAGCTCCCCCTTAATACTTGCTTTCTTTCCTTAACTGTTACTTCACAACACATTTCTTCACATAAACCCTCAAAACTTGAATGAACCAACATCATGAAATCTTCAATCGACCATACTTGTTATCTTGAACTCTTCAAATCAACGATACTTGATGTCTTGAAATCTTCAACACATATCATCCTGAACTCTTGCACATATATCCCATATCGTCATCATGCTTTTGCAAATGTCTTTGATGAAACTTCTCCCCCTCATGATGATTAGGAGAATCCTGAGCATCATGAACAATCAAAGACATCATCATCAAATAGCTCATTCACAGGAACTGCTCCCCTCGAAAGTTGGTTTACCATTCAAAGAACCATATGTCCCCCTCAATCAAACAGCTCATCCATATCAGAGTGCTCCCCCTCAAATCCAGCTCAAGTTGCTCCCCCTCAAATGATGGGTAATCAGCTAACATAGAAGCACATTTAGCAACTATTGACACAACAACCATAGAATTGTGTGGCCTATTTTCAGTGTTGGCAACAGGGTAGCACTGATAGGACTTCCAGTCATCACTGAATCAAAGTTATAAAACTAAGTTCTCAGACTGTTCCGGCAATATCACAAAGATATGCAATTGGAATCACAAAGACTCGTGCAAGTGTCAAAGAAATATCATCATATCAATTAGGCTCAAATATTGATTCAACCTGGGACGCAGATTGAAAAACAATGACTCTTGTGCATAGAATATGAAGTTCGGAGACCGGAGAGGATGTCTTCCTTGTTTCAATACCTAAATCTTCCGAGTGAAGATTAGATAGATGATGTGCTAATTCTCCGTGAGAATTGAAACAAACATCTTTTAAGAGATATTTGAGTAGCTTGGTGGGGTGACACGAGTTATCGACACTGGGTCCATGTCTTGTTTCAATATTCATCTCCAAAGAATCGAGAATGAATAGATGATGTGGTTACCCGGATAACTGTATAGGTTTGGGAAGGATCTTCTTTTATTCTTTTTGATCCTGTCTCACACTCACCATTTTCTTTTAACTCCCCCTACACTCAAGCTCTCGGACATTTTACCTCAATCACACCCTCACACACTAGGTCTAACCTAGGGTTGTGTTTCTTGGGTAGATCCTCCGGCTCTAGATTGATCATAGAAACTTCTATATCCTATCACACATAGTTAATATCATGAAACGATATTCTTTGAAACGTTGAGTATATTCATACCAGAACGTGATATGATGGTGATTCATATGTGATACAATATGTATATGGGAAACATATGTTGAACAGAAATAGGGAAAATTTGTTGATGAGATCATATGTTGAAGAAATTCATTCAAATGCTCTAACAAGTGATGATTGATTGTAGAAATTAAAAATCTTGATCGTGAATTCCAAATAACAAAATTCAAACGCTAAACAGATAGACTCAGTAAGCACAGTGTATTCAAGAAATGAATCAATGATTAGAAAGTTTAATTGTGAAGAACAATTCACAATTAATAATCTGAATAAGAATTGAATCATTGAGATGAAATAACGTGCATTGAAATCAAATTGGAATTCAAGCGAGTGTATTTCCACCGAATAATAACAACGAATATTGGAGATGTGGAAATAACTATAACAAGAAATTTATAACACGTGGCAATTCTTGAACGATTCAGAATCGGAAAGAAACTAACACAGGTAAGTTCCTCATGATGAATACCACGGTTAAAGACAGTTAAGGTCAAGTTCTAAACTAAGAGTTTAGAGGATACTTACATTGAAGCGCATAAATGAAGTACGGGTCCTGAACTGAGTTATGCAGGAGCCATTTACCTGCAAAATCAAGACAAGAAAGATTTTGGTATCCACTTGAATGTGGATCCTCGAATGTTAGATGCATTTGATTTATAAGAAGAAATCTTGTAAATCCCAACTCTATCATCGATATAATCGTCACATACAAAATCATTTCTTGGAGAGTAAGAACCATATGATGTTCTTTTGGAAAGACTAAGAAGTTTACTTCTAGAATAAACTAACTGAGACTTACCAAAAGATGTATCATGAAAAAATTTGTTCTTATGAACTGTCGATTCTGAAGCAAATGATTTTGTATGAGCTACCTTTGAACTAGATCCTTTAACTTGCCAAATGAACTTACTAGTTGAATAACGATGTTTACCTGAACGATCAACATGACAATCATAGAAGAGATTTGAAGTACGAATCTGACCACTTGAGTTGGAGCTACTCTGTGTAGTACTATCCACATTGCTTGAATCATGAGCTTTGAAAATTGTCTTCTCAAGTTCCTTCACTTTGGAAGAAAACTTGTTTCTCTCTTCAAGAAGATCATTAAGCTTCTTCTGCTGATCAGATCGCATTCGTTGCTCATTCATGATATTAGTCGATAATTCAGATAACTTGCTTGTAAGCTTTCTTATTTCAGCCTTAAACGTTTCCTTTTGATCCTCAAAATCTGCTTCCACAAGACTTGGCTTCTTAGGTTCAGCGATTATCTGTTCTAAGACACTCTTTTCATGTCGAAGAACCTTCTCTTTTTGTTGAAATTGATGTCTTACATCAGATAACTGATTCTGTAAGTCAACAATTTGTTTTTGAAGCTCAATACGTTTCTTGTCATCAACTTTCGTCACTGAATGAACAACTTGGATTTCTTCTTCAAATTCATGCATCATATTCTGATATTTCCCGGCACGAAGACTCGGTTTCTTCAAAGAATTCTTCTTATCTAGGATAATCTTCCTCTCTAACTCAGTTATTTTCTTTGAAAGATTAACACTTTTCAAATCAAATACCTTTCTTTCTTCTGATAAAGTATTTTGAAGATCAGAAACAGTCTTTGTGAGCTTCTCAATTTCTGTTTCAAACATGTGTCTTTCTTTCGCAAACTGTAATTCCACATTTTGCTTTTCCTGTCCAGCTTTGTCTTCTAATAATTTCTGAAGATCAGCCACTGTCCTTTGAAGCTCTAAAATCTCTTGAACATATTTTTCTCTGTCTTTTGCAAACCTGTTTCTTTCATTAACCAGATCATGTTCACTTTCATGCACAACTTGTTGTAGAGACTGGATTTGCTCAAGAAGCATCTCTCTTTCAGCATTGTGCTCATTCTGCTCTTTGAATTTGAGAGATTCATACTCAGATTGAGTCGTTTTGAGAAGATTTTCAAGATCCACAATCTTCTCTTCTAAAACCAATGTAGGAACATAAGGTTTAGCTTCGACATCTGATTCTTGAGAAGAATTAATATCAGGATAAACCAGAAAATCAGAAGAATTAGACGAGTCTTTTGATTTGATTCTCAGAGTGCCTGAATTATATACAAACTTGACCCTATGATATTTAGGTTCATAATATACAGGATCATGTTGTTCAATCTCTTGCATATCTGAGAACTCTTCCTTCATTTCAAAACCTTTTAAAGAAGGAAATCTGGTGCTCATTAACATACTTGAAAAATCATAAAATGCAGATTTCTTCTTAAGAGCTTTTTTCAACACATTTGGATTCTCATAACCTAAACCCCATTTAACATCAAGAAAATCTCTGAGAGCACTGGGTTTGTTAAGAAAAATTGTCCGTTCAGAAACACCTATTTTGTGAAGCTTCTCATCTAAAAATTGAATTATCTTGCTTGATTCCTTAATTTGCTTTTTACATTGAAGCTTTGTCTCTGCAATTTGTTTTTCAAAATCAAGCTCTTTTTCTTTGATCTGATTTTTCATTTGAAGCTCTTTCTCTTTAATCTGATTTTTCATTTGAAGCTCTTGTTCTTTGATACGATTTTTCAAATGAAGCTCTTTTTCTTTAAGTTGAGCAACTGCTTTTGCAAGCTGTGTTGTAAGACTAGCCTTCTCACGTTCAAGTCTCTTTGTCTTATCCCAATCTCGTTCATACTGTATTTCATCATCAGAATCCATTGTTATCTGCACAAAAGATAATAAGGATCGTCAACAGAAACTTCGATTAGAAGTGTGAGTAGTGCACAAATGATTTATTTCAAACAAATCAAAAATTCTGAAGAAAAATGGGTAAAAATAAACTTGAAGGACTAAAAAAGACAAAACAAGAAACTTAAACGACTCAAAAACTTGAAAACACTCGTACACGGACTAAAAATGAAAATAGAATGAAAAGAAAAACACAACACAACTATTTAATAAAAGAAAAGAAAAAAACAATCAAACTTGCAAGTACACTAGCTCAAAAATAGCTCAAACACATTCAAAAACACTCAAAAATAAGCACAAGACTCGAGATACACCACATGGCTCGAGATAGAGAAGAAAATGGCTCGAAATACGAAAAAATTGACTCGAAAAACACCCTACAACGCGCTCACACGCGCTTGCCACGCGTGCACACGCGCTTGAAGTGAGAACCATGCGCTGTCACGCGCCACTTATGCTTGCTCACGCGCTGTCACGCGCTCTAACTCGAGCAGACACTTGCCTACACACGCGCCACGTGCCTGATTAACTCGAGCGGATGACGTCAGCTGACGTCAACACGCGGTCAGCAATGCTGACCTAACCTCTTTCCATATATATAAACTCACTTGCTAATAAAACTAACTGTTTTAAGAGCATGCCTTTTATAAGAAAACAATCTCATAATATATGGTTTTAAAAACAAATTTTTACCATTTAAAATATTTATAAAATTGGTAATCTTAATTTTTAAAACCAATTTCGTGATATAACTAGTTTTATAAATAAAAGCCTGATTTAAAAACGTTTGATAAGACCTAGACATGTACTATCAATAATCACGAGAAAAACAGAATATTCACAACCACGCAGTTTAATAAACACGTAATTATAGATTTGCCAATTAATTCCTAAAGGACCAAAATGACCTAAAACTATTGTGCTCTGATCTCCCCGTGTAGCTCCGATCTCCCCGCGTAGCTCCCACAGGCCTCGGCATCTTTGACGGAACTTCAGGAAGAAAAACTATCCTAAGGGTCATCTTACATATTACCGGGGTTGTAAGTGGCACGCAGGCCTCCCCAAATAGATCAAGGGTCTAAATTGGCAATCTCTATAATTACTTCAATATATACACTAAGCAGATATACATAAAATATTCAACCACGCAAATTTTATAAAGCAATATATAAAATAAAGCATATAAACAAATCCTAGATCCGTTAACATTATCTTATTACAAACCATGGTTTTGACTGATTTATAAAATCAAACTGTTTTATAAATCGACGCTGATATTTTAATCTGAAAATTGATCTTTTATAAAATTTCCAAGATTTATAAACTATATATCTTATTTTATAAAACACAACCAATTTCCTAAAATATTTGCTTTTTATTAACTTAATTAAACCGACTGTTCTGAACAAACTTTTCGGAACATCAGCCCGTGAAACGTGTCTTCATTCGATCAACCGGTCGAAAAAGATATCGGGGCAAAAAAAACGGGTCAAATAATTTTTGGTTTAATTTGTTTGGAACTAAATTCCTTAAAACTAATTAAAAGATAAAATTAGGTTTTGGGGTAAAAAGCCTGAATACCCAATAGATCTAATTGGGCCAAGAACGTGGCCCAAAAGCTACATGGTTTGGGCCCGTCATCAAACTGACAACTATGGCCTAATTTGGATTCGTAGTTTTCAGAAAAAACGTATTGCGCTTTTGTAAAACGAGTGGGATCATCAATCGGCCCATCGCAAGGTGTGGGCTCGACCACTGCAAATCCGGCGACGATTGGCAACACCAAAGCGCCGCCATCGCCACCGCCGCGGTTGACGATCGACCATTCCAACAACAACAAACCGTCATTGCTACCATCGTCGATCGTTGGTTTAAACAACCACGCCGCTGCCACCGTTTGATGCGTGCGGCGGTCATCGTGCCACCGTCGTTCCGTGTCGGCGATAACAGCAGTCCATTACCGCTAGTCTGTAACGGCAGCAATAGGCCACCGCCGTAGCGGTGTGACGGAAGCAGCAGTAAAGACGCGCCACCACCATCGCCACTTGCCGGCGTTTGAAAAACAACAAACCACCACGGTCGTCGCCGTCGAGGCCGGCGCTCATCGCAAACACCATCACCGCTACCGCCAATGCGACAACGGCAACAAGCGGCTGCCATCGTCGCCGTGGTGTGCGGCGTCCAACAATCTGACCACTACTGCCGCTACAACCATCGTTGGCCGACGATTAAAACAAACAAAACGCCGCCGCCGCCACCTAGGGTTTTCCTTAAAGCGGCCAGCGGTTGCCGGGAATGACCACCGCAGTCCACCACTGCCGTTCGTGGCTTTTGGTGGTTGCACGCCACTTGGCCAACCACCGTAGTGGTGGTTCGGCCATGGCCCGGTATTGTTCAAGCCTCGGCCTGATGGCTGATCAAGCCATGGCTTGGTGGCTGATCGTGCCATGGTCTGATGGCTGATCAAGCTACGACTTGGTGGCTGGTCGTGCCATGGTCTGATGGCTGATCAAGCCACGGCTCAGTGGATGATCGTGCCATGGCCTGATGGCTGATCAAGCTACGGCTTGGTGGATGATCGTGCCATGGCCTGATGGCTGATCAAGCTACGGCTTGGTGGCTGGTCGTGCCATGGTCTGATGGCTAATCAAGCCACGGCTCAGTGGATGATCGTGCCATGGCCTGATGGCTGATCAAGCCACGGCTCAGTGGCTGATCGTGCCATGGCCTGATGGCTGATCGTGCCATGGCCTGATGGCTGATCAAGCCACGGCTTAGTGGCTGATCATGCCATGGCCTGATGGCTGATCGTGCCACGGCTCAGTGGCTGATCAAGCCACGGCCTGGTGGCAATCGTGCCACGGCCTGATGCCGATCAAGCCATGGTTCGGCCATCGGCCCATTGGCGGTTCGGTTGCGGTTTTCGGTGGTGATAAAAATCCGGTGACCGGAATAACCAACTAATTAAAAACTTTTATTCTAAACAAGTTTTTGATAAAATTTACACAAAACCTGATAAGGATAAAATTTTTATACGAATCTGATAAAGATCGGATTATTATCTGAACTGATAAAAATCTAATACTTATATAAACTGATAAAAAATCGAATTTTTTATACAAACTGATAAAATACGAATTTTTATACTAACTGATAAAAATCCAATTTTTATACAACCTGATAAAAATCGAATTTTTATACCAACTGATAAAAATCCAATTTTTATACAACTAAAATAATTTTAAAACGGATCTAAATAAATAAAACTAGATAAACAATTAAAACATGTGGCTCTGATACCACTGTTGGGTTTTTGTGAGACCTCGGACCAAACTGGTACGAGTTACGGTTCAAGAAAAACAAACAGTTTAACTGAACATCAAACCAAACTGGTTTGATCAGCGGAAGCATAAACGTGTAAAAACCCGAAAAGCACACAATCGTTTATCGTTTATCTAAAACACACATATAATGAGGTTAAGTAAATTACCTGAATTGCTTGAGTTAGATCCATCTGTGATGAACCTTACGAACGGACCTTCTAGCCGGTCAGAACTCCGAACTCCCGAACGAATCACGAACTTCCTCCGGTTTGTTGTTGAAGTCGACGGTTTTTGGGAGAGAGAGAGAGAGAGAGAGGATTTTTGGTTTCTATATTTGTGTGAATAATGAATGAATGAAAAAGGTTTGCCATAACTGAATATTTATATTTGATTAAACAGTATCTGTATCATATCCAGTTTCCTTTTTCCATAATAATTATCCATATATAATTCCTTTCTTCTCCATCAAGAAAGATCAATTAATATTTCCATATATATTAACTAATATATATTTATATTAATTTGTCAAGATAATTATTATTATCATATATATTTATTTTAACTAAAAAAATATATAAATTAATTAATTAAACCAGTTATATATTTATTTAACTAATAAATATATAATCTCTTTTAATTAATAATAGAAACCTTTAACTTTGGAGTTTCTTACAAAAAACACCCAACAGATTTATAATTAACTATTATATATCTAACCTCTCTCAACTGGAGTTATTTTACTTGTTCGTTTTACAGGTCCTCACAAGTGTGACCCTCGAGTGTCTTATAACATTGGATGTGTAATCTTTGGTTTGTCAACTTCTGCACATAATTACTAACAAGATACACCTGGGTTTTCTTCCTTAGAGCCAAGAGTGACACTCCTCAAGAGATCATTGCCTTCATTCTTCGAATGGAGAACTTCAATCAGATCACTTTTCGATCCCTGAGAAGTGATCATGGCACTAAATTCAAAAACATTGTTGGATCAATTCCTTATCAGTAAGGGAATCTCTCAAAACTTCCTTCCTTTCGAACTCCTCAGCAAAATGGAGTCGTTGAACGAAGAAATCGCACGCTGATAGAAGCTGCAAGATCCATGCTGATTGAAGTCCATCTCTCCATTCGATTCTGGGCAGAGGCTATCAACACTGCCTGTTACACGCAGAACAGGTCGCTGATCGTGAAAAGATTCAAGAAGACAACCTACGAAATCTTCAGAGGAAGAAAGCCAAACATTGAATATTTCCACATATTTGGTTGCAATTGTTTTATCAAAAACAACAGAGATGCTCTTGGAAAGTTTAATGCTGAAGCGGTAAATACTATATATAAAAAGCGAAACAAGTTTTAACCTTTAATGCCTAACCACAATTACCACATTCACAGGCAGGTGTACCTGATCGCGAGTAATATAGTGTAGGAAAGTCCAGGTATCGTTCTTACCACTGGGAACGGTCAAGTTATGTAAACTAATAATCCTAACTAGTTTAATTAATCTAGAATGATGGGGGGTTTTTAGAAAAATGATTTAGTTAACTAAAAGACAACTAAGTAAATAACTAATTAACTAATTAGCAAAAAGAAGATGATTTAAACTTTATAAGAGAAAACAATAGTACTTATCATGGTAATAACGACTCCCCAAGTGGATGATCTAACTTTGCCAAAGGTATGATTGAATTGGTTATTGTAGGAATTTAAGTCAAAGACACCCTAACACGTGATGATTATGATTGTCAACCAGGTTGGTCTTCCCGGCCCTAATACATGGACTGGTCGTCAGGCGGTCTAGTAAAAGTCACCCAATTCTATCACTATTGCACGGAACTCTACTATCTAGTTGCTCTCGGTCCAAACTAACCACCTAACACAACTCTCCGCGTTACCGAAGTGAAGGTCAAGAAAGGTTGATTATCCTAACGGAGTCTATCTATTCTGGTCGAACGGATACACCCAACCAACGAGTTCAAATAACCATACAATGATAATAAAACTGGAACCATAAATTCACATTCAATAAACCAATAACAAACCAATAATCAATTAATTCATAAAACTATCATCCACAAGATTCATCTACCACAATAAGCACTACCAAATAGAACTACTCACTAGACATAATAAAAACAGCAATAAAACTATAAAAGATAGACATTATACCGACCGTACAACAATAGATGATCGAGAACCGGAGAACAAACTCCGAGTAAGATCGAATCACTCGTATCGGCACAATACTCTCTCTCACAGATTATTAAACTAAGACTAAATTGATGATTTCTGGATGTGTATGTCTTGATGATCTCTGAACAGAAGGAGGAGGCTGATATTTAAAAGGCTTTCGTGGGCTCGTTTCGTGATCGCGAGGTGGCAGCTTCGCGGCGCGAGGCACTTAAACAACCCTAGATTTCCTTTTTAAGCAAGTTCTGGAATCTTTCATCGAGGGTTTTTGCCTACTTCGCGGCGTGAAAATCTCCAGAGTCGACGCGAAGTCAGTGAAAAGCATGAATCTTCAAGAAGTAGCTCTCTTCGCGACGCGAGACTTGAAAACTCGCGGACGCGAAGAAGCCTCTGAGTTCACTTTGCTCAATTTCCATGCTTTTCCACCTTTTTTCGTACTTTTCCGTTCCAAGGCCTCCAAAACCTACAAAAATATGATTTAGCCCAAAATGTGAGTAATCAGATCAGAAATGGGTGATAAACGGGGTAAATTCTAGCAATTAAGTACAACCAAAACATGTATAATTTTGGAGTTATCAAATCCCCAGACTTAAGCTTTGATTGTCCTCAATCAAAAGACTGAAAGATAAGAAAAATAACGCCAAAATTATCTCCACCCAAGATCGTCTAAGAGAACATAGAATACTCACAAAGTCGAACACAAGAACAAGATATATCGAGCAACCGAACACCAAGATCAACCTTTTACCCTCACAAAGTATGAATGACAATTTAAAGTGTATCTCTCGGGGGTAAAAGTGTATGTATAAGAAGTGATCACACCAATACTCGACTAATCCCCGCATGTATAAGCTTGTCACCAAATCTAATCTCCACCACTGAGAAGTTGTCAACCGTCAAGAGGACTTAAGGGTTGTAATGTTAGGCTATGGGTAAAGGGTAGGATAAAGGATATATAAGTGACTAAGATTGCGACAAAAACTCGAGAAACTCAATTAGTAATGATCCAAACACTTTTAAGAAAAATCTGACTTTTGGAATTATGCACTTTTTCGGGATGAACTTTTTTTTTTCTCTTAGCATTGGCCTAAGCATATTTCTTATTTGTGGCTCGATTTCTTTTCTTTTGATCATTTTTCTTTTCTTTGACTCTTTTCTTTCTTTTGATGTTTCTATTTTTTTTTCTTTGAGTCATCACTTTCTTTTCTTTTCTTTTCGCTCAAAATCAATCCCTCTTTATTTGGCAGATATGAAAAATATGGATCACAACATCTCAAGTTCGCAAATTTAAGTCACGGCCAAAAGATAGATAAAAAGATAGGCTAAAGGGATATATGGTGATATGGGTAAAGAAATGAAAGGCTAAGGCTCAAAATGGTTTCAAGGGTTAAAGTGTTAAAGTTAAACACTTTCAAAGTTTTGGCTAGGCAAATTAAATAACCTTATGGTGAGGTTACTTAACGAAGGCTAAAAGGGTTTGAAATGAAGGTCTCTATCAGTGCAATGGTGATAAATACTTCTCTTATGTGATCTCGACAAGCATTTAAAGCGACAAGTTCTCCCTTGGGTCAAAGTCGGTATTCCTCACGAAATGAATAAACAATTAGACTCAAACTCTCAAACGAATAAGGTGAGGCACTCATGGTAATTGGTCTTCCAAGGCATCCTTTTACTCAAATTAGTGTTCTCCTACGCAAGCAACTAAGTTCCAAAGAATAATCTCAGATTTCGCAAAAATTTGGGGTCAAGTCTAAAAGTTTTCAAAAATTTGAAAAACGACAATTCAAAAAGCAAAACGTGAACCCGTTTAAACAGTTAAGTCTACATAACCCCCTCCATACACTTAAAATTTGTAGTGTCCTCAATGCAACAATTAAAACAGGTAAGGAGTAATTGGGAAAAGAGAAACTTCCCGGGTTATGTGACTTGATCTGATCTGAAAGAGAGTATTCCGGAATCGTGCGAGGTGCAAGATCATAAACTGCTGTATCTATTACCAAAAAGAAAAAGAAAAAGTAAAAAGAACAAAATAAAACACACTAAAGCAAAATAAAAATTAAGCTAAACAATCCAAACAAAATAAAGAAGTTCAAACAAGCAAACCAAATAAAAGCAGAAAAAAAAATTGTTTAGACAACCATATCGAAATAAAGGATAAAGAGATAAAGATCAATAAGGGCCACGAGGTTGGGTGCGCCAATCCTCGAAAGTTGGGAAACCGGGCGGTGTGTCCTCGGAAAACGGCCAAAACGGCAATGGAGCATAAGCGGTGTTTGGCTCGATACCGAAGTGGGAGGCCATTTGGTTCATCAGTCCACTTTGCCAATTAGCTTGGTGGAGGGCCTCCGTAGTGTTGTACTCCATCCGCTGATGATGTCGGCCGTAAGATAAAGACATCTCCGAGAGGCGGTGACTCAAGTCTTGATACCCCGAGTACGCCGTCCAATCCGCCGGTTGCTCCTCCTCATTCGCCCCACTTGTACCACCGGGCTATTGCGTGCTTCGCGTCTCTCTCCTCGCTCCATAAGCTTGTGGATTTGAAATCCACACGTTCCGATCTCCACTAATCATGTGCTCCACCATAGCTATCCCCATCCCGCGGAGTTGGTCCATATCGATTAAGCCCATCTCGCCGAGGCTCGTCATCGAAGAAATAACACCCGCGGTTAAGATACCGAAGTGCTTGGCGAGGAGGGTGACGTATTAGCCGCCAACCATTTTGCTTCCCTCACGATAGCCACCCGCCTTAGCGAGTTGCACGACGATGATGTAAGGGGCGTTCGGATATTTGTCATCCGCGGAGAGTCGCTCGAGGAGCCAAAGGTCATAACTCAAGATCTTTTCCTCACTCGAGGAGCGGGCGTTCACTGCGTGAACAAGCATGCGATGTAGAAGTCGGTCCGAAGAAGAGAGAAAACCCTTAACCTTGAGGTTGTTGCCATAATCACCATCACCTAGAATCGCCCAAGCTAAACGAGGATCGAAGCCATCCAGTCTTTTCTCACTAGCCCACATATACTCCACGAAACCGGGAGCGTCCACCTCGGCTTGGGTGTAGATCCCCAAAGCCACGCCGAACTCGGTCAAGGAAAGAGATCGCCAAATCCCACCAAGCCTAAATGACATGCATGGTTGGTAGAATTCCTCGAGGGCCTTTACGGCATCGAACCTGAAAGTCGCTACGAACTCGATGATGAGCTCGCGATAGAGGGTCTCGGCAATGTCAAAGACACGCTCCCAAGCATGGCAAATGTAGTACTCGCTGCCATCTTCATCGTAAGCATGCTTCTCAGGTATCGCTCGTATCTCGTTTTCAACGCCCATGGATCGGAGAAGATCCCAATTAGCTCTCCTTGGCACAAAGATTTGATGGGGTGCAAGCCAAGCTACAATGTCTCAGTACTCGGTACGCTTTTGAGCGTTCAACGTGGGATCGTTCATGAAGTGGGTGAATGCATGGCTCCCATCCGGTGCACGGAAAGTTGGAGCGGAGGAGGTCGAAGAACGAGTCCTTTGTCTCTGATAAAAAGGGGAAGCTATCTTCGTGTCGCCAAACTTAAAAAGTCGCGAACGCGAAAATGCTTCTGTATCCGCTTTCTCAAAATCTTCGTTCCGCGTCGGATTCTCTCGTTTTTGGTCTCTATCCCCTCCGTATGGTTACCTAATCAATAACAAACAAAAACTACAGCAAAAACACACTCAAATGCTAAAAATGAAAAGTAAAAGAAAAAGGGCTCGGGTTGCCTCCCGAGAAGCGCTTCATTTTTGAATGGGTCTAGAGCTCGACCCCACATTTAGCTCATTTCTTGGTTCGTCGGGCTGACGAGCCCTTCTTTTTCTTATGCTCCTTCTTGGAGGACCCCAACCCGTTAGATGATTTATTCTTTTGGTGTATCGGGTTTGGATAGTCCTCCGTCCTCTTCATGTGCTCGTGAGGTAGTAGTGGGCGGCCGGTATTCTCCTTATAGGCTTGAGAAGGGTCCTCATAAGGTGTATTGAGATGGGTAACCGACTCTCCATCGGAATTGAAGTAGATCCTCTTATCTCCGGGCGGTCCACATTGGTGCATCGTCTCCCATTTCGAAATTCAAAGCTCGCGGTCGAACTTTGCTGGATTTTGACTTCTTTTTGTTTCTATTTCTGAATTCCCTTTCCGGTTTCTAAAAGAGATAAAAAATAATTAACTAAAAACAAAAAAGAGAAATACTTGCAAGAGATGGAATCCCTCACAAGGATCGATTAACAAAACTAATAAAGACTAAAAATCTAACAACTACCGTTCCCCGGCAACGGCGCCAAAAACTTGATGCGGTAAATATTATATATAAAAAGCGAAACAAGTTTTAACGTGTAATGCCTAACCCCAATTACCACATTCACAGGCAAGCGTACCTGATCGCGAGTAATATAGTGTAGGAAAGTCCAGGTATCGTTCTTACCACTGGGAACGGTTAAGTTATTTAGACTAATAATCCTAACTAGTTTAATTAATCTAGAATGATGGGGGTTTTTGGGAAAATGATTTAGTTAGCTAAAAGAAAACTAAGTAAATAACTAATTAACTAATTAGCAAAAAGAAGATGATTTAAACTTTATAAGAGAAAACAGTAGTACTTATCATGGTAATAACGACTCCCCAAGTGGATGATCTAACTTTGCCAAAGGTATGATTGAATTGGTTATTGTAGGAATTTAAGTCAAAGATACCCTAACACGTGATGATTATGATTGTCAACCAGGTTGGTCTTCTCGGCCCTAATACATGGACTGGTCGTCAGGCAGTCTAGTAAAAGTCACCCAATTCTATCAATATTGCACGGAACTCTACTATCTAGTTGCTCTCGGTCCAAGCTAACCACCTAATACAACTCTCTGCGTTACCGAAGTGAAGGTCAAGAAAGGTTGATTATCCTAACGGAGTCTATCTCTTCTGGTCGAACGGATACACCCAACCAACGAGTTCAAATATCCATACAATAATAATAAAGCTGGAACCATAAATTCACATTCAATAAACCAATAACAAACCAATAATCAATTAATTCATAAAACTATCATCCACAAGGTTCATCTACCACAATAAGTACTACCAAATAGAACTACTCACTAGACATAATAAAAACAACAATAAAACTATAAAAGACAGACATTATACCGACCGTACAGCAACAGATGATCGAGAACCGGAGAACAAACTCCGAGTAATATCGGATCACTCGTATCGGCACAATACTCTCTCTCTCAGATTATTAAACTAAGACTAAATTGATGATTTCTGGATGTGTATGTCTTGATAATCTCTGAACTGAAGGAGGAGGCTGATATTTAAAAGGCTTTCGTGGGCTCGTTTCGCGATCGCGGGGTGGCAGCTTCGCGGCGCGAGGCACTTAAACAACCCTAGATTTCCTTTTAAAGCAAGTTCTGGAATCTTCCATCGAGGGTTTTTTGCCTACTTCGCGGCGCGAAAATCTCCAGAGTCGACGCGAAGTCAGTGAAAAGCATGAATCTTCTAGAAGTAGCTCTCTTCGCGACGCGAGACTTGAAAACTCGCGGATGCGAAGAAGGCTCTGAGTTCACTTTGCTCAATTTCCACGCTTTTCCGCCTTTTTTCGTAGTTTTCCGTTCCAAGGCCTCCAAAACCTACAAAAATATGATTTAGCCCAAAATGTGAGTAATCAGATCAGAAATGGGTGATAAACGGGGTAAATTCTAGCAATTAAGTACGACCAAAACATGTATAATTTTGGAGTTATCAGATGCGAAAGCTGATGATGGTTTTCTGGTTGGATACTCTACTATATCCAAAGCCTATCGTGTCTTCAACAAACGAATGCAAACCATAGAAGAGACCGTTCATGTTAAGTTTGATGAAACTAATCCCTTTTCTTCTCCATCATATTCTGATAATAATGATATAGATCAATGGCCTAACTCTTACTTTTAGGTCCCTGAAAATGAAGCCCCTGAAGCTAGGGGTGTTCATTTTTGGATATCCGGAATTTCGGATATCCGAATTTTGGATAGTGAAAATTAATATCCGAATCCGAATCCGAAATTTCGGATATCCGAAATTCCGGATATCCGAAATTCCGGATATCCGAAATTCCGGATTCGATACCGGATAATCCGAAAAATCCGAAAATCTGAAATATTTGATAAAATGTCATTTTTAGCTAAAAAAACCAAAAAAATACATCATTCTTCGTACATAATAATCGTCCACATGTTTCTAATCATCAATAAGCTAATACAACATCAAATACTTAGTTTACAAGTCTTAAATAATAATACAAAAGTCTAAGGGGTGTTTGGTTGGGGGTAATAAGGGGTCAGGAATGGGAATGGGAATGAAAACTGCTGTTTGCTTTGATACTATATAATGGAATCATTCCTACAGATCCATTAATTTCCATTCCTGACCAAATTGGAGGGAATGGAATTTTTATTTCTACTTGGTTCTTTTTTCATGCATTATTCCATTTATGGATGTTAAATTAAATATTCTTTGTATATTTAAGTTGGAAAACATATTTTTTTAATACGAAGCAACTTTTCATTGATTATATTGGGTAAACAAATAGTATCAATGCAATGCTCATTCCTATTCCCATTCTCCTGCATTCCGATTTTCATTTTCATTCCCATTCCCTGAAATGAACCAAACACCCCCTAAAGTAACATAAGAACGTAAATTAAAAACAACTTCATCTTCCAAATTCCAATCTTAAAGCTTTCATTACTTAGCTAGTTAGAAAGGTCGATACTTGTGTTGAGAGATGAGGTTCTATTTTTCAGAAAGTGAGATAAAAAGTTAACATATATTATTAATTTTTTAATTTTTTAAAATAATATATATAAAAATCGGATATTTCGGATATCCGAATATCTTCAAAAATCACTATCCGAATCCGAAATTCCGGATATCCGCTTTTCGGATATCCGAAAATCCGGATATCCGAATTTTGGGATATTTTCGGATCGGATGTTTTCGAGTATTCGGATGTCGGATCGGATTCGGATTTTTTTGAACACCCCTACCTGAAGCTAACATCCCTGCTGCAGATCCATGTAAGGGTTCTGTTTGTCTAGATGTCCCAAGACGGTGGAACTCTATGTATATTATGTTAGAATTGACTCTTAGGTTTGAGAAAGCTTTTAAGAGAATGGCATAAGATGATCTTGATTTTGTAAAAGATCTAAAAGATGGATTTCCATCCAAAAAGGATTGAGGAAATGCTAAGGCGTTATCACTTTGTTTGAAGCAGTTTATGATGCCACAAAAAGGATTTCTGACACTTTGTATGTTACAGCTATTATGCATTTTCATAAGATCTTGGGTGTTCTTGCTTCTTTGCTAGAGTGGATAGAGGATGGCGATCCCAATGTTACTAATATGGGTGATGAGATGAGGAAAAAAGATATCTTTTATTTCAAGGCAACTCCCACAAATGGTCTATGTGTATTAAATCTACAAGAAAATAATAAGGAAATCTATCATATAAGTAAAAAGATCCAAGAAAATTGAGAATCAAACTTACCTCTGGCATTGTCGGCTTGGACATATAAACAAGAAACGTATAGAACAACTCTAGAAGGGAGGACTTCTAGGGTCTTTTGATTTCAAACCATTTAACAACTGTGGATCTTGTTTGTCTGGAAAAATGACAAAGCAGCCTTTCAATAAATATAATGAAAGAGCTAGTGAGTTGTTAGGAATTATACACACAGACGTGTGTGGTCCTTTCAGTCATGAGGCAAGAGGAGGATACCGGTACTTTATTACCTTCACTAACGATTTTAGTAGGGATAGTTATGTCTACCTAATAAGACCTAAGTCTGAAGCTTTTGAGAAATTCAAAGAGTTTCATGATGAAATACATAATCAACTTGACAGAAAGATTTAGTTTTTGAGGTCAGATCGAGGTGGAGAATATCTTAGTCAGGAATTTGACAATCACTGGATGGAATATGGGATTGTTTCACAACTCACACCTCCGTATACACCTCAGATGAATGGTGTATCAGAAAGGAGGAATCGTACCGTACTGGACATGGTACAATCAACGATGTGTCATTCCATACTACCAGTGTCATTCTGGGGACCTGCACTTGAAACGGCAGCTCATATACTGAACAGAGTGCCAACAAAATCGGTAGAAAAGACCCCGTACGAGATTTGGAAAGGCAAGAAACCTAAGTTGTCTTTTCTGAAGATTTGGGGGTGTGAGGTATACGTCAAACGTCCAACCTCTGAGAAACTCAAACCCAAATCAGATAAGTGTATTTTTGTAGGTTATCCCAAAACAACTGTGGGATACTACTTCTAAAGTCCGAGCGAGAATAAGGTCTTTGTGGCTCGCAATGGAGAATTTCTAGAGGATAAGTTTCTTAGTCTTGAGAATACTAGAAATGATGTAGATCTACAGGAGGTAGAAGAAGACACTACTTTACCGATTGTTGAGCCAGTCACTCAACAAGAACATGTTGAGACTCAACGAGAAACGGTTGAGGAGGTGCAAACACAGGACCTTCGCAGATCTACTAGGGTTAAACAGGAACCAGATAGGTACCTTGGATTTCTAGTCTCTCAAGATGGCGGAGATTTGAATGAGCCTACATCCTATAGAGATGCTGTTTCAGGAAATGAGTCTGAACAATGGCTAGAAGCCATGAGGGCAGAGATGCAATCCATGTACGATAACCTATATGGGAGTTGACAGATTTGCCCCAACACTGTAAAGCTATCAGGAACAAATGGGTTTTCAAGAAGAAAACCGACATGGATGGAAATGTGCACACATTCAAAGCAAGGCTGGTAGCAAAAGGTTTCACGCAAACTCATGGTATCGACTATGATGAAACTTTTTCACCAGTAGCCATGCTGAAATCCATTAGGATTCTGATGGCCATCTCAGCGTATTTTAACTATGAGATTTGGCACATGGATGTTAAAAATGCGTTACTTAACGGGAAGTTAACAGAAGATGTCTATATGCTACAACCAGACGGGTTTGTAGATCCTAGGAATCCTAATAAGGTGTGCAAGTTGCTAAAATCATTTTATGGATTGAAGCAAGCATCTTGGAGCTGGAACTTACACTTTGATGAATGAATCAAAGAATTTGGTTTTACCAAAAGTGAGTTTGAGCCATGTGTTTACACTAAGTTCAGTGGGAGCATAGTAAGCTTCTTGGTCTTATACGTAGATGACATTCTACATATTGGAAATAATGTACCAACCTTGTAAGGAGTAAAAGCTTGGTTAAGTAAATGTTTCCAAATGAAAGACCTTGGAGAAGCCGCCTATATACTTGGTATTAAGATCTACAGAAATAGATTTAGACGGCTTATCGGACTTAGTCAAAGTACATACATTGACAAGATTCGGGAAAGATTCAGGATGGATGAATCCAAGATAGGATTTATTCCAATGCAACATGGCATAGTGCTAAGTAAAGCACAGTGTCCTGTATCTAGTCAAGATCAGGACAAGATTAAAACGATTCCATATGCTTCTGCAATTGGATCCATCATGTATGCCATGTTATGTACTAGGCCCGATGTTGCTTACTCAGTAAGTGTTACGAGCAGATACCAGTAGAACCCGGGTGAAGCCCATTGGGTGGCTGTCAAGAACATTCTCAAATATTTGAGGCGGGCCAAAGAAATGTTCTTGGTCTTTGGAGGATCTGAGGATGAAATTAGTGTCACGGGTTACACTGACGCTAGTTTCCAGACCGACAGAGATGATTTTAAATCACAGTCAGGGTACGTTTTTACCCTAAACAAAGGCACGATCTCGTGGAAGAGCTCGAAGCAGAATACTATAGCAGATTCTACTACAGAGGCAGAGTACATTGCAGCATCAGATGCAGCAAAGGAAGCGGTCTGGCTCAGAAATTTTATCTTAGATCTTAGAGTTGTGACCAATATCTCTAGGCCCGTAGATATTTACTCTGATAACTCTAGTGCTGTGGCACAAGCCAAGGAACCGAGAGAGCATCAGAAGTCGAGACATGTACTCAGAAAATATCACCTCATCCGAGAGATCATTAGAAGAGGAGATGTCAGAATATGCAAGATTCCGACGGACGAAAATGTCGCAGATTCGTTGACAAAGCCGCAAGCTAGAGTGAAGCATCAGGTCCATGCTAGTTCCATAGGGATGCAGTACCTGGACACTAGTAGCTCGTTTATGTTATTGATTATTACTACGGTTTTATCTTTGAAACTCTATATCATGTAAAGTTTATTATTTCACTGTGTGTTTGAAATAAGGAGGTTATTATTCATGATTGTTTCAAATTAACCAATTTTAGCATATATAAGTCATCCGTGATTTTTACAACATCTGGTGAGAAATCAAAATTTTTCGTAGCTACTTGTTGAGGTGGGAACCTTAGCAGGGCTGTAACGCTATTATGAATGTTTGATGTATTGTTCTAAGTAAAGAATGATTGCAAAAGTGATGTGACCAAACTTTCATAGATATTCATCCGAGTGCATGAATGTCGGAAGTGACCAGTTTCAAGTCTGCTTCATGGAGCCTATTTCGTGAGCATCGACTTGATGATAGGTTGTCCTTAGACTTGAGATATTTGGTCTGGGAATGTGAGGACTGTTGTACTCTTAGCATGTACTAACGCTACGCCGTAACAGGGTGGTTATACGAGACATGACTAGATGTAGCGGAAGCCATGTTTCCAGATGCAGATAGTCAAGATGGGATTTACACCTTCTTAGGAAAGATATTTCCGGGCCCCTTGATGATTAAGATTGGCAGAAATGCGTGGCCACTCTCGGATAAAATAACAGTTGTTGTTGGGAAGTTCCGTAACTGCAGGCAATCAAGATCAGAGTCAAGAAATACTTGAGTTTAAGAGTTGAATCCTCCGCTCCATGTCCAAAACTCACTTTCGGAATATCGCGTGTAAAAGGAATGAACCTGTGCACATTCAATCGAGAATTGTATCTTTGGATATAAGATATTTTATAACCTGGTTAACCTAAGTGTCTGGCTAGGGACCTCCTTAGGCTAATGGTAACAGTTAAGTTACTAGTCTAGCACAAGTGGGAGTCTGAAGGGATTATGTGCAAGACAGTAACAGGGTTTACCGTGTCCAATGTTATAAGGCACTTGTGAGTCACACTGCTACACACTCAAATAGAGGTCAATTGAATTTACTAATTGTGTGGGAATTAATTAATTAGTTTTATTAATTAATTAGAGAGAAATAAATAATAGTTTATTATTTATTGAATAAATATTGGTTTAAATATTTATTGTTAATATATTAAGAAGTAAATTAATATATGGTAATGTTTAATAAAAGCAAACGGGCTTTCTGTTATTGGGTAGTTACCATATTTAGCTTTATAAATATGGGTAAAACCTAATAGTTTTCATAATTCAATTCATTAGTATCTTAGACAGAAAGAAAGCCAAAAAACCCTCTCTCTCCCTCCCAGAAATCGACACACACACACAAATCAGATAGATTTGTGTATCCGGGTAATCCATAGGCGTTCTAGCAGCATACCTCAGGGTGTTGCGGTAGCGGTGTACCCCCCACGAGCTTTCCGGATTAGTTAAGGTATATCACTAAACCCTTATTAGATTTAATCTGTATATGATTTGGTTGGTTCCTGATTTGGGAATTAGAAACTGTTTTTCCGTTGTGCAAATTGATTTCCTGGTTGGTTCCTGATCGCGAGTAATATAGTGTAGGAAAGTGCAGGTATTGTTCTTACCACTTGGTACGATAATATATATATATATATATATAGAGATAATAGATTCCATCGATTTTATTATATATGGAGTCCATGGATTTCCATTGATTTAGTATTAGTGGATAAGATTTTTATTGATTTTATTATATATAGATTCCAATCATTCCAACAATTTTATTATACATGGCTTCCAATTTCCATTCCATCGATATATATATATATATATATATTTATATATATATATATATATATATATATATTTTTTTTTTCAAATCTGTTGTTATGTTGAAGAAGTGAATTTTACTGGTTGTTGTTAAGTACTCAAATTTGACTTCCTTTAATCTAGTTGTTGTCATGCACTCAAGCAGTCAAGCTTACTTTCTTTTTTGTTTTTTTATCTTATTGCTATTTTTTTCATTTGTGATTTGTGGACTGTGGTATTCAGTATTCTAGTTCACAATGGACTGTAGTTATTTGTTATTTGTCATTCTTTATTATAAAGCAAACAAATTATAGTTAATTCACTTATTTGGTATTTTTTTGATTTCAAATGTCAAGTTTAATTATGGAAGTGCATCCCATAGACGTGGATGAAAATGAAAGTACTGCTATTGAGCAAAACCAAAAACAAGTGCCACAAGTCTGAGACAAAAGGAAATCCAATGCATGGAACCA
The DNA here is from genome assembly GCA_030169165.1 of Centaurea solstitialis. NCBI lineage: Eukaryota > Viridiplantae > Streptophyta > Magnoliopsida > Asterales > Asteraceae > Centaurea > Centaurea solstitialis. The sequence goes on from CM058043.1 coordinate 58,975,791, forward strand.
TTACGACGACATCGGAGACGCAAACACGGGCAAGATTATAAAGGCAAAATGCAAGTATTGTACCCGGGTATTGTCTGTATGCACAAAAAATGGTACCTCGTCTCTCTCTAAACATCTTGGTACAGGTTTAAAATACCCCGCAAATATTGATAAGAAGTAAATGAAGATTAGTATGTTTAGAACTAGTCAAAGTGATGCTGCCACAATTTCTAATTGGGAGTTTGATCAAAACTCCATTAGACTTGTTTTAGCTAAAACGTTTATCGTTGATAAGCAACCATTTTCTATAGTAGAACGTGATGGATTTAGAGGTTTTTGTAGTGTCGTCGTCCCTCAATTTTCTATTCTATCACGTTTCACGGTTGCGAGAGATTGTAGTAAATTATTTCTTAGTGAGAGGGAGTCATTGAGAAATACCTTCAAAATTTTGAACTCTAGAATTTCTCTCACAACCGATTGTTGGACTTCTATGCAAAATTACAATTATCTTTGTTTGAGTGCACCCTTTATTGAAGATAATTGGAGATTGCATAAAAGGATATTGAATTTTCTGTTAATGGATAGTCATAAAGGAAAAGAAATTGGACAGGTATTAGAATCGTGTGTTATTTAATGGGGTATTAGAATCGTGTTCAAAATTACAATTATCTTTGTTTGACTGCACACTTTATTGTCTTGTCTTACTGTAGATAACGCTAGTTTTAATGATGTGGTTGTTGCGCATGTAAGAGAAAATCTTTCTGAAAAACTTGTTTTAGGGGGTGAGTTTTTTCACTTGAGATGTGTCGCTTATATTCTACACTTGATTGCTAAAGATGGTTTGAATATGGTTAATGGCTCAATTTGTAGAATTTGGGTGTGGTTAGATATGTGAGAAGTTCTCCGGCAAGAAGTAAGTTGTTTGATGAGTGTGCTTTAAATTCGAAAATTCCATGTAAGGGTTCTGTTTGTCTAGATGTCCCAAGACGGTGGAACTCTACGTATATTATGTTAGAATTGACTCTTAGGTTTGAGAAAGCTTTTAAGAGAATGGCATAAGATGATCTTGATTTTGTAAAAGATCTAAAAGATGGATTCCCATCCAAAAAGGATTGAGGAAATGCTAAGGCGTTATCACTTTGTTTGAAGCAGTTTATGATGCCACAAAAAGGATTTCTGACACTTTGTATGTTACAGCTAATATGCATTTTCATAAGATCTTGGGTGTTCTTGCTTCTTTGCTAGAGTGGATAGAGGATGGCGATCCCAATGTTACTAATATGGGTGATGAGATGAGGAAAAAGTTTGACATATACTATGGAGATTTTGGACAAACTAATGTGATGGTTTTAGTTGTGTTCTCTCCTAATCGATGTTATAAGATGAGGTTCGTGAAGTTTTCTTTGAGAAAAATCTTTCCCTTGAGCTTTGATAAAGTGTCTAACATATATGATCAAGCCTATGATTTTTGTGAAGATTGTATGATCATTATGCGATGGTTCCTTTCTCATCTAAGAATGATTCTTATAGTTCTTTTGTAAATGATGATGGTGGTCAAAATTTTGTTGGGACGGTAAAGAATAAACAGATGAGATAAATCTATGATGAGTTTTATGAAAATGATGTTGTGGATGCCATTGAGAAATCTGAATTGGATGAATTCTTTGATGTTCTCCTCGAAAAAACGGATGTTGAATCTTATAAAATTTTGAAGTAGTGGAGTGAAATGTGTACTACATACAAGGTATTGGCATCAATGGCAACGGACATTCTAGCCATTCTGGTTTCTACCGTTGCCAGTGAGTCGGCTTTTGTTGTCCCAATAATCAAGAAAGAAGAGTAGAAATGGATTGAAATCTAACAAACACGATGAACACCAAGCTTTTAATAAGCATCAATGGAGGTATTTGATATATTGCAATAAAGGTAAACAACCAAGGATTAAGCATTCATCCCAAAACCCTAAACATCTCTTTCCTTATATAGGAAAGAGGCAAAAACAAAGATGTTCACAAATGGCCCCCGAGGTTCCAAACCTCCAAACAAGGGCTTACAAAAAGTAATTGTTCAAACAAACTAACTGATGACTAACTAGAAAGCAATAAGAATAGAGTTTTCTGACTTTTCACAATAAAGAGGTCCAACAATCTCCCCCTTTGTGAAGAAGTCAGAAAGGTGGTGGAAGCTCCAGCGCCGGCTCCCACTTTGACATCTGCAAGAATTCCTCCCATTCTCCAATGATCCTCGCTCTCATCTGCATCGCAGCTTCAACACGTCTGTACATCAGCCTCTCCTTGAGCTTTCTCTCGATCAAGTTCATGCCCTCCAGTATCTTTCCCTTCCCGTCAATGATCTTCCGCCCTGGTATCTGATCAGCCAAAAGTCTACTCTGCATCCCATTGTAGACATAGAGAAGGGTCCCGTCGCAGAACTTAGCAAGCTCGCCAAAACGCATAAACCTGCGTTCCTTCTTCTTCCTAGTCACATAGAGGACCCCATGCTCCGGTATCCTGGTTGGCATATACGGAAGATAAGCATCAATACCAGGTATGAACAGGTTCGGTCTGAGCAGGTTGACCTTCTGCTGGCGGCTCTCAATCGCTAGCTGGTAGTCCGTCACCCGAGCAAGAGTGATCGCGTGACGAACGTACTTCTTCAGAATCTCAGTGCCGTATCGGTAGTGTTCGGGTCGGAGAATTGGGCCCTGGAGGTACTTGATGAGCATCAGGAGGTCTTCTAAGTGCACCCGATCCAGATTTGCTTCTGTGAAGGACCAGTTCTGCAACTCACCTCATGGAATGCCGGTCCCGTACATACGGACGTCGTACTCAATGAATAACTGATGACCATGTCTGTAAGGGCGCATTACAGTTACCTTGATGAAACGACGTCGGATTCTTTGGCGTCCGTGGGTGGCCCTGTTGCACATCCTCTGGTGCACATAAGCAGTCCTTCTCCTCTTCGTCTTGATGTGAGTGATCCCGAAGTAGACCTTTCGGGACCAAACGTGTAGCCTCTCCTGCTGGAAGATGCGGGTGAAAGACTCCTCAAGGAACGGTCTGAAGATGACCGAATGGTTCCAGTTAAGCTGGATGACTGTTGGAGCGGAGGAATCTGGAGTCGTCGTATGGATGGTCCGAGGAGCTTCTGGAGTGGGAAACTCGAATGTTGAGAGGAAGCTGTTGTAGTCTGAATCCCGGACAATGTCGTCCCACTTCTGAAAGATCCTAAGGCTCTGAGCAAGCGACCGAAGGATTTTCCGGGCTTCCTCCAGAATCTGGACATCTGAAAGATCTGTCGGTGCTGCTTCCGGGGGAACGACGTCAATCTGTGTTGTATCGGTTAGGTGAGGAAACTGTACTACCTCACCTTCCGGGATCGGCTCGTAGTGCCAACTCCCCATGTCAGGAATCTCCCCCGTGTCTGAATCAACATAAGGAGTGTCAGCGGCAGTAGATTCTGATGGGGCACTCGAGCGGGCAGCCGTTGATGCTGGAGCGGATGTAGAACCGGAACCGGAGGCAGAATGGAGGTCGGTGCGAAGCCTTTTGGATGAAGCTTGCACCTCCCCCTCATGAGGACCGGTGCCGAGTCATCAGGGTCATCATGCCTCCGTTTGGAAGGCTGAGCCTGAGACCGACACATGGCCTCCAGTTCCCGTATGCGCTGCTGGAGAAGCTCGATCTGGGTGTCTCGATCGCGAAGCTGGGCGGACAGGCGGTCGTTTTGGGTGGTGTAGGAAGAGATCATCATCGAGTGTTCCACCTCAGTAACGTACCCCGGAATGTCAGGCAGGTTGCCCGAGGTAGGAGGAGCAAGGCGGAGGACGTCTTTAGAGGGACGAGGAATCGGTGCTTCGGTTGACGGGGCAGCTTCCGAGTGTTTGCCCTTCATTCGCCGTTTGAGCTCGTAAAGCTCCGCATCCCTGTCATCTTGAAGCTTTCGCGACGCCTCAAGATCCGCCAATCTCTTTCGCTCGGTCTCGGCCAAGGCTTTCTCCAACGCCTCGACCCGTGCATCTCTAGCCCGGTTGGCTTCCTCCATCGCAAGTAGTCGTGCGTGGACGACTTTTAGGATGTCGTCCGAATCCGTCGGACCTGAAAGTCCCGTTGGTACTGGGGTGGTTTTAGGGATTCCACCCGAATCCGTCAGGCCTAGAAGCCCCGGTGTTGCGTGAGCGTCTTTAGAGACTTCGCTCGAGTCTGTCGGACCCGGTCCCGGTAGTACTAAGCCCGGTGCCACTTGGGCTCCAGTTGTCGAGAAGAGTCCTATTGAGGTGCTCTCTCGGCCTGACGTCACCGCTGGTATGATGTTGACGGTGTCAGGGCTTCCGGCGGATCCTCGAAGGGCGTCACCTAACGCACCAACTCTCCCCGTTCCGGCGGAGTCCCGTGGGATCTCCGCTTGTGGTACCATAGATCGTGGCCTAATGATGGAAGGGATCGTAAACGTCCCGGGAAGTGGCTCTATGACTCTACGTGCATCAAACGAAGTCGAGAGGTGGGGCAGATCCTCTCTTATCTCAACACCGGCAGACTCCGATTGAGTGGCCGGTGGAAGTTGTGCTACATCCCCGTGACTGACTGAAACGACCATCTGTTGAGAGATGGTCGAGTGGCTGGTTGAGGTGTGCAAGTGCGCTAGTTGGCTGCTAGCGTCTTGACCAGACACCATAAGGTGCCGGGTCTCGGTTTGGGTAGCCTCTGTGTTGGATGGACTCAAGGTAAGGGGAACTTCCGTTTCTATCCTACGTGGCTCTTCTTCTCCGCCTCCTTCCTGAATCTGAGCCCAAGGCTCGTCTAACTGGACCTCCGCATCTTCGGTCTCTTTTTCTCTCCTCTCTCTCTCTCTTCTTCCTCACTATCTTCTCTTCCCCAGCCAGTAGCAACCTCGGCCTCACCTTTTTCCTCACGACCGACGGTCCGTTCATCTGAGGCTAGATCACCTGCTAGAACGGGATCCCCGGAAATTCTGTCGTCGTTGAAGGAAGAGGTGGCTTCATCTATATCGATCACTTGGGCCTTTCCGCCCTTCGCTGGTTCGGACTCTTGGAGCTCCGAGTCAGATCCATAATCTACCATCTCTGAATCTATGGCCTCGTCATCGGGCTCACGACGGTTCGAAGGAGTATGCTCGGAGGATTCGTGACCGTCGAAGTCATCGCCGGAGGGATCGCCGGAGGGTTTGCCTGCTTGAGTGGCAACGGCCGCCGCGTGTGGTGGTGAAGGCAAGTGTGCTTGTTCTTGTGGGGAAGCTTCCACTTCCTCACCAGTCTGTTCGGGTTGTTGCGGCGGTGATGGCGATCGGCGCTCTTCCGATGACGAGTGTACCGGGGATTGCTGGAGAATCCCGGTGTACTGCTTCACCCGTATGTTGGCGTTCGTGCTCTACGGGCTCGGTTCCGGACCATCATCTGGTAGGCCTCGGCTCGCGACATGTGCGGTATGGCGGACGTTCCAAAAACTCTACCCGCTTCGCCCCTTACGACCACACTCATCACTCCCGAGCCTGGAGCTCCCCCACTGGAGCTCTGGCCTGCCGTGCCAGTAGCACGGCCCATAGGAAGGACGGGTCGCGCGTCCGGGGTAGGGCTCCTCGGTTCTGAGGAGTTCGTGGACGCGTCTTCTAATCCTATGGACGCTCGGTATAATCTAACGCTCTCCGCCCTACGGTCCGCCATAATAAGCACATTGTCAGGGATAGGCATTTCTACCTGACCGGGTCGCAGATTTCTTCGGTTCATCTTGCCGATCTGTTGGCTGTCGAAGTGCTGGTGGCCGATCTACGTCTGACGGCCGGATGGTGATCCATGTGATCACGGATGATCAAGCTGAAGAACCGCATCCAAGGGATGGATGTGTGACGAGTTCTTGCAGGCTCTTTTCTGACGTCGGTGACCATGTCCGCCCAAAGTTGTTGAGCAAAGTCGATTCGCCGTCCGTAGGCGACTGCATGAATGACGTGCCAGAATTGGGTGGAAGCACGGTCCACTCCGTGAGTCTTTGATGACAGCGTGCGGTTGAGGATGTTGAAGAAAGAGAAACCAAATCGGAGGCAGCATCCCCTGAGTGATTGGGGAGATCCCGTTCGGTCTGTGATTTCCTTGTGAAGTGGACCCCAAGGCGAGTATCTCGCTGAAGAGCTTCGGGGCCAGTGACTAGTGGCTCGAACGGGGCTCGGGAGTGGCAGCAGGCAGGTGGAGGATTCGCCTTAGGTCCTCCACGTGATAGTAAGCTCGGTGTGGTCTACACGCCCCACGATGGTCTGCACGCCATCTCGAGTCTCCACGTGAGAGGTCCTCCAGAATTGTGAAGGTAAAGAACGGGAATGTCGGCAGTGGACTGCATCGCATAAGCCAGTGGATGCGCCCGAAGTATCTCAGTACCACCTCGTCCTGAACAGTGAAGTTAGTCAGGTCGACATACTCATTGTTCTGGTGGATTGGACGGATGTCAGTCGGAGCAATGAGGGCTCGGTCAGCAACATTGTTGACCGGGGAAGGAGGAGTAGGAGCATTCGGTTGACGAGCCATTTCTGTCAAGTCACAATCAAAACTAGTTAAGTGTTTTGAAAGATTTACGTGAAAAAGACTATACCCTCGACTAGGCGCGAGTCGGAAAACCTCGAAAACCCAAAAATGAGTATTTCGTATTTTCCGAGTCGAAAAACGAGCAAACACACTAGGGGGGTTTTCCGATTCGGAAAAGGGTTTTCCGAATCGGAGAACACTCCAACACTTAGAAAAATTAACCCTATATTTAAAGAAAGTTTTCCGATTCGGAAAACATGGTTTCCGAATCGGAGAACTTCAACACTTAGAAAAATTTAAACATGGATAACAGATGGGTTTTCCGATTCGGAAAACGTAGAAACAACCTTAGAAAAAATTTTGGCAAAACTTGGCCTCACACGCGATTCGGAAAACCTCGGAAACCCATAAGGGTAATTCCATGTTTTCCGAATCGGAAAAGATACACATGAAAAAGAGGCCAAGTTGGATTCAGAAAACCTGATAATCCGAATCGATTTATCTGGTTTTCCGAATCGGAAAACACTATGAATGCTTATCGTTAAGGATGCGGAAAACATGAACATTCATGTTTTCCGATTCGCAAAACATGAATGTTCATGTTTTCCGATTCGGAAAACGCGACTGTTCGCTTCCAGAATCAAAACCGCTCACCAAACGTCGATTTAAGCTCTAAACTAGTAACATGCATCCTAAATCAGTTAAGAACAAGTTTATAATCAACAATGGATCGTTTAACGCCCCGAAATCCCATTCCAAGAAGTTTGGGTTTCGGGTAAGTTTTGAAAAGTTTAGGCTTCGATCCAGACCTTTAAACGATAGATTTAGACGTTATAACTACGTAAGGGTTGATCGATTACTTACCAGGAATCCGAAAACGTAAACGGTTGACGATCGGAGCAAAAACGAGCAGATTCGAAGACGAGCGCGAAGTGGTTATCGGGTGAGATTTCAGAGAGAAAAAGTGAAATTTTGAAATTGTGAACAGTAAATCTTAAGATTCGGTATTTATATTTTTACCAGTTTACACTGTGTTTGGCTAGAAAATACTGTTTGGCTCTCCTGTTTGGCTCTCTTAACCCGACTTTCACCTATTGGCAAAAACCACCCCTGGACTTGAAGTTTCAAGAAACTTACAAACAAGTCCCTGAACTTGTAGTTTTAGAAAGTTTCAAAACAGACCCTGGACTACAAGTTTCACAAAAGTGCAAAACGAGTCCCTGAACTTTAAGAATCAGAGAGTGGCAAAGTTAGTCCCCGAACTTGTAAGTTCAATAGCATGTACTCTACCGCCCCTTAACTTTCAAGTTCACAAAAATTTACAAGTTCAGCCCTCGACTCCCGAGAAAAGAGACTTACCTGGTGCGTCTCAACTGGGTTTTGTGCGAGTTCTGATCTGAAGTAACCAGAAGTCGTCGTGGGGATCACACCTACAAAATAAGTATAAAATGGTATCCAAGATGTTGTGGATCCGAGAACGTTAGCAGACAAACAAACATCAAATCAAGACTTAGTACTCCCCCTCAATTCATGCAATCTCCTCCAAAGACCCCCCTACACATATGCATACATAAAATGAACTCCCGACTCCCCCTAGACCTCAGGCAGGGAGGTCTAGCATTCCTAACTTACTTAGGAGAAAGAAGTGACGTTTCTCGTCAAATCGGCTTCATGAACAAATCAGCAAGCTGATAGTCACTTTCAACAAAGTAAAGTTCAACATTACCTTTCTCGACGTGGTCCTTGATGAAATGATATCGGATATCGATGTGCTTCGTCGAGAATGTTGAACAGGATTTGCCGTGATATGAATCGCACTCTTGGAGTCGCAATAGATGGGAATCCGTTGCATGGTGTATCCGAAGTCGGCAAGTTGGGTTTTCATCCATAGGACTTGCGAGCAGCAGCAGGCGGCGGCAACATACTCTGCCTCCGGGTGGATAAGGATACGCAATTCTGCTTCCGGGAATGACCAACTCACCAGCTTGTCTCCGAGAAACTGGCAAGCACCAGATGTGCTTTTCCTGTTGAGCTTACAACCTGCATGTCTGAGTCTGTATATGCAATTAGTTCAAAACCAGAATCCTTTGGGTACCAAAGGCCAAAATCCGGTGTGCCCTTCAGATACCTAAGGATTCTTTTGACTGCAGACAGGTATGAATCACGTGGATCACACTGAAAACGAGCGCAACACCCGTGGAGAAGACAATGTCTGGTCTACTAGCCGTGAGATACAAGAGAGAACCAATGATTGCCCGATAAGTCTTCTAGTCAACCGTTTACCAGAAGTATCTGCATTTAGTTGAAAATTCCCTGGGCATTGGTGTTGCCGCAGAGTTTGAACCACCGAAATCGAATCGTTTTAAAAGATCTTGAACATATTTGGCTTGATTTATAAAAATGCCATCAGGGCGTTGTCGAACTTGAAGTCCTAAAAAGAACGTCAACTCGCCCATCATGCTCATTTTGAATTGGGATTTCATGGTGTTCTCAAACTCTTGGCACATCTCAGGCTTCGTAGATGCAAAGATAATATCATCCACGTATATCTGAACTATAATTAAGTCTTTACCTGATCTCTTAAGAAACAAAGTGGGATCGATTGTACCTTTCTTGTAGCCAACTCCTAGCAAGTAATCAGTGAGAGTTTCGTACCATGCCTTAGGAGCTTGCTTGAGACCGTAAAGCGCCTTGTCCAACACGTACACGTGGTCTGGAAATCTGGGATCGACGAATCCTTCCGGTTGTTCGACGTACACCTCTTCTTGAACAACTCCGTTCAAGAAGGCACACTTGACGTCCATTTGATACACCGTCATGTTCTTGTATGCGGCATACGCAAGGAAGATCCGAATTGCCTCGGTCCGAGCTACGGGCGCAAACGTCTCATCGTAATCGATACCCTCTTGCTGACGATAAACCTTGGCGACCAATCGAGCCTTGTTCCGGATGATGAGATCGTTCTCGTTCTTCTTGTTCCGGAAAATCCACTTCAGGCCGATTATGGACTTTCCCCACGGTCTGGTTACCAAACGCCAAACTTTGTTTCTCTCGAATTCCGCAAGCTCTTCTTGCATTGCTAAAACCCAATCAGGATCGGAGAGAGCTTGGGAAACATCCGAAAGTTCGAAATCACTAAGGAACCCTCCGAATAGAATCAGGTTTTCGACATTCTTTGCAGATCGCGTCGTGACAGGTTGTGAGGGACTCCCGATGATTTGGGAGGGGGGATGATCTCGAGTCCACTTTCTAGTGTGTGGAAGAGTGACATAAGCTTGTTGGTTGTTGGATGCGTCGTTCTCATCTTGCACGGCAAAGACCTCTATCGGGTTTCTACTTGATGACCCAGCTTCCAGATCAGTCTGCGGTGCTGCCTCTAACCGGGGCTCACGCACTACCTGAGCATAAGTCCTTTGAGTTGAACTAGGTGAAGGTAGTGGAGCTTCTTCCGGGATAGGTGCAAGAACAGGGTGTGGGGTATGTTCTCGGACGGGTTCCGGTGAGGCAGCGGATGAGGTTTCAGGGGGAGAGACCGCCGATTCTGGTGTCACTGAGTTTGTAGATGTGCTTGAAGAAGGCTCGGTGACGAAGGCATCGGATGTCACTGAAGTAGAGGTTGAACCAGCAGGGGCAGGAACTACAATCGGACCCGTGAGTGTGGGTAGATCATAATCTGCGAGGTCTAAGAAGTCTAAAGCAGAAAAGTTAGTGGAAGAATCTGTGCTCGGTGGTGTGGTGAACAGTTCAGGAAAAGAGGCATTTACATTACTTGGACTTGCAACAGAATAAGTTTCGGTTTCGGAAAAATCAACATTTGAGCTTTCTAGGATGGTTCGGGTCCGTTTGTTGAAAACCCTATAAGCCTTCGAGTTATGTGAGTATCCGATGAAGATAGACTCATCAGACTTGGGTTCAAACTTTCCCAAATCATCCCGGTCGTTTAAAACATAGCATTTACATCCAAAAACTCTAAAGTAATCGATGTTAGGCTTACGCTGTTCGACCATCTCGTAGGCGGTTTTACCGGTCCGCTTAACGATCAAGGTCCGATTCTGCGTGTAGCATGCTGTTGATACTGCTTCAGCCCAAAATGATTGAGGGACACCAGAATGAGCCATCATGGATCTTGCTGCTTCGACCAACGTCCGGTTCTTCCTTTCCACTACCCCATTTTGTTGAGGAGTGCGCACGGATGAGAAGTTGTGAGAGATTCCTACGTCTTCAAGAAAGGATTGCAGCTTTGCATTGCGAAACTCGGTCCCGTTGTCACTTCTCAACTTCTTCACTCGGCGACCCAAGAGAACTTGAATCTGCTTGATGAAGGAAATCATTCGATCGGAAGCGTCAGACTTGGCTCGTAGGAATTCAAGCCAAGTGTACCTAGAGAACTCATCAACGAGAACTAACATGTATTTCTTTCTGGCTAGGCTCTCAGTTCTTGTAGGTCCGCACAGATCCATGTGAATCATGTCAAGGGGACTCTTGCTATTCGTGTCCATCCTTGGTGGATGAGAGCTTTTCGTCATCTTTCCTTGTTCGCAAGCAGGACACAATGTATCCTTGGAAAGGCGAGTCTCCGGTAGTCCCTTGACGAGATTTTTCGAAACCAGCTTGTTCATGTCTTTGAAATTCTGATGGCAGAGTCTTCGATGCCATAACCAACTGTCCTCCTTTGATGCCTTTGCAAGCAAACAGATTGCATTCCTCGGATTAGAAATTACTTCAAACTGTGGGTGTGTCTGAGGGATTGAACGGAAGACGGTGGAGTAAAGATTGCCATTCCTTCGTGCACTAAGGATGACGTTGTTGTCTTCATCATTCACGTCGCTTCCGTATTGAAATTGTTTCACCCAGTATCCGTTGTCGCAGAACTGACTGGAGCTAAACATGTTGTATCCTAACCCCTCGACATATCTTACATCTTTGATGATGTATCTCCCATCCGTAATTTTCCCATAACCCACCATTGGCTTAGGTGTCTTGTCGGCTGTTTTAACATATCCCTCAAACCTTTCAACGTAGTTGAAAAGGAAGGATCTCTGACCAGTCATGTGTCTATATGCGCCGGAATCGAAGTACCACACATGACTGACCTGCAAGACAGACTAAGCTTGTTTAGGGACCCATTGCCAAATGGGTTCCTTTGGGTTAGAGACAGATAAATCAGTCAGTGTAGTCCCCTCTTCGGATTTCTCCTTAGGCGGAGGGGACTTCACTGACGAAGAGGACTTAGCTTTCCCTCTTTTTCTTCCCCTTCTCTTTCGAGATTTGACATTAGATTGTGGAGCATAGAAAGAGTTAGACACACCATAACGCAGGAAATTATCAAACATAAAGCACATGTCATTGCGAAAAGTATTAAAGGCATCGTTTAAGTTGCCATTACAATTAACAGACATGTTCGAATTCATTCCTACACTAGGTGGAGCATAGCCTAAACCCGCACGGCTAGGACTATGCTTCTTAGGGAAAGCAGAAAAAGATTTGTTCCTTCCATGATGATCCTTTCTTGGTGGCTTCACATTCTGGCCACCATCTTTCCTCCTCGCATCTGCATGAAAAACACGGTCTGAGTTAGAGGACGACTTTGTGGGAATGGAGTTGCCACCTTTTCCAGATGATATTTTAGAAAATTTAGGTTTTGTGGAATTGAAAGGTTGATTGGGTTGTAACTGAGAGGTCTCACCCACTTCAAAGGTACTTGAAGGAAAGTCAAGGCTTTTAATGAGCTTGACTGAGTTACGAGCATCGTTAGACTTTGAATGCTTTTTCTGGAGTCCTTTGGGTGTGTGAGGCTTAACTGACTTACCCTTGTCAGTACCAACACATTTTTCACCCTTAGGGTTACTTTTCTCATAAATAGGAGCTCGTGACTCAGTAGGCATCTCAGATTTGACAACAACAGATTTTGGCTTCTTTGGAATAAAGCTTGAGGGATCATCACCTTCATCTAAAAACACCTTCATATCATATTCAATATTTGGATCATGGACAGTCTTGGGTTCGGCTATCCTGTGGTGTGAATTAGGGGGTTCATCATCATCTGAGTCTATGGTACAATGGTTCTCAAGATCTATAACAGGTTTGGGTTGGAGATTGGCTATCGGATGGTTAGGGATTGGAGCAGTCTTATCATCAACTGAGTCTGAACAGTAAAGGTTTTCAAGATTCATAACTTTCCTTTTCAAAATGGAGTTAGACACAAGTTGGTTGTTTAAAGATCGACGATACATTATCCTTTCATCATGATCAAGTTCTTTTAAAAGTTCAAAATGGATATCTAGGAGAAGGTATCGAGTTTGAAGATCCGCAACCTTGATTTGGAAATCAGTAAAAGCCGAGGTTGCGGTCTCACACTCTGAAGAAAGCCTAATTCTCTCGGCATTGGCCTCAAGCAAGTCTTTTTCCAGAGTGCGAACCAAGGTGTCTTTCTCCGAAAGAATTACTTTCAGATTCAAGATCTGATGTTGACATGCATCCAAGTCGATGGCTTTTAACCTAAGAGCAAACACCTCCTTTTCTAGCCTGCCTAGGTCGGGACTCTTAGTTGCGGAAGTATCCTCGGGTGGGATAACTAAGGTCTCCTCTGAAAACTCCATTTCCCTAGAATCATAGCTTAAGTTCAGGTCTGTATAGTTGATGGGGGGCATTCCTACTCTAGGGGTTCTGGCCTTAATGCCTTCCCATGTAGGTTCAGAGTTGGTCGGATCACTAGCCGGAACAAAGATTGGTCTATTAGGAGGTGGGCTAGTGGGTGGACTGTTGGAGGTACTGTTCGTTGGACTGGTGGTTCTAGTTATGGTCTCACCGTTTATAACTTCGGTGTACGTGACAGTCTGCCTAACGAATTCCTCGGTCACATGTCTTCCTACTAGGGCAGGTTTGGGCTTGGAGGCAGCCATATCCTCAAAATTGTATAGATGAGAAGGTGCTTTATCTAAAACATGGTTTTCAGATAGACCTAGGCCGGGTTTGGCTTTATAAAAAGGATTCTTTTTGGCATGCTGAGTGAGGATACTTAAAGTCTGTTCAGATTGTCCTCTTTTGAAATTGTTGTCCTCAAGCTCTTGGATTTTTGAAAACAACCGAGTTCTTTCTTCTGAAAGTAACTGGAATTTAATGTTGAGCTCCCCATGATCACTGTTAAGTTCTTCATGGGCTTTTTGAAGACAACCAAGTTTGTTTGCTAAATTGGACTCTCTAATGCCAGACTCAAGTGACTCACGATTATAAACTATGGTCAAATCCTCGAGAGAGCTTTTGTAAATTGCACTGTCGATTCTAAATTTCGTGACGAGAGTCCTCTCCGATTGGAGACATCTTTCTAATTCACAAATTTTAGATTCCAACATTGCCACAGTATCAGTTATATCTGGAATAGAGGATACCTCAGACGGATCAATGTCTTGATAAGTGCTTGGTCCAACGGCTGATCCCTCGAAGTCAGCCATCAAGCATAGACCCTTCACCAAATGATCATCCTCGTCTGAGCTCTCCTCTTCACAAACCCAGTTCTCTTCATCAACCAACAAAGCAACCCCTTTTTCCTTCTTCCTCATCAACGCGACCTTCCTCTCAAAGTACGCGGCATCCTTGTACTTGACGGAGCAATCTCTAGCGTAGTGTCCCAACTTACCACACTTGTAGCAAGTGGTAGTGGGACTAGCGGCTTGTTGAGGAGCGGGGTTCTGGGTTATGGGAATCTGGGGATGATTTGACCGTTGAATTCCTTGTTCAGCTTGAATTTGTTGATCTTCCCTTTGAACTTGCCTGGAACTGTTTCCCCTGGAATCGCCTCCGTTGTAGTTACTTTTCCCGTGATCCATTCTCTCATCTGACCTTCGATCACCTCTATTCTGCTCATACCCATAGCCTGGTCCTTGATCTAGCCTTCCACTCTCATGTCTTCCTCCATACCCGCTCTCATATCCCAGACGATTGATATACCCAAACTCAGGAGTATATTGCCTCAAGCTGCTTTGGTAGTTGATGTCTGAGACCTGACCTCTCCAATCTCCTTGATTCCCTGGGCCTCCTTGATAGTCTAGGTATGTGTTGTCTCTTCTGGGCTGATCTCTGTATCTGCCTTGATCTTCCCTGTACCTCCCTTGGTTGTTGCGACAACTTCCCTGATCGTATGCCTGGATCCCCCCTTGTTGATAGCTTCCTCTTCCTGAATTTCCGTACTAAGCTCTATCTGGCTGGTAATGACCTCCCCTTCCTTGCCCCATTCTTCCTCCACTAGAAAATCCTGATCCCTGTGGTCGGTTGTATCCACGGTTTGCATTCAGTCGTAGTACACTGTGTGAGATGAGGGCAAGGGACTCATTCACATGGAAGAGTTCTTCATCTGAAATGGAAATAATCACAGGTTCATCGGGATGTTGGATGCTTGTGCCATAGTTCGAGTTGAACTCTTGATTGTATTCCTCTTGATGATACTGGGGAGAAATATTGTTGTATGGCATTGGTTGGATAGGTGCTGAGCTTGGTCCTCCGAAGGGCATGGCGGACAGTGCCAGAGGATCAACTGCTTTCTTGGTTCTTCCACCGGTGATGAATTCTTCGTGTTGAACCATCATGCTGAATAAGTCATGCAGACCCATAATTCCCAGATTCCGGCTTAACTGAATGTTGATTGCTAAATTTTGCCATTCCGTCGTGAGATTCTTCAGAAACTTAACATTCACTTCGTACTTCCTTTTCTCAACCCCGAGCCGTCTCAGATCATTGACGAAGGCATTCAGTCTTTGATAAGACTCTGTGAGGGATTCGTTTTCCCTGGCCTTGAAGCCTTCGTAGGCATTAAGCGCGCTTTCTTTCTGACTCTCCAAAGCAGTATCACCTCCTTGCATTTGTTGCTCAATTTCCAACCAGACGTCTCGCGCGTTGGTTAGACTGTCAACTCTTGCGTACATGTCGTTTGGGAGAGCCATGATCAATAGGGTAAGTGCACGCTTGTCGATGAGATGTCGGGCCCCCTGTTCTGGGTTGTACATGTCGATAGGCTTCTCAACCACGTATGCCGGTAGTTCGGGACAAGTATCGGTTCTAGGGACTGCAGCAACAGTGACGGTCGGTCTGATAGGCCCTTCGCGGATGGACTTCATCAGATTCTCATCTAACAGATCAAGGAAGTGTATCATTCTTCGTTTCCACTGTTGATACTCGCCCATCACCAGGACGGGAGGGCGAGATTCGGATCCGATTCCGATGATCTCTTTAGACATTTCTCACTCACTTAGAGGATCTCCTCGTATGACTCACTTGGCTTAAAAGAAAGGTTTTGGAAAAACAGGTATTTTGAGCGCCTCGGGACACAAATAGCTTCGAGATTTAAAATGTTTTGAAAAGTAGCTAGGTGTCGAATTCGGGGAACAATTTTGCAAGAGTTCTGGCTCGAAGAGGCGAAATCCGATCTGGAAACTGACATTTTCCGAATCGGATTTGGCTCAAAATTGGTGGATGCGGAAAAACACGTTTTCCGATTCGAAAAATGGTATTTTCCGATTCGGAAAATGCTGAATTCGGAAAAAGGCAACTAGGATTCGGAAAATGATATTTCAAGGAGCAAAACCCCAAATCAGAAGCCCGTTCTCCGATTCGGAAAACAATGTTTTCCGATTCGGAAAAGGGGTATTTTCCGATTCGGAGAAAGTACAATTTCCGATTCGGAAAATTTGAACTGAAAATTCAGTTCTCGTTTTCCGATTCGGAAAACCTGCACAGAAACTCCGAAAAATCACTCAAAATCACTCAAAATCACTAAAAAACACTTAAAAAATAAGTGTTAAGACCCCCAATTTGTAGGAAAATAGTTAGAAAACAGTGGGGAATCACTTAACACTTATATACACCCTTTTAAAACCCCTTTTTGGATTAAAAACCCAAAAAGTTTAGAAAACCCAACTTTAAAAAAAACTTGAAAAACCCTTTTTAAACAATCAAAACAGCCAAGGAATCAACAAGTTAATGCTCTGATACCAATTGTTGTCCCAATAATCAAGAAAGAAGAGTAGAAATGGATTGAAATCTAACAAACATGATGAACACCAAGCTTTTAATAAGCATCAATGGAGGTATTTGATATATTGCAATAAAGGTAAACAACCAAGGATTAAGCATTCATTCCAAAACCCTAAACATCTCTTTCCTTATATAGGAAAGAGGCAAAAACAAAGATGTTCACAAATGGCCCCCGAGGTTCCAAACCTCCAAACAAGGGCTTACAAAAAGTAATTGTTCAAACAAACTAACTGATGACTAACTAGAAAGCAATAAGGATAGAGTTTTCTGACTCTTCACAATAAAGAGGTCCAACAGCTTTTAGTACATTCGATCGTGTTGTGGATGAGTTTCATAGTAGTTTGGGTCTAAAGGCGGTGGAATCTTTGATATGTGCTCAAGATTGGTTGAGGGTGTCAACAATATGTATTGACATTGAACAATATTTGGAAAATGTGCACAAATATGAAGAAGGTAATTTGCTTATTTATTTCTTCTTTTTTTAGACATTTTTTTGCATCATATTTAACATTCCAATTTGTGCTCTTTTGTTATCTTAATTTCAGAAATCGGTCGTAGTGATCTAGATGAGACTTTTGTTAGCCTCAACTAATTTTCTTTTTGAGGTAATCTTCTAATTTATATTTTGATGTTTTACAATCTTGCTTCTTTAGTCCTAATTTGTATGTTCTATTAACTTTTTTCTTGGTGTCTTAAGAGCAACCGCATCGGTGATAAACTAAATGGGTTTACAAACCTTTTGCTGCCAAACCACAAGGTTGTGGTGTATTGGTTTAGGCCTGTGGGGGAAGTGGCTAGTTAACCCTTCTACCCCAGGTTCGAATCTAGGCGCTTCCAGATTGTGGCCACCGGGGATTAACTCGGGGCAGCATGTTTTAGCTGTCGGTGAACCTTGCCGGGTTTAGTCGGGGCAAAGCCTCGGATACCCTTCAAAAAAAACCTTTTGCTGCCACATAGTATATGCCATTGGGAAAGAAGTGGTTTGTGCCACCTTGGAAGAACCATTCCACAATTTGGAACCGGTGTATGAGGAATTGAGGTGGGACCCCCCACTACTTCAACCCACTTTCTTATATTCAATACATATAAATTAAATGTGTAAAATTCGATTATACTTGTTTTATTTAATATATATATATATAGTTAATTAGTTAATATATTTAATTTTTTTCCTATACAAATTAATTACATTTACCTACCAAATTAAATACCATCCATCAATTTTACCTATAAAAAAATACTTACCTTCACCACTTTGAACCACTCTTTCAACATTTCACTCTCTAAATTTTTACACTCTAAATACGGATCCAAATAATTACACGAATTTGTTAAACTCGTCCACGAGTGATACGAGTTCACCAAATACAACGACCAGGCAGGTACAACCATTTCCATTTCCGCCATTTTACGCACAAGCTCAAGATTTTATTCACGGTACAACGAATGTTAGTCATGTTTTATTTCCGTCAAACACACAATATTCAACATTTACACCTAATATGCATATATTTTCATCACAACCCACACCAAATGACATTTCTAAAATTTCGTCGTTTTCAACCCAAGAAAGTTTGGAAAACAAAAATCTGGATAAAACAAACTGGAGTCACAAGGAAGATGAAATGATGATTAGTGCATATCTCACTATTTCCAATGATAGTGTGGTCGGGAACAATCAACACAACAAAGATTTTTGGAAAAGAATTGTAGGGTACTATAATGCCTATCGCAAACTTTTTATGGAAAGAAAACCAACTGTTTTGAAATCTCATTACTATAGGATAATTACTCGAGTAAATCAGTTCAATCAAATTTTTATTCGTTTAAAAAATGAACATCATAGTGGATGGTCTGATGATCAATTTATTGAAAATGTCGTGAACTTTACCATTCGAAACACGATCATCAGTTTAAATATGAGCATGTGTGGAGAATGGTTAAGGATCAACCAAAATGGATAGGTGGAAACGTCATTAATCTTTCAGGAAAAAGAGCGAAGACCTCGGCATGGGGTACTTACACATCATCAACGGACACTCATCCAAGCATCAATACCAATGATATTGAAGTACAAGTTCGACCAATTGGAACAAAAGCGGCCAAGAGGAAAGGAAAAGAAAACTCACATGATAGAGTTCAATCCATTCAAGAAGAACTGAAGAATATATGCATGCACCATTCGACATTCAAAATTGGAGGCCATTAGAGAGGAGTTAAAAGACCTAAATGAAAACCTCAAGATCAACATCCAAGCAAAATAAGAGAAATGAAAAAGAGATGATTTACTCGTCCTTACACAGAATACCAATCAAATGACACCACAACAATTATCCATCCATAACATGTTGTGTGCCGATGTCAAAGCAAAATATGTGTTGATCCAGCTCCTCTATGACTTGATAAAAATATCAACGATTCTTAATCTAATAACTGAAAATACTTAGCACTGCTATGATGAGTTGAATAGTTCAGCGAGCTTGTCTCGCTGATAGTTTGAACATTAGCAATCGCTGATTATCTGACTCCGTTCAGTAATAGTGAGAGCCGACATCAGCTAAGTATCCTTTGAAGACAAATAGTCATGTCACTATGAAACTATCAGCACCATCTATTGATGCAAGCTGATGATAGAGTCAGCAATGCTTATGATCTGAAGTTGATATCAGTGGTAGCTAGATGACTACCCTAACATGACGTTCCAAAAAGAACAAGTCACAGTGCCTCCCTGATCCTTTCCAAGGATCAGCGACCCTAAGGCCTGATCAGTGACTTGTACTTTAAGAATACCATATTTGTCTTCCTGTCCTATACGCACAAAAAGGATTTGATTTGCCTTTCTGACAATAGTACAAAAGGGGATGTATCTTTACTGTTCCCTCCATACTTATCACCCATAAGGCAACTGTTTACCATAGGCCATGACCCTACCAAGCATGGGCATTATTTTATTGTACAATAGTACAGCATACCCAACCTTTACATGACACGTGTCAAGTTGGGGATGGCATGCATTTAATGCATGGGGTATAAATATGAACGTTGGGTTGTTCTTCAAACCACCTTGTTCCATCTTTTATACCCCAAATCCTTTCACTCCCTCTCAATTCTTCTAAGTTCTTTCTATCTCTTCTTTACTTGCTTTGTGCATAAGCAAAAGCTTAGTGTCTATATTCAAAGATTGTTTTAGGTCTTGACATAGTCTTGATCTTAATCATCAAACAATCTAATTATAATCTATACAAAGACTTCATAGGAGTCATAGATTAAGATATAGAAGAAACTGTGTTGATTGTATTCAACCCCCCCCCCTTCTACAATACAAAATACTATAATCTATCTTATTGGCCATCCTAAAGGGACCAACAAGTAATCTTAAACCTGAAAGATGATAAGTATTCTTTATACTTATCATTAAATTTGAAAGTCTTTCATCTTTCTTTTTCCTTTTTTTATATCTGCAAATTTAACTCTACTTCTTTGTATATGTAGATTCCATGGCTTCTACTTCTGATCTCAACACCGTCTCCATCGACACCAGTGGCTGGAACACTGTCTGTGAACCAAACGCTACTGCTGAAAACCCCTCTGCTGCAACTAATGTCGTCCCTACTACTGATGACGACGTGGTGATCCAAGAAAATATCACCTCCAAAGACTCCAGCGAGGATCTCCTCCTCGATGAAGATAAGGCTGAGGAAGAGGATACCATCTCCGGAACTGACGGACTGAATGCTATCCTCTCTATCACGTGGAACTCGAACAACTTCCTTCCACTGATAGATCTTCCTAAGGGCAGAGAGTATCTCACTGATGCAAGAGACTTCTTGCTCAGTTGCCCCTGAAGACATTCACATTTGATTTTTCCTTGAGCACAACCTGAGCACATTTGATCGGGTTCAAACTTGATCATTGGAATGCCAGATACTAACCTTTCTTTGACCAGTCTGTCAAGATATCTGTAATTCAAATGAGAAAGTCGACGATGCCAAAGTAAAGATTGATGAGATGACTTCTTAGTGATAAGACACTGTGATTTCTTTGCAAGCATATGTCGAAGTTTGATCGTATAGAGATTAGTTTTCCGAGTGCCAACTAATAATTCTCTACCCCATTCAGTTCTGACAGCACATCGACGTTTATTAAAATTTACCTCTAAATCTTTATCACAAAATTTGCCAATACTGAATAGGTTATGATTCTAACCTTCGACATGTGCTACATTATTGATTGTAATATCCTTACACACAATATCTCCATGACCCACAACTGGTGACAGTTCATTATTGCCAAATTTGACTGAGCCTCCATATTCTTCTCTGTAATTAGACAGAAGCTCTTTCCTCCCAGTCATATGTTTGGAACACCCAGAATCGAGGTACCATTTATGACTGGCCTGCAATGAGGAAATCAGATGGATTTAGGAACCCATTTTAAAATGGGTCCACTCCGTGTATTACTCTTAAAAGTACAAGCTATTGAATCCCAGTAATACTTTGTTCCTCTAAGCATATTAAAAACATGATATGGAACATATGTAGGAACAGAAGAACGAAGAGTAGTAAAGAAATTAGATTTAGTATGATGTATATTCTGTGAGGAACGTGAAGCATGAGAAACTGAAGAAACAGATGTAGACCTTTTATTCATAGAATTGAATTTTGAAGGTACATTATTTTTAGAATTCAGTTTGTTTCCCACACTAAACTTGCTAGTTGCATATTTCATACTAAAATCTAATTTCTTAACATTTCTCTTCGTTGACCTCTTCTTTCTGGACTTCTCAAGGCTCACACTGTTTGAACTTCCTGTAGATGGATTAGTACAGATATCAAAAGATTTCAACTTAGGTTGCACAGTTGGAATGACTTGTTCAGTTTCCTCAGGAAACACCATGTTCGGATTTTGCTTTTTCAAATCAATGTGATGCTGAAATTTCCGTAACATAGATTTTACTCCCTGAGAGAACTGAACATTGTTGATGTATGCATGAGTGACTGGAGTATGAGCAATCTTTTGGTTTTTCCCAGCATAGTGATGACCTTCTTCATATATGGACAGTCTTTCAACTAGTCTATCATAGTTCTTTGTTAAGGTTACACATTTGCTGTTCCAAAATATTGTATCACACTTTTGACGAGAAAGTTCTGTCTTTAACTGTTTAATTGTGTTTTGAAAACTTTGCTTTTCCTTGTCATGTTTCTTTTCTAAATAAGAGATTTCATCATGAAAATGACAAACTTTTGATCTTGTTGCTAAGTACACGGGTTCAGACTTTTCAAGAGATAGCTTCTTTGATTCCTGTGAAGATTCACCCAATTCACTACCACTTTTTGACAAATCAATTGAAGATAAACCATTTGTCGGTGTTGTTGAAGATGATGGAGCAGAAGATATTTCATCAATTATGGGTTGTTTTGAATTAACAGAATCAAAATCATAAGGAACCTCAACATCATCAGTTGACATTGCTGAGGGTTCTTTGTATTCAAAATAACCTTTATTATTAACAACACGAACAACTTTTTCCTGCTCATCATCAACACCCTCTTTCAGATTTTGGTTTATCCCAGAATTATCTTGAGAAGAATTTCTGGTTTCTACTGATGTTGAGACATTACAAATTAAATCATTTAGAATTTCTGACACCAGTGAAATTGGTTCAGAATCAACATCAGTAGTATTCCAATGAAGAAAATTCTTTGACTTAGTTAAGAGATTTGAGTTCTGAATTTTCAAATCTTCAATTTGTTTCTCAAGCTCTGAAACTTTACATTCCAACTCCTTGGTTGATATGTATGGTTTCACAATATTGTTTGATGATTCTGGGTAAACAAAAAATACTGGATCATCCTTGAGAGAATTGGATTTAATCTTCGGAGTGTCATCATTATACACAAACTTGACCCTATGATATTTAGAATCATGATACAGAGGATCATGTAGTTTCATATGTTGCATCTCTGAAAATTCTTCCTTCATTTGAAAACCTTTTAATGAAGGAAACCTCTTACTCATTAACATGCTTGTAAGGTCATAAAATGCTGCATTTTCTTTAAGAGCTTTTTGCAAATGATTTGGATTTTTAACTCCAAGGGTCTTTTTCAAATAATTTGGATTTGTATATCCAAGACCTTCTTTGGAGTAATAATCTCTAAACTCAACTTGTTTATTCAAGAAAATTGTATGCTCAGTTTGACCTATCTTATGAAGTTTAAGATCAAGATCTGAAATCATCTTATTTAGCTTAGAAACATTTTCTTTTTCCACATTTAAGCTGATGGTTAGAAAATCAATTTCCAGCTTTTGTGACTTATGTTCAGCTCGAATTGTCTCAAACTCATTTACTGATTGTTGCAATTTTGCACATTGAGAACTTAATTGTTCTTTTTGTTGCAACAAATCAGTAATTTCGTTAGTTTGTTTTGAAATGACAAGTTCGAGTTCTTTATTCTTGTTATGAATCAATGTTGTCACCTCAAGCATTTTTCTATTATGATCATCAAGAGAGACAGAACGTACCGTTGAAGTTTCTCCTTCACTCTCTATTTCTTCATCAGATTCTGATTCTTCCTCCACTAAGCCCATAAAACACATCTGCGCTTGATCATCATTGTCAGAATAATCCAACCATTCTTCATCATCAGCCATCAACACCAATCCTTGTTCTTGCTTCTCTGCTAGTTCCAACTTCTTCCTCAGCAGTTCCACTTTCGACATCTTAGTAGTACACCCTTTAGCAATATGACCTGTCTTTCCACACTTATAACATGTAATACCAGCTTGGCCTTTCTTTTCCTTTGTTTTCTCTGGAGTATCTTTGACAACCTCCTCTTTCTTTGTTGCATATCTGTCAACATACTGATTTTCAACCCGAGGAGGATATCCTTGTGAACTTTGCATGTAGTTTCTGTTAAAACCTCGTCCACCTCTTGTAGAAAACCTTATGTTGTTTGATCCAGATCTATTATAATACGTCTTCCTATAAGCCTCAGTTAGACTCAATAAGCTTTGCAACATTTGATCTCTTTCATCTTCATCATATTCATCCGCATCCTCTTCTTCCTCATCTTCAAATACTTCCAACACTTTAGCTTTCCCTTTTCTTACTTTCTTCTTTGCTTTCTCCTTTTCAGCAAGCAATGCCATAGAATCAGCTTCAGACTTTTCTTTCTTCTTTCTTTCAGCAGCAATTTCGTTCACTTCTTCCTCGAACAATAACAGATTCTCATACACCTCATAAACTTTCAACTCATTTAAAACTTTGTGTTGCTTCACAAATGTTGAAAATTGCTTCCAGTCTGAAGATAAATTGTTGATGAACTTCACAATGTAATCCATTTCTGATCGAATGATATTATTTTTCTTCATATCATTCATCAGTTCTACAAACCTGTCATAAGTCTCTTCTAGTGTTTCATCCTCCTTCATTCTGAAATTTTCATACCTATCCATCAAATTAGTTACCCTCATTTGATTTCCGACCTTGGAACCCATCATTCTCTTTTGTAG
The DNA here is from genome assembly GCA_030169165.1 of Centaurea solstitialis. Taxonomy (NCBI): domain Eukaryota; kingdom Viridiplantae; phylum Streptophyta; class Magnoliopsida; order Asterales; family Asteraceae; genus Centaurea; species Centaurea solstitialis. The sequence continues at coordinate 58,999,837 of CM058043.1, forward strand.
CTGATCCCAAATAGACTTTGCTGACTCATCATAACTATCTAACTTGCGAAAGATTTCATTCGGGATTGCTTGAATTAGACAGTTTTGAGCTTCAACATCTATCATAAACCTTTCTCTTTCAGCCACATCCATCTCTGAAAAATCTTTTGGCACTTGTCTTCCATCAAGTGTGGTAACTGGGATAGGATGAGGTCCATGTAAAATCGAATGAAGAATTTTATCTCCATCTTTCTTTCTCCTAATGTATAGCTTGGATCGCGAGACCCATAATTCATACTCATCTTTGAATAGCACTGGTGCTTTGGTCTCTGATCCCATTGACATATCATCTCTTCGATTTGCAAGACTCATCTTTAAAACGGATCTTTGTTACTGATTTTATGAGAAATATCAGTTTCGAGAATGTTTGAAGAATTCCAACTTTATAACTCGAGATACAAAATTCTACTCGAGATGCACAACTGACTTGGCTCGAGACAAATCACTACTTGTCACTTGTCACTATATGGCTCGAGACACACCTTGGTCTTGGCTCGAGACACAAACACAACTATGCTCGAGATATAGCTCGAGATACAACTCGAGATATGATCTGTACTCTGCTCGAAACACACTCACTTGCTCGAGATACTCAACTCGAGTCAAATCTAATACTGCTCGAGTTACTTGATTCGAGCCAAAAACTCCTTTACTCGAGATATCCAACTCGAGCCAACCACTTCACTCGAGATACTCAACTCGAGCCAACTTTAATGTTGCTCGAGTTACACATCTTCATGCTCGAAATCTACCTACCACCTAACTACCACTCGAGACATATGAAGATCAACTCGAGACATATGAAGATTTACGAACAAAACTCGATTTTCAGCTAATTTCAACAAAAAAATCAAATCTGAACACTTCCAAATGATTCCAAATCACTCCTAATGCATAAAACTTGATAGATTCATGAAATTACATACAATTTCATGAATAATCAAGTAATATGTCTTCAAATTTGCTTCAAAACTCGAATTCTTCAAGTTTTCTCCATTTTCTTCAAATCTTCAACAAATTCTCATGATAGATCTTCATACAATCAGCAAATCCAGCTCTGATACCACTTGTAAGTGCAAGATGAATCAATCTAGCATGAGAGATAAGAGATCTAGTAGAGAGAGAAAGTAGAGAGAGAAGATGTGAAACTCATATGTCATTGATTATGAAAGACTTAAGATACAAAACAACGCAATGAGGTATTTATACCTCATTCCTAAGAAATAGAAAATGTTCACAATTGGTCCCTCAACTTCTATTATAAATCTAACACTAACAACAGCCTTCACTATCAACCATCCTCCATGCCGAAAGCTTCTCAGCGCTTTATGGTAGACAGCCGAAGTGGTTCCGCTGAAAAATCGCAAAGGAAAAACTGTTGAATTCATCAAGTGCAGTCTTCCTATCAGTCCCAAAGGCAACGAACCAGGGTCGCTGACCTTCGGCATCGGGAAGCTGCGTGAAGTGCTAGGACTTCCTGTGCTGCCAACCTGCTGCAAGGAGCCCTCCAAGAAAGTCATCACTGACTGGCTTGATTCCTTGGGCATTGACTGGGAGAAGTCTGAAGATGGCGAACCTATCAAGAATGCGTCCTAGGTCAAGAAGAAGTGCGTGAACCCCATTTTCGCCTACATTTGGACGCACTTCATCCAGTTCCTCACTGCCAAGGTAGGCAGCTTTGATCAAGCCTCCTTCAGCTCCACTTTGATGGTTTGGGGAGCCATCACCAACCAACCTGTCGACTATGCCAAAAGCATCTGGGATGACATGGTTGGTCGCCTCAAGCAAACACCCAGGAAGAAGAATTTGTCTTATCCTAGGTTCTTCTCAGCGATCATCGCTTCTCCACCTGGGTGAACACTATCCTGCTACAACCAAGGGACTATCCCACTCAACCATCGGGACAAAGGCCCTGGATCACGACTCTAGCAACATCAACGTCTCGCTGAAAGATGTATTGGTAACAGGAGATGTTGATATTGCTATTGTTGCTGATATTCCTTGCTGCTCCCTCTCAGAAGAAAGCAGCAGCTAAAAAGAAGGACCCGCGCTGAAGCTGAATTTCAAGCGCCCTTCTTCCTTCTCTCCTCCCAAGTCCAAAAACGCCAAGTTGGATTCTCAGCAGGCTCCCAAGCCACAGAAAGAAAAATCAATGGGTATGTTTCACTCGAGCACTTCACTTCCTTCGGACACTTCACACCCTCCGGTCGTCTCTGAAGCTGAACTCCAAGAGATTGCTTCTAAAAAGGCAGCTCTTGAAGCCGCGGCTGCGAAGAAGGCTGAAGACTATCAGCAGAAGCACGATGAACAAGTGCTGGAAGTGAAAAAGGCTCAAGCTAATGCTCTGGCTTCTGTTGTCTTACCCAAAGCTGAGACGAAGTCACTGAAGGAAGCCTCCTCCTCTTCCCCGGACCTAGGGATGTTCCTCTCCATCCCTGCCCTAGGCTCTATCAACGGGAAGATGGATATTCTTGCTAAGGCCTCTAGGGTCTTAGCCAACTCGATGGACGAGTTAAGGGACCACCTTCTCCCTGAGATTCAAGTCTTAGTGAAAAAGGGGCCCGATACGCTGCCCTCCTTCCAATCGGAGGTCAATCGGCACCTGGATGCCCAGGATCAGGCTATCAAGGCCATACAAGATCAGCTCAAGGATCTTAAAGCCCAGGTCACTGCCATCCCTCCTCCTCCTGCTCCTACCGCACCAAGCTTCACGGACAGGGATTGTAGCCTGCTTGAATCAGTGGCTGCATCCCTGATCTATCAGTCCAGGGTGCAAACTGGTATGGCGTCCCTCCTCACTCGCTGCATGTCAGCTTCAGCACAGGGTATTGAATCTGAGGGGGAGGATCCAAGAAGCAGCCCCCTTGAGCACGCCATAGGAGATGAAGAATTCCTCATCAACGCTGAAGATGCCAACATCTCAGGGGGAGAAAACCAAGCTACGTCGTCTTCTCTTCTCCCTCTCCCTGAGATTATTTCTAAACCAATTGAAACTCCTTCTCCTAAACCTATTGAAACCCCTATCTCTAAACAAGCTGAAATCCTTTCTCTTAAAAACACCATTCAAATTTCCTCCTCCACAACATCTTCTTCTAATGAAGGTGTTTTCTCTTTACCCCTCGAACCCATTCCTATATCAGCCATCCATCCCTTATTCCTTATGAACCACCTTCTTCCAAACCACCTTCTCCCAAACCTGTAATTCCTATCTCATCATCTAAGGAATCTTTTGAAACCTCCTCAGATGAATCAGATGAAGATTCTGACAACTCCTCTCCTAACTTCAATAATGAAAATTACAGGGATGCGAAGTTGCAGGAGGTCGTCTCTCATCTTGAGAGTACGAGAATAAAGATCCCTCCAGGGATCTCTGCTGAAGAGCTAAGGAAGCATGAGCTGGCCCAGAAGCTGCTCGAGGACGCAAAGATGGATGCTATGGCAGCTCAACAACTCGCTAAAGAGTTTGTCAGAGAGGATCCCGAAATAAATGCTGACTCAATCCGAGCTCAGCAGGCAGCCCTTAGAGTTTTTGAGAAGATAAGGGATCAGAGGGAGCTTACTGCTGAAGAAGCGGATTCAAACTGGTTCCTAGAGAAGATCAATAAAAGAAGAAGACCGGGGAAGATTACCTGTAACACCCCAAATCCCAACAGATACATAAACATGCAATAAAGATATCCCAGTGATCTAAAATAGGGGAAGTAATATAAATACTAAATTAAAAGGGAACATGTCTAAGTTGCACGTGGAACAACCCTCCACGGCTGAGATAATAATTTTAGGTATCTAGAGTGCGTAAAAGAAATAAACCAAGGCCGACTCAATCTAGACATCAGACCTTATCCTTGCCCTTCTCTCTCCCACGGGCTAGTCCAGTAACAGATAAGAAAGAAAAGAATTTGGAAAGCGAGGGTTAGACCATAAAGTCTAGTGAATTCCCCAAACAATAAATAAAACAGTTCCGACCCGCTGGCCGTAATTCAAATCAAAAACCACTGAATATGTGCAGACAAAGAAAACACAGTCCAGGCCCAGTCCAGGTCACCTGACAATAACTCCCAAGGGACGTAGTCCCGAGCTACCCCCAAGTGGCGGATCAGACCAAATGGTAAACTCCCAAGGAATGCGAGGTTCCAAGGTACCCAATGTCCATATAGTGCAACAAATCAGTCAAATCATCAAGTCATTACCATTTTAAGCATGCTTTAAATGTAATATCATTTCATGTTATTTATCAATCAATCAGAAATGTCCCACAATTCAAAACAGTTTGCAGATTCGAATGACAGTAAAACAGTCCATTCATTTTAGGTAAGGGAACTCACCTGAGCAAATTCTCACTGTCCTGCCGTAGACCTCGTCTAACGTGCCTGTATAAGTTCTAAAGCATTAATAACCGTGTTTACACACTCCTCTAACTAAGACATCCCTAGGCAGACTTAGCACGGGGGTTCCTCAACTCCGGTTCGGAAAACACCAAACTCCGATTCGGGAAACCTCAACTCCGAATTCCGACTTGGAAAAGAAACGAGGTCAGCATAACGACTAGGCCAGCCCAATTCCCGATTCGGAAATCAAGTTTCCAATTCGGGAAAGGCACTTGAGATATTTAAACATGTTTCATAAAAACCGACCCGGAACACACAAAATCCGATTTGTGAAACATGGTATTCCGATTCGGAAAACATGTTTCCCGATTCGGAAAACATGAATCCCGATTCAGGATTCGAACTCGGGAAACCGAGCAGATTCGGAAAAAGCTTTAAATCTTGATGAAAACTGACCCAATTGAATCCAAAGCAATTCTAGAAGATCACTAAACCATTCCTATGTCAACCTAGATAAGTTGTACACAAAATAACATCGAGATCTTACCTCCGCGATGATTTTCCGACCTCGAAATGGTGAAAATAGCTCCAACTTGCTTCTCCAAAAACACACACACTAAGCACACGTTAATATGGCTTCCCAAAATGGCAAAAACCCTAGGTTTTGCCTATATATAGTATGGGCTAGAGGGCTAAGCCCATACCATTTATGGTATAAGCCCAACTGTCAAACATAATTAAAAAGAGTCGCATTTCACCCCTCACTCTTAAAGATCTTATCAAAATGGTCATACTTAATGAGTGACTAACCTTATGGCTAACTTTAAAACGCCGGTTGTTACATTACCTCGGTAAAGCTGAATAAAACCAGCACTAAGAAGAACGCCCCCTCGTACGTAAGAATCACAGTTCTTAGGGGGGATGATAGAGATATCACACACTCACTGAGAACCTTAGAGGATTACGGACTGACCGAGTGGTATGAACTTCTTAGATGTCTGAAGAAATCAAGATCTTAGGCCAGACCTCAGGTGGAGGAACTACTTGGCAATCTTGTCAAAAGAGTTCAAAACTTCAAATTCAACCAACTCCCTGAGGTCCAGCAAGCTGCTCTCGCTGCATCAAGATCCAGACCTTCTACTTCTCAGCCATCTACATCAAGCCGTGGTGTCTCTGGCCCACGTTTTGTCCCTGCTGGTCCTTCCTCCGGTCTTCCTTATCACTATGCTGACACTTTGGGACTGAACCTGAATCTCCCTGAAGGACCCCCTCTCTATGAAGGTTGTGTCTTGAAAGAACCTGAGTATGGGTTGTTCTTCCGAGATAGGTTCAACAATCTCATATTTCAAAGATTCAGCAAGATTCCCATCTCTCCCACATTGCATCTAATAAATGTCTTGGTCTATGCTACAAACTCTGATCAAGACTCAAAAGAGTTTGCCAAAGGAATGCGAGAAGAATTAAAGAAGAGAAGTTTCGCTGGAGAGGACATAGATAAATTCTACATTAAAGAAGAACCTTTTGGATAACATGTTCTCTCCTTACTTTCAGTGACTTGTAATTTATTTCTATCTGTATTGTAATATTTACTCTGAAATGAAATGAATACAAGTGTTTATCTATCTCTGTTGTCTCCTCATTGAAAAAGATCTCTCTTAATAGTAAAATAATACAAGTACCTCATTGAAAAAAATCTCTCTTAATAGAAATTTTTTAAGTTACTAGAATCAAGACAACCTCCCTGTTGTCTTATCATTGATATTTAGGGGAAGATTGTTGATCCAGCTCCTCTATGACTTGATAAAAATATCAATGATCCTTAATCTAATAACTGAAAATACTTAGCACTACTATGATGAGTTGAATACTTCAACGAGCTTGTCTCGCTGATAGTTTGAACATCAGCAATCGTTGATTATTTTACTCCGTTCAGTAACAGTGAGAGCTGACATCAGCTAAGTATCCTTTGAAGACAAATAGTCATGTCACTATGAAACCATCAGCACCATCTATTGATGCAAGCTGATGATAGAGTCAGCAATGCTTATGATCTGAAGTTGATATCAGTGACAGCTAGCTGACTACCCTAACATGACGTTCCAAAGAGAACAAGTCATAGTGCCTCCCTGATCCTTCCCAAGGATCAGCGACCCTAAGGCCTGATCAGTGACTTGTAATTTAAGAATACTATATTTGTCTACGTGTCCTATATGCACAAAAAGGATTTAATTTGCCTTTCTGACAATAGTACAAAACGGGATGTCTCTTTACTGTTCCCTCCGTACTTATCACCCATAAGGCAACTGTTTACCATAGGCCATGACCCTACCAAGCATGGGCATTATTTTATGGTACAATAGTACAACAGACCCAACCTTTACATGACACGTGTAAAGTTGGGGATGGCATACATTTAATGCATGGGGTATAAATATGAACGTCGGGTTGTTCTTCAAACCACCTTGGTCCATCTTCTATACCCCAAATCCTTTCACTCACTCTCTCAATTCTTCTAAGTTCTTTCTATCTCTTCTTTACTTGCTTTGTGCATAAGCAAAAGCTTAGTGTCTATATTCAAAGATTGTTTTAGGTCTTGACATAGTCTTGATCTTAATCATCAAACAATCTAATTATAATCTATACAAAGACTCCATAGGAGTCATAGATTAAAATATTGAAGAAACTGTGTTGATTGTATTCAACCCCCCCTTCTACAATACAAAGTACTATAATCTATCTTATTGGCCATCCTAAAGGGACCAACAATATGATATTAATTTTTAATTGTTATGACTTTAATAATGTAATTTTTATTTCAGTAATTTAGAATTTTATGACTTTATGATGCGGTAAATATAATATATAAAAAGCGACACAAGTTTCAACCTCTAAAGCCTAACCACAATTACCACATTCACAGGCAAGCGTACCTGATCACGAGTAATATAGTGTAGGAAAGTCCAGGTATCGTATCTACCACTAGGAACGGTCAAGTTATATACACTGATAATCCTAACTAGTTTAATTAATCTAAAGCTATGGGGGGGGGGTTAGGAAAATGGTTTGATTAATTAAAAGACAACTAATTAAACAACTAATTAACTAATAAGCAAAAAGAAGATGAATTAAACTTTATAAGAGAAAACAGTAGTACTTATCATGGTTTAACGACTCCCCGAGTGGATGAGTTAAACTTTGCCAAAGGTATGGTTGTATTGGTTATTGTAGGAATTTAAGTCTGGGACACCCTAACATGCGATGATTACGGTTGTCAACTAGGTTGGTCTTCCTAGTCCTAATACATAAACTGATTGTCAGACAGTCTAGTACCAGTCCCCCAATTCTAATACTATTGCACGGTATTTTACTATCTAGCTGCTCTCGGTCTGAGCTAACCACCTAACACAACTCTATGTGTTACCGAAGTGAAGGTCAAGAAAGGTTGATTAACCTATCGAAGTCTATCTATCTAGGTCAAACAGATACACCCAACCAACGAGTTCAAATATCCATACAATAGGAATCAAACCGGAAGCATAAACCACATTCAACAAACCAATAACAAACCATTAACCAATTAAACCATAAAAACATCAGCCACAAGGTTCATCTACCAGAATAAGTACCACTAATTAAACTACTCACTAAACATTACGAAAACAGCAAACACAGTAATAGAGACAGACATTATACCGACCGTACATCAACAAATGATCGAGAACCAAACTTGTAGCGTATCGGCACAACTCTCTCTCTCTCTCTCACTAATCAACCTAAAATATGAAGAAGGTGTAACTACTAGATGACTAGTGATAGTTGACTGCATATGAAAGATGATAGCTTGATGATTTCTGGACTGAAGGAGGGGATCAATATTGAAAAGGCATTCGGAGCTCGTTTCGCGATCGCGAGGCGGCAGTCTCGCGGCACGAGACACTTAAAACAACCCTATTTTTCCTTTTTTGGCAAGTTCTGGAATCCTCCGTCAATGGTCATTGCCTACTTCGCGGCGCGAGAATCTTCAAACCCAACGCGAAGTTAGTGAAAAGCATGAACATTCTAGAAATTAGTCACTTCGCGGCGCTAAACTCAATAACTCGCGAATGCTAAGAGCCCTCTAAGTTGAGTTTGTCCAATTTCCACGTTTTTTCACCTTTTTTCGTACTTTTCCGTTCCACGGCCTCCAAAACCTACAATAGTGAGAATTAGCCCAAAACGTGAGTAATCAGATCAGAAATGGGATAAATTCAAGCGATTAAGTACGACCAAAACATGTATAATTTTGGTGTTATCAAAATCCCCACACTTAAGCTTTGATTGTCCTCAATCAAAAGACTGAAAGATAAGAAAAATAACGCCAAAATTATCTCCACCCAAGATCATTTAAGAGAACAAAGATTACTCACACAGTCGAACACAAGAACGAGATAAACCAAGCAATCGGATACCAAGATCAACCTTTTACCCTCACAAAGTATGAATGATAATCTAAAGTGTATCTCTCGGGGGTAAAAGTGTATGTATAAGAAGTGATCACACCAATACTCGACTAATCTCCGCATGCATAAGCTTGTCACCAAATCTAATCTCCACCACTAAGAAGTTGTCAACCGTCAAGAGGACTTTAGGGTTGTAATGTTAGGCTAAGGGTAAAGGGTAAGATAAAGGATATATAAGTGACTTAGAATGCAAAAAAAAACTCGAGAAACTCAATCAGTAATGATCCAACACATTTAAGAAAAATCTGACTTTTGGAATTATGCACTTTTTTCGGGATGAGCTTTTTCTTTCCTTCTTTTTCTTTTAGCATCGGCCTAAGCATATTGCTTATTTGTGGCTCGAATTTTTCTTTTCTTTTGCTCATTTTCTTTTCTTTAACATTGACTCTTTTCTTTTGATATTTCTTTCTTTCTAAGCTTTGAGTCACCCTTTCTTTTCTTTTCTTTTCTTTTCTTTTCTTTTCTTTTTCGCTCAAATAAAATCCCTCTTTATTTGTCAGATATGAAAAATATGGATCACAACATCTCAAGTTCTCAAATTTAAGTCACGGCCAAAAGATAGATAAAAAGATATGCTAAGGGATATATGGTAATGTTGGTAGAGAAATGAAAGGCTAAGGCTCAAAATGGTTTCAAGGGTTAAAGTGTTAAAGTTGAACACCTTCAAAAATTTCGGCTAGGCAAATTAAATAACCTTAAGATGAGGTTATCTAACGAAGGCTAAAAGGGTTAGAAACGAAGGCCTCTATCAGTGCAATGGTGATAAATACTTCTCTTATGTGGTCTCGACAAGCATTCAAAGTGACAAGTTTTACCTTGGGTCAAAGTCGGTATTCCTCAGGAAATAAATAATCAATTAGGCTCAATCTCTCAAAGGAATAAGGTGAGGCACTCATGGTAATTGGTATTCAAGGCATCCTTTTACTCAAATAATCTCATTAGTGTTCTTCTATGTAAGCAACTAAGTTCCAAAAACAATTTCAAATTTCGAAAAAAATTTGGGGTCAAGTCTCAAAGCATTCAAAAATTTGAAAAACGACAATTCAAAAAGCACAAAGTGAACCCATTTAGACAGATAAGTCTACATAACCCCCCTCCCCACACTTAAAATTTGCAGTGTCCTCAATGCAACAATCAAAACAATTAAGGAGTAATTGGGAAAAAGAGAAACTTCCCGGGTTATGTGACGTGATCTGATCTGAGAGAGAGTAATCTGGAATCATGCTCGGTGCAAGATCATAAACTACTGTATATATTACCAAAAAGAAAAAGAAAAAGTAAAAAGAACAAAATAAAAATAAAAATAAACCAAACTAAAGTAAACAATTAAAAGCATCATAAACAATCCAAACAAAATAAAAGAAGTTCAACCAAACAAAAGCAGAAATAAAATTGTTCAGACAACCATATCAAATAAGGGATAAAAGAGATAAAGATCAGTAAGGGCCACGAGGTTGGTTGCGCCAATCCTCGAAAGTCGGGAAACCGGGCGGTGTGTCCTCGGAGAACGGCCAAAACGGTGATGGAGCATAAGCGGTGTTCGGCTGAATACCAAAGTGGGAGGCCATTTGGTTCATCACTCCACTTTGCCAATTTGCTTGGTGGAGAGCCTCCATGGTGTTGTACTCCATGCGTTGATGATGACGGTCGTAAGACAATGACATCTCCGAGAGGCGGGTACTCAAATCTTGATAACCCGCGTATGCCGTCCAATCCGCCGATTGTTCTCTCTCATTCACCCCACTTGTGCTACCGGGCTCTTGCGTGCTTCGAGTCGATCTCCTCGTCCCATAAGATTATGGATTCGAAATCCACATATTCCGATCTCCACTAAGCATGTGCTCCACCATTGCGATCCCCATCCCACGGAGTTGGTCCATATCGATCAAACCCATCCCACCGAGGCTAGTCATCGAAGAAATAGCACCACCAGTTAAGATACCAAAGTGCTTGGCAAGGAGGGTGACGTATTGTCCGCCAACCATTCGACTTCCCTCTCGATAACCTGCAAATTAGGAATTTGGTCAGTTTTAGGCATAGGTGGTCCTACAACTACCTTACCTCCTCTCGTGGTGGTAAACACTTCAGCCTGTTCGTCTATTTCCACATGAGGGAATGCTCCCTTGACATCTCGGAGGAACTGGTCTGTGCTCTTATGTATTCCTGCAACAAAGTTTACGAACTCTTGGATTTGTTGTTCGACGTCCGTACTCATCTTTCCTTGTTCTGGTGAAAATTGACGGAACAGTTGTTCGATTATTTCGCTACGTGGCTCAAGTCACGAAATAGGAGTTGACTCCCAAGTACAGGGTTCCGTTGGGTGAGCGTGCCCGTATTTTGTGCATTTGATTGGCGGCTCACCGGATGATGAAATCTCATTTAGCTGCGCCGATTGGCTCTCCTCCTGTATGTCTTCCTCATCAGTGGACCAATCCAGATAGTGTGCCTCCAAATTGTCCAAGAGTTTACGTGCTTCTTTAGCTGTCTTATAAGGAAAGATACCTCCACAAGATGAGTCTAATCTTAATCGAGAATCGTTAGTCAACCCGGCATAAAAAATATTCATCATCTCATCATCATCAATACCATGGTTTGGAAGTGTTAAGAATAAATCCTTATACCTTTCCCAAGCTTTCACAAGGTTGTCTTTTCCTTGTTTAAAGTTTCGAATTTCATCTTTTATTTTATTTACATTGGAAATGGGAAAGTATCCTGACAAAAAGGCAGATATTAAATTGTCCCAGGTCATGATGGATCCTGGGGTTAATCTTTTAAACCAGTCTGTTGCCTTATTTGTCAAAGTAAAGGAAAATATTTGAAGTTTTACCTCATCTTCCTTAGTATTGAATAGATCACAGATGTCCCCGAACGCTTCAAGATGTTGATATGGATTTCTGCTTGGTTCTCCGTCAAATGATATGGTGCCGATCATTTTGATCAGTCCTTTGTTGATCTCCACCATTTCATCATCTGTCTTTTTGATTGCGGATCTCGAGGTGAATTGCACTCTAGATCGCTTTCCCCACATGGGTCGATCGTCTGCCATCCTGACAACTCAACAAACAATTAAAACGTACCTGTTCAAAATAACTAGCAAGGGATGGAATCCCTCACAAGGATCGATTAACAAAACTAATAAAGAATAAAAATCTAACAACTACCGTTCCCCGGCAACGGCGCCAAAACTTGATGCGGTAAATATCATATATAAAAAGCGACACAAGTTTTAACCTCTAAAGCCTAACCACAATTACCACATTCACAGGCAAGCGTACCTGATCGCGAGTAATATAGTGTAGGAAAGTCCAGGTATTGTATCTACCACTAGGAACGGTCAAGTTATATACACTGATAATCCTAACTAGTTTAATTAATCTAAAGCTATGGGGGTGTTTAGGAAAATGGTTTGATTAATTTAAAGACAACTAATTAAACAACTAATTAACTAAGAAGCAAAAAGAAGATGAATTAAACTTTATAAGAGAAAACGGTAGTACTTATCATGGTATAACGACTCCCCGAGTGGATGATTTAAACTTTGCCAAAGGTATGGTTGTATTGGTTATTGTAGGAATTTAAGTCTGGGACACCCTAACATGCGATGATTACGGTTGTCAACTAGGTTGGTCTTCCTTGTTCTAATACATAAACTGATTGTCAGACAGTCTAGTACCAGTCCCACAATTCTATCACTATTGCACGGTATTTTACTATCTAGCTGCTCTCGGTCTGAGCTAACCACCTAACACAACTCTCTGTGTTACCGAAGTGAAGGTCAAGAAAGGTTAATTAACCTATCGAAGTCTATCTATCTAGGTCAAACAGATACACCCAACCAACGAGTTCAAATATCCATACAATACGAATCAAACCGGAACCATAAACCACATTCAACAAACCAATAACAAACCATTAATCAATTAAACCATAAAAACATCATCCACAACGTTCATCTACCACAATAAGTACCACTAATTAAACTACTCAGAAAACATTACGAAAACAGAAAACACAGTAATAGAGACAGACATTATACCGACCGTACAGCAACAGATGATCGAGAACCAAACTTGTAGCGTATCGGCACAACTCTCTCTCTCTCTCTCACTAATCAACCTAAAATATGAAGAAGGTGTAACTACTGGATGACTAGTGATAGTTGACTGCATATGAAAGATGATAGCTTGATGATTTCTGGACTGAAGGAGGGGATCAGTATTGAAAAGGCATTCGGAGCTCGTTTCGCGATCGCGAGGGGGCAGTCTCGTGGCGTGAGACACTTAAAACAACCATATTTTTCTTTTTTTGGCAAGTTCTGGAATCTTCCGTCAAGGGTCATTGCCTACTTCGCGGCGCCAGAATCTTCAAACCCAACGCGAAGTCAGTGAAAAGCATGAACATTCTAGAAATTAGTCACTTCGCGGCGCCAAACTCAATAACTCGCGAACGCTAAGAGCCCTCTGAGTTGAGTTTGTCCAATTTCCACACTTTTTCGCCTTTTTCGTACTTTTCCATTCCACGGCCTCCAAAACCTACAAAAGTGAGAATCAGCCCAAAACGTGAGTAATCAGATCAGAAATGGGTGAGAAATGGGATAAATTCAAGCGATTAAGTACGACCAAAACATGTATAATTTTGGTGTTATCACTTTAGTAATGTAATTTTCATTTCATTGATTTAGAATTTTATGACTTTATTAATGTAAATACACCAACCAACGTCTCTTTCTTTGAATACACCAACCAACTTAAATACAGCAACCAAATTAATACACCAACCAACTTAAATACAACAACCAAATTAATACACCAACCAATTTAGTTTTTTGCATATTCATATGAGTTCATAGAGAAGAAGATTAGTAAGTTTTTTGAATGAACAAAATGACTTATGAGGCGGTAAGATGAGTGTAGTAAATCAGTTATTAATGGAGGAAAAAGAATTAATCAAATGATAGAGAAGAAGAATTAATCAACATGCTTGCAGATGTCATACACAACAAAGGTGAAAGTTCGAATCGTCATCAACGCAAAAAACAAATTTTGCATCGAGCTCGTGAAGATGGGCATGTTCGTCTTTTTAAAGATTATTTCGTAGATAATGTAATATATCCATCTGCTATGTTTAGAACAAGGTTTTGAATGACCAAGGGATTGTTTCTTCGAATTGTTGAAGGTATCTCTAATCATTCGGAGTACATTCAAATGAGGGTTGATGCAACCGGTAGAACCGGACTTTCTCCATTACAAAAATGCACCACCACGATCCGACAATAGGCTTATGGAACACCCGCTGACTATAATGACGAGTACATACGAATCGGCGAAAGTACTGCCATTGAATGTTTTAAAAAAATTGTCGTTATGTTATTGAAGTATTTGGTGGTCAATACCTGAGAAGCCCTACCGCTCATGACGTATAACGTATACTACAATTACATTCTGAACACCATAGATTTTAGGAAGTCTTGATTGTATACATTGGGAATGGAAAAATTGTCCCGTAGGTTGGAAAAGTCAATTTACACGAGGTGATCTTGGGGTGCCAATGATTATGATGGAAGCAGTTGCATCTTAAGACCTATGGAGTTCTTCAATGATATAAATGTCTTAAATGTCTTAAATCAGTCTCCCTAGTTTAATAATGTATTACAAGGTTATGCTCACAAGTACAATTTGTTGTGAATGGAACAGAATATAATAAGGGATATTATGTTGGTGACGGCATATATCCAAAGTGCGCTATGATCTTGATAAGATTTCCGCATCCATCAGACCCTAAAAGTTCAAAGAAATACAAGAGGCGACTAGAAAAGATGTAGAACGAGTTTTTGGAGTTCTTCAATCTCGTTGGGCTATCATACGAGGACCAACAAGATTTTGGCAAATAAAAATAATGAGCGACATCATCTATACATACATCATATTACATAATATGATTATAGAAAACGAAGGGATTTCAGCAATCAATTGGTCAGACGACCATGTAAATCCTCCAATACCTGTATCTCAAGGTTCCGTTCAACAATTTCAACAATACCCTCAAATGAACGTTGAAATACGTGATCGTTCAGTACATCAATCAACTTCGAGCAGATTTGGTCAAACTTATTTGGGAACGATTTGGTGAAGTTTGATGTAGATTTATTAAAAATGTTTTTTAGTATTGGAATTTTTAATTATTATGATCTAATTATTGTACAATTTTCTTTTAATTATTATAATTAAATTTTAATTATTTTCTTTTAATTATAAATAACTAAATTTTAATTATTGTATTTTAATTATAATAACTAAATTCTAACCATTATAGTTTTATTACTATAATTTTATATTATAAAAAATATGAATCGGTTCATGATTGGGAGTAAATGGTTTATGAAATGTGTAGGATAGAGAAATCTGATGTGGCAGAGAGAGAAAGCTGATGTAGCAGAGTCATGAACCTCTGAAAAGATTCATGACTGCGGATGCTCTAATTGTTAGGTGTTTGATGACTTGACATGAAGTATTATCAAAGTTATTGTCTCAAGATTCAAGACTCAAGACTCGTCTTTTATTTTGCAATCTTTTGTTTTTATTATTAAAAACTTGGCGTGTAGTTTATATTGGATTATTACATTTTTAAGTTGGTACTTTATATTCTCATATTTACTACTTAAACTTAGTATTTTATCATATTTATAATGTATGGAATGTTTAATAAAAAATTCGTCACCGGGTACCTGGTATCAGAACCGGTTCTCGGCGGCTCTGGGAGCGGTTCCAATATATCAAGCTTGTAATTGGTTCCGGTTCCTTCATGCTAGGAACCGCCGGTTCCGATTCCGATTCCATGAAAAAAGGCCGGGTATCCGGTTATGCTCACCCCTAGGAGTCACACCTAAGAGTGGTTGTAGGGATTCAGTTTCTCGAAGACTAGACCCACAAGGAGGGTTCTCAGTCAAGTCTCTGAGAGGTTTGATGGAGGAAAAGCGTAGCAGGGCGGGAGTTAATGTTGAAAAACCTACTCGGGTGAATCTCTCCCCAAGAAGATTTAGACTTCGTACTATGTCCAAGATATGGAAAAGAGATAGAAACAATTGTCACACACTTTTTAGTTGTGAGATGGTGAAGAGATTATGGGGTGAAAAATTTGTTTGGATTTAGTAACTCTTGGGTAGAATTAATTGAAGCCATAAGTCGTGGTGGTTTAAGCAATAAAGGTTTAAGAAGATGGATGGTGGTGGTTTGGTGTTAGCTTTATCTTATTCGCTTTATCTTAGGTATTGATTTCCAAAATCACGTCTTTTGCTTTATCTTCGAAAGAGCAAAAGACATGATTTTGGAATCCTTTTTTGATTTCCAACCGAAGGCGTATGATTCGGTGACATGTAGACACGGATCTAATGGTGGATTGGACAACGTGACTTTTAGATCCGTTTGCAGGGTAACATGCGAATAAGAGTAGGAGGGGGTGTGTAGATTCGTAGTTATGTCAATTTGTAACTTTTCGTCAGTCTCGAGTTAATTTGTAATAGACTTAAACTTTCCATGTTATTTTGTAATTAGCTTTGTGTGGATTGAGCATATTATTTGAAGCTCATCCATTTACCACTTAAAGGCCATAGGCCTAGTTATAAATACCACACCTTAGGGTTGTAATCGCTAAGAAGATCTCATTGAATACAATCATTGGCTAATCATTTTGGTACTTTTCTCTCTATTTTATACTTTGTATTCCATCATGATTTCACTTCTTCATCTGGATCTTGTACTTTCATGTTATATTTCACTTAGATCTAGGTTATTGGTTGATTTTGGAACCTACAATGGGTATTAGAGCCTACCACTTCCTCTTGATCATTGTGTGGTTGTTTTTTAGTGAAAATTTGGGTTTAAAAGCTTCAAACCTTGATCAATAGAGGTTGGATATTCTTCAAAATTTTCACTAATTTCTTCATTTTTGGGCCTTAATTTGGGTGTTTGGAGGTAACTTTGGGTCTAGATTGTAGTACTTTATCTACTAAATACACTTTCAAAGTCTGATTTTCAGTTTAATCATCAAAATGATTTAGATTTGAGTTTTACTTAAGAAAATATTTTGAGTGTTCTTCAAGTGTTCTTGACAAAACTCATCATTTTTCCCATTTTGATCTTTAATTCTAGCAAAAATGAGTCAAGTGAGTGTTTGTTGGATCTGAGTGTCTAAAACTGAATTCAAGCTAGGCATACCATCATTGGGTTTCTTTGGTATCAACTTCAGCATCACACTCCATGTTTAGCATCAAATCATTGAAATTCGGATTTCATCACTATGGCATAGCAATACCTGTAGGACCTCTTTGTTGTGAAGAGTCAGAATTCACTATCTTTACATGCTTTCAATAGTTAGTTTGATTTATCTTGTAAACAATTTACTGTTTTATTGCCCTTGTTTAGAGGTGTGTAACCTCGGGGGCCTTTATCGTACTTTTGTGTAACTTTCTCTTACCTATAAAAGGTAAGAGATGTTAGGGTTTTTCATGGATTGAATCATATTACCTTTTTGGGCAAATTTCCTCCATTGTTAAGCTTATTCAAGCTTTTAAGCTTTTTATTGAATTCAATCACACTTTTAGGATTTCCATCCATTTCTTCATCTACTTCATTGTTTTTGGGACAACAATTGGTATCAGAGCCAAACTTGTTGATTCCTTGGCTTTTGTCTTTGATTTTTGATAAGGTTTTAAAAGGTTTTTAAGTTTTGGGTTTTTCAAAACTTTTGGGTTTTCAATCCAAAAGGTGGTTTTAAAAGGGTAAAATTAAGTGTTAAGTGATTCCCCAATGATTTCTAAGCTTTTTCCTACAATTTGGGGGTCTAAACACTGATTTTTAAGAGGTTTTAAGCGTTTTTAAGAAATTTTTCGGAGTTTTCTGTGCAGGTTTTCCGCATCGGAAAACAAGAGCTGAAATTTCAGCTCAAATTTTCCGAGTCGGAAATTGCATCTTCTCCGAATCGGAGAACTCTCCTTTTCCGAATCGGAAAACACTGTTTTCCGAATCGGAGAACGAGTCTCTGACTTGGGGTCTTGCTCCTGAAAAGTCTCTTTTCCAAATTTCCATTTTTTTCCGCACCCAAACTTTTCCGAATCGGAAAACTGTATTTTCCGAATCGGAAAAGGCTGTTTTCCGCATCCAGCTATTTTGAGCCAAATCCGAATCGGAAAACATCTGTTTCCAAGTCGGATTTCGCCTCTTTGAGCCGAAACTCTTGTAGTTTTGTTTCTCAAATCCGACACTAAGCTTGCTTTCAAAACCCTTTACTTTTTCCAAGCTTTTTGTGTCCCGAGGCGCTCAAAATTCCCGTTTTTCAAAAAACCTTTCTTCTGTTTTAAGCCAAGCGAATCGTACGAGGAGGTCTCAGTTTTTAAATGTCGAAGGAAATCCTTGGGATAGGTTCCGAAACTTGCCCTCCCGTCCTGGTGATGGGTGAGTACCAACAATGGAGACGCAAGATGATTCACTTCCTCGACCTACTTGATGAAAACCTGATGAAGTCCATTCTAGAAGGACCTATCCGACCGACCGTCACCGTTGCCGCTGTACCTAAAACCGATACTTGTTCCGAACTTCCGGAGTACGTGGTCGAGAAGCCTGTTGAGATGTTCAATCCCGAACAAAGAGCCCGACATCTCATTGACAAGCGTGCACTGACCCTCCTGATTATGGCTCTCCCAAACGATATGTACGCAAGAGTGGACAGTCTGACCAACGCACGAGACGTTTGGTTGGAAATTGAACAACAAATGCAGGGAGGCGACTCTGCTGTGGAGAGTCAGAAGGAAAGTGCCCTCAATGCTTACGAAGGCTTCAAAGCTAGGGAGAACGAATCCCTCATTGACTCTTATCAAAGATTGAACGCCTTCGTAAACGACTTGAGACGGCTCGGGGTTGAGAAATCAAAGTATGAAGTGAACGTGAAATTCTTGAAGAATCTCAACCAAGAATGGCAAAACATGGCCATCAACATCCAGCTTAGCCGGAATCTGGAAACTTTGGGTCTACATGACCTGTTCAGTATGATGGTACAACACGAAGATTTCATCACCGGCGGACGCTCCAAGAGAGCAGTTGATCCTCTGGCATTGTCGGCCGTGCCTTTTGGAGGACCAAACACTGCTCCCGTCCAACCAATGCCATACAACAGCGTCTCTCCCCAGTACTATCCTGAAGAATACAGTCAAGAGTTCAACCCGAACTATGGCTCAAGCGTACAACATCCCGACGAACCGGTGATTATTTCCATCTCTGATGATGAACTCTTCCATGTGAATGAGTCCCTTGCCCTCATTTCACACAGCGTACAACGATTGAACGCAAATCGTGGTTACAACCGTGGACGAGGATCCGGTTTTCCCAACGGAGGAAGAATGGGGCAAGGTAGAGGAGGTAATTACCAACCTGAAAGGAGTCAGTACGGAAATCAAGGGAGAGGAAGCTATCAGCAAGGGGGTATGCCAGCATACGATCAAGGAGGTTATAGGAGCAACCAGGGAAGGTTCAGAGAAGATCAAGGCAGATATAGAGATCAGCCGAGGAGAGACAACACTTATTTCGACTATCAAGGAGGTCAAGGTAGTCAAGGAGATTGGAGAGGACAAGTCTCAGACATCAACTACCGGAACAGCTTGAGGCAATACACTCCGGAATCTGGGTATATTGAACGACAGGGATATGAGACTGGATATGGAGCGAGATATGAGAGCGGAAGGCTAGATCAAGGGCCAGGATACGGGTATGATCAGAACAGGAGTGATCAAAGGCAAGATGAGAGAGTGAATCACGGGAAAGGCATCTACCACGGAGGCGATTCCAGGGGAAACAGTTCGAAGAATGTTCAAAGGGAAGATCAACCGATTCACAATGATCAAGGAATTCAAAGGGCAAATCCTCCTCAGGGTCCCATAACCCAGAACCCCACTCCTCAACAAACCGCAAGTCCGACTACCACTTGTTATAAGTGTGGAAAGTTGGGACACTACGCTCGAGATTGCTCCGTAAAGTACAAGGATGCTGCGTACTTTGAGCGGAAGGCCTCACTGATGAGGAAGAAAGAAAAAGGGGTGGCCTTGATGGTAGATGAAGAGAACTGGGTATGTGAAGAGGAGACTTCAGACGAGTAAGATCACTTGGTGCAAGGTCCCTGCTTGATGGCTGACTTTGAAGGATCGGAAGCCGTGCACTTATCAGGACATAGATCCGTCTGAGGTATCCTCTATCCCTGATATAACTGACACTGTGGCAATGTTGGAATCTAAAATTTGTGAATTGGAGAGATGTCTCCAATCGGAGAGGACTCTTGTCACGAAATTTAGAATCGACAGTGCGATTTATAAAGACTCTCTCGAGGATTTGACCATAGTCTATAACCGTGAAACACTTGAGTCTGGGATTAGGGAGTCCAATTTAGCAAACAAACTTAGTTGTCTTCAAGAGGCCCATGAGAAACTTAACAGTAACCATGGGGAGCTCAACATCAAATTCCAGTTGCTTTCGGAAGAAAGAACTCGGTTGTTTTAAAAAATACTAGAGCTTGAGGACAACAATTTTAAAAGAGGACAATCTGAACAGACTTTAAGTATCCTCACTCAGCATGCCAAAAAGAGTCCCTTTTACAAAGCTAAACCCGGCCTAGGTCTGTCTGAAAACCATGTTTTAGATAAAGCACCTTCTCATCTATACAACTTTGAGGATATGGCAGCCTCCAAACCCAAACCTGCCATAGTAGGAGGACATGTGACCGAAAAATTTGTTAGGCAGACTGTCACATACACCGAAGTCATAAACGGTGAGACCATAACTAGAACCATCAGTACAACCAACAGTACCTCTAGTAGTCCTCCCACTAGTCCCCCTCCAAATAGACCTATCTTTGTTCCGGCTAGTGATCCGACCAACTCTGAACCCACTTGGGAAGGCATCAAGGCTAGAACCCCTAGAGTAGCAATGCCTCCCATCAACTACACAGACCTTAACTCAAGCTATGATACTAGGGAAATGGAACTTTCAGAGGAGACCTTAGTTATCCCACCCGAGGATTCTTCCGCAACTAAGAGTCCCGACCTAGTCAGGCTAGAAAAGGAGGTGTTTGCTCTTAGGTTAAAAGCCATGGATTTTGTCGGAGAAAGATTCCCTAGTTCGCAATCTGGAGAAAGACTTGCTTGAGGCAAATGCCGAAAGAATTAGGCTTTCTTCAGAATGTGAGACTGCAACCTCAGCCTTCATTAATTTTCAAATCAAGGTTGCAAATCTTCAGGCTCGATACGTTATCCTAGATATTAACTTTGAACTTTTGAAAGAACTTGATCATGATGAAAGGATAACGTATCGCCAATCTTTAACCAACCAACGGGTATCCAACTCCATTTTAAAAAGGAAGGTAATGAATCTTGAAAAGCTCTACCTTTCTAACTCAGTTGATGATATGACTGCTCCAATCCTCAACCATCCAATAGTCACTCCCCAACCCAAACCTGTCTTAGATACTGAGGACTATTACTCCATAATGTCAGATGATGATGAACCCCCTAACTCACACCATAGGATAGCTGAACCCAAGACTGTCCAGGACCCAAATGTTGAATATGATATGAAGGTGTTTTTAGATGAGGATGATGATCCTTCAGGCTTTATTCCAAAGAAGCCAAAATCTGTTGTTGTCAAACCTGAGCAGTCTGCTGAGTCACGAGCTCCTATTTCTGAGAAAAGCAACCCAGAGGGTGGAAAATGTGTAGGTACTGAAAAGGGTAAGTCAGTTAAGCCACACGCACCCAAAGGACTCCAGAAAAAGCATTCAAAGTCTAACGATGCTCGTAACTCAGTCAAACCCATTAAAAGTCTTGAATTTCATTCAAGTTCCTTTGAAGTGGGTGAGACATCTCAGTTACAACCAAATCAACCTTTCAATTTCACTAAACCTAAATTTTCTAAAAAGTCATCTGGAAAAGGTGGTAACTCCATTCCCACAATACCGTCCTCTAACTCACACCGTGCTTTTCATGCAGATGCGAGGAGGAAAGATGGTGGACCGAATGTGAAGCCACCAAGAAAGGATCATCATGGGAGGAACAACTCTTTTTCTGCTTTCCCTAAGAAACACAGTCCTAGCCATGCGGGTTTAGGCTATGTTCCACCTAGTGTAGGAAAGAATTTGAACATGTCTGTTAATTCTAATCGCAACTTGAACGATGCTTTTAATACTTTTCGCAATGACATGTGCTTTATGTTTGATAATTTCCTGCGTTATGGTGTGCCTAACTCTTTCTATACTCCCAATTCTAATGTCAAATCCCGAATGAGAAGGGGAAGAAAAAGAGGAAAAGGAAAATCCTCCTCGTCAGTGAAGTCTCCTCAGCCTAAGGAGAAATCCGAAAAGGGGACCTCACCGACAGATTTATCTGTATCTAACCCACAGGAACCCATTTGGCAATAGGTCCCTAAACAAGCTTAATTGTCTTGCAGGTCAGTCATGTGTGGTACTTCGACTCCGGCGCATATAGACACATGACTGGTCAGAGATCCTTCCTTTTCGACTATGTTGAAAGGTTCGAGGGATATGTTAAAACAGCCGACAAGACGCTTAGGCCAATGGTGGGTTATGGGAAAATCACGGATGGGAAATACATCATTAAAGATGTAAGGTATGTCGAGGGGTTGGGTTTCAACATGTTCAGCTCCAGCCAGTTCTGCGACAACGAATACTGGGTGAAGCAATTTCAATACGGAAGCAACGTGAATGATGAAGATAACAACGTCATCCTCAGTGCACGAAGGAACGGCAATCTTTACTTCACCGTCTTCCGTTCAATCCCTCAGACTCACCCTCAGTTTGCAGCAATTTCTGATCCGAGGAATGCAATCTGTCTGCTCGCGAAGGCTTCAAAGGAGGACAGTTGGTTATGGCATCGAAGACTCTGCCATCAGAATTTCAAAGACATGAACAAGTTGGTTTCGAAAAATCTTGTCAAAGGACTACCTGAGACTCGCCTTTCCAAGGATACACTGTGTCCCGCTTGCGAACAAGGAAAGATGACACGAAGCTCTCATCCACCGAGAATGGATACAAGTAGCAAAAGTCCCCTTGACATGATTCACATGGATCTCTGTGGACCTACCAGAACCGAGAGCTTAGCCAGAAAGAAATACATGTTAGTTCTCGTTGATGAGTTCTCTAGGTTCACATGGGTTGAATTCCTGCGAGCCAAGTCTGACGCTGCCGATCGAATCATTGCCTTCATCAAGCGAATTCAAGTTCTCTTGGGTCGCCGAGTGAAGAAGTTGAGAAGTGACAACGGAACCGAGTTTCGCAATGCAAAATTGCAATCCTTTCTTGAAGACGTGGGAATCTCTCACAACTTCTCAGCAGTGCGCACACCTCAGCAAAATGGGGTAGTAGAAAGGAAGAACCGGACGTTGGTTGAAGCAGCGAGATCCATGATGGCTCATTCTGGAGTTCCTCAATCATTTTGGGCTGAAGCAGTATCAACAGCATGCTACACGCAGAATCGGACTCTGATCGTCAAACGGACCGGTAAAACCGCATACGAGATGGTCGAACAGCGTAAGCCTAATATCGATTACTTTCGAGTCTTTGGATGTAAATGCTATGTTTTAAACGACCGGGATGATTTGGGAAAGTTTGAACCCAAGTCTGATGAGTCTATCTTCATCGGATACTCACATAACTCTAAGGCTTATAGGGTTTTCAACAAACGAACCCGAACCATCCTGGAAAGCTCAAATGTTGATTTTTCAGAAACCGAAACTTATTCTGTGGCTAGTTCAAGTAATGTAAATGCAGCCTTTCCTGAACTGTTCACCGCACCACCGAGCACAGATTCTTCCACTAACTTTTCTGCTCTAGACTTCTTAGACCTCGCAGATTATGATCTACCCACACTCACGGGTCCGATTGTAGTTCCTGCTCATGCTGGTTCTACTTCTACTTCCGTGACTTCCGATGCCTTCATCACTGAGCCATCTACAAGTACATCAACAAACTCAGTGTCTTCGGAATCTACTGCGGTTTCTCCCCCTGAAATCTCTTCATCTGCCTCACCGGAACCCTTCCAAGAGCCGACTCCTCAACCTGCTCTTGCTCCCATCCCAGAAGATGCTCCACTACCTTCACCTAGCTCAGCTCAGAGAACTTATGCTCAGGTAGTGTGTGAGCCCCGGTTGGAGGCATCACCGCAGAATAATCCAACGGCCGGATCATCAAGTAGAAACCAGCAAGAGGTCTTTGCCGTGCAAGATGAGAACGACGCCACCAACAACAGACAAACTTCTGTCACTCACCCTCACACTCGCAGGTGGACAAAAGATCATCCCCCCTCCCAGATCATCGGGAGTCCCTCACAACCTGTAACCACTCGATCCGCGAAGCACACTGAAAATCTGATTCTATTCGGCGGGTTCTTAAGCGAATTTGAACCAACGGATGTTTGGCAAGCTCTCACCGATCCCGACTGGGTGATCGCCATGCAAGATGAGATGGCCGAATTCGAGAGAAACAAAGTTTGGCGCTTGTTAGAACGACCATGGGGAAAGACTATCATAGGCCTCAAGTGGATACTCCGGAACAAAACCGACGAGAATAATCTCATCATCCGGAACAAAGCTCGCCTGGTCGCCAAGGGTTATCACCAACAAGAGGGTATCGACTACGATGAGACATACGCGCCAGTAGCCCGAATCGAAGCAATCCGAATCTTCCTAGCGTATGCTGCACACAAAAACATGACTGTCTATCAGATGGACGTCAAATGTGCCTTCTTGAATGGAGTTCTTCAAGAAGAAGTGTACGTAGAACAACCGGAAGGGTTCGTCGATTCTCGCTTCCCGAATCACGTCTACATCTTGGACAAGGCACTTTACGGTCTCAAGCAAGCTCCGAGGGCATGGTACGAAACACTCACTGATTACTTACTCGGAGTTGGCTACAAGAAAGGTACAATCGATCCCACTCTGTTTCTCAAGAGGTCAGGTAAAGATTTAATTATCGTTCACATATACGTGGATGACATCATCTTTGCATCTACGAAGCCTGAGATGTGCCAAGAGTTTGAGAACACCATGAAATCCCAATTCAAAATGAGCATGATGGGCGAGTTGACGTTCTTTTTAGGACTTCAAGTCCGACAACGCCCTGATGGCATTTTTATAAATCAAGCCAAATATGTTCAAGATCTTTTAAAACGATTTGATTTCGGTGGTTCAAACTCTGCGGCCACACCAATGCCCAGAAATTTTCAACTAACTGCAGATACTTCTGGTAAACCGGTTGACCAGAAAACCTATCGGGCAATCATTGGTTCCCTTTTATATCTCACGGCCAGTAGACCAGATATCGTCTTTTCCACGGGTGTCTGCGCTCGTTTTCAGTGTGACCCACGGGATTCACATCTGTCTGCAGTCAAGAGAATCCTTAGGTATCTGAAGGGCACACCGGATTTTGGCCTTTGGTACCCAAAGGATTCTGGTTTTGAACTAATTGCATATACAGACTCAGACCATGCAGGTTGTAAGCTAAACAGGAAAAGCACTTCTGGTGCCTGTCAATTTCTCGGGGACAAGTTGGTAAGTTGGTCATCCCGAAAGCAGAATTGCGTCTCCCTATCCACCGCGGAGGCAGAATATGTAGCCGCCGCCTGTTGCTGCTCGCAAGTTCTGTGGATGAAAACCCAACTTGCGGACTTTGGATACACCATGCATCGAATTCCCATCTACTGCGACTCCAAAAGTGCGATTCAGATCACGGCAAATCCGGTTCAACATTCTCGGACGAAGCATATTGACATTAGATATCACTTCATCAAAGACCACGTCGAGAAAGGTAATATTGAACTATACTTTGTGGAGAGTGACTATCAGCTTGCTGATCTGTTCACCAAGCCGTTTGACGAGAAGCGTCACTTTTTCCTCCTAAGCAAGTTAGGAATGCTAGACCTCCCAGCCTGAGGTCTAGGGGGAGTCGGGAGTTCTTATAAGGTATGCATGTGTGTAGGGGGAGTCTGTAGGAACTCTCTAGATAGTGCATGAATCAAGGGGGAGTACTAAGTCCTGTCTTTAATGTTTGGTGTGCTCACTAACGTTCTCGGATCCACATCACCTTGGATACCATTCTTATATTCTATTTTGTAGGTGTGGATCCTCACTAAGACTTCTGGTTACTTCAGATCAGAACTCGCGCAAAACCTTGTCGAGACGTACCAGGTAAGTCTCATTTCTCGGGAGTCGAGCGCTGAACTTGTCAGTTTTTATGTGAACTTGAAAGTTCAGGGGGCGGTAGAGTACATGTCTTGAACTTACAAGTTCGGGGACTAACTTTGCCACTTTCTGTTTCTGAAAGTTCAGGGACTCGTTTTGCATATCTTGTGAAACTTATAGTCCAGGGTCTGTTTGAAACTTTCTGAAAATACAAGTTCAGGGACTTTTTTGTAAGTTTCCCCAAACTTCAAGTCCAGGGGTGGTTTTTGCCAAATGGTGAAAGTCGGGTTAAGAGAGCCAAAAGGAGAGCCAAACACAGTGTTTTTGACCCAAACACAGTGTAAGTCGGTAAAAATATAAATACCGGATTTCAAGATTAACTTGTCACAAATTTCAAATTTTCATCTTTTTCTCTCTGAGTTCTCACCCGAACCCACTTCGCGCTCGATTTCGGTTTTCGTTCGTTTGTGCTCCGATCGTCGATCTTTTTACATATTCGGATTCCTGAAATGGCTGATCAACAACCAATTGCTCCTACCTCACCTGTCGCCAATGCTGCTGATCTCGCTCTCATCAACCCGACTGAAATCCGCGAGATCCACCAGAACAATCAGTTCGTCGACCTGGCCAACTTCACGGTCCAAGACGATGTGGTCCTCGAGATACTCCGAGCTCATCCACTTGCATACGCGATGCAAGCCACTGCTGACATCCCGATGATCTATCTACAGCAGTTCTGGAACACTTCACGTGTCGAGAACCGGGACGGGGTGCCAACTATCATCGGCCGGGTGGACCACACTGACCTGGTCTTCACTATGGAGGATCTTCGCAGAATCCTTCGTCTGCCAGCTGCAACTCCGGAGGCCCCGTTTGACCCTCTCGTGTCTGGACCTGAGCTCTTCAGCGAAGTGCTCGCTCTCGGGGTCCACTACACCGAAAACAACAGGCCGAAAGGAATCTCTCAGATCAGTCAGGGAATGCTGCCCCCGATCTGGTACTCTTTCTTCAACATCCTCAACCGCACGCTCTCTTCCAAGACTCACGGCGTGGACAAGGCATCCACCCTGTTCTGGCACGTCATCCATGCGGTCGCCTACGGGAGCCGGATCGACTTTGCTCAACAACTTTGGGCAGACATAACCACTGACGTCAGAGTTGGGCCAGCGCGTACGAAACACACATCCATCCCTTGGATGCGCTTATTCAGTCTGATTATCCGAGATCACATGAATCAGAACCGTGCTGTCCGACGCAGATCAAGCCATCTCCGCTTCGAAAGCCAGCAGATCGGCCGAGCCAACAAGAAGAATCTGAGGCCTGGTCAGGTAGAAATGCACATTCCTGCAAACGTGCTCAACTTGGCAGACCGTAGGTCCATGAGTGTTAGGATGTACCGCATCTCCATAGGCTTAGAAGACACGTCTACGGACTCCTCAGAGCCGAGAAGCCCTGCCCAAGACGTGCAACCCGTCCTACCTAGAAGCCGTGCCTCTGGTACGGCGGGCCAGAGCTCCAGTGGGGGAGCTTCTGGCTCGGGAGTGATGAGCGTTGACGTTAGGGGAGGCGAGGGTAGAATAGTTGGTACGTCTGCCACTCCGCACACTTCTCGAGCCGGTACATATCAGATGATGATCCAGAACCGAGCCACTCGTGCCCGCACTCCTACTGTTGTGGAGGAAACTTATGATGACACCCTCACACGCGAGTACACAAGCCATTTCCGGGTGAAGCAGTACATGGGCGTCCTTCAGCAGTCCCCGATCCATTCGTCATCGGAAGAGCGCAGATCGCCGACACCGCCGCAACAACCTATTGGGGAGGACGTGGAAGCTTCCCCACAAGAACAAGCACACGCTCCTCCACCACCTCACTCGGCGGCCGTCGCTTCTCAGAGAAGAGAACCCTCCGGCGAACCATCTGGCGATGACTCCGACGGTCACGAGTCCTCCGAGCACACTCCTTCGGACCGTCGTGAGCCCGATGACGAGGCAACTGATTCAGAACAAGTGGACTATGGATCCGACTCAGAATTCCAGCTTTCAGAACCACCGAAGGGCGGGAAGGCCCAAGTGATAGATTTGGATGAAGCCACCTCTTCCTTCAACGACGACCGAATCTCCGGCGATCCGGTACTTGCCGAGGATCTAGCGTCAGACGGTCGGACCGTCGGTCGTGAGGAAGAAGGTGAGGCCGAGGTTGCTACCGGCTGGGCAAGATATGACAGCGAAGAAGAAGAGAGAGAGAGGGGAGAAAAGGAGAGAGAGAGCAGAGAAAAAGAGACCGAAGACGTTGAGGTCCAGTTAGGCGAGCCTTGGGCTCAATTAGAGGAGGCGGACGCAGAAGTAGAGCCGCACAGGTTAGAATCGGCAGTTCCTCATTCCTTGAGTCCATCCACCACAGAGGCAACCCACACTGAGACTGGGCACCCTACGGTGTCTGGTCAAGACGCTAACCGCCAACTAGCGCACTTGCACGACCCAACCGACCACTCGACCATCTCTCAATAGATGGTCGTTTCATCTTCACACGGGGAATTAGCTCAACTTCCACCAACCACTCACTTGGAGTCTGTTGGTGTTGAAATGAGAGAGGAACCGCCCCGCCTCTCGACGTCTTTCCGTGCACCAGTCGTCCTAGAACCACTCACAGAGACCTTTAGGGTCATTCATTTGGATAGGACACTTTTGGATGCATCATCTGCCCGCCCAAGTGGCGAGGCCGGAACGGGGAGAGTTGGCGCGTCGAGTGACGCCCTTCGAGGATCCACCGGAAGCCCCGACACCGTCAACATCATACCAGCGGTGACATCGGGCCGAGAGAGCACCTCGGTAGGACTCTTCTCGTCAACTGGAGCCCAAGTGGCACCAGGTTTAGCACCTCCGGGACCGGGTCCGACAGACTCGAGCAAAGTCTATAAATATGCTCACGCAACATCGGGGCTTCTGAGCCTGACGGATTCTGGTGGAATCCCTAAAACCACCACAGTAACAACGGGACTTGTGAGTCCGACGGATTCGGACGACATCCTAAAAGTCGTCCATAGCAGGTTACTCGCGGTGGAGGAAGCCAACTGGGCTCGCGATGCACGGGTCGAGGCACTTGAGAAAGCCTTGGCCGAGACGGAGAGGAAACGACTGGCCGATCTTGAGGCGTCACGCAAGCTTCAAGAAGACCGGGATGCGGAGCTCTACGAGCTCAAACGGAAGATCAAGGGCAAACACTCCGAGGCTGCCCCGTCTACTGAAGCTCCCATTCCCAGGCCATGAGAAGACGTCCTCAGGCTTGCCCCTCCGACTTCGGGCGACCTTCCTCCGATCCCAGGCTACGTCACTGAGGTGGAACACTTGATGCTGATCACTTCCTACACCACTCAGAACGACCGCCTGTCTGCCCAGGTCAGAGATCAAGAGGCCCAGATCGAGCTACTCCAGCAAAGGATTCGAGAACTGGAGGCCGTGTGTCGGTCCCAGGCTCAGCCTTCGAAGAGGAGGCATGATGACGCTGATGACTCCGCACCAGGTCCTCATGAGGGGGAGGTGCAAGCTGCAAAAAGGCTTGCACCTCCAGGTTCCGGTTCAAGAGCTCCAGGTTCCTCAGCCGCCCCCTCGAGTGCTCCTACAGACTCCGATGCCGCCGAGGCTCCCTATGTCGACTCTGAGACGGAGGACATTCCGGACATGGGGAGTTGGCGATATGAGCGGATCCCGGAAGGGGAGTCAGTACAGTTTCCCCAGATGACGGACACACGGCTCAGATTGATGCCGTTCTCCCAGAAGCAGCACCGACGGATCCTTCAGAGTTCCAAATTCCGGAAGCACCCCGGAAGATCTTGCGGTCGCTCGCTCAGAGTCTCAGGATATATCAGAAGGGAGACTACATTGTCCGGGATTCTGACTACTCCAACCTCTCCGCGGCATTTGTGTTCCCCACTCCAGACGCTCCACGGACCATTCACTCAACTGATCCAGAGACCGCCACTCCAACCGTCATCCAGCTCAACTTGAACCATTCAGTCATCTTCCGTCCATTCCTTGAGGAATCGTTCACCCGCATCTACCAACAAGAGAAACTGCACGCCTGGTCCCGAAAGGTCTACTTCGGGATCTCTCACATCAAGACCAAGAGACGAAGGACAGCCTACGTGCATCAGCGGATGTGCAACTGGGCCACTCATGGACGCCAGAGGATCCGACGTCGCTTTACCAAGGTAACTGCTATGCGCCCCTACAGACATGGCCATCAGTTATTCCTTGAGTACGATGTCCGCATGTACGGCACCGGTGTTCCTCGAGGTGAATTGCAGAACTGGACCTTCACGGAAGCTGATTTAGATCGGGTACATCTGGAAGACCTTCTCACGCTCATCAAGTACCTCCAAGGCCCGATTCTCCGACCAGAGCACTACAGAGACGGCACAGAGATATTGAAGAAGTATGTCCGTCACGCAATCTCTCTCGCTCGAGTGACGGACTACCAGCTTGCAATTGAAAGCCGCCAGCCAAAAGTCAACCTGCTCAGGCCAAACCTGCTCGTGCCTGGTATAGATGCCTACATTCCGTATATGCCAACCAGGATACCTGAGCATGGGGTTCTTTATATGACTCGGAAGAAGAAGGAGCGCAGGTTCATGAGGTTTGGAGAGCTCTCCAAGTTCTGCGACGGAACCCTTCTTTATGTCTACAATGGCATGCAGAGTAGACTACTGGCGGATCAGATACCGAGCCGGAGAATCATAGACGGAAAAGGAAAGCTGCTGGAGGCGATGAGATTGATCGAGAGGAAGCTCAAGGAACGGTTGATGTACAGACGGGCAGAGGCTGCAATGCAGATGAGAGCGCGGATAATCGGCGAGTGGGAGGAATACCTGCAGATGTCCAAGTGGGAGCCTGCTCTGGAGCTTCCACCACCATTCTGACTTCTTCACAAAGGGGAGATTGTAGGACCTCTTTGTTGTGAAGAGTCAGAATTCACTATCTTTACATGCTTTCAATAGTTAGTTTGATTTACCTTGTAAACAATTTACTGTTTTATTGCCCTTGTTTAGAGGTGTGTAACCTCGGGGGGCCTTTATCGTACTTTTGTGTAACTTTCTCTTACCTATAAAAGGTAAGAGATGTTAGGGTTTTTCATGGATTGAATCATATTACCTTTTTGGGCAAATTTCCTCCATTGTTAAGCTTATTCAAGCTTTTAAGCTTTTTATTGAATTCAGTCACACTTTTAGGATTTCCATCCATTTCTTCATCTACTTCATTGTTTTTGGGACAACAATACCTAAGTCCAACACCAATACCTAAGTTCATCACCAATACCTAAGTACCCAATACCAAAATCCTCATTCAGGCATAGTCAATACCGAACTTCACTTCAGCATACCGAATACAGAAATTCACCCAATACCTAATACCGAAGTCCTAATACACATACCCAAAACCGAACTCACCTAGGTATCCACAATACCCAACCCATTTCGGTATTACGTATACCGAACTCAACCTTAAGCATCCCATTTTTGAGATTTCTTCACCGAATCAACCACCCAATTAATCTAAGTGGTTTAAGATCCACGATCAACCATGAATACTTGAGAAGCACTTGCAATTGGGTCCGATACCCGTTCTCCAGTTCTCTTTCGTGGAGACTTCTCTCAATGGAAGTCAAGATTCCTAGACTTTATGGCAAAGCAACCACTCCACAAACAAATCATGGAGTCCCTCTATCACAGACCCGTGAAGTATTACACAGAGATCCCAGCCATCCCCGATGGCAACCCACCTGATAACCCCAAATTTATACATGTTTTGGTCGTTATGGTTTGTAATGTTTCATCCCTTTTTGACCAATTTTTGGTACAATTTACTCCCGAAAGAACTTTGCTTTTCAGTTTTGCATGTTTTAGAGGCTTGTGAGCATAAAAGTAAGAAAAGAGACGAAAAAGCATGAAAATGGAGACAACACGAGAACAGAAGGCTCTCGCGATCGTGAGACCCTAGTCTAGCGTTGCGAGAGTGGCCTATTTCTTGAACCTTCCTTCATGCTGCTCATTTGGCGTCGCAAAAAGTACACATGGTGTCGTGAAACAGAAGTCAACCCTAAATAGAAGATTCCAGAATATTCAAGAATGGATTTTTAGGGAGAGATAAGTGCCTCGCGTCACGAAGCTGCCGCCTCGTAATCGCAAGGTGGGACGTCTCTATCTGTTTAAATACAGCCTTTAAGCATGTGTTTCAAAGCATCCGGAAAATTAATTAGAAAAGCTTGAGAATTTCAAATTAGCCATTCAGAGGAGAAATTGTATGAGCCAACAGTATAGAACGGTGCTTAAACGCGGTGAAACTTTGCCAGTACTAACCCGAAGTCATCTTGCTGGTGCCCAATCATCAATTGTCGCACGATTTACATAATGTGTTCATCTTTATTGTTTTCCTTATTTGTAGTTATGTTTAGTGGCTAGTTTACTTTTAGTGCTTACTATGGTTTGATAAACATGGAAAGATGATTTGAATATTGGTTTTAATTAATAGGTTTATACTTTATTGAATGTTTATCTGTGATTCCTATTTATTGTCTTAACTGTGGCTACTTGAATTCGTTGGTTGGGTGTTTTTGTTATTTGACAATTAATAAACAGACTCCTATCGGTTAATCAATCTCCCTTACCTTTCACTCCAGTGACGTGGTAAGCAACCCTTGGACTAGAGTAAGTGGTATATTAGGGTCCCACGAATTGGCAATAAATAGGGTGACTTGTACTAGATTTCATAATCCCTGTACTTGGGCCGGGAGACCAACCTGGTTGATAATTATAGATATTCATGTTAGGGTGCTTTATGCTTAAATTCTTACAATAACCATTAATCTATATATTTTGGTAAATTATATCAAATCATCTGGAAAAGTAATTCTTTACCCATAGTAAGTACTTGTTTTTCTCTTTATAAAAAGATCTCATTTTTATTGCTTTCTTAGTTAGTTATAGCTTTTTACAAAAATCCCCCAAAGTGCTAGTTGTTTTTAGATTAATTAATTTAGCTTTAAAAACTGAGATTGAGTAGCTTCACTATTCCCTGTGGTAAGAACGATCCCTGGACTTACCTACACTATATATTATTACCGATCAGGTATGCTTGCCTGCGAATGTGGTAAGACTAGTTGGGTTGAATTTTAAGGGTAAAACTTGAGTTATTTTAATATATACATTTTACCGCATCACCACCTATCATTGGTGGAAGAGTTGAGAAGGATGAATCTATGGAAGCCAACCTTACTCCTAAAGAAGCAAACATAGTCAAGGGAGACCTTATAGCCAAGTCATACCTTATGCAAAGCCTGCCAAATGAGATATATGGCAACATTGATTGTAACAATACTGGGAAGGCTATGGGGATGAAATTTGCAGTCAAGTGCATGGAACTGAGAAGGGAATTCAAATAAAGAAAATGAATCTCTTAACCAAGTTTGCTACATTCAAGGGTCGCGAGGGAGAATTGCTTAAGGATACCTACCACAGGTTTTGTAACATGATCAATGAACTGAGGAATACTGCCTTGAAAAAGTCATAGCTGAAAATCAACATTCAATTCATCAATTCACTCCGATCTGAATGGAGGAGGTTTGCTTCAAATATCCAACAGAATTGCGATAGGGATGACCTTGACATCCATGAACTGTTCGAGCTACTGAATCACAATCAGGATGAGGTGTTAGAGATACTTGGTACTGGGAAGAAAGCTGACAAGTATGTTGATCCACTTCCTCTAGTTGCTGATAGGAGATATATCTCCTAGATGTGAAGATGGCTATGACATTCCTTCTGATGTTGCGGAAAAGGGAACTGAGTCTGATGAAGAAATGAACGGTATGAAGAAAGTCTTAGCATTGATCACCAGGTCCATGACCAAGAGGAATGCTAGAATGCCAATGACTTCCAACAGTCATTGCTATATAAGCGGTGGAAGATATCAGACTCGTGACCACTATGATTCCAGAGATAGAAATGATACCAGAAGGTATGATGAGCAAAGAAGATATGATGACCAAAGAAGATATAAGAATCCAGCTGAACCAAGGAGGTTTGAGCAAGGAGGTAGAGCTGACTACCATAAACTCGAGGAAAAAGCCAAGCCTGAAGACAAGGGAAAGGAAGTAAAGAAAGAGGATGCTGGACCAATGTGCTTCAAATCTGGGAAGCTAGGACATTTTGCCAGAAATTGCACAAATCATTGTAGTTCCAGATTCAAATTCTAAACACAATGCAATCAAGTTGAGAATGAATTAGAAAGCTAAACGTCATTGATCTTCAAGAATTTGTTACACATAGTAAAACACCAAGAACACACACACTTAAGAACTCATCTCTCTCAATTCACTCTCACTTTTCGTTGAAGCACACATTCACTAACACACTTACAAATGACAACACTTTGGGCTTTCATACCCAAACCCTTTACACCCTCACACTTTACAAGAATTACATTTTCTACCCTAACTAAACAAAACTATTACAAAGAACATATAAAGCAAGTAAACAATAAAAGCAAGTTTTGACATTGTTGACCACTTTGACTTTGCCTTTGTTTTCACTTTGAGCACCAACTTGTGATCTCGGATACAATCCGATTTTGCATCCAACAATCTCCCCCTTTGGATTCGAGATCACAAAAAGAATTAGGCAAATGTCTTCAAGAAAGCATCAACACTTTAAACACCAACAATAAGCTTTCTTGAACAATAAGCTTTGGTAATAATCTTCAATAATCATCCACTTTGACACGAAGTTTTAACAACTGAAGTATCTTCAACCAATCATCTCTCATAATCATCTCTTCGACTTTAATGTCGGATCCATCTCCCCCTTTTTGATGAACTATGAAATAATCATCAAAACTATAGAAATGTATGACCAGATAAGTCGTCTCGCAAAGATAAAAACTGTTGGGTTTTTATGTGTACCAAACTGATACAAACAACTGTGAATCTCAAACCTACCTGGAATGAGATACACGAAACATAACCTATAGGATCAAACTGATCCAAAAAGGTTATCTAAACCATTAGGATTAAAAATCCACAGGTTTGATTAGCGGAAGCAATAAGAATAAAACCCGAAAAACATTCACAGATCTTGTTTATTTTATTACATAATTATTATCAAGTTTAGACGGTTACCTCGGAAGCTTGAGATAGATCCACCCGTGATGAGACCACACGAAAACCTTCAAGCCGGTAGAACCCCGATTGATCACAAACGAACTGTACGCGAAGAACACGATCGAATAAACTCAAAACCAAAACTGGTTTCGGGTTTGTGATGTTTCTCGATCAAGAGAGAGAGAGAGGTTGGGAGAGAATTTTCTAGGTTTCTTTTGGGTTAAGAATTGAATGAATGAAAACTGAATGGTTAATCTGTATTATATATGGTATAACTTACCATATTGTGATAATACCAAAAACCAATAACATATTTATCTATTAAGGAAATTAGATATTCCTTTTCTTTTCCATCAAGAAAAGAATATTTCTAATATATATTAATTTCCAATAATTTCCAAGATAAATATTAATTGATTAATTAATTCTGTTATATATTTATTTAACTAATAAATATATAAACCCTATTAATTAATTCATTTCAACAAGAAACCTTTAACTTTGGAGTTTCTACAGAAAACACCCAAATAATTTATAATTAACTATTATAAATTCATCCTCTCCAAACTGGGGTTATTTTACTTATTCGATTTACATGTCCTCATATGTGTGACCCTCAAGTGTCTTATAACGTTGGATGTGCGATCACTGTTTGTCAACTTCTGCACATAATTTCTAACAGACTCCCACTTGTGCAAGTTGGCAATACCGGCTTGATGACACAGACCTAAGGTGACCCCTAGATAGGCACTTAGGCTAACCAGGTTACAAGAACTCTTATACCCATGTAGGTGATATAAACATCCCTTTTAAGGAAACAACATTTATGAAACAACTGTTCATAAATCAGGTATAACTGGGCTTTTCCTTTTGCATCGCGATATTTCATCTTTGAGTATGAGCATAGATAGAGTCAACTCCGAATACTCAAGATTATGTTTCTCGACTATCCGACCTTTAACTGATAGGTAAACGACAAAGAACAAATCAGTTCGTTTGGGCATGGCTATGCACTTCATCAGTTCTTTTAGTTAGTCAAGGGGGCCAGAAATATCTCTCTCTTCGTAGAAGAGGTGCAAATCTCATCTTGCATATCTGCATTTGACACCACGGCTTCCGCTGAATCTAGTTACGCCCCGTATGACCACCCTGTTACGGCGTGATGTTAGGACGTACTAAGTATCCAGTAGTTACCGTAATACCAAACCAAATACCTCAGGTGCTAAGGACAACCTACTGTGAGATATACTTATGATAGAATCCATGAAGTAATCTCAACTAGCGGATCACATCCGATATTCGCTACTCTATCGAATATTCGTGCAGTTTTTGGTTTACACCACTTGTAGCTGTTATTCACCAACTGATCATAACTACCCAAAAACCCACGATGACTTTAAAGCCCTATCAGGTTCCCACCTTGATAAGTTGTCACGGATAAGTTTCGAATAAAATTGAAACTAGTTTTATTCCCAGATAAAAAACATGCAAAAGTATAAAAGAAATAGAGAAATTAATTTTGTATAGTCCATATTCCACTCTATAATCAATTACAAAATTAATAGCATTTCAAGGTTACTTTTATGTTGTCTATTCAACGTGTACTTATACTGGTTTAAACGAAGTATCACATTCCTTCAATTTAAACCTTTTCGATTAGTCGTTTACCATACTAATCTACTAACAACCATAACAACACAAGTTTTAGTATTAAATAATACTTTTGACTTGGTTCTGCTAGTTTTGTTTTTGCATACACCTTAAACAAAATCTAAACTTATCTTTACCATATTCTTTGAACTTGGAGATACTGGAATAACTCCTAGTTTCCTTGAATATGTAAAGTCAACTCTGCAACTTTCCTTAGTTGTTGTGTAGATGAACGATTTCTACCTGAAATCTAACAACATTTCCATCTACCAAACTGGTAGATCCAGGAAATTTATCCTATGTTTTTTTTTATAACGCCTGATGGTCTTAAAAGATATTTAATATCTCTATTATTTCAACACGTAATTGTTGATTTTCTTAAAGTCTAAATTTTGACTTTATGTTGTTTCAAAACTTTGAAACTCTCGATCTACTTTTGTAACTAAAAGTCAGATCACATTTCCTATGAATTCTTATATCATATTTGGATTATGAATTCCGAGAAATACAAATCAATAATATATCTTTTATTCCTTAAGGAATAAACTGGGCTCCCACTAACCCATATGAAAAATAACAAATACTTAAAATTAATACTTTATTGACTCAGTCAAAACTTGATTACCTAATCAATTCTATTTTAAGTAATAAGTCTAATACTTTAGACTTTCTTGCTAGAATTTTAACATTTATAAAACTCAACTGGATTTTATCGAATCCTAATTCCAAGACTTGAAATTACTACTTTTATAAATACTGATGTTATCATAAAAACATCCGAGATAACATCCTAAATTCTATTTAAAACATATGAGTAATTAAACTTGACTACAAAGTACCTTTATAATCACTTTACTCATAAATGTTTTATTTCAAAATAAATTCATATAAAGTAGTACTTCGTGTGTTTTGATAGTTTTCATATACTACTTCAAATCATATAATTTTTGAAGTAAATTTGTTAGTGTGATAGGCATCTAGGATCTAAAATATGAATCGAGTCTATCTAGACTTTAGTCAGATTCAAAACACCATGCACAAAGATATTTAGATCAAGACAATAATTTTAAATTTTAAAATTGGTAAATATCCAAAAATTCAAAACCAAACAATATTCCAAAATATAAAATTGTTTTAAATCATAACCAAAAAGTAAATTGTCTTGAAAATATCTTAAAATAATTCTCGCATGTCATGATCCTCGCAATCTGGACACCTCACTTTCAATGACCACCTGCAATTAAACATTGGCTCTAGGTGTCAATTAACTTGTAATCTAACAAGTGAAAGTGATAATACTGAAGCAGTCACAAATACCTAAGGTGTTTATACCTGCTTCGTGACGCTTCGGGCAGTTCTGCCTCCAATGACCGACTTCATGACACTTAAACCTTCTTGCCCTTGCCTTTGCATTTGCCATTGTCAACGGTCTTAGGTACACTTTGGCAGACCTGAACCTGGCCCTTGCCCTTGCTGGTGTTCTTATGCCCACGCTTCTTCTTCACTCCACCATCCTTGACCATCAGAACATCCTTCGACTTGGTCCCCATACTCAACTCAGTAGTTTTCAACATGGAATGCAATATGCAACGAAACTGGTGACCAAGCCTCTCTAGGTGATCAATGTGCCTCTTCATTTTCATGACATGGGCACCTACCGAGGTCCCCTTGGCCATCCTGCACGCGTTTAGAGTCCTCGTGGCATCATAACGCTTTGTGCGTGCTTGCGTCTGGAACATGTCCCTCAACTGGTTGATCATGTCGTAAGCATTACTGTTCATGAGCCCTGTTTGAAGTTCTGGGCTCATGGTCGCAAGCATCAAACAGCCTACATCCAGCAAATCATCTGAACGATTTTGATAAGCATTCCTAATTTCCGCACTGGCATTTGCTGCTGGGGCCTCTCCTAGAGGCTCTTCTAGGACATACCACTTTCTCTCATGCCCTGAGCACAATCTGTAGATTGCGCTCCCAGTCGAGAAAATTTGACTCAGTGAGTTTGTCCTTTTCTAGGATGGAGCGAAGAGAAAGGTTATTTGTGTTGGTAACTGTGTTTGCCATCTACACAATAAAAATTTGGTTTTAGTACCTTTGAATAAACGGTTCCCAATAAATATCAGTAAACCCTTAAATGATCAAGTATCGGGCTAGGATCCTTATTTCATAGGTCCTAATGTGCGGTTTGAGCACGCCCCACCAGGCTCGTACTATTTCGGTAGGTAAGGACTTTTACCAATCATATCCAACTGACATGACTCCTAGATCTTTTCGGGACATCGGATAAAACCGTACATGTTTTAGTCCTTTTAAGTGCTTTTTGGCCCGGTACCACCCGGTAAACTTAACAGAACCAAAACAGATCTCACCACTTGGGACAGGATGTACTCTAGCCAGTACCACCCGATTATCGCAAAGTCTTTTCACCCCCTCCAACTTGGGGTTTGAACGCGGACGTCCAAGGTTTGGGCACTTCCAACGCCCGCGTACCTTACGCCGGTAGGTGTCCCCGAGTGGTCGCACTACTGATCTATGATTTTCTAGGGTTTTTAACTAATTTTTGAAAAATTTACAATTTCCAGTATTTTAAAAGTTTGCTATTTTAAAACTAATTGTTTTTAAAAGGCAACTGATGTTTACAACTAACTGTTGAAAAACATTCATGCTATTTAAAACTAACTGTTTTAAAAGCATACTTGTTAATTAAAACTAATTGTTTTAAAAGCATATCTGCTAACCAAAACTAACTGTTTTGAAAGCATACTTGCTATCCAAACTAACTGTTTTGACAGCATGCCTTTTATAAGAAAACAATCTTATAAATAAGGTTTTATATAAAATTTACCGTTTTAAAAGACTAGAAAAACTGGTAATTTTAAATTTCAAAAACCTATCAGATCTCATGATTTAATTAGTTTTAAAACTCTCTAAATTTTAAAACGTTTGATAACATCTAAACATGCTATAATCAATAATCATGAGAATATATAGACAACCACGCAGTTAAATAATTAACAACCACGCAATTAAAAGGAATTAATTATAGATTTGCCAACTATATCCTAAAAGGACCAAAATGACCTAACTATGAAACTTGAATCTTCTTGTGTAGCTCCCACTGGCCTCGGCATCTCTGATGGAACTCCAGAAAAGAAAATATTATCCTAAGGTCATTTACATTATAACGAAGTTGTAAGTGGCACGCAGGCCTCTCCAAAATTAATCCAAGGGTTTAAATTGGCAAATACTATAATAGACATAAATAACATACGCAAATAGGTATATAATTTAAACAAACCACACATTTATATATAGCAGAAATAAGCAATATATAATAAAGCGTAAAACAATCCTAGATCCGTTAAAATTATCCCTTTTCTGTTTATCCCAAACCATGGTTTTATCTAATAAAACAAACTGTTTTGTAAACCGAAACTAATATTTTAATTTGAAATCGGTTTTTACTTAATTTATAAAAATACCAAGATTTATAAACTATAAATCTATTTTATAAATCAAAACCAATTTTCTAGAATATTTGCTTTTTATCCAAAAATTATATCAAACTGGGTCCTCCGAACAAACTGGTCGGAATATTAAACATTGGACCATAAACTGTGTCGTGATTTAGCCAACTGGCCAGAAGCATGACACGATGCCTATTTGACCAAACTGGTCAAATACGTTGTCTGATAAAACACAATTTTACTAGGGATAATTAATAAGAATCCCTTAATTATAATTTTTATAAGATAACATAATTGTTTAGAATAAAATATTATCTAAAATAAAATTAATTTGGATAAAAGCCTAAAAACCAATAAACCCTTTTTGGGCCACAAAGTTGGTCCAAAATTCTGGGTTTTGGGCCCGGTATCAATTTGGGCCCATTTGGATCGAAAATCCCAAAACCGTAACTCGTGATCGACCGACAACTTCGTCGCCGATCACGCAATTGCCGCCGTACATCGCTATCAATCACTACTACCGACGATCGACTCACCCATCGCTGTCGATCACCAACGCTTGGCGACGATCGACCGGTGATTACAACGACGGCAAAACAGTCGACGCCGTTAGCCACGAGGACCACCACCGCCGCTGTCATCGGCGATAATGGCAGCTGTCGACCACCATCGTCGTCGTGGGTGTTGGCGACATCGGTCGGCGATACAACGATGGCAAGGCAGCCGCCGTCGTTCGTCGTGAAAAACACCACTGCCACCGTCGACTACCATCACACCGCCGCCATCACCAATCACCGCCGCTGTTGTGGCTGCTGGTGGTCGTACGACCGAGTGGCGATCGAGCCACGGCCGAGTGCCAATCGAGCCACGATCGAGTGGCGGCACACGGTTTGCGGCCCGATGGTGGTCCGGCCACCGTCTGGCAGTCCGGTCGGCCACTGCCGCCATTCCGCCGCGCTATGCTTGGCCGGCGATCGGTAGACTGTCGCCGTTCCGCCACCAATCACCACTACCCCGTGGGGTTTTTCGTTCTGTTGGATTTTACAAGATAAACATAAAGCATATATAACAGATAAGATAAAACTGATAAAGATTAAACTGATAAAATTAAATCTTTACGCAAACTGATAAAGATTAAATTTTATACAAAGCTAATAAATATCAAATCTTTATACAGAACTTACAAAAATTAAATCTTTACGCAAACTGATAAAGATTATTTTTTTATACAAAACTGATAAATATCAAATCTTTATACAAAATTGATAAAGATTAAACTGATAAAAATTAAACCTTTACACAAACTGATAAAGATTAAATTTTATACAAAACTGATAAATATCAAAACTTGATAAATATCAAATCTTTACCCAAAACTGATAAGGATTAAATCTTTACCCAAAACTGATAAATATTAAATCTTTTACCCAAAACTGATAAAGATTAAATCTTTACCCAAATAAAAAACAATTTTAACGGATCT
Source organism: Centaurea solstitialis (assembly GCA_030169165.1). Classification (NCBI taxonomy): domain Eukaryota; kingdom Viridiplantae; phylum Streptophyta; class Magnoliopsida; order Asterales; family Asteraceae; genus Centaurea; species Centaurea solstitialis. The sequence goes on from CM058043.1 coordinate 59,041,681, forward strand.
AATAAATAAACAAATAAATAAAATAAACAATTAACCTGTGGCTCTGATACCACTGTTGGGTTTTTATGTGTACCAAACTGATACAAACAACTGTGAATCTCAAACCTACCTGGAATAGATACGCGAAATATAACCTATAGGATCAAACTGATCCAAAAAGGTCATCTAAACCATTAGGACTAAATATCCACAGGTTTGATTAGCGGAAGCAATAAGAGTAAAACCCGAAAAACATTCACAGATCTTGTTTATTTTATTACATAATTATTATCAAGTTTAGACGGTTACCTCGGAAGCTTGAGATAGATCCACCCGTGATGAGACCACACGAAAACCTTCTAGCCGGTAGAACCCCGATTGATCACAAACGAAATCTACGCGAAGAACACGATCGAATAAACTCAAAACCAAAACTGGTTTCGGGTTTGTGATGTTTCTCGATCAAGAGAGGGAGAGAGAGGTTGGGAGAGAATTTTCTAGGTTTCTTTTGGGTTAAGAATTGAATAAATGAAAACTAAATGGTATATATGGTATAACTTACCATATTGTAATAATACCAAAAACCAATAACATATTTATCTATTAAGGAAATTAGATATTCCTTTTCTTTTCCATCAAGAAAGGAACATTTCTAATATATATATTAACTTCCAATAATTTCCAAGATAAATATTAATTGATTAATTAATTCTGTTATATATTTATTTAACTAATAAATATAAACCCTATTAATTAATTCATTTCAACAAGAAACCTTTAACTTTGGAGTTTCTACAGAAAACACCCAAATAATTTATAATTAACTATTATAAATTGTGACAACCGTCAATTTTGACCCTCAGGTTAGCTACTTGTTAATTCACTCAGTAGCGTTTCCGTAGGTTAAAAATTAGTCATTTAAGTTTTAAATGAAACTAGGTTAGTTTGCGTGAAAAATTTAGGTTAAAACCTAAAAGTCCCGAAAACTGCCCGAAAAAGCCCGAAACGGCCCGAAGTCATCCGATAATCCTATAATGCCAAATTTTAAAGAAATTCTCAGAGAATTAAGTTATTATATTTAAAAATAAGTAAACTAATTTAAATGGTCCAAAATTTCTTTCGAAAAATCGGTTTCTACCGAAAACGCGCTAAAAACCGATACTGCGTTGAAATAAGTGTTAGGATTATGTGCGAGACAGTAACGGGGTTATCGTGTCCAATGTTATAAGACACTAGTAGGTCACACTGCTGCACACCAAAATGAGAATGTTTGGATTATGGGAAATAATTAATTGGTTAATTAATTATTCAGAGAGAAAAAGAATTAAATAATTAGTTTAATTATTTATAATTAATTAATCAGTTAGATTAATTAAAAAAGATAATTATGGAAGTTATTTCAGAGATAATTACCAAGAATTATATATGGAATCAAACACTGCTTGTTTTGTCCATATAAATAAGGGGTTAACGGTGTCAGTTGATTCATTCTTATGAGTTCCAAAACCCAGAAAAATCTCTCTCTCTCTCTCCCCTAAAAACCGGCGCCAAACCCAGTAGGAGGAAAGGCTCGCATTCGTTTTTCGGGTAATCCTCGGTGGTGGTCTAGCAACCCTCTCAACCGGTGCCAGTAGCAGTGTACCCCCTGCTTGCGTTTCGGAGTTATTATTCGCAAAGGTAATCTACCGAAACACCCTTTATTGTGTCTGTATGGTTTTGGATTGGATCCTCGATTGGGAATCGGGTTTTATTCCGCTGTGCATGTTCTTGTATCCCTCGATTCCCAACAGTGGTATCAGAGCCACTTCCTAAAACCTACAGATCAGGTTTATCAGTTTAATAGGTTTAAAGAAATTTAATTTTATTGTTCGTTCATTGTTAAAATTAGATTTATGAATAACCCTAGACTGCAGTAGAACGGCGGCAGTTAGCCGACCAAACCACCAAGACCACCGTACACCACCGCCGGCGACACCACAGTTGGTGGTAGCCGGCGGCTGTCCTCTTGTCGCACCACCACGCCGCACCACAGGTCGTGGACACGGCTGTGGTCGGTCTCACGCACCACACCACCGTATGTGGTGGTGGTGGCGATTGATGATGGTGGCGATGAACGTGGATGAAAGCCGCACCACTGTTTTGTGGTGGCGGCGACTGTTTTGGCCGCCGATCGGCGATGGTGGCGATGGCCACTGTCGTCGACAGTGGCGGTGGCGGTTTCCGGTTGTAGCCACCGCACCACCGTTTGTGGTGGTGGTGGCAATCGACGGCATCAACGAGAAATTGAATCCGCCGCACCACCGATTGTGGTGGCGGCGGCGATCTATGGTGGCCGGTTTGGTTGCTTCGATCGATCGAACAGCTAGCGGTGGCAGCGGCAATTGCCGTTTGCTGTCGATTCCCTTACCCGCCGCACCACCAGTCGCGGTGGTGGCGGCGATTGCTGTTCACGTAAGCCGCGCGATCATGGGCGGCGGTGGTGGCTCCTTAGCTGCTGCCGTCGCCGGTTGTTTCTGGTGGCAGTGGTGGTTACTGCGGCGGTGGTGGCTGTCGAAGTCACCGCTGCCGGCGGTAATTGCGGGAGAGTCGAGCGGCGGTGGTGGCAATTACGTCATCATCGTCGCCGGTGTTGAAAACCGCCGATCGACGACCGAGTTTCGGTGGTAATTCGATGACGTATTTAGTTTCATTATTATCGTTAACGGGTATCAGTTTGAAATCCGTTTCCGGATAATTTTTCGAATTAAGGATCGTTCTTATCAGATAAGTTTTAAAACGATTCAGGATTAGTTTAATTAATTTGTTTTAGATTAATTTATGTTTTTATAATTATCCGGTTAAAATTCAGTTGTATTTTAATTTGTTTAATTATGATAAGTCATAGCTGAACCCTTTAAGATCCGTGGTTGTGTTTATTTTATCCGTTTTAGAATAGTTGGGAGGCCTGGGAGCCATTTACAACCCTTTTGTAATTTTAATGTTTTATTAGACTAGTTGGGAGTCCTGCGTGCCATTTGAACCCATTTGTAATATTTATTTTAATTACATCGAGACGGAGACAAGTACGACGACCATGGATCTCGGAGCCAGTGGGAGTGCCAGAAGTTGAAGACTTTTGTCACTTAGGGATTGAGACCGTTGTTTTGTGTTGGCTCACAAAACAACATTAGTTTAAGGGTTTAAGCTATGACTGTGCTGTTTATATTTAAATTGCGTGGTTGTTTAATTTACGTAATTGTTATTAAATATAAATTGCCCTTTTTGAACGGATTGTTTAAAAATTAAAAGGATACAAATACAGTTAGTGTTTGGATCCAGTTTTTCAAAGGTTTTGAAATAGGAAACTGGCAATTTAGACCCTTGTTAAAAATCATAGATTAGTAAGTGCAACCCACTTTAGGGGCACTTCCGGTGTAAGGTACATAGGGCGTTGTAAGTGCACACACTATGAACGTCCGTGTTCAAACCGAAACTGGAAGGTGATAAAACTCTGCGAATTATCTCCGGGTGGTACCGGCCAGAGTTTGTCCAGGTCCCAGGTGGTACAATCTATTTTGGTAATTATTTATTCACTGGGTGGTACCAGGCCAAAATGCACTAGAGGGACTAAATATGCACGGATTATTAATATCCGATGTCCCGACGATCTAGAAGTCGTATTTTCAGATAGGAATACGATTGGTATAGTGTTACCTACCATAGATCGCATGAGTCGGTTTGACATGATCACATGCTTCCCGACACATGTGAAATATGGATTCTAGTCTAATAAATTTATTTTAAGGGTAATAATTTATTAGAATTATATAATTATAAACTAAATTGGAATTTATATTCTTCTGTAGATGTCTCCAATTAGCATTCCGTTTTATTCACCTGAGGAATCACTTCGCCTTATTACGGGCAAGTGGAAGCTTACGGGCCAGAACTATCCAGTTTGGAAGTTGCACTTACAGAATGTTTTGAGTGCCCAGGGTAAGCTTTATGTGATCAATAAGCCCATGTCACGACCCAAAAGCAATGCCCCAGAATAGGAATTTGCTGAATATTTTAGATTCATGGCAGATGAGTCGGATGTAATGTCGATTCTAGTTTTCTCTATGTCACCCGAGTTCACGGGAGACTTAAGAGTGAAATTCTGTCACGAGGTCGTAAGGAATGTAGAAAACCAGTTAGGTTTCTACAAGCACACGGGCAAGCTTTTGATCATGCAAGAGATTCTCTCCCTGAAGCTACAGAAGGGTCAGTCAGTTAAAAACCATCTTGTTGATATGAGAAGGCTTTTTAAGTGTTTATCACGTCTGGGGTACAAGATGACTTAGGAGGAGTTAGTGTATCTCATGTGGTTCTCCCTCACAAAGGAAGTTCAGGACACAGCTAGTGCCTACATGAAGGAACCAAAGAACGACGTGGATAAAGTTCATGAAGATATCCTGGCCAGTCTAGAGCCAGTACCCGAACCTGCGAATCTCATGGACACTGATATAATTGATGAGTTGGGAGATCTGAGTTGCCCAGAATGCGGCAGCGAGGATATTTGCGAGCACTCGATGAACATCGACCAGATGGATATCGGTTTACCCGATACTCTAGGTATCTTTATGATAGATTGCTTAATCACTTCTTATGAATCATGGGTAATTGATACAGGCAGTGGTAACCACATTTGTAATCATTTACAGGGATTCACTAGAAGAAAGACTATGAGGAAGGACCGTTCGAACCTACGAGTTGGCGAAGGCACTCCGTTGATTGCTGAAGCCGTGGGATCTTATAGTCTTAGTTTACCCTCGGGTCTAGTTTTGGAACTGGATAATTGTTATTATATTCCAAATATGATTAAGAATGTATTGTCTTTTGATTTGTTGGTAGACCAAGGCTTTTATTATAAATATTCTTATAAAATGATTTCAGTTTTTAAAGATAATATTTTCTATTTTAAAGCTACACCCGTAGATGGTCTATACACTATAAATCTTAAAGACAACAATAGTGAGATCTATCATATAAGTAAGCGATCCAAAGATATTGAGGATCAGACTTACCTCTGGCATTGTCGTTTGGGCCATATAAACAAGAAACGTGTTGAACTACTCCTAAAAGGAGGTTTTCTTGGGAATTTTGACTACAAACCTTTTGATAATTGCGAATCTTGTTTATCTGGTAAAATGACAAAGCAACTTTTCAACAGTGAGAATGAAAGGGCTACTGACTTGCTTGAAATAATCCACACAGATGTATGTGGACCTTTCAGTCATGTAGCAAGAGGAGGATACCGGTACTTCATTACCTTCACTGACGACTTCAGTAGGTATGGTTATGTCTACTTGATAAGACATAAATCTGAAACCTTTGAGAAATTCAAGGAATACCATAATGAAGTACAGAATCTACTTGACAAGAGGATCAAGTTCTTACGGTCAGATCGTGGTGGCAAATATCTCAGTGATGAGTTTGACAATCATCTGATGGAGTGTGGGATTGTATCCCAACTTACACCTCCGTATACACCTCAGATGAACGGTGTATCAGAAAGGAGAAATCGTACTTTGCTCGACATGGTACGAACGATGATGTGTCATTCTTCGCTGCCAATATCATTCTGGGGACACGCGCTCGAAAACAGCAGCACACATACTGAACAGAGCGCCAACAAAGTCGGTAGAAAAGACTCCATACGAGTTATGGAAGGGTAAGAAACCCAACATATCTTTTCTGAAAATTTGGGGTTGTGAGGTTTACGTCAAACGACCTACCTCAGAGAAACTCAAACCCAAATCCGACAAGTGTTTCTTCGTTGGATATCCCAAGACCACCGTGGGATATTATTTCTACAACCCTGAAGAGAACAAAGTGTTTGTTGCTCGAAATGGAAAATTTCTGGAAGAAAAGTTTCTCAGTTTAGAGAACACCAGAAAGGATGTAGATCTACAGATAGTAGACGAAGAAAGCACTACACCAGTTGTTGAGCCAGAAATTCAACATAACAATGTTGAACCTCAATCAGAGCTGGTTGAGGAAGTGCAAACACAGGACCTTCGCAGATCCAGCAGGGTAAGACAAGAACCAGATAGGTATCTTGGGTTCCTAGTCTCTCAAGATAACGGAGACTTAAATGAACCAACATCCTATGGAGAAGCTGTGTCAGGCAGTGAGTCTGAACAATGGCAGGAAGCCATGAAGGCCGAGATGCAGTCCATGTACGACAACCAAGTCTGGGAGTTGACTGATTTGCCACAACACTGTAAGGCTGTTGGACGCAAATGGGTTTTCAAGAAGAAAACCGACATGGATGGGAACGTACACACCTTCAAAGCCAGACTGGTTGCAAAAGGATTCACACAAACTCATGGTATTGACTATGATGAAACCTTTTCACCAGTGGCAATGTTGAAGTCAATTAGGATTCTTATGGCCATCTCAGCATACTTTAATTACGAGATTTGGCAAATGGACGTCAAGACAGCCTTTCTAAATGGAAAGTTAACAGAAGACGTCTATATGGAACAACCAGAGGGGTTTGAAGATCCTAAGAATCCTAATAAGGTGTGTAAGCTGCTAAAATCCATTTATGGATTGAAGCAAGCATCTCGAAGCTGGAACTTACACTTTGATGAGCGAATCAAAGAGTTTGGTTTTACTAAAAGTGAGTTCGAGCCATGTGTTTACACTAAGTTCAGTGGGAGCATAGTAACCTTCCTGGTCTTGTATGTAGATGACATACTACTCATAGGAAACGATGTACCAACTTTACAGAGTGTTAAGGAATGGTTAAGTAAATGTTTCCAGATGAAAGACCTTGGAGAGGCCGCTTATATACTAGGTATAAAGATCTATAGAAACAGATCTAAGCGGCTTATCGGACTTAGTCAGAGTACATACATTGACAAAGTACTGAAGAGATTCAGGATGGATGAATCCAAGAAAGGATTCATTCCAATGCAACATGGCATAGTGTTAAGTAAAACACAGTGTCCTGTTTCTAGTGAAGATCAGGACAAGATGAAATCGGTCCCATATGCTTCTGCAATTGGATCGATTATGTATGCCATGCTATGTACTAGGCCCGATGTTGCTTACTCAGTAAGTGTTACGAGTAGATACCAACAGAATCCGGGTGAGCCCCATTGGGTGGCTGTCAAGAACATTCTTAAATATCTGAGAAGAACGAAAGAAATGTTCTTGGTCTTTGGAGGTTCTGAGGATGAAATTAGTGTCATAGGATACTCTGACGCTAGTTTTCAGACCGACAGAGATGACTTCAGGTCACAGTCAGGGTATGTCTTTACCCTAAACGGAGGTGCGATCTCATGGAAGAGCTCGAAGCAAGACACGATTGCAGACTCAACTACAGAAGCAGAGTACATTGCAGCATGTGATGCGGCAAAGGAAGCTGTCTGGCTAAGGAATTTTCTATCGGATCTCAGAGTGGTTGCCAGTATCTCGAGAACGATAGATATATTCTGTGATAACTCAGGAGCCGTGGCGCAAGCAAAGGAACCTAGAGAGCATCACAAGTCGAGACACGTGCTCAGAAAGTATCACCTCATCCGAGAGATCATTGGAAGAGGAGATGTAAGAATATGCAAGATTCCAACAGAAGACAATGTCGCAGATCCGCTGACAAAGCCACTAGCAAGGGCAAAGCATGAGGCACATGCGAATTCCATTGGGATGCAGTACCTGGAAGCCAGTAGCTAGTACTTAGTTTTTAATTATTACTATAGTCTAATTTAGAAACGATGTAATCATGTAAAGTTTTTATTTCACAGTGTGTTGGAAATAAATGGAGGTTTTATTTTCATGATTGTTCTAAATTAACTATTTTTGCATATTTAACGTATCCATGATTTTACAAAAGTTTTGTATGAAATCTAAATTTCCGTAGCCACTTATTGAAATGGGAATTTCAATAGGGAGTTTAACGCTATTATAAATACTTGATGATTTATTCAAAGTAGAGAATAAAAGCACAAGTGATGTGACCAAGTATTTATAGATACTCATCAGAGTGTTTGGGTATTGGAAGTGACTAGTAATCAAGTCTGCTTCATGGAGCCTCAGTCATAAGCACTGACTTGATAGGTTGTCCTTAGACCTGAGATACTTGGTTTGGGAACACGAGGACCACTGTACTCTTAGCACGTACTAACGCTGCACCGTAACTGGGTGGCCATACGGGACGTGACTAGATGCAGCGGAAGCCGTGGATCCAAATGCAAGTAGTCAAGAAGGGATTTGCACCTCTTTCAAAAGGAGAGATATTTCCGGGCCCCTTGACGATTAAGATTGGCAGAAAACGCGTGGCCACGCTCGGATAGAATAACAGGGGTTATTTAGTAATATCCGTTACTACAGGCAATCGAAATCAGAGTCAAGAAATACTTGATTTTAAGAAATGAATCCTCCACTCCATGTCTTAAATCACTTTAGAAATATCGTGTGCAAAAGGAATGAACCTGTGTACAAATTCAAGCGTGAATTGTATCTCTGGATATAAGAGATCTTATAACCTGGTTAACCTAAGCGTCTGGCTAGGGACCTCCTTTGGCGAATGATAACAGTTCAGTTACATGTCTAGCACAAGTGGGAGTCTGGTAGGATTATGTGCGAGACAGTAACGGGGTTATCGTGTCCAATGTTATAAGACACTAGTAGGTCACACTGCTGCACACCAAAATGAGAATGTTTGGATTATGGGAAATAATTAATTGGTTAATTAATTATTCAGAAAGAAAAAGAATTAAATAATTAGTTTAATTATTTATAATTAATTAATCAGTTATATTAATTAAAAGAGATAATTATGGAAGTTATTTCAGAGATAATTACCAAGAATTATATATGGAATCAAACACTGCTTGTTTTGTCCATATAAATAAGGGGTTAAGGGTGTCAGTTGATTCATTCTTATCAGTTCCAAAACCCAGAAAAATCTCTCTCTCTCTCTCTCCCTAAAAACCGGCGCCAAACCCAATAGGAGGAAAGGCTCGCATTCGTTTTTCGGGTAATCCTCGGTGGTGGTCTAGCAACCCTCTCAACCGGTGCCAGTAGCAGTGTACCCCCTGCTTGCGTTTCGGAGTTATTATTCGCAAAGGTAATCTACCGAAACACCCTTTATTGTGTCTGTATGGTTTTGGATTGGATCCTCGATTGGGAATCGGGTTTTATTCCGCTGTGCATGTTCTTGTATCCCTCGATTCCCAACAATAAGCAGTGTAGATTAACCCTTTTATTTAAATAAAAAAAATTTTCAAATGGGTTGGGTGGGCCCCTTGGCCGGCCACCCCCCCTCCCAATCACACACCTCTCTTTTTGTTTCCAAGTTAAATAGAATACTACACTCTTTTCTTCTCATTTTTCAAAACTCCTCTCTCTCTCTAGCATCTTTCTCTCTCTAAACTCTCTCTTTTCTCTCAAATTTCCAGCCACATATTCATCTAAAATCTGAAGTTCTTTGAAGATTAAGACAAGTTTTTGGAGGCTTTATTAGTGTTTATCAAAGGTAAGAGTGTTGCATGTTTGTCTAGGTTTGATTTTGACTCATTCTTGAGTTTCTTCCATTTTCTTTGAGGTTTAATCTCTCCTTTATGCTTTGATGATCCTCTTGATGTTTGGGGATGAGACATAACCTTAGAAATGTGTTTAAACATTCTATTAAGGTGAATATCCATGAATCCCCCGTAAGAACACAAGTTTGATTTCAAAAATCTTGTTGTTGATGTTTTTGATCATCATTTTGGGGCTGGACTTTATTGATAGTTCATGCATGTTTATTGATGATGATAATGCATATTTCATCTATTTATTTGTTAAATGATATGAGTTTATGGTTTAATAGCAAGAAACCCCAAGAAATCTTGTGATTTTATGTGTTTTGATGGATGAAAATGGGGTTTTGATTCTGGACAGAATCTGTCTGATTTTGCATGTGTGTTTCGACGTATCAAAAGTATAGTAAACTGAGGTATTTTTCTACAAAAATTTGGTAGATTGAAATTTGATGAGTTAGGAAGAAATCCCTTTTGAATCACTCAAACATTCGGAGTAAAACCCATCCAACCATCTAAAAACTTTTTGATACTCATCAGCTTCTGGTCAGAAAAGTGGTATCATCTTCATGCATGCATATCTCTTTGACAACTTATCTAAAATGCACGATTTTTGATTTCAAACTCAAGTTCTCTGAGATAGCTTTCTAAAGAATCCAAAATCATGTGATTTGGTGGACTTTTGAGGGTTCAACCAATGAAAACAAGTTAGTGGTGTAGGCTGTCCCATGGTGGCATATTGCACATGCACGACTTTAAGAGGCTATCTCTCCCTCAAAAATCACCCAAATGATGTGAAATTTGTCTCATTAGCTTGGTATATGTGTTATCTAGAAAATCCTTTTTGAAATTCGTGATTTGGTGGGAAAATGAATTCTTTATGAAGCAAACATCACTGACATGTATTTCTGAAAATAAAAGGTGTCCACTGTTTTTGTAAAAATTCTTAAAATAGGTAAAACACCTCCAAAAATTATGAAACATTGTGGGATTGTTGCTAATATCCCAAATTCCAGTAGGTAAAAATTTTGAAACCTAACTCCCTTTGAAACTAGGTTTAATGGTGACACCTTTGCTTTGGAACAAATCTGCCAGAATAGGAAATTTTCAAAAATGTTATTTTACAAATATTCAAAATTCCCATGTGTTTGGATAATAATCTTATGTAACAAAAAGTCATTTTATATTAAAATGAACTTATTAAAATATCGTAAAGGCATTATATGGTTATCGGAATTGATTTATTATTTACGGACCGTAAAATTTAGAACTTACGACAATTACGTTTGTATTAGGGCATTGGTAGAATCGGAGCCGGGACTTAACCTCGCACTAACCAATCGCTTAGAAACGCTTAACCACAAGGTGAGTATTCACAGCCCCACGTTTTACCGTTTTTACGTGTTTTGGGGTGAAAAGCATGTTTATAAATGAATGTGAAAAATTGTGAAAAATATTGCGAAATGAAATGAAATGAAATGTATTGTGAGCTAAATTTTGATATGTTGAGGCATGATATAGTGAGCCTGAAATGAAAATGTCCCCTGTAACTACTATTAACCCATAGCAATGGGCCTATGATACATGTGGATAGCGTTATTTGGATTGACATACCCACCTTAAACTGACGAGTGATAGGTGCACTGTATTGAATAGAGATTCTACCCCGGTGAGATTTAGTCCCACCGTTGAGGTAGAATAGGGGCGTAGCAATGTCATGAAATGGAGGATTGTAGTAACTCACAGATAAATATCATGCGATTAACAAATCACCCGGGAAATTTACTCACATTTGATACTAAGCTTGAAATGGAGTGAGCAAATACGTTCACTATAAAAAGGTTTACTGTAAACTGATTTTGAAAATCTAGTGAATAAACAGATTCACTATAAATGATTTACGAATATTGAGTGAATAAAAAGGTTCACTGAAAATGTTGTTGCATTTAACTGTTTTGTGTATATGAAAACCTGTGAACTCACCAACTCTCGTAGTTGACGCTTGTTTTAACATGCTTTTCAGGAAATCCGAAGGTTTGATTTGGCTAAGTTGTGGAATTTTGTTATCACCAATCTAATTATGAAATTTATTTTCATTTTGTAAAAGATCTGTAAACCTTAACTTATGGTTGGATTGTACAACTTTGTAAACGTAATTTAATGTTTGATAATGAATGATTGGTGCTATTTATCTCCTATTGCAATGAAATCTAGACTGTTACACCTTGCGGTTCCGCTTTAGCGGGGTGTTACAGATTTCGTATCAGAGCCATAGGTTATAGAGAACATCGGTTTTTCATAAAAACCAGTACTATAACCAACCTTCTTTCTAAAATAAGATTAAACTTTTAAATTATAAGATTTCAAAGTAGGAGAATTTAAATACATGTGTGATTAGGATAGGTGCTATTCTGATATATCATAGATATGCGGAGCCTGATCACCTACGCCTAGCCATGATATAAATAGGATAAGACTTATAAATTAATCATACTGCTAGATTTTTTTTAAGTTGAAACTTTCTAAGATTTCCTGAAAAATGTATTTACTGTGAGTTTGCATAAGCACATCATGATGTTGATATTTACTATAACACTTACGCGTTTAAGAAAAGTAACGCCTTTGTTGATCACTCCTGCGTTAGCGCTTAGGATGTCACTAGTATTTGAATGCGTGTTAATAAGTTATGCGGACACTACAATCACTATGCCGAACACTATTACTTAGACTTCGGAGAAGGACCCGTCTAAGCGTTACGATCCCGACATTGGAGTAACAAGTGAGGACATTTAAGCGATCCACCTTCGTTTACCCCAACAAGTGTCTTACCTGAACCTACACCAGTTATTCCTACGCCTAACCCGAACCTCCCAGCACCTCATATGAGACAACTCAGAAGACAAGTTGCGGCAACCTTTCAGAGTGGACTGGCAATAACTCATTAGGGTAATGCAAGATCATTTCGTATCCTTTCGGGGATATTGATCGCTCATAATATTAGTATGGCACAAGGAGAGGCTCGAACTATGCGAACACTCGCCGACGGACTGCAAAATAGTCGAAGCAGGGCATCAAGATAGAATTGGGCCATAATTTAGTTAACAAACTTGGCGCACCTCTTGGAGGAGGGTACCACCAATGTTGTGGAGAATGTTATGACGGCAAGAAGGACGACTAGGAGAGTTGACTTGTGCTGGCAAGTTGTGGTGATACTGTTGGCAAAGTTGTTCTTTTCAAATGTAACTCTCATGAATTTGAAATAATTTCAAAAATGCACTTTTTGATTGTTCCATGTAAACCTCATTATGGGCAAGTAAGATATTTTAAGGATGCATTAGTATCAAATTTCTACTCTTCAGATATGTGTTAAACTTTTACGAAATTAATTTTTATTAAATCACAAGGACATTCTTAGTGAGTTTATTTTAAGGAAATTATCATAAATAAAATACAAATATTTTCGAACATTCGTTAGAGACAACTTTTAATCAAATATGCATTTTGCAAAGGATTTAGAACCTTATTTTCCAGAAGAAACACACGTAGCTAGAAAGTGAACCGTGAGAATTAATCGATCAACATTGCTCAACTGATAGCCCAACAAGTCCAAGAAGTTGTACTTACCATAGTCACTCAAGTTACTACCGACCTTGTCGCAAATAGAAGAAATAAGGAAGTCATAGAATCCATCGAATGGAAAGATGGTAATAAAAGGAAGTAGAGCACTAGTCAGGAGAGACATCTCAAGGTCATTCAGATAAAAGTCGAAAAGAAGTCAGAAATTTTGGAAGTAAAGACCCACGAGTCAAGACAGTATATGGACTCCCCTCCAAAATGTATTAGATATAACTGGAACCACCCATGAGCTTGTATTTTGGTACCAAGGGCAACCTAGTCGGTTACACTACTCGTTACTATAGAAAGGAAAGGAAGGTCAGAAGGACCGGAAAGAGTGCTAAGAGTACGGAACCCTAAACCACTCTAAAGATAGGTATTTCACGCTGAATAAAGGCTTAAGCAGGACCAAGAGGACGAACAAAACAACGCAAGCCAATCAAAGAGATTAAGGATGCAAGGCTCAAGGAAGGGCATTCGCATTGGGAACTAAAAAGGGTTCACCAAGATCTAGTATAGTGACATGCATGAAAATGCGAGGTCATCTACGGAAAGGATGTGTGGCGTTCATGCGCACGTCATAGATAAGAAAGCAAAGGAGAAGCAAATCCAAGATATTCCAGTTGTGCGAGAATTTCCTGAGGTATTTCCGGAAGAGTTACCTGGATTGCCTCCACAACGACAAGTAGAGTTCCACATTGACTTAGTTCCCGGAGCAGGCCCCATAGTGAAGTCGCCATATCGTCTAGCGCCGTCCGAGATGCAGGAGCTGTCAAATCAACTTCAAGAGCTGTTAGATAAGGGATTCATCCGACCCAGCTCTTCACCTTGGGGAGCCCCCGTGCTATTTGTCAAGAAGAAGGACGGATCTTTTCGCATGTGCATCGATTATAGGGAGCTGAGCAAGATCACCATCAAGAACCGATACCCTCTTCCACGCATCGATGATCTGTTCGATCATTTGCAAGGAGCTACGTACTTCTCCAAGATCGATCTTCGATCCGGATACCATCAAATGCGAGTTCGTGAAGAAGATGTTGCAAAGACGGCGTTCAGAACTCGTTATGGTCATTATGAGTTCTTGGTCATGCCTTTTGGTTTGACGAATGCTCCAGCAGTGTTCATGGATCTGATGAACCGAGTGTGTCGACCGTATTTGGATAAGTTCGTGATTGTCTTCATAGACGACATCCTGATTTACTCGCAAAGCAAGGAGTACCACGAGCATCATTTGAGGCTGATACTGGAATTACTCAAAGCTGAAAAGCTTTATGCCAAATTCTCAAAGAGCGAATTTTGGATCCGAGAAGTTCACTTTTTAGGTCACGTGGTGAACAAAGAAGGAATACACGTCGATCCAGCCAAGATTGAGGCTATAAAGAAATGGGAAGCCCCGAAGACACCGACAGAAATTCGACAATTTCTCGGCTTGGCAGGCTACTACCGGCGATTCATTGCAAATTTCTCCAAGATTGCGCAGCCGCTGACAACCTTAACGCAAAAAGACAAGAAGTTTATTTGGGAAGAGAAACAGGAAGAAGCATTCCAATTGCTCAAGCATAAGTTGTGCAATGCACCCATTCTGGCGTTACCCGAGGGAACGGATAACTTCGTGGTGTATTGCGATGCTTCACATCAAGGCTTAGGATGTGTTTTGATGCAGAACGAGAAAGTCATTGCCTATGCATCCAGACAACTGAAGGTCCACGAGAAGAACTACACCACTCATGACTTGGAGCTCGGAGCAGTAGTGTTTGCCCTTAAGATTTGGAGACATTATCTTTACGGCACCAAATGCACCATCTATACGGACCATAAGAGCCTCCAGCATATTCTCGATTAGAAAATGCTGAACATGAGGCAAAGAAGGTGGGTTGAGTTGCTCAGTGATTACGACTACGAGATTAAATATCACCCAGGGAAGGCGAATGTTGTAGCTGATGCGCTAAGCAGGAAGGAACGAGTGAAGCCTACAAGGACGCGAGCAATGGGAGTGATAGTGCAGACCATCCTGAAAAGTCAAATACTGGAAGCTCAAAGAGAAGCTCTGAAGGCTGATAACTTGAAGAAAGAAACTCTACATCAGGTGGAGAAAGAGTTCGAGGAGAAAGCAGATGGAGTGCGTTATTTCAAGGATAGAATTTGGATCCCAAAGGCCGATCAGTTAAGGAAAATGATCATGGATGAAGCTCACCAATCAAGGTACTCGATACACCCAGGTTCGGAAAAGATGTATAAAGGACTGAAGGAACACTATTGGTGGCCTGGAATGAAGAAGGATATCGCCACTTACGTGAGCAAATGCCTAACTTGTGCAAGAATCAAGGTAGAACACCAGAAACTATCCGGACTTTTACAGCAACCAGAAATCCCAGAATGGAAATGGGAACGAATATCCATGGATTTCGTGACCAAGTTGCCCAAGACTAAAAAGGGCCATGATTCGATTTGGGTAATCGTTGACCGGCTCACGAAATCTGCGCACTTTCTGCCAATAAGAGAAAGCTTTAGCATTGATAGACTCGCGCAATTGTATGTCGATGAGATAGTCATGCGACATGGAGTGCCAATCTCGATCATCCCGACAGAGACAGCAGATTCACCTCGCGATTTTGGCAGTCACTACAGGCAGCATTGGGTACCAGCGTAGATTTGAGCACGGCTTACCATCCTCAGACCGACGGACAGACTGAGAGGACCATACAAACATTGGAGGATATGTTGCGTGCATATGTGTTGGAATTCAGAGGCAGTTGGGATGATCATCTACCATTAGTTGAATTCTCCTACAACAACAGTTATCATGCTAGTATTCTGTGTGCCCCGTATGAAGCACTGTATGGACGCAAGTGCAGATCCCCACTCAATTGGTTGGAAGTGGGAGAGAGTCGACTGTTTAGACCTGACATCGACCACTGATAAAATTAAGCTGGTTCAAGAAAAGCTTAAAGCAGCCAGGGATCGCCAGAAAAGTTACGCTGATAATCGACGGAAACCGTTGGAATTCCAGATTTGTGATAGGGTACTACTGAAGGCATCACCTTGGAAAGGGCTAATAAGATTTGGAAAGAAGGGAAAGTTGAGCCCCCGATTTGTCGGACCGTTTGAGATCTTGGAAAGAATCGGACCAGTCGCTTACAGATTGGACCTACCCCCAGAGCTCAGCTCTATTCATGACACTTTCCACGTGTCCAATCTGAAGAAATGCCTGTCAGAAGAGGCAGTGGTCTTACCTCTGGAGGAGATCCAGATCGATGAACAACTGCGTACCACGGAGGAACCAATTGAAATCCTTGATCGAGAAATCAAGCAACTTAGGCGCAGTAAGATACCGATCGTCAAGGTTAGATGGAATTCCAGGCACGGACCAGAGTACACCTGGGAGCGGGAGGCTTTCATGAAAAACAAATACCCGCATTTATTCACCAAAGAACCCCTGTGGTAGCAGCAAAAATTAAATTTCGGGATGAAATTTCTTTCAACCGGGGGTAAATTTGACAACCGTCAATTTTGACCCTCAGGTTAGCTACTCGTTAATTCACTCAGTAGCGTTTCCGTAGGTTAAAAATTAGCCATTTAAGTTTTAAATGAAACTAGGTTAGTTTGCGTGAAAAATTTAGGCTAAAACCTAAAAGTCCCGAAAACTGCCCGAAAAAGCCCGTAACGGCCCGAAGTCATCCGATAATCCTATAATGCCAAATTTTAAAGAAATTCTCAGAGAATTAAGTTATTATATTTAAAAATAAGTAAACTAATTTAAATGGTCCAAAATTTCTTTCGAAAAATTGGTTTCTACCGAAAACGCGCTAAAAACCGATACTGCGTTGAAATAAGCAGTGTAGATTAACCCTTTTATTTAAATAAAAAAATTGAAATGGGTTGGGTGGGCCCCTTGGCCGGCCACCCTCCCTCCCAATCACACACCTCTCTTTTTGTTTCCAAGTTAAATAGAATACTACACTCTCTTCTTCTCATTTTTCAAAACTCCTCTCTCTCTCTAGCATCTTTCTCTCTCTAAACTCTACCATTTCTCTCAAATTTCCAGCCACATATTCATCTAAAATCTGAAGTTCTTTGAAGATTAAGACAAGTTTTTGGAGGCTTTATTAGTGTTTATCAAAGGTAAGAGTGTTGCATGTTTGTCTAGCTTCGATTTTGACTCATTCTTGAGTTTCTTCCATTTTCTTTGAGGTTTAATCTCTCCTTTATGCTTTGATGATCCTCTTGATGTTTGGGGATGAGACATAACCTTAGAAATGTGTTTAAACATTCTATGAAGGTGAATATCCATGAATCCCCCGTAAGAACACAAGTTTGATTTCAAAAATCTTGTTGTTGATGTTTTTGATCATCATTTTGGGGCTGGACTTTATTGATAGTTCATGCATGTTTATTGATGATGATAATGCATATTTCATCTATTTATTTGTTAAATGATATGAGTTTATGGTTTAATAGCAAGAAACCCCAAGAAATCTTGTGATTTTATGTGTTTTGATGGATGAAAATGGGGTTTTGATTCTGGACAGAATCTGTCTGATTTTGCATGTGTGTTTGGACGTCTCAAAAGTATAGTAAACTGAGGTATTTTTCTACAAAAAATTTGATAGATTGAAATTTGATGAGTTAGGAAGAAAATCCCTTTTGAATCACTCAAAAAATCGGAGTAAAACCCATCCAACCATCTAAAAACTTTTTGATACTCATCAGCTTCTGGTCAGAAAAGTGGTATCATCTTCATGCATGCATATCTCTTTGACAACTTATCCAAAATGCACGATTTTTGATTTCAAACTCAAGTTCTCTGAGATAGCTTTCTAAAGAATCCAAAATCATGTGATTTGGTGGACTTTTGAGGGTTCAACCAATGAAAACAAGTTAGTGGTGTAGGCTGTCCCATGGTGGCAGATTGCACATGTACGACTTTAAGAGGCCATATCTCCCTCAAAAATCACCCAAATGATGTGAAATTTGTCTCATTAGCTTGGTATATGTGTTATCTAGAAAATCCCTTTTGAAATTCGTGATTTGGTGGGAAAATGAATTCTTTATGAAGCAAACATCACTGACATGTATTTCTGAAAATAAAAGGTGTCCACTGTTTTTGTAAAAATTCTAAAATAGGTAAAACACCTCCAAAAATTATGAAAAATTGTGGGATTGTTGCTAATATCCCAAATTCCAGTAGGTAAAAATTTTGAAACCTAACTCCCTTTGGAACTAGGTTTAATGGTGACACCTTTGCTTTGGAACAAATCTGCCAGAATAGGAAATTTTCAAAAATGTTATTTTACAAATATTCAAAATTCCCATCTGTTTGGATAATAATCTTATGTAAAAAAAGTCATTTTATATTAAAATGAACTTATTAAAATATCGTCAAGGCATTATATGGATATCGGAATTGATTTATTATTTACGGACCGTAAAATTTAGAACTTACGACAATTACGTTTGTATTAGGGCATTGGTAGAATCGGAGCCGGGACTTAACCTCGCACTAACCAATCACTTAGAAACGCTTAACCACAAGGTGAGTATTCACAGCCCCACTTTTTACCGTTTTTACGTGTTTTGGGGTGAAAAGCATGTTTATAAATGAATGTGAAAAATTGTGAAAAATATTGCGAAATGAAATGAAATGAAATGTATTGTGAGCTAAATTTTGATATGTTGAGGCATGATATAGTGAGCCTGAAATGAAAATGTCCCCTGTAACTACTATTAACCCATAGCAATGGGCCTATGATACATGTGGATAGCGCTATTTGGATTGACATACCCACCTTAAACTGACGAGTGATAGGTGCACTGTATTGAATAGAGATTCTACCCCGGTGGGATTTAGTCCCACCGTTGAGGTAGAATAGGGGCGTAGCAATGTCATGAAATGGAGGATTGTAGTAACTCACAGATAAATATCATGCGATTAACAAATCACCCGGGAAATTTACTCACATTTGATACTAAGCTTGAAATGGAGTGAGCAAATACGTTCACTATAAAAAGGTTTACTGTAAACTGATTTTGAAAATCTAGTGAATAAACAGATTCACTATAAATGATTTACGAATATTGAGTGAATAAAAAGGTTCACTGAAAATGTTGTTGCATTTAACTGTTTTGTGTATATGAAAACCTGTGAACTCACCAACTCTCGTAGTTGACGCTTGTTCTAACATGCTTTTCAGGAAATCCGAAGGTTTGATTTGGCTAAGTTGTGGAATTTTGTTATCACCAATCTAATTATGAAATTTATTTTCATTTTGTAAAAGATCTGTAAACCTTAACTTATGGTTGGATTGTACAACTTTGTAAACGTAATTTAATGTTTGATAATGAATGATTGGTGCTATTTATCTCCTATCGCAATGAAATCTAGACTGTTACACCTTGCGGTTCCGCTTTAGCAGGGTGTTACATAATTTCATCCTCTCCAAACTGGGGTTATTTTACTTATTCGATTTACAGGTCCTCACAGGTGTGACTCTCAAGTGTCTTATAACATTGGATATGCGATCACTGGTTTGTCAACTTCTACACATAATTTCTAACCAAAACATGTGAACAAACCACAAAGGATATCAAAAATGATCTCACGTAACCATCTCCTCCTTGTTACTCCAGAATTCCCCTTGTTACTCCAAAGAAATACCATCAATTACATAAAGTAATCCGAATCTTTTCAAATTCAGATTTAAGTGGGAAACTCCTGAAACAACTAATGAATCAGTTAGAATGCCTGTAAGAAGCACAAAGCAATTCAGTACAACAAATGCACTATATAAAGAGCTATAGTGATGATCACTCCCCGGGGCTTTCGTTCAATCATCGCAAATACAAAAAAGTATTACTATGAACGTTCTGACAAAGAAACGAATTCCTTGTGTGTATTTGTGATGAAAGAAAATAGCAGCAAGTGCTTTCATAAGGCTCAAAATGTGAAAACATTTCACGACTCTGTTGGGTGCAAAATCGGATTGTATCCGAGATCACAAGTTGGTGCTCAAAGTGAAAACAAAGGCAAAGTCAAAGTGGTCAACAATGTAAAAGTTTGCTTTTATTGTTTACTTGCTTTATATGTTTGTTTGTAATAGTTTTGTATTCTTAGGGTAGAATGTGTAATTCTTGTGAACCTTGAGGGTTTAGGTGTTTGGGTATAAATACCCAATGTGATGTCATTTATAAAGTGTGAATCATGTACGTGCTGAATTGAAAAGTGAGAATGAGTTGAGAGAGCTTAGTGCTTAAGTGTGTGTGTTCTTGGTGTAACTACTATGTGTAAACATTTTCATCAAGATCTATGACATATGGCTTTCCAATTCATCTCTACTTGATTGTATTGTGATTAGAACTTGAATCTGGAACTACAAGTGGTATCAGAGTTGGAAATTCGCTGAAATTCGAAGTGTTCAGGTTAGTTACAAATCCTCAGATTTTCATACCTCTAGAAGTTCAGAAGAAATCTATCAGTTTCAGTAATTTTCGATCATTTTCAAGTTCTACGAAGATGTCTAGAGATCTATTGAGTATGGGTTCGAAGTCGAAGCCTCCGGTTCTTCAGATTGGTGAGTATCCTCAATGGCGTGTGAGGATGATTCAGTTTCTCAACAACATCGATAAGACACTCATGGTGAGCATCCAAGAAGGTCCGATTTAGCCGTACATTGATATTCCGGGTACACCCGAGACTGCCACTACTCCCGCAATTGAACCAAGACGTGTGTTCAAACTCTTTCGACAAAGCTCTTACTTTCATTACGATGGCGATTCCGAACGATTTGTTTAATCGTGTTGATAGTAGAAATACGGCAAAAGAGTTGTGGGATGAGTTAGAAAAATAGTTTCAAGGGACGGAAAGATCAATACAAGCGAAGCTAAACCAAGCAATCGGAGCTTATGAAGACTTTAAGGCTTTAGAGGGAGAAACACTTGCTGATTCTTACAGTCAATTCAACATCATTTTGAATGATCTGAGAAGAAATGGAATGAACAAGTCTACTTCCGAGATAAACTTCAAGTTCTTGAAAAATCTCATTCCAGAATGGGATCACTACTCGGTTAATCTTCAGATGGACAAGAACTTGGCGGAATAAGACCTACATGATCTATATTCCATTCTTAGTCAACATGAAGTGAAAGTCAAAGACATTGTCACAAAGCAAAAGAGTATTACTGATTCTTTGGCTCTTTTGACTGAAAAGAATAAGAGTGTTCTCTCAAGTAGTTCAAAGAAGAAAAGTCATTCAAAGGCCTTAGTCACTGAGTTGTCTGATTTCGATTCAGAAACCGTTGAGGATGATAGTTCTGAATCTGATGTTGATTTGAAGCGAGTTGCTGATAAGCTTGCTCTTTTGTGTAGTTCCATCCACAAAAGGTATGGGAAGAAGAAGTTCTATTCTAAACCCAAGTTCGAGAACTACAAAAGAGACAAGTACAAGCCAAAAGAATATGAGAAAAGGCCGGAGAGGAAGAGTTATGAAAAAGGCAACATGGATGAGAAAGGAAATGTATGTTTCAATTGTGGCAAACCAGGCCATTTTGTCAAAGATTGTAAAGCACCGAAAGTTAGGGATTTTGACTACTACTCTAAGAAGGCTCAACTTGCTAAACGCAAGAGTGAAGGTAAAGTCTTGAAGGCGGAAGAGGAATGTCGGTATGATGATACTTCTGATGATGAGGACTCTACTCATTTCACACAAGTTCACTACAATCTCATGGCGAGTGTGGAAGAAACCATCAACCTTCACAAAGAGACCGAAGTAGCAAATGAGGTAAGTCAAACTCCTTCTGACTCTGATCTGTCTGATAACGATCAAAGTTCTTTAGAAGAACATTTTTTAATTTTAAAAACTGAATTTGATGACTTGAAGGAAAAGATTAAGTTCGAAAGAGCTTGAGTCATTGAATTCAGTAATGAATGTGCGTTATATAAATGTTTAGCTGATGATCGTGAGCTTGAAGAGGCTGAGATTAGGAAGGAGAAAGTCAAACTAGAATCTCAAATTTCTGAGATGAAGAGTGCTTTAGTAAAATTGGAGTCTGAAAAAGCTGAATATATGATCAAATATGAAGTGTGTTTTCAAGATAGATCTGAGGCTTATGCCAAGATAAAACAATTGGAGGATCTTAATTATAAAAGAGGTCAGACTCAACAGACACTTAAGCTTTTGACAAATAATCAAAAAAATACTAGATTTTACAATCCAAAAATGGGGTCAGGTTTACCTGTAATTGATGTTTTAAAGAAAGCCCCTAACGGTCTCTATCAGTTTGATGCATTGAAATTTCCAAAATTAAATGAGACTTTTGTGAAATCTGGTAGTTCAGTGTCTGATTCTTCGGATAAAGGTAAACAGAAAGTAGTTGATGACTCAGTTGATAGTTTTTCAGATTCAAAAACAACAAGAAAGAATACTTTGATTTCACATGTGATTTCCAATATGATGATTTAAATCAAAGTTATCAAACAAGAAAACCTGTGTATTCACATAGTCAGTGTGTTTCTTTGTATTCTAATGAATCTGACAACTTTCCTAAAGCAATAGAGGGTGATTGAAAGATTACTGAATCTGCTCCTAAATCTGAGAAAAGACAAGTGAACTAGAAAAGGAAACGGATTGTGAAAATCTTTCTGATTTTATACAAGTTAATAGTTTTTCAGAAAATAAAATTGCTTCTGATTATGAGTCTGAATCTGATTCTGAAGAGACCAAACCATGTTTTGATCCTGATAATGATGATGACATCGAAGCGGGTGTTGAGGAAGAAAAGATAAATTTTATTTCTAACCCCATGCTTGAGTCTCAAGATACTCCACCTTGTTTTGATCAACGTATTAAACCTGAAGTCAATGATTTAATAACATATGCTGTTATTGACAAAGATGGTTATCTTGTGTACAAAAGTTTAGATAGTATGGTTGAAGGTGATATCCTTAAATCAGAACTCAAACTACCAGATGTGGAACTTGGTCCTGTTTTTGAAAAATCAAAGTCTGGTACACAAAATAAACCAAATGTTGTCAATATTTCAAGTGATAGTGGAATTTCCAAAGATGAGGAATCCTCGTGTCCTTTGTCAAAATCTGAATCTTGTTTAATTAATTTTGATGCAAGTACTTTTGAGGTAGGAAGTACTTCGTGTGCTACACTTGAAACATCTTCTAAAACTTCATCTGATTTATGTTCAGTTCCTAAGACACCTATTAACTCAAGTTCTTCTGATTCTACAGATTTAAAAGGTTTTAAACGACATGGCCTAGGCTGGAAGAAGAAAGATTCAAAGAAGAAAATGCATTTTGCTACAAATGAGAGTTTTGTTAAAAAGTCGTCCTTTGACAATGCAAATAAATGTAATCTGAATGTTAGATTCAATAAGTGTCAAGACTCATTTGAGTCTACTTTGATGTTTTTTGCTATGCAACGTTTGCATTGTACTCATTGTGGTGATAATTCTTTTTCTTTGAACTATAGGGATGTTAAAAAGAAGAGATCTAGTGGTGTTTCTTGTGATAAATCTCATGCTTACTCGTTTGATCATCATGCTAAAGTGTTTAGTGCTAAAAAGAAAAATCTTTCGAAAGCAAAAGATAAATCAGTTGATGTGAAATTTGTGTGCAAATGGATTCCTAGAGATTTATTGAATGCACAAATTTCAAAGTCCGGTATAAACTGTAAGATCTTAGGTTCATCTTCTGATTTGTTAAAGATGTATGAGACTAACAAGAAAGGACCCATTTGAATATGGGTTCCCAAGATGAACTAACATGTTTCTACAGGCCAGGCATATGTGGTATGTTGATTCCGGTTGTTCAAGACATATGACTGGCTACAAGGAGTTGTTGCACAATTTTGTGGAACGACTAGGAGGAACAGTTAGTTTTGGGAATAAGACGACTGGGGTCATCAAAGGTTACGGCATTCTTACAAATGGTAAGGTATCCATAAAGAAGGTACTTTATGTTGAGGGGTTAAGTCATAATCTTTTTAGTGCAAGTCAGTTTTGTGATGGTTATAACATTGTTTTATTTTCCATCATTAACTGTCTTATCATTAATAGTGATGGTGTTGAGATTTTTGAAGGGAGAAGGTTTTACAATCTCCATGTGGTTGACTTTCCGGTGATAGATTCATCAAAACCAGTTTGTTTGTTTTCAAAGGCAACAAAAGGCGAAAGTTGGCTATGGCATAGAAGATTTTCTCATCAGAATTTCTCAGATATTAGCAAACTAGCTAATGGTGGTTTGGTGAAAGGTCTTCCAAAGTTGACATTTGATAGAGATTCTTTATGTCCGGATTGTCAAATGGGAAAGATGAAGAGAAGTTCTCACAAGTCAAAGACAGAATCTTCGTGTCAATCACCACTTGAAATGCTCCACATGGACTTATGCGGACCGATGAGAATTCAATCAATTAGTGGAAAGAAGTACATTCTAGTTATGGTTGATGAATACTCACGGTACACGTGGCTAGAATTTCTGAGAATGAAATTTGAAGCTCCCGAGTTGATCATAAAGTTTATCAAGAGGATCCAAGTTCTTTTGCAACTTCCAGTTCGAAAGATTAGGAGTGATAATGGCACTGAATTTAAAAATGCTACTTTAGATGCTTATCTAACATCTCTTGGTATTTCTCATAATTTTTCAGGTGCTTATACTCCACAACAAAATGGTGTTGTAGAAAGAAGAAACCGAAACTTAGTTGAAGCGGTACGAACGATGCTAGCTTACTCCGGATTACCTCTTACCTTCTGGGCCGAAGCTGTTTCCACGGCTTGTTTTACACAAATTGAACCATCATCACTATGCGTTTCAAGAAGACTCCTTATCATATAATCAACCGTAGAGTTCCTAATGTTAAATTTTTTCATGTTTTTGGTTGTAGGTGTTACATTCTCAATAACCGTGACAATCTTGGTAAGTTTGACAAGAAAACCGACGAGGGATACTTTCTTGGTTATTCGCTAACGTCGAAGACTTTCCGGGTCTACAACAAAAGAACCAAGATGGTTATGGAAACCGTTTATGTGACCTTTGATGAAATCGTGTCGATGACTTCTGAACATAGCAGTTCAGAACTCGGAATTCATAGTCAAGCTTCTACTATGACTTCTGATTCTATTTCTGATCCAAATACTTTAGAACTCGATTTACTGTTTATGGATGCTTTTCTGGATATTTGTGCAGATAATGAAGATCTCATTCTTTCTAGAAATCCAAGAGTTGATATTCACGATGTTCCAGAACCTTCAAGCGTGAATGATTCCGGACCATCAGAGAATATTTGTTCTACTTCTAACTCTGATCAGGCCATACCAGTTCCAAGTGTTGAGCAATTAAAGTTAATCCCCGATGATCAATCAGAGATTCCTGCAATCATTGATGAAAATGATAGTTAGAACAATCTAGATGATCTTGCAATTCTTCCTGCTCAGTTGAAATGGACAAGAGCACATCCACTCTACAATGTGATTGGTGATGTCAATGATGGTGTTAAAACGTGATCTGCATCTGCAAATTACTGCCTATACAAAAGTTTCTTGAGCGTAATTGAACCAAAGAATGTCTCTCAAGCATTAGAAGATTCTGATTAGCTTTTAGCAATGCAAGAAGAGCTTCTACAATTCAAAAGAAACAAAGTGTATCGCTTGGTTCCGAGACCGCAACATAAATCAATCATTAAAACCAAGTGGATCTTTAGAAAAAAGAAAGATGAATCCGGACTGATTGTCAGAAACAAGGCACGATTGGTTGCTAAAGGTTACTCTCAACAAGAAGGTATTGACTACGATGAGACTTTTGCACCGGTAGCGCGGATCGAGGAAATTCGAATCTTTCTAGCCTATGCAGCTCATAAGAACATCAAGGTATTTCAAATGGACGTCAAATCTGCGTTCTTGAATGGAATCTTGCATGAAGAGGTCTATATAGAGCAACCTGAAGGGTTCGTCGATCCAGATTTTCCTGATCATGTATGCATCTTGGACAAAGCATTGTATGGTTTAAAACAAGCTCCAAGAGCATGGTATGAAACTCTGACTAATCATCTCTTATCCAAAGGATTCAAACGAGGTACGATCGATACAACTCTTTTTCTGAAGAAAGAAGGTGATGACTTGCTTTTAGTTCAAATTTATGTTGACGACATTATTTTCGGTTCTACTAATCCTGAGATGTGTACAAAATTTTCTAAAATCATGGAGACAGAATTTGAAATGAGCATGATGGGTGAATTGAATTTCTTTTTAGAAATTCAAGTCAAACAAAACCCTGATGGCATCTATATAAATCAGTCAAAATATATTAAAGATATGTTGAAAAAGTTTAACATGACTGATTGTTCTCCAATTAAAACACAAATGCCAACTGGAAATCTTTTGGGTCCTGATTTAGCCGGTAAATATGTTAATCAAAAGATTTATAGAAGCATGATTGGTTCTCTTTTGTACCTCACTGCGACTAGACCGGACATTATGTTCGCCACATGTTTTTGTGCTAGGTTTCAAGCTAATCCTAAAGAGTCACACCTTGCGGCAGTCAAAAGGATCTTACGGTATCTCAAAGGCACTCCAGAGATGGGTCTTTGGTATCCGAAAGATTCTAGTTTTGAGCTAATATCTATACAGATTCAGATTATGGTGGTTGTAGACTGGATAGGAAAAGCACTTCTGGATCGTGTCAGTTTTTAGGTGATAAACTTGTGAGTTGGACTTCGAAAAAGCAAAATTTCGTCTCCACTTCTACGGCCGAAGCAGAATATGTGGCCGCCGCAAGTTGTTGTTCGCAAGTGCTTTGGATGAAGACACTGTTAGGATTATGTGCGAGACAGTAACAGGGTTTGATTATTCATAATCAAAGGCTTAGGGGTTTGATTATTCATTCAATTCTTAGATCAGACACTTTTTCCCCAAGAAAGCCTTTTCTCTCTCTCTCTACCCAAAACCGGCAACCAGATCCAGGAGGTGAACGGAGTCGTTTTTCGAGATAATCCACGGTGGTCTAGCAACTCTCTCGAACGGTGTCAGTAGCGGTGTATCCCCTATTAGCGATTCAGAGTTTTTCGCGATAAGGTAAACACTCCAAACACCCTTTATTGTATCTGTAAGGTTTAGGATTGGATCCTCGATTGGGAATCGGATTTTATCCGCTGCGTTTGTTTGTGCCTCCGGTTCCCAACAGTGGTATCAGAGCCACTTCCTAAAACCTACAGATCAGGTTTAACTGTTTGTTTAGGTTTAAAAATTCAATTTTTATCTATTCTCTTTTTTTGTAAAAATTGGATTTTTATTTTTTGAAAACCTAACTAATCGGATAACAAAGCGGTGGAACGGCGGCAGTTAGCCAACCGAACCACCATGCTAACCACCAAGCCACCGACGGCTCACCACAGCTAGTGGTGGCCGCCGACCGTAGCGTCGAAGCCCACCGCACCACCGATCGGTGGTAGCGGCGGCTGTTGTAGAAACGACCACCACACAGCCGTGTGGTGGCGGCGGGGTTCCGGTTCAACCACCACACCACCGATTGTGGTGGTGGTGGTATTTGATTTGACCACCGAAGCCGGAAACGGCGTAGGTGGTGGTGACGATCGGAAGCCGCACCACAGCGACGGTGGTGGCGGCGACTGATTCTTGTTCAAACCGCTGATCGGCGGCGGTGGTTATCACCACTGTCGTCGACGGTGGTGGTGGTGTTTATCGTTAGCGCCGGGAGGCGGCGGTGGTGGTGGCGACTGCTGCTGCTGCCGTCGTGCTCCTAATCGACCGCCACACCACCGTTTGTGGTGGTGGCGGCGATGGCGTTTTTGGTTGTTTCGCCAGCGAGCGGTGGCGATGGCGGCATTAGCTGCTGTTGTCATCGCTGATGGTAGCGATGATGTTTGTGGTGGTGGCAGTAGTCGATAACCGCTGCAAAGGGGTATCGACCACTGCCGTTTTTTAGTTTTCCGATCAAACAGGGGACGGCGGTGGTGGCTCTTGGGCTGCTGTCGTCGTCAAAGCCACTGGTTGACAAGTGTGACAACTGACAGTTTTGACCTTCAGGTTAGCTACTCGTTAAATCACTCAGTAGCGTTTCCATAGGTTAAAAATTAGCTATTTAAGTTATTAAAAGAAACTAGGTTAGTTTGCGTGAAAATTTTAGGCAAAAACCTAAAAATCCCGAAAACTGCCCGAAAATGCCCGTAACACCCCGCTAAAGCGGAAACACGAGGTGCGACAGTCTAGATTTCATAGCGATAGGAGATACATAACACCAATCATTCGTAATAAAATTTAAATAGCGTTTACAAAGTTTACAATCCCACCATAATTCAAAAATTACAATTCTTTTACAAAACGCAAATAAACAACAGAACATGATTGGTGATCACAAAATTCCATAAAGGCCAAAATCAAACCTTCGGATTTCCTGAAAAGCATGTTAAAACAAGTGTCAACTACAAGAGTTGGTGAGTTCACAGGTTTTTATAGGTACAAAACAGTTATGTACAACATCAATTTCGATAAAACGTTTATTCGCAACATTTTTGTAAACAGTTTGGTGAATCAGTTCATTCACCCAAAAAAAATGGCAGTTTGGTATCAAACAGTGAGTAAATTTCCCGAGTGATGTGTTAATTATATGATATGTATTAGTGAGTTACTACAATCCTTCATTTTATGACATAGCTACGCCCCTATCCAACCTTGCCGGGGGAAAACTAATTCCAGCCGGGGTGAATATTTTTCAATACAGTGCACCTATTACTCGTCAGTTCTAGGTGGGTATGTCAATCCAAATAGCGCTATCCACTTGTATCATAGGCCCAATTTGTAAGGGTTAATAGTAGTGCAGGGGACATTTTCATTTTATGCTCACTATATCATGTTTCAACATATCGAAAATTTTATCTCATAAAACATTTCATTTCATTTTATTTCGATACTCGAATTCATTTCATTTCAATTCATTTCGATACACAAAGCATATTCCCATTTCATTCCATTTTAATATACACAAAACATTTCATTTCAATAATACATTTCATTATCATACTCACATTTCAATTTATTTCATTTTATAAAAACATTTCATAATATTTCAAATAAACGATTCATTTCATTTTGTCACAATAAATCATTTCATTTCGATAATTCATTTCATTTTGCAACAAGTTCACAATTAAACACATTTATCATAAACATGCTTTTCACCCCAAAAACTTCGTAAGAACGGTAAAAATTGGGGCTGTGAATACTCACCTCGGGCGTTTAGTGCGGATTCGTAAGGGTTGATGCGTGACCTAAATCCCGGCTCCGAACTAGTGTCGTCCTATCAAACACGTAATTTTAACGTAAGTTCTAGGTCCAACGGTCCTTATCTAAAATCGTACCGAAATCCAATAATGCCATTATATTATTTTATAGTCCAACCTAATAAAAATTCATTTTGTCACAGTTGAAAGTCTTCCAAACATTTTGGAAGTTCAAAGTTTGTAAAATTGGGTTTTTATGAAATTTCCAGAATCTGTCACAAATTTTGAGTTGTAGAAATTGCTACTTTGAACTTAGGTCCTCTAAATATTAAGTCCTTAAATTTTTACCCTCTGAATTAGGGGATGTTAGGAACAATTCCACCAAAGTTCACAATTTTTAGAGTTCTTTTACTATTTTTAAACAATTTTACAAAATCAGTGGTACAAGCTGAAATTCCAGAATACCTTTTGGTAAAGTTTAACTCATAGATAATTCATTACACCACTAATTCACGAATTTCAAAAGGGGTTTTCTAACCAACACACATACCAAGCTAATGAGACAAGATTCAAATCATTAGAGTGATTTTTGAGGGAGATATGCCTCTTTGAAGTTGTGCATGTGGTTCTGCCATTTTGGGACAGATTGCACTATCAATTTGTTTTCATTGGTTAAACCCTCAAAACTACTCTAAATGACTTGATTTTGGATTCTATAGAAAGCTAACTCAGAATACTTGAGTTTAGAATCAAAAAGTTTGTAGTTTAGATAAGTTATCAAAGAGTTATACAAGTTTGAAGATGACCCAATTTCCTGACCAAGTGCTGTTGCACACGAAAATGTTTCATGATGGTTTGGCCTCAAATCTTGGTGTTTTTGTACAAATCCAGTGGGGTTTGAACCCTAACACCTAAAATATCAATCCATAAAAATTTCATGAAGAAATGAGTTCGAGAAAACCCTTTTTGGGTCGTATAAACTACATGCAAAAACTTGGACAGAATCTGTCAAAGATCAAACTCCATTTTCATCACCAAAACACATAAAATCATAAAATTTTGGGGTTTTTCTTGCTATTACACCCACAAATCAGATTATTCAAGTGAAAAATAGACAAAATATGTTTTAATACCATCAAGACTCATGCATGAACTATCCATAAAGTTCAGCCCCAAAGTGATGATCCAAAAACATCAAACAACAAGATTTTACTATCAAACTTGTGTTCTTATGGAAGATTCATTGATTTTCACCTCCTTTGAATGTTTTAACACATTTCTAAGGTTCAATCTCATCCTCAAACATCAAGATTGTTATTAAACTATAAAAGAGGGTTTAAACCTCAAAGAAAGTATGAAAAAGCTCCCAAAATGGGTTAAAATCGAAGTTTAAACATGCATTCATTCTTACCTTTGATGATATAACTACAAGAGCTTCAAAATTTCTTGTTTCAAACTCTTAAAACTCTGATTTTTGGGAATTATTTGGCTGGTTTCAAGAGGGAAAGTAGAGAGAATTTAGAGGGAGAAAGGTTAGAGAGAGAGTGGAAGATTTGAAAATGAATTGGAAAATGGAAGGAATGATGGTTTTAGAGAAAAGAGAGAGATGATGATTGGAGGGTGGGGGTGGCCGGCCATGGTGGCCAATCCCCATTTTTTTTTTTTTTTTTTTTTTAAAGAGTTAACTTACACTGCTATTTCAAACGCAGTACCGGGTTTTGGCGCGTTTTCGGTAGGAACCGACTTTTTCGAAAGCACTTTTAGACTATATGGAACAGTTTATTCATGTTTTTAACAAAATTCTTTATTTCGTACATTTCGTTTTCAAAATTTGGCATTACAGGATTATCGGATGATTTCGGGCCGGTTCGGGCTTTTTCGGGCAGTTAGGTTTTAACCTAACTTTTTCACGCAACTAACCTAGTTTCATTTAAAGACTTAAATAACTAAATTTTAACCTACGGAAATACTACAGTGTGATTAAACGAGTAGCTAACCTGAAGGCCAAAAATTGACGGATGTCACAGTTACCCCCGGTTGAAAGAAATTTCGTCCCGAAATTTAATTCTTGCTGCTACTGCCGGGGTTTTCTGTGAAGAGATGCGGGTACTTGCTTTTCATGAACGCTTCCCGCTCCCAAGTAAACTCTGGTCCATGCCTAGAGTTCCATCTCACTTTGTTTATCGGGATCCTGCTGCGTCGGAGTTGCTTGATTTCTCGATCAAGAATTTCGATTGGTTCCTCTGAGACGCGCAGTTGCCCATCAACTTGAATCTCATCCAAGGGCAGTACTACTGTCTCCTCTGACAGACATTTCTTCAGGTTGGACACGTGGAACGTGTCATGAATTGAGCTCAGCTCTATAGGTAAGTCCAACCTATAGGCAACAGGTCCGATCCTTTCTATGACCTTGAATGGTCCAACAAAACGAGGGTTCAGTTTCCCTTTCTTTCCGAACCTTATTAGCCCTTTCCATGGTGATACTTTTAGCAGCACTTTATCGCCCACTTGGAATTCCAACGGCTTTCGCCGATTACCGGCATAGCTTTTCTGGCGATCCCTGGCCACTTTCAGCTTTTCTTGAACCATTTTGATTTTGTCGGTGGTCTCCTGCACGACATCAGGCCTAAACAATCGGTTCTCTCCTACTTCCAACCAATTAAGTGGGGACCTACACTTGCGTCCATACAGTGCCTCATATGGCGCACACTGAATGCTGGCATGATAGCT
Organism: Centaurea solstitialis; assembly: GCA_030169165.1. Taxonomy (NCBI): domain Eukaryota; kingdom Viridiplantae; phylum Streptophyta; class Magnoliopsida; order Asterales; family Asteraceae; genus Centaurea; species Centaurea solstitialis. The sequence goes on from CM058043.1 coordinate 59,073,791, forward strand.
GTTGTTGTAGGAGAACTCGACTAAGGGTAGATGATCGTCCCAACTACCTCCAAATTCTAACACACAAGCACGTAGCATATCCTCTAATGTTTGGATGGTTCTCTCAGTCTGTCCATCGGTCTGAGGATGGTAAGCCGTGCTTAGATCCACACGAGTGCCTAAGGTTGCTTGAAACGATTGCCAAAATCGCGAGGTAAATCTACTATCTCTATCAGAGATGATCGATATCGGGACTCCATGTCGCATGACAATCTCACCGACATACAGCTGCGCGAGCTTATCGATGCTATAAGTCTCCTTTATTGGCAAGAAATACGCTGATTTCGTGAGTCTGTCAACGATTACCCAAATCGTATCATGACCCTTTTTAGTCTTGGGTAGCTTAGTCACGAAATCCATCGATATCTGCTCCCATTTCCACTCCGGGATTTTCGGTTGCTGAAGAAGTCCGGACGGTTTCTGGTGCTCTGCTTTAACTTTTGCGCAAGTCAAGCATTTACTCACGTAAGTGGCGATATCTCTTTTCATACCGGGCCACCAGTAATGCTCCTTCAGTCCTTTGTACATTTTATCGGATCCTGGATGTATCGAATATTTCGACTGATGAGCTTCATCCATGATCATCTTTCTCAATTGCTCCACCCTCGGAATCCAAATTCTTCCCTTGAAATAACACACTCCATCCACTTTCTCCTCAAATTCCTTTTCTATGCCGTGAAGAGTTTCTTTATTTAGGTTGTCAGCCTTCAGAGCTTCCTTTTGAGCTTCCACTACTTGACTTTTTAAGCTGGTCTGCACTACCATTCCCATTGCTCGCGACCTTGTGGGCTTTACCCGCTCCTTTCGGCTTAACGCATCAGCTACGACATTCGCTTTCCCTGGATGATACTTAATCTCGCAGTCGTGATCGCTGAGCAACTCAACCCATCTTCTCTGCCTCATGTTTAGCATTTTCTGATCTAGAATATGCTGGAGACTCTTATGGTCCGTATAGATAGTGCATTTGGTGCCGTAGAGATAATGTCTCCATATCTTGAGGGCAAACACCACTGCTCCAAGCTCCAAGTCGTAGGTGGTGTAGTTCTTCTCATGAACCTTCAGTTGTCTGGATGCATAGGCAATGACTTTCTCGTTTTGCATCAGCACACATCCCAAGCCTTGATGCGAAGCATCGCAATACACCACAAAGTTATCCGTTCCCTCGGGTAACGCCAGAATGGGTGCATTACACAGTTTTTGCTTTAGCGTTTGAAACGCTTCTTCTTGTTTTTCTCCCCAGACGAACTTCTTGTCCTTTTGCGTTAAAGTTGTCAGTGGCTGCGCAATCCTGGAGAAGTTTGCGATGAATCGTCGGTAATAGCCTGCCAAACCGAGAAATTGTCAAATTTCTGCCGGTGTTTTCGGGGCTTCCCATTTTTTTTTTACTGCTTCCACCTTAGCTGGATCGACGTGGATTCCTCCTTTATTCACTACGTGTCCTAGAAAGTGAACTTCTCGAATCCAAAACTCGCACTTTGAGAATTTGGCGTATAGCTGCTCGGCCTTTAACAGTTCCAATATCAGCCTCAAATGATGCTCGTGGTCCTCCTTGCTTCTTGAGTAGATTAGGATGTCGTCTATGAAGACAATTACGAACTTATCTAAGTATGGCCGACATACTCGGTTCATCAAATCCATGAACACTGCCGGAGCGTTCGTCAAACCAAAAGGCATGACTAAGAACTCGTAGTGACCATAACGGGTTCTAAACGCTGTCTTTGCGATGTCTTCCTCGCGAACTCGCATTTGATGGTAACCAGATCGAAGATCGATTTTGGAGAAGTACGTTGCTCCTTGCAGTTGATCGAACAGGTCGTCGATGCGCGGAAGAGGGTAGCGATTTTTAATAGTGATCTTGTTCAGCTCTCTGTAATCGATGCACATACGAAAAGATCCGTCCTTCTTTTTGACGAACATCACAGGGGCTCCCCACGGTGATGAACTGGGTCGGATGAATCCTTTGTCTAACAATTCTTGAAGTAGGTTAGACAGCTCCTGCATCTCGGACGGCGCTAGACGATATGGCGACTTTGCTATAGGTCCTGCTCCTGGAACTAAGTCGACGTGGAATTCTACTTGACGTTGCGGAGGCAATCCGGGTAGCTCTTCGGGGAATACTTCAGGAAATTCACGCACAACAGGGATATCCTGGATTGACTTCTCCTCTGCTTTCTTGTCTACCACGTGCGCCATGAATGCTACACATTCCTTTCTCAGATGGCTACACATTTTTATGAACGATACTAACTTAAAGTCCTTCTTCGGCTTCTCTCCATACACTTCATGTATACTCCCGTCGGGTAGCGGTAGCGTAACTATTTTCTCAGCACAGCATATCGTCGCTTGGTGGTTGGACATCCAGTCCATGCCGACTATTATATCGAAGCTCCCTTATCTTAATCGGGATTAGGTCTATACTAAAGTCCCTTTTCTGCTAAGCCTAGGGTGCATTTCTTGACTACTTTGCTGGCCTTAACTAACTCCCCGTTAGAATACTCAATTAGGTGTTCCTCTTTCAAGTTCTGTGACTTCTTGTTTAACTTAGGCCTAAATTCTAACGACACATAACTTCTATCTGCTCCGAATTCAAAAAGCACAATAGCAGGATAGTTGTTGAGAAGAAACATACCTGTGACCACGTCAGGGTTTTGCCTTGCCTCTTCTGCTCCACTCACAAAAGCTCTTCCTCTAGCCATTCCTCCGCGATTTCCTTGGCTTGCAGGCTGCGCCTGATTCGCGTAAGGCCTCTTATTTGCTTTGGGACAAGCCTTCCGGTAGTGATTGGGGCTTCCACACTCATAACAGGTTCGCCTTCTGCAATCCTGGTCAACATGGCCTCCCTTGCCGCACTTACGACATATGATGCACCTCCCGGTATGGTGGTTCCCGCACTTGTCACACTTCGGATATGTCCCTTCTTCCTTCTCCGCCACTTGGGTCCGAATTCCATAGTTCTTGGTCACTCTTCTGTTCTTGCTTGACCTTCCCTTGAACTGCGGTTTGGTAGACTTCTCCATCTTCCTCTTTCCCTTAGCCTTGTCGTTGGAAAACGTTCCCGGTCTAATAGCGTTGTTGGTGAGTCGGGTTGCCACTTGACTAATTATGTTAGGAAGAGAGGCCAAAACTTGCTCCAACACGAGCCTTGCAAGTTCCGGATCTTCCTTTCTTAGAGGCATGTTTCTAAAACAATACCATATTCAATCGTTTTAGTGGCCTCTTACGCAATCTAAATGCAGTTACGCTTCTACTTACCTTTCGCAATTCGAGTGCCACGCTATTCTATGCCATTACTTTAACATAGTGCTTCTAATCATTCTAAGCAACCATATAAGCATGCAATCGAAGCATTAGTAGCAATTAACCATCGTATAAAAATTCGGGTTTCAAAATGCCCATCAGAAATACCCGAAATATTGTAGCAAATACAATTATCCATAACATTCTGCATTTAAACCATCCAACGCATAATATCCAATTTCACACATAGAATATATATATCTCAAACGGAATACATTTTGTACATCACAAATGTAACTCATACCACCCTTGCTTTTCAGGAATCCTTAGGAGGTTCTACTTACAAACTAACTTTTAGCATAACCAGTCAAGTCCCTTCTTATCCATACCGTGAATAGACATAGGTGATCAGGCTATGCCTAATTACGATATGCTAGAATGACATCTATTCTAGTTATACCAGCAGTGAGCTTTTAAATTTTGAAAATCGTTTAAGGAAAACGAATTTTGAAAGGCTAGGTCAGGATGCTTGGTCTTTAAGAAAACCGATGTGTATTAAAACAACACTTATTCTAATCATGTTAGTATTTACATTCTCCTATACTTCGAAATCTTTTATTTAAAAGTCTTAACTTCTTTTCGAAAAAGGTTGGTTATAGTACTTGGTTTTTATGAAAAACCGGTGTTCTCTATAACCTATGGCTCTGATACCAAATCTGTAACACCCCGCTAAAGCGGAAACACGAGGTGCGACAGTCTAGATTTCATAGCGATAGGAGATACATAACACCAATCATTCGTAATAAAAGTTTAAATAGCGTTTACAAAGTTTACAATCCCACCATAATTCAAAAATTTCAATTCTTTTACAAAACGCAAATAAACAACAGAACATGATTGGTGATCACAAAATTCCATAAAGGCCAAAATCAAACCTTCGGATTTCCTGAAAAGCATGTTAAAACAAGTGTCAACTACAAGAGTTGGTGAGTTCACAGGTTTTTATAGGTACAAAACAGTTATGTACAACATCAATTTCGATAAAACGTTTATTCGCAACATTTTTGTAAACAGTTTGGTGAATCAGTTCATTCACCCAAAAAAAATGGCAGTTTGGTATCAAACAGTGAGTAAATTTCCCGAGTGATGTGTTAATTATATGATATGTATTAGTGAGTTACTACAATCCTTCATTTTATGACATAGCTACGCCCCTATCCAACCTTGCCGGGGGAAAACTAATTCCAGCCGGGGTGAATATTTTTCAATACAGTGCACCTATTACTCGTCAGTTCTAGGTGGGTATGTCAATCCAAATAGCGCTATCCACTTGTATCATAGGCCCAATTTGTAAGGGTTAATAGTAGTGCAGGGGACATTTTCATTTTATGCTCACTATATCATGTTTCAACATATCGAAAATTTTATCTCATAAAACATTTCATTTCATTTTATTTCGATACTCGAATTCATTTCATTTCAATTCATTTCGATACACAAAGCATATTCCCATTTCATTCCATTTTAATATACACAAAACATTTCATTTCAATAATACATTTCATTATCATACTCACATTTCAATTTATTTCATTTTATAAAAACATTTCATAATATTTCAAATAAACGATTCATTTCATTTTGTCACAATAAATCATTTCATTTCGATAATTCATTTCATTTTGCAACAAGTTCACAATTAAACACATTTATTCATAAACATGCTTTTCACCCCAAAAACTTCGTAAGAACGGTAAAAATTGGGGCTGTGAATACTCACCTCGGGCGTTTAGTGCGGATTCGTAAGGGTTGATGCGTGACCTAAATCCCGGCTCCGAACTAGTGTCGTCCTATCAAACACGTAATTTTAACGTAAGTTCTAGGTCCAACGGTCCTTATCTAAAATCGTACCGAAATCCATATAATGCCATTATATTATTTTATAGTCCAACCTAATAAAAATTCATTTTGTCACAGTTGAAAGTCTTCCAAACATTTTGGAAGTTCAAAGTTTGTAAAATTGGGTTTTTATGAAATTTCCAGAATTTGTCACAAATTTTGAGTTGTAGAAATTGCTACTTTGAACTTAGGTCCTCTAAATATTAAGTCCTTAAATTTTTACCCTCTGAATTAGGGGATGTTAGGAACAATTCCACCAAATTTCACAATTTTTAGAGTTCTTTTACTATTTTTAAACAATTTTACAAAATCAGTGGTACAAGCTGAAATTCCAGAATACCTTTTGGTAAAGTTTAACTCATAGATAATTCATTACACCACTAATTCACGAATTTCAAAAGGGGTTTTCTAACCAACACACATACCAAGCTAATGAGACAAGATTCAAATCATTAGAGTGATTTTTGAGGGAGATATGCCTCTTTGAAGTTGTGCATGTGGTTCTGCCATTTTGGGACAGATTGCACTATCAATTTGTTTTCATTGGTTAAACCCTCAAAACTACTCTAAATGACTTGATTTTGGATTCTATAGAAAGCTAACTCAGAATACTTGAGTTTAGAATCAAAAAGTTTGTATTTTAGATAAGTTATCAAAGAGTTATACAAGTTTGAAGATGACCCAATTTTCTGACCAAGTGCTGTTGCACACGAAAATGTTTCATGATGGTTTGGGCTCAAATCTTGGTGTTTTTGTACAAATCCAGTGGGGTTTGAACCCTAACACCTAAAATATCAATCCATAAAAATTTCATGAAGAAATGAGTTCGAGAAAACCCTTTTTGGGTCGTATAAACTACATGCAAAAACTTGGACAGAATCTGTCAAAGATCAAACTCCATTTTCATCACCAAAACACATAAAATCATAAAATTTTGGGGTTTTTCTTGCTATTACACCCACAAATCAGATTATTCAAGTGAAAAATAGACAAAATATGTTTTAATACCATCAAGACTCATGCATGAACTATCCATAAAGTTCAGCCCCAAAGTGATGATCCAAAAACATCAAACAACAAGATTTTACTATCAAACTTGTGTTCTTATGGAAGATTCATTGATTTTCACCTCCTTTGAATGTTTTAACACATTTCTAAAGTTCAATCTCATCCTCAAACATCAAGATTGTTATTAAACTATAAAAGAGGGTTTAAACCTCAAAGAAAGTATGAAAAAGCTCCCAAAATGGGTTAAAATCGAAGTTTAAACATGCATTCATTCTTACCTTTGATGATATAACTACAAGAGCTTCAAAATTTCTTGTTTCAAACTCTTAAAACTCTGATTTTTGGGAATTATTTGGCTGGTTTCAAGAGGGAAAGTAGAGAGAATTTAGAGGGAGAAAGGTTAGAGAGAGAGTGGAAGATTTGAAAATGAATTGGAAAATGGAAGGAATGATGGTTTTAGAGAAAAGAGAGAGATGATGATTGGAGGGTGGGGGTGGCCGGCCATGGTGGCCAATCCCCATTTTTTTTTTTTTTTTAAAGAGTTAACTTACACTGCTATTTCAAACGCAGTACCGGGTTTTGGCGCGTTTTCGGTAGGAACCGACTTTTTCGAAAGCACTTTTAGACTATATGGAATAGTTTATTCATGTTTTTAACAAAATTCTTTATTTCGTACATTTCGTTTTCAAAATTTGGCATTACAGGATTATCGGATGATTTCGGGCCGGTTCGGGCTTTTTCGGGCAGTTTTCGGAACTTTTAGGTTTTAACCTAACTTTTTCACGCAACTAACCTAGTTTCATTTAAAGACTTAAATAACTAAATTTTAACCTACGGAAATACTACAGTGTGATTAAACGAGTAGCTAACCTGAAGGCCAAAAATTGACGGATGTCACAGAATATGTATTTTAGTGTTTATTTTAGCTCATTTTGGAGCTTTTTCATACTCTTTTTGAGGATTAAAACCTCTTTGATGGTTAAACACCAATCTTGATGTTTGAGGACAAGAATGAGCTTTATAAATGTGTAAGAACATTCAAAGAAAGCAAAATTCTATGAATCCTCCATATGAACACAGGATTGGAAGTGAAAACCTTTTATTTTGATGTTTTTGAATCTCATTTGGGGCTGAACTTTTATAATAGTTCATGCATGTGTTTTAAATGATATCTAAATGTATTTCATCTATTTATTGAATACAAGTTGAGGGTTTTAGTTTATTATCCAAGAAACCCCCAAAATTTGGTGATTTTATGTGTTTTTGGTGGGAAAAAGTGTATTTGGAATCTGGATTTTGCTGACAGATTTGTTGCATGTGGTTTGTACGACCCAAAAAGGGTGTTTTTGGATTCATTCTCTTCTGGAAATTTTATGGTACAATATTTTATGTGTTAGGGTTCAAACCCCACTGGAATCACTCAAAAATTCCATGTTTTGAGCCCTCAACCATGTTGAAACTTTTTGTTGTTCATCAGCTTCTAGTCAGAAATTTGTATCAACTTCATGCATGCATATCTTCTTGATAACTTAACTAAAATTCATGATTCTTGGTTCTAAGTTCAAGTTCAGTGAGATGGCTTTCTAAAGAATCTGGAATCACGTGATTTGGTGGAGTTTTGAATGTGCAACCAATGAAATGAAATTCGGAGTGCAATCTGCCCAATGATGGCAGATTCACATGCTTGAGTTCATGAGGTCATATCTCATTCAAAAACCATCCAAATCGTGTGAAACAAGTTTCATTTGTTAGATATTTGAATTAACTTTAAAATCCCTTTTGAAATTAAAATTTTGGAATAGTAATGAGATCTCTATGACACAAACTCCACAGACTTGTCTTTTCAAGATTGATGCATGCACACTGATTTTTCAATAATTTTTAAAATATGTTAATCATCTCCTAAAATCATAAAATTTGGTAGGATTGTTGTTTAATACCCATAATATTAATGGATAAAATTTGTGTAGCTTAACTCCTTTTGGAACTAGACAAAATGGTAGCATTTTTGAAGCAATACAAATCTGTCAAAAATCAGATTTCTTAAAAGGGTTGTTTTGCAATTATCAAGAAATCCCCATATGTTTGGACATTAATTAAAGTAACAAAAACATATTTTTGTATTAAAATGAACCTAATAAAATATAGTAAAGGCATTATATAGGATATCGGTTTTGACTTATTAAATATGGACCGTTGAATTTAGAACTTACGTCAATTGCGTATGTGTTAGGGCATATATAGACTCGGAGCCGGGACTTGATCACGCACTAACGGTTATTTAGAAACGCAAAAGCTACTCCAGGTGAGTATTCACAGCCCCACTTTTTACCGTTTTTACGTGTTTTGGGGTGAAAAGCATGTTTACAAATGAATGTGAATAATTGTGAAAATGTTACGAAATGAAATGTATTGTGAGTTAAATTTGAAATGTTATGCGGCATGATATAGTGAGTCTGAAATGAAAAAGTCCCCGGTAACTACTATTAACTCATAACAATGGGCCTATAATACACGTGGATAGCGCTATTTGGTTGACATACCCACCTTGAACTGACGAGAATATAGGTGCACTGTATTGAATAAAAATTCTACACATGTGGGATTTAGTCCTACCGCTGAGGTAGAATAGGGGCTTAGCATGTCATAAATGGCAGGATTAGTAGTGACTCAAAGAATAAATATCATGCGATTAACTTGACCCGGGAAATTTACTCATAGGTGATACTAAGCTAGAAACGGAGTGAGCAAAAACGTTCACTAATGTTCAGGCTAGTATCGGTAGTGAACAAAAAGGTTCACTATAACTGGTTGATGAAAAATTGAGTGAATAAAAAGGTTCACTAAAAATTTGTTGCATTTAAACTGTTTTGTGCATATAAAAACCTGTGAACTCACCAACTCTCGTAGTTGACGCTTGTTTTAACATGCTTTTCAGGGAATCCGAAGGTATGATAAGGCTTATTTGTGGAATTTTGTAGTCACCAATCAAGACAATGTTTATTTTTGTTAAAGTCTGTAAACTTAAACTTATGGTTGGATTGTAATACTTTGTAAACTTTATTAATTTTGGATATGAATGATTGGATGTTATTTATCTCCTATCGCTATGAATTCTAGACTGTCACACCTTGCGGTTCCGCTTTAGCGGGGTGTTACAACCAGCTCGCGCCGCAAACAGCGGCTTCGCGCCGCGAGCAGAGTCCTCGCACCGCGAGCAGCGGGTTTTCGCGCCGCGAGTAGTAGTTGTTGATGGTGGCTGTTGTTTCTCCGAGTACCGACCAGTGCGGCGGTGATGGCAGCTAGCTGTTGCTGTACGCGGTAGGTAACATCGGATAAGGGTTATCTTAAACCAGATAGGTTTGAAACCCTAGGGATAATTTTAATCTTAATTTTAATCTATTTGATAAATTAGAAATTAAATTATATAATCCGTTTACGTCATAGTCAAACCCTTTGACCCATGGTTGTGATCTTAGATGTTTTATTTATTTTTATTGTTATTGTTGGTTACGGGAGGCCTGCGTGCCATTTACAACCCGTTTTTTATGTAATTTTAATAAATAAAATAATCGAAGAAACCTAAGACGGAGCACGGAGTCTAAGATGGATCTTGGAGCCAGTGGGAGTGCCGAGAAGTTCATGCCTTGTGTGTTGTTGTCACTTAGGGTTGAGACCGTCGTTTTGTGTTGGCTCACGAAACGACAATAGTTTTAAGGGTTTTTCGACTATGACATGTCTTTTAACTGCGTGGTTGATTTTATATTGCGTGGTTGTTTATATTTAATTGCGTGGTTGTTAAATAACTTTTTAAAATTAAATATAAACCGAATGTTTTAAAGACAAAGATGGATACAATTACAGTTTGTGTTTGGATCCAAGTTTTTGAAAACTGGCATTTTTTAAAACCCTTGTTAAAATCATAGATCAGTAAGTGCAACCCACTTTAGGGACACCTCCGGTGTAAGGTACGTAGGGTATTGCTAGTGATCACACTTCAATCACCCGCGTTCAAACCGAAATTGGAGGGGATAAAAACTCTGCGAATTATCTCTGGGTGGTACCGGCCAGAGTATGTCCAGGCCCCGGGTGGTGCGATCTGTTTTGGTAATTATTTATTCACCGGGTGGTACCGGGCCAAAGTGCACTAGAGGGACTAAATATGCACGGATTGAATATCCGATGTCCCGACGATCTAGAAGTCGTGTTTTCGTATTAAAATGCGATTGGTATAAGTTTTTACGTACCGTAAATCACATGAGTCGGCCTGACATGATCACATGCTTGCCGACACATGTGAGATATGGATTCTAGTCTAATATATTAATTTAAGGGTTATAATTTATTAGAAGTTTTATAATTTTAAACTAAATCGGAATTTTATTCTTATGTAGATGTCTAAATCTGTAATCCTGTTTTATACACCTGAGGAATCGCTCCGCTTCATCAACAGTAAATGGAAGCTTACAGGACAAAATTTTCCACTCTGGAAAATGCACCTTGACAATGTCTTGGATGCACAGGGTAAGCGGTACGTGATAGAGAAGCCCATTTCACGACCCGAATGCAATTCTCCTGAAAAGGATCTTGCTGAATACTTTAAATACATGGCTGACGAATCTGATGTAATGTCGATTCTATCTTTCTCTACCTCACCCGAGTTCACGGCTGATTTAAGAGTTAAGTACTGCCATGAGGTTGTGAAGAATATAGAAAACCAGGTAGGTTTCTATAAGAAAAGTGGGAAGTATCAAATCATGAAAGAGATCTATTCTCTGAAACTGGTAAAGGGTCAATCTGTTAAAGAGCATCTTCTGGAAATGAGGAAACTCTTTAAAAGTTTGTCACGCATGGGATATAAGATGGTTCAGGAAGAGCTAGTACATCTCATGTGGTTCTCCCTCACGGATGAGATACGTACCACAGTTAGTGCATACATTGGAGAACCAAAGAGAGACGTGGCAAAGCTTCATGAGGATATTTTGGCCAGTTTGGAGCCGAAACCTGCAGCAGCTGCTGAACTCATGGACACGGATTGGATTGATGAGCTGGGAGATCTGATTGCCCAGAATGTGGTAGCCAGGATATTTGCGAGCACTCGATGAATATCGACCAGGTTGAGATCGGTTTACCCGATGCTCCAGGTATCTTTATGATAGATTACTTAATCACTTCTTATGAATCATGGGTAATTGATACAGGCAATGGTAACCACATTTGTAATCATTTACAGGGATTCACTAGAAGAGAGACTTTGAGGAAAGACCGTTCGAACCTACGAGTTGGCGAAGGCACTCCGCTGATAGCTGAAGCTGTAGGATCTTATAGTCTTAGTTTACCCTCGGGTCTGGTTTTGGAACTAGAAAATTGTTATTATGTTCCAAAGATGATTAAGAATGTTTTATCTTTTGATTTATTGGTAGACCAAGGATTTTATTACAAATATGATTATAAAATGTTTTCTGTCTTTAAAAATAATATTTTCTATTTTAAAGCTACACCTGTGAATGGTCTATATACAGTAAATCTGCAAGACAATAATAATGAAATCTATCATATAAGTAAACGATCCAAAGATATTGAGGATCAGACTTACCTCTGGGATTGTCGTTTAGGCCACATAAACAAGAAACGCGTTGAACTACTCCTAAAGGAGGTTTTCTTGGCACTTTTGATTTCAAACCTTTTGACAACTGTCAATCATGTTTATCTGGCAAAATGACAAAAGAACCTTTCAACAAAGATAACGAAAGGGCTTCTGACTTGTTAGAAATAGTTCACACAGATGTGTGTGGACCAGTTAGTCACGAGGCAAGAGGAGGATACCAGTACTTCATCACATTTACTGACGATTTCAGTAGATATGGTTATGTCTACTTGATGAGACATAAATCTGAAAGCTTTGAGAAATTCAAGGAATATCAGAATGAAGTACAGAATCAACTTGACAGGAAGATCAAGTTTTTACGGTTAGATCGAGGAGGCGAATACCTTAGTCAAGAGTTTGGCAATCATCTGATAGAGTGTGGGATTGTATCACAACTCACACCTCCGTATACACCTCAGATGAATGGTGTGTCAGAAAGGAGGAATCGTACATTGTTGGACATGGTACGATCGATGATGTGTCACTCTACGCTACCAGTGTCATTCTGGGGACATGCGCTCGAAACAGCAGCACATATACTTAACAGAGCGCCAACAAAGTCGGTGGAAAAGACACCATACGAGCTGTGGAAGGGTAAGAAACCCAAAATGTCTTTCCTGAAAATTTGGGGTTGTGAGGTTTACGTCAAGCGACCTACCTCAGAAAAACTCAAGCCCAAATCCGACAAGTGTTTTTTCGTGGGATATCCCAAAACCACCATGGGATATTACTTCTACAACCCTGAAGAGAACAAAGTTTTTGTTGCTCGAAATGGAAAACTTCTGGAAGAAAAGTTTCTCAGTTCCGGGAACACCAGAGAGGATGTAGATCTATAGGTAGTAGACGAAGAAAACACTACACCAATTGTTGAGCCAGAAATTCAACATGAAAATGTTGAACCTCAATCAGAGCCGATTGAGGAAGTGCAAACACAGGACCTTCGCAGATCCAATAGGGTAAGACAAGAACCAGATAGGTATCTTGGGTTTCTAGTCACTCAGGATAGTGGAGACTTGAATGAACCAACATCCTATGGAGAAGCTGTGTCAGACAGTGAGTCTGAACAATGGCAAGAAGCCATGAAGGCCGAGATGCAGTCCATGTACGACAGCCAAGTAAAACACTACACCAGAGAGGATGTAGATCTATAGGTAGTAGACGAAGAAAACACTACACCAATTGTTGAGCCAGAAATTCAACATGAAAATGTTGAACCTCAATCAGAGCCGATTGAGGAAGTGCAAACACAGGACCTTCGCAGATCCAATAGGGTAAGACAAGAACCAGATAGGTATCTTGGGTTTCTAGTCACTCAGGATAGTGGAGACTTGAATGAACCAACATCCTATGGAGAAGCTGTGTCAGACAGTGAGTCTGAACAATGGCAAGAAGCCATGAAAGCCGAGATGCAGTCCATGTACGACAGCCAAGTATGGGAGTTGCCAGATTTAACCCAGCACTGTAGAGCTGTTGGACGTAAATGGGTTTTCAAGAAGAAAACCGACATGGATGGGAATGTACACACTTTCAAGGCTAGACTAGTCGCAAAAGGATTCACGCAAACTCATGGTATGGACTATGATGAAACCTTTTCGTCAGTAGCCATGTTAAAAGCAATTAGGATTCTAATGGCCATTTCAGCGTACTTTAACTACGAGATCTGGCAAATGGACGTCAAGACAGCCTTTCTGAATGGAAAGTTAACAGAAGACGTCTATATGGAACAACCAGAAGGGTTTGAAGATCCTAAGAATCCTAATAAAGTGTGTAAACTGCTAAAATCCATTTATGGTTTAAAGCAAGCATCTCGAAGCTGGAACTTACATTTTGATGAGCGAATCAAAGAGTTTGGTTTCGCGAAAAGTGAGTTCGAGCCGTGTGTTTACACTAAGTTCAGTGGGAGCATAGTAACCTTCTTGGTCTTGTACGTAGATGACATTCTACTCATAGGAAACGATGTACCAACTTTACAAAGTGTAAAGTTGGTCTTTCATCTGGAAACATTTGCTTAACCAACTCTTTACACTCTGTTAAGCAAATGTTTCCAGATGAAAGACCAATAAATGTTTGTAAAGTTGGTACATCGTTTCCAGATGTTTCCAGATGAAAGAGTTGGTTAAGCAAATGTTTCCAGATGAAAGACCAATAAATGTTTGTAAAGTTGGTACATCGTTTCCTATGAGTAGAATATCATCTACATATAAGACCAAGAAGGTTACTATGCTCCCACTGAACTTAGTGTAGACACACGGCTCAAACTCACTTTTGGCGAAACCAAATTCTTTGATTCGTTCATCAAAGTGTAAGTTCTAGCTTCGAGATGCTTGCTTTAATCCATAAATGGATTTTAGCAGTTTACACACCTTATTAGGATTCTTAGGATCTTCAAACCCCTCTGGTTGTTCCATATAGACGTCTTCTGTTAACTTTCCATTCAGAAAGGCTGTCTTGACGTCCATTTGCCAGATCTCGTAGTTAAAGTACGCTGAAATGGCCATTAGAGTCCGAATTGACTTTAGCATGGCTACTGGCGAAAAGGTTTCATCATAGTCGATACCATGAGTTTGCGTGAATCCTTTTGCGACCAGTCTGGCCTTGAAAGTGTGTACATTCCCATCCATGTCGGTTTTCTTCTTGAAAACCCATTTGCGTCCAACAGCTCTACAATGCTGTGGCAAATCAGTCAACTCCCATACTTGGTTGTCGTACATGGATTGCATCTCGGCCTTCATGGCTTCCTGCCATTGTTCAGACTCACTGCCTGACACAGCTTCTCCATAGGATGTTGGTTCATTCAGGTCTCCGCTGTCCTGAGAGACTAGAAACCCAAGATACCTATCTGGTTCTTGTCTTACCCTACTGGATCTGCGAAGGTCCTGTGTTTGCACTTCCTCAATCGGTTCTGATTGAGGTTCAACATTTTCATGTTGAATTTCTGGCTCAACAATTGGTGTAGTGTTTTCTTCGTCTACTACCTGTAGTTCTACATCCTTTTTGCTGTTCCCAGAACTGAGAAACTTTTCTTCTCAGAAATTTTCCTGAAATCTTCAGGGTTGTAGAAGTAATATCCCACGATGGTCCTGGGATATCCAACGAAGAAACACTTGTCTGATTTGGGCTTGAGTTTTTCTGAGGTAGGTCGTTTGACGTAAACCTCACAACCCCAAATCCTTAGAAAAGATATATTGGGTTTCTTACCCTTCCATAGCTCGTATGGTGTCTTTTCTACTGACTTTGTTGGCGCTATGTTCAGTATATGTGCTGCTGTTTCGAGCGCATGTCCCCAGAATGACATTGGCAGCGTAGAGTGACACATCATCGATCGTACCATGTCAAGTAAAGTATGATTTCTCTTTTCTGACACACCATTCATCTGAGGTGTATACGGAGGTGTGAGTTGGGATACAATCCCACACTCCATCAGATGATTGTCAAACTCATCACTAAGATATTCGCCTCCGCGATCCGACCGCAAAAACTTGATCTTTCTGCCAAGTTGATTCTGTACTTCATTCTGAAATTCTCTGAATCTTTCAAAGCTTTCAGATTGATGTCTCATAAGGTAGACATAAGCATACCTACTGAAATCGTCAGTAAAGGTAATGAAGTACCGGTATCCTCCTCTTGCCACATGACTAAATGGTCCACACACATCTATGTGAATTATTTCTAGCAAGTCAGTAGCCCTTTCATTTTCCTTGTTGAAAGGTTGCTTTGTCATTTTGCCAGATAAACAAGACTCGCAATTATCAAAAGGTTTATAATCGAAAGTGCCAAGAAAACCTCCTTTTAGGAGTAGTTCAACGCGTTTCTTGTTTATGTGGCCCAAACGACAATGCCAGAGGTAAGTTTGATCATCAATGTCTTTGGATCGTTTACTTATATGATAGATTTCACTACTATTGTCTTGTAGATTTACTGTATATAGACCATTCACACGTGTTTCTTTAGAATAGAAAATATTATTTTTAAAGACATAAATCATTTTATAATCATACTTGTAATAAAAACCTTGGTCTACTAACAAATCGAAAGACAAAACATTCTTAATCATATTTGGAATATAATAACAATTATCCAGTTCCAAAACTAGACCCGAGGGTAAACTAAGACTATAAGATCCTACAGCTTCAGCTATCAGCGGAGTGCCTTCGCCAACTCGTAGGTTCGAACGGTCCTTCCTCAAAGTCTTTCTTCTAGTGAATCCCTGTAAATGATTACAAATGTGGTTACCACTGCCTGTATCAATTACCCATGATTCATAAGAAGTGATTAAGCAATCTATCATAAAGATACCTGGAGCATCGGGTAAACCGATCTCTATCTGGTCGATATTCATCGAGTGCTCGCAAATATCCTTGCTACCGCATTCTGGGCAACTCAGATCCCCTAGCTCATCAATCCAATCAGTATCCATGAGATCAGCAGATGCTGGCTTCGGCTCTAGACTGGCCAAAATGTTCTCATGCAGTGCTGCCACGTCAGTCTTTGGTTCTTTCATGTAGGCACTAGCTGTGTCACATATCTCCTTCGGGAGTGAGTACCACATGAGATACACTAACTCTTCCTGAGTCATCTTGTACCCCAAACGTGTCAAGCATTTAAAGAGCCTCCTCATTTCCATAAGATGGTCTTTAACTGATTGGTCCTTCTTCAGCTTTAGTGAAAGTATCTCTTTCATGATCAAAAGCTTTCCTGTATGTCTATAGAAACCTAACTGGCTTTCTATATCTTTCACGACCTCGTGGCAGGATTTATCTCTTAATCTATCCGCGAACTCGGATGATATAGAGAAAATCAGAATTGACATGACATCCGATTCATCTGCCATATACTTGAAGTACTGAGTAAATTCCTCTTCAGGAGAATTACTCTTAGGTCGTGATACAGGTTTTTCTAAAACGTAAAACTTACCCTGTGCACGCAAGATATTATCAAGGTGCATTTTCCAAACTGGAAAATTTTGTTCTGTAAGTTTCCATTTTCCATTGATGAGTCTCAGTGATTCCTCAGGGGTATAAAACGGGATTACAGAAAAAGACATCTACAATAAAGAATAAAATTCCAAGCTTAGTTTATAATTATAAAACCTCTAATAAATTATTACCGTTAAAATAAATTTATTAGACTAGAATCCATATTTCACATGTGTCGGGAAGCATGTGATCATGTCAAACCGACTCATGCGATTTATGGTAGGTAAAAACTATACCAATCGCATTTTAATTCGAAAATACGATTTCTAGATCGTCGGGACATCGGATATTTAATTCGTGCATATTTAGTCCCTCTAGTGCATTTTGGCCCGGTACCACCCGGTGAATAAATAATTACCAAAATAGACTGCACCACCCGGGACCTGAACAAACCCTGGCCGGTACCACCCGGAGATAATTCGCAGAGTTTTATCACCCTCCAGTTTCGGTTAAAACATGTCATAGTCAAAAACCCTTAAACTATGTCGTTTTGTGAGCCAACACAAAACGACGGTCTTATTCCTAAGGGACAAATCTTCTCGGCGCTCCCACTGGCTCCAAGCTCCATGGCTGTCTCCTTGGCTCCGTCTTCGGGTCTCGATTTTATTTATTTTATTATCAAAAGTATTACAATTTAACAGCGGGTTGTAAATGGCACGCAGGCCTCTCGTAACCAACAATAATAAAAAGAACATATATATAAATAAAAGCACAACCACGGGTCAAAGGGTTTGACTATGACATAAACGGATAATTTTAATTTCTAATTTATCAAAAGGATTAAAAATAATAATAAAATTAAAATTATCCCTAGGGTTTCAAACCTAACTGGTTTGGATAACCCTTATCCAGATATCACCTCTCGCGAACAGCAACACCTACCTGCCGCCGCCCCCGCACTGGTCGGTGTTCCGGGAAAACAACAGCTACCACCATAATCCACTACTCGCGGCACGAAGGTCGTTTCTCGCGGCGCGAAGCTGCTGTTCGCGGCGCGAAGCCACCATTCGCGGCGCGAGCTGGTTATCACCAGTTACCGGCGACTGCAGCAGTGCAAACACCACCGCCGCCGCCTTCTTTGGTCGGAATTCGAAATTAGTGGCGGTCGACGCCCTTTTGCGGCGGCTATCGACCGCCGGTTCCACCAATTGCCATCACCGATGACGACAACGATGAAAACGATCACCGTCGTCGCCACCGGTTGGATACGCGACAGCAGCAATGGCTTGCGCCTCCACCACCGCCGCTTTCCGGCAAAAACAACCACGCCACCACCCACGCCATCGACGACAGCAGCCACAGCCGCCATCGCCATTCGGCGGTTTGTTCGATTAATCGCCACCGTCACCACGAAGGATGGTGCGGCGGTCACCATCATCGAGACAGTCGACAACAGCAGCTATTGCCACCGCCGCCGCCGTCTTAATCAACAATCGATTGCCACCACCACTATCCTCCTGCCGCCGTCGCTGAGCAACAGCAGCGCCACCACCACCATTCTCGGTGGTTTTGGCGAGGAACAGCCGCCGGCCACTACCGTCTGTGGTGCCGCCGGCGGTGGTATCACAGTGGTCTGGTGGTTCGGTCGGCTAACTGCCGCCGTTCCACCACCGATTAGGTTTATGCAAAAATCTATTTTTTAACGATGAGATTAAACCATTAAATTTTTTATCAAACCTAATAAGCAGATAAACCTGATCTGTAGATTTTAGAAAGTGGCTCTGATACCACTGTTGGGGATCGTGGCGTACATACGCGCAGCGGAAAACAACAAAAAACAATCCCCAAACACGGATCCAATCCTAAAACTCTGTAGATACACTCAAGTGGGTTTTAGGGTATTTACCTTTGCGAGAAAATCGCTGGAACGCGAGTAGGGGGTACACCGCTACTGACACTGAGCGGGAACGAGGTTGCTAGACCACCGTGGATTATACCCGAAAACAAACTCCGGTCGGTTCTTGACCCCTTGATCGCCGACGTGAGAGAGAGAGAGAAGAGATAGAGAAATTATTGAGGAAAATATTGAAAATCAGTTCAGTTTTTATCAGCCTAAAGCCTTAATTTATAAGGATAAATTAGGCAGTGTTTGATGCCAATTATAAAACCTTATAATTATCAAACTGATTAATAATTATATAATTTCCTTTTATAGTTATCCTCTAATTAATCTAACTGATTAATTTAACTGATAAATAATTTAACTAATTATTTATTTTCTCTCTATAAATAATTAATAAACAATTAATTATTTCTCTCACACATAATCCAAATGTTCTCAAATTAGTGTGCAACGGTGTGAGCTACTAGTGTCTTATAACATTGGACACGGTAACCCTGTTACTGTCTCGCACACAATTCTAACATCCTGATGAAAGACCTTGGAGAAGCCGCTTATATACTTGGCATAAAGATCTACAGAAACAGATCTAAGCGGCTTATCGGACTTAGCCAAAGTACGTACATTGATAAAATCCTGAAGAAATTCAGGATGGATGAATCCAAGAAAGGATTTATCCCGATGCAACATGGCATAGTGTTAAGCAAAACATAGTGTCCTGTTTCTAGGCAAGATCAGGACAAGATGAAATCGGTTCCATATGCATCAGCACTTGGATCGATTATGTATGCCATGTTATGTACCAGGCCCGATGTTGCTTACTCAGTAAGTGTTACGAGCATATATCAACAGAATCCAGGAGAACCTCATTGGGTGGCTGTCAAGAACATTCTCAATTTCCTGAGAAGAACGAAAGATATGTTCTTGGTCTTTGGAGGTTCTGAGGATGAAATTAGTGTCAATGGCTATTCTGACGCTAGTTTCCAGACCGACAGAGATGATTTCAGATCACAGTGAGGGTACGTCTTTACCCTCGGAGGCGCGATCTCATGGAAGAGCTCGAAGCAGGATACGATTGCAGATTCAACTACAGAAGCAGAGTACATTGCAGCATCTGATGCGGCAATAGAAGCTGTCTGGTTGAGAAATTTTCTATCGGATCTAAGAGTCGTTACCAGTGTCTCTAGACCGATCGATATATTCTGTGATAACTCGGGAGCCGTGGCGCAAGCAAAGGAACCCAGAGAGCATCACAAGTCCAGACACGTGGTCAGAAAGTATCACCTCATCCGAGAGATCATTGGAAGAGGAGATGTAAGGATATGCAAGATTCCATTGGGATGCAGTAAGAGTGAAGCATGAGGCTCATGCAAATTCCATTGGGATGCAGTACCTGGACACCAGTAGCTAGTTTTAGTTTATCATTATTACAGTAGTTTAATTTTGAAACGCTAGATCATGTAAGGTCTTATTTCACAGTGTGATAGAAATAATGGAGGTTTTAATCTATGGTTGTTTCAAAAGTTAAAAGTTAAACTGTTTTTGCATATTTAACATATCCATGATTTTACAAAGTTTTGTATGAAATCTAAATTTCCGTAGCCACTTATTGAAATGGGAATTTCAATAGGGAGTTTAACGCTATTATAAATACTTGATGATTTATTCAAAGTAGAGAATAAAAGCACAAGTGATGTGACCAAGTATTTATAGATACTCATCAAAGTGCTTGAGTATTGGAAGTGACCAGTATCAAGTCTGCTTCATGGAGCCCCAATCATAAGCATCGACTTGACGATAGGTTGTCCTTAGACCTGAGATATTTGGTTTGGGAACACGAGGACTACTGTACTCTTAGCACGTTCTAACGCTGCACCGTAACAGGGCGGCCATACGGAACGTGACTAGATGCAGCGGAAGCCGTGGATCCAAATGCAGATAGTCAAGAAGGGATTTGCACCTCTTTCAAAAGAGAGATATTTCCGGGCCCCTTGACGATTAAGATTTGCAGAAACGCGTGGCCACGCTCAGATAGAATAACAGTTGTTATTTAGTAATATCCGTTACTGCAGGCAATCTGAATCAGAGTCAAGAAACACTTGTTTTTGAGAAATGAATCCTCCATTCCATGTCTCAAATTCATTTTAGAAATATCGCGTGCAAAAGGAATGAACCTATGTACAAATTCAAGTGTGAATTGTTTCTCTGGATATAAGAGATCTTATAACCTGGTTAACCTAAGTGTCTGGCTAGGGACCTCCTTAGGCTAATAGTGACAGTTCAGTTACGTGTCTAGCACAAGTGGGAGTCTGTTAGGATTATGTGCGAGACAGTAACAGGGTTACCGTGTCCAATGTTATAAGACACTAGTAAGCCACACCGCTGCACACCAAAATGAGAATGTTTGAATTATTTGAAAAAATAATTAATTGGTTATTAATTATTTAGAGAGAAAAAGAAATAAATAAATAATTAGTTAAATTATTTATTTGTAATTAATTAATCAGTTAGGATTAATTAATTGATAATTATCTAAATTATAATTAATCTATTTGATTAATTATAGAGATAATTATAAAGGAATTATATATGGAATCAAACACTGCCAGGTTTATCCATATAAATAAAGGCTTAGGGGTTTGATTATTCATTCAATTCTTAGATCAGAAACTTTTTCCCCAAGAAAGCCTTTTCTCTCTCTCTCTCTCTACCCAAAACCGGCGACCAGATCCAGGAGGTGAACGGAGTCGTTTTTCGGGATAATCCACGGTGGTCTAGCAACTCTCTCGAATGGTGTCAGTAGCGGTGTATCCCCTATTAGCGATTCAGAGTTTTTCGCGATAAAGTAAACACACCAAACACCCTTTGTTGTATCTGTAAGGTTTAGGATTGGATCCTCGATTGGGAATCGGATTTTATCCGCTGCGTTTGTTTGGGCCTCCGGTTCCCAACAGACACAACTACTAGACTATGGCTACAAGTTGAAGAGAGTCCCTATCTACTGTGATTCGGAAAGTACCATTGCGATAACGTCAAATCCGGTTCAACATTCCAAGACCAAACACGTCGATATCCGTTATCATTTTATCAAAGATAATGTGGAAAAAGGTAATATCGAGATGTTCTTTGTCCAAACAGATTACCAACTTGCTGACCTTTTCACTAAACCTTTAGATGAAAAACGTTTTAACTTTTTGGTTAGCAAGCTTGGCATGCTTAGTCCTACTTAAATCTGTTACGCATCTTAATTTAAGAGGGAGTTGCTTAATTATTCTGGATTGGATACTATCTGACTAACATCTAAGGATTCATTTTCAATGAATACCAATTTCTATTTTGTTTTGCAGATTATCCATTTGAGGGGAAGTTCTTAAAAGAGATATCATTTTTAGGGGGAGTGTTCAAATAAGCTTTAATGCTTACATCTTTGAAAGATGAACAACTTTCAGGTATGAAAAATGTTTTTAAATGTTTAAACTCACTTCTCGATTCTCAAACGATTTTTTTTCGAATTAGAAGTGTGATTTTCCATGTTTTCATATCATGATGAGTTGACGGGTATTTTCTAACCGTGTGTTTCCAAAGATTAATACTTGCGTATTATCTTTTCATATACTTTTCAAGTATTCATACACACCGGTTTAACTTCTTTTGTCTTCGTTATTACCACGTCTCTATATGATCATATTTTTCGGTGGTAATACACTCGCTTGATATTTCCTCATTGTACTTGATTGTTTATTTGATTGGATACATTCTTCACTGTTATATCTATATCTCGTTCGCATAGATAATCATTCATTTTGTTGTGAACCACCGTTTTTCAAGAGCATAGCTCACATCATATGATGAATCAGTTTTCTCAAACAAGTTTATATCATTCATGTTCTTCATTCTCTATACTTGTTTGAAGAAATTCTAAGCTCCTATATTGTTCATATATATTTGTTCGAGCATGCTTCATATTGGCTCATTGATTCACCCGATGAATCATTGTACTTTCATGTTTAGGAAACTTATTCCATGGGATGTGTGAGCTTAACAGAACTTCTATGGATTTCCAGAACCGACAATCCTACCCAAGAAGTTATCCTTGAGAAATGAGTGAGGGGTCTCCATCAAAGAGTGGGGGAGATAACTCAGGTGGTCGAGTTATTCTCATAGTGATTGAGCAGAAAAATGTTATATGAGAGCTTGGTTAGACGTGAGGAAGTTTAAAAGGATTGGAGGGTGTGCGAACAGAGTTAAAAGAAAATTAAAACTCTGTACCACCCTTTTCTAAGCCGGGCAACCACATAAACTATTGGTTCACATTCTTTGGTGACCGATATTGAAACAAGGCAAAGCCCAATGCCGACTCTCGTTTTTACCCCACTAGCTACTCATTTCCTTCTTAACAAGGAGATGTTTCATTTCATCACGGGGACGCAACACATAATCTATCAGGTTTTCATTTGGAAAATCGATATTGAAACAGAAAGAAGCTGTCCTGCCTTCGAACTTCATTTCTACACATCGAGTCGTGAAATGTTTTCACATTTTGAGCCTTATGAAAGCACTTGATGCTATTTTTCTTTCCTTACAAATACACACAAGGAATTTCTTTCTTTGTCGGAACGTTCATAGTAATACTTATAGTGTTTGCGATGATTGAACGGAAGCCCTGGGGAGTGATCATCACTAAAGCTCTTTATATAGTGCATTTGTTGTACTGAGTTGCTTTGTGCTTCTCACAGGCATTCCAACTGATTCATTAGTTGTTTCAGGATTTTCCCGATTAAATCTGAATTTGAAAAGATTCGAATTAATTTATGGAATTGACGGTTTTTCTTTGGAGTAAAAAGGGGAATTCTGGGGTAACAAGGAGGAGATGGTTATGTGAGATGGTTTTTGATTTCCTTGGTGGTTTGTTCACATGTTTGTATCTTTACGAGACGATTTATCTGATCATACATTTCTCGAGTTTTGATGATTATTTCATATTTCATCAAAAAGGGGGAGATGGTTTAGAAATGTAAAGTCGAGAAATGCTTTTTGAAGATACTTTGGGGAGATGGTTCTGAAATGTCAAGTCAAGGAGAAGTTTACGAGATATGACGAGAGATGATTCGTTCGTTAAAGCTTCTTGTTCAAAGTTTGTTAAAGCTTCATGAAGATTTGGATGATTCTTGAAGATTATTATTGAAGCTTATTGTTCAAAGAAGGCTTATTGTTGGAGTTTAAAGTCTTGATGATTTCTTGAAGACGTTTGCCTAATTCTTTCTGTGATCTCGAATCCAAAGGGGGAGATTGTTGGGTGCAAAATCGGATTGTATCCGAGATCACAAGTTGGTGCTCAAAATGAAGACAAATGCAAAGTCAAAGTGGTCAACAATGTAAAAGTTTGCTTTTATTGTTTACTTGCTTTATATGTTTGTTTGTAATAGTTTTGTATTCTTAGGGTATAATGTGTAATTCTTGTAAAACTTGAGAGTTTAGGTGTTTGGGTATAAATACCCAATGTGATGTCATTTGTAATGTGTGAATCATGTACGTGCTGAATTGGAAAGTGAGAATGAGTTGAGAGAGCTTAGTGCTTAAGTGTGTGTGCTCTTGGTGTAACTACTATGTGTAAACATTTTCATCAAGATCTATGACATATGGCTTTCCAATTCATCTCTACTTGATTGTATTGTGATTAGAACTTGAATCTGGAACTACAGACTCGATGTGTAGAAATGAAGTTCGAAGGCAGGACAGCTTCCTTCTTTTTCAATATCGATTTTGCAAATGAAAATCTGATAGATTATGTGCTGCGTCCCCATGATGAAATGAAACATCTCCTTGTTGAGAAGGAAATGAGTAGCTAGCGGGGTAAAAAATGAGAGTCGGCATTGGGCTTTGCCTTGTTTCAATATTGGCCACCAAAGAGCCTGAACCAATAGATTATGTGGTTGCCCGGGTTAGAAAAGGTTGGTGCAGAGTTTTATTTTTCTTTTAACTCTGTTCTCACACCCTCCAATTCTTTTAAGCATCCTCACTTCTAACCAAGCTCCCATATTACATTTTTTTCGCTCAATCACTATGAGAATAACTCGACCACCTGCGTTATCTCCCCCACTCTATGATGGAGACCCCTCACTCATTTCTCAAGGATAACTTCTTGGGTAGGATTGCCGGTTCTGGTAATCCATAAAACTTTTGTTAAGCTCACACATCCCATGAAATAAGTTTCCTAAACATGAAAGTACCATGATTCATCGGGTGAATCAATGAGCTAAAATGAAGCACGCTCTATCAAATATATAGGGTTTACATCATAAAAGTGTATCCAACTTGTCAAGAAAAGTTATTGTATGTACTGTACTTACGTTTTTACCTTTTGACGTATCAATACTTTGAAAATTGACATTTTAATGTATCTAACCTGTTATACCAGGTTACCTGCTGACGTGGTGCCGGTTTTAGTGACGTGGCAGTTGACTGGACGCTGACATGTAATTTTTATGTTTTAAATTAGAAATAAAAAAACTTATAACAAAATAAAAAAAATACGTTTCTTCTTCGTTGGGATTTCCAGGAACAAAACCAAAGAAAACCTAGCCTAAACCTAAATCTTTCGTCACCGTCACCAACGCCGCCGGCCGCCGAACGCCGCTACCACCAGCGTCTGCATCACCGCCGGACGCCACAACCACCATCTTCGCCATCACCACCGACCTCCGCTAACACAAACGTGAATCGCCTCCACCACCACCTGAATCGTCACAAACCAACTTCATCACCACCGCTGGCCGCCGGTACCACTAGCTTCGCCATCACCACCTGAATCGTCACCACCGCTGGCCTGAATCATTCGATTTCAATTTTCGATTGGGGTTCGATTTGGGGTTCGATCTGGATCTGGGGGGTTTGATTTAGGTTCGCTTTAGGTTTGCATCACCACCACCACCAGGTTTCAATTTTGGTTTTGATTCATTAGGGTTTTGGTTCATCTTGGTTCTTGATTTGATTTGTTTCTTCTATTTTAGGGTTTGATTTGTGTCAGATTTGGTTTCTCCCCTAAATATGGGTTTTGTTTGGGTTTAGGGTTTTGTTCTTGGAATTAGTATGTTCATCAGTACTCAATTTTGAAGATGATTAGTATGTTCATTAGGATTTTGAAGATGATTTGATCTTCATCACACCAAATCTGGGTTCCGTTTTTGTTCTATCTAGGTTCATGTTTATCAACATCTTCATGTTCTTCATCTAGAAAAATCAAATCTGGGTTTTGTTCATCATCTTCATCTAAGGGTTTTGTTCATCATCTTTCATCTAAGTTCATGTTCTTCATGTTTATTGTGATGTGGTATATTAGAAAAATAAAAAATTGTAAAATTTACAGGTTACCTGCTTAGCAGGTCACCCTATACATTAAAATGCCACTTTTGAAAGTATTGATACGTCAAAAGGTAAAAACGTAAGTACAATACATACAATAACTTTTCTTGACAAGTTGGATACACTTTTATGAAGTAAACCTAAATATATATGAACAATATATGAGCATAAGGAATTTTGTCAAACAAGTTGTTAGCTTAGTTTTAGGCTAAAAATGTTAAAGTTTTATAAATGTAAGCAAAATTTGCATACTTGTTTGAATTATGTTGTAATGGGCTTGGGAATTAAAATGTAAACGGCTTGGGCTTAGGATCCACTTTCTGATGTATAAATAGGAGTGCTTATGTACATTTAGGGTAACTCTTGATCTTGTAATTTTCAAAATCAGCCGTACACATTCTTGAAAGGTAATACATGAGAGTCGTTTATTAAAATTGTTCATCTCTTTCGTTGTTCTTCATTTTTAATTGTTGTTTTTCATTTCTGTTTAATAATCTCTCTGTATTTCTTTGTATTAAATCTGTTTTTGTCTAAATCCCAATAGAAAACTTGGTTCTACATTTCTTTCAATTGGTATCAGAGCGGCAACAGATCAAAAGTATCTGTTTTCGATCCTTTAGAACAAGTTTTCGTGGGAAATTTTCTGGAAATTCGGTGTTTCGCAATGTTTCGTTTCATTTTCGAGTCTGTTCTTCAAACGGCTTCGTCTTCGAAACTTGTTTCTTCGAAGACTGTTGGTTTTGGATTTAGGGACTTCGTTTCGAAAATCTCTCTTCAACGTGTTCTTGAGTTTCAGATGTTGATAAAATTGTTCAGATCAAAGTTTTTCCAGATTCTGATTCTGTGTGATCTTCAAAAAGGATATCACACAAGGTGGTTGATAACTATGAATTTTCATAGTTATTTACTTATCTTTTTAATTAGTTTTTCGTACAAAAATAGCCACTTTTGCATCTTTATTTTATGGGTTAATTACATGAGTGTGTATCCAACTTGTCACGTTTTTTCATTGTATGTACCCAACTTTTAAACCTACCATTGTATGTACTGAACTTTTTAATTTTTTCATTGTATGTATCAGGTTACCTGCTGAGCAGGTAACCGGTCACAATGCCACATAGGCTGCCACATAGATGCCACATAGGATGCCACATGGAATTTCATTGTATGTATCAAACTTTTACTAATTTTTTCATTGTATGTATCAAACTTTTACTAATTTTTTCATCTTCAACCTCCCTCCCACCACCACCACCACCACCACCACACCACCACCACCACCATCAAACCACCAGCACCATCACCACCACACCACCACCAAACCACCACACCACCACCACCACCACCCAACCACCACCAGCACCATCACCACCACACCACCACACCACCACCACCACCACCACCAGCACCATCACCACCACACCACCACCAAACCACCACCACACCACCACCAAACTACCACCACCACCACCACCACCACCACCACCACATGAACGGTCATACATCGCCGGAGTATGATCGTCGTTTCTGTGGCCGGAGTTTTCTCAATCGTTCCAGATTGTCGGGATCGCGATGACGACGTCGATCTACGCTGTCGTCTACGGGTACCGGTTCTGGACGGCGATCGGGCTCTGGAGCGCGGGAGCAAATTCACCAGAGTTTCGGGGTCGCCGGAGGGGTTGAAATCAGAGAGGGGGGAGCAAACTCACCGGAGAATGGTGGTGGCTGCGATTTTAGGAGATTGGATCGAACCGGCGGCTTTGAAGAGCTGGTCGATGATCCCTTGACCCGAATCGAGAAACGGGTTGTGGTGGTGGTTTGGTGGTGGAGATGGTGGTTGTGGTGGTGGAGATGGTGGCTGTGGTGGTGGTGGCGGCTGTGTGATGGTGGTGGCTGTGGTGGTGGTGGTTGGGTGGTGGTGGTGGTGGTTTGGTGGTGGTGTGGTGGTGGTTTGGTGGTGGTGTGGTGGTGATGGTGCTGGTGGTTTGATGGTGGTGGTGGTGGTGGTGGTGGTGGTGGTGGTGGGAGGGAGGTTGAAGATGAAAATATTAGTAAAAGTTTGATACATACAATGAAAAAATTAGTAAAAGTTTGATACATACAATGAAATTCCATGTGGCCACATCAGATGCCACGTCACGCCACATCAGATGCCACGTCAATATAACTGGTGCCACGTCAGCCTCTTACCTGTTATATCAGGTTTGATACATACAATGAGAAAATTAAAAAGTTCAGTACATACAATGGTAGGTTTAAAAGTTGGGTACATACAATGAAAAAACGTGACAAGTTGGATACACACTCATGTAATTAACCCTTATTTTATCTTTTAGTTAAAAATAATGTTCTGAGTCTTAACAAGCGTATATTAGTATTTTAGAGTGTATTACGTGTTTTGGAGTAGTTTTTGTGGAAAATTTGTGCAGCAGGTCTGGGAGTGCCCACTGAAGGCGCTGACGAGGGTAAAACCGGGAATTCAAGAAAGAGAGCATCTTTGGGGGCATCTTAGTACAAGAAGTCTACTCATCTTTGCTGGAAATCACATGGGAGAAAAAGAAATGATGGCTAGGGAGATAAAGCAACAAGGGAGGCATGTGATGCCTTGTACCCTTATTCCCTTTTATTATCCAAAGGGTAAAGGAATTTATTCCTTTTTATTACCCAATGGATATTAATAGGGCATCTTTTGAGGGCATCATGTGACCAAGAAGACCAGCCATTTCTCCCTATAAATGAAGTGATATTGGCTCCATGGTTCAATCAACCCATCCTCTCCATGATCCATTAACCCATCTTTGGATCATCTTCTACTTATTTCCTCTTCATCTTTTTAGCTTTTAAATTAGTTTTTGCAAAGTAGAAGTAACTTTTAGTTATCTAGTTAATGTAATCTTTATTTTCCAGCCTAGAAGTAATTTTCTATTTCCGAAAAGTAGTTTTAACTTTTTATTTTCGAAGTTTGTAATCCAGCTACTGGAACTGTAGTGCCCACTGTTGTCGGCACTGCAGCTTTTAAATTAAATCTAGTAATCTTTTAAGTATGTCGTTCTTCAACTTTCTTAACTTAGTTTTTCTTACTTTATTAATTATGCACTAGTAAGTAATTAGGGATGTAGGAAGAAAAAGTACCCGGAGTTTACAATAAATGCTTGAATGGTTTTCGTCTTTTTAAACTTAAAATTATTTTGTTCATTTAAAGTTCAAATATGATTCAATGATGCAAACGAGCTGATCACTTGAATGTGTCTAACGTCTAGTCTTCACTCAGAGATGGGTAGGGCGTCGTGACACCGAGCTTAGATGATACTAGGGGATTCGAGAGAGTTCTTACGACACTAACGAGAGTTGGGTCAGTACAGTGGACATTCCCCACCAACAGGAGCGGGCAAGCTACCTAGTGAGTCCACCGAGGCCACTTAGAGGAATTGCTTAAGCACAAGCCTATGAAATCCGAGAGGGTTCGCCGGGGAGTGGCCACTGACTTAATAATTTGGTTTTTAAAACGTAAATTCTACTAGGAAGTGTGAGTGTGAGATAGGACCGGGTCTTTCGTGAACAGAGAGTGTCCACTGTCCCACAGCATTATGATCACCAACTAGGCCAAGTATTTCTTATAAAGTCCAGGGAAAAATTATTCCTACGTCCCTATCTTTTAAACCGTAGAAAATCCCTTTTATTAATCTTTGTCATTTAAAGCATTTCAAAAACCAAAACCAACTTATTTCTTCCTCTCTTTTCGAAACAAGTAAAAAGGAGCACATGAGAACCGTATTGTCTTGATTGTTCCAGTCCCTGTGGAAAACGATATCTGGTATCTTACCAACTATTACTTGGAAGTGACGATCACAGTGACCAGTGTATACTTGTACTGCCCACTGTGGCCTGTTTGCAAGCCACTGTGAATTACACGTGTTAGATCCCACTGCAATAATTCTTGATAAAGTAACAAACACTTGTGACCGGTGAGTAGTTGCACTGCCCACTGTGGCCTGTTCGCAACCCACTGTTGAATACACGCGTGTATGTGGCTCTGTCTAGGTTTATGCCTACCAAGTTTTTGGCGCCGCTGCCGGGGACTGGCGTGATTTAGCTCGAGACATTAGTTTTCATTCGAGCCCGAGTATACTTGTTTTTCTAACACCGTTTTGGCATTTTATGCTAAGAAAACAAAAAGAACCTCTTTTGGAAATCGATCCAGAAATAGAAAAAACTTTTCGAAAAAGAAGAAGAGGTAAAAAAGAAAAGTCAACCGAGTGTCGAACCTGTAGTTGTGCCCACTGTGATTATGGCTGATTTACCACCTCCAGTGGAGACTACCGTTCACATCGCCGATGACAAAGATCGTAAAATAAGGGACTATGCAACTCCGGGAGCTGATCAATTCGCTTCCGGAATTCCTAGGCCCGATGCAAATAATCGTTTTGAACTTAAGCCGGTGATGTTCCAAATGCTCCAAACAATGGGACAGTTTGGGGGATCAACGGTTGAAGATCCGCACGCGCACTTAAAATCTTTTTTAGAAGTTGCGGATAGTTTTCATATTCCGGGAGTAGCGGAAGATGCCGTACGGCTAAGGCTCTTCCCTTTTACATTGAGGGATAGAGCCAAAGCCTGGATAAATTCATTTAGACCCAACTCCCTCATCTCGTGGAAAGTCCTTGCCGAAAAGTTTTTACAAAAATACTTTCCTCCCACGAGGAACGTAAAACTTCGAAATGAAATTATTTTATTTCGGCAAGGAGAGGATGAGACAGTTTCGGATGCGTGGGAACGTTTTAAGGAACTGTTACGGCAGTGCCCACATCACGGTATTCCCCACTGCATCCAGTTGGAGACCTTTTACAATGGGCTCTCCAACGCTGCTAAACTCATCTTAGATGCCACTGCTGGAGGAGCGTTCACAACACAAACATATAACGAGGGGTATCAAGTTTTGGAAAAAGTGGCCAATAATAACACCGATTGGTCAAACCCCGAGAATTAACACCAAAGACTAATCCCACCGAATCTGATGCACTTAAAGCAATGAATGCACAACTTGCGGCCTTAACAAAACTGGTTTTAAATGGAAATCGTCAACAAGTGAATTCGGCAGTGGCCACTCCACAAGTCCCTGATGTGTGTACTTATTGTGGTGAAAACCATATCTTTGACTTCTGCCAGGGTAATCCCGAGGCTGTTAATGTCATAGGGACGCACAACAGGGATAGTCCATTTTCTCAAACTTATAACGCAAATTGGAGGAACCACCCGAATTTTTCTTGGAGAGATAACCAAGGATCTTACCCCCCGGGGATGAACCAAGGACCAAATAGGGCAGCGAGACCACCTTTTAACCAACAAAGTCACTACCACCAGGGACAGTCCTCACATTTTCAGAGTGCACACACACCCAGTGGGCACTCCCCACAGAATTTTCACCAGGGACAGTCCCCACAGAACTTTCAGCAAAGGCAACAGCCCGCGCTTGAAGCACCACCATCTCTTGAATCAGTACTTAAAGGATTCATGAATCAAACTCAAGCAGCCATGAGAAATTTCGAGACTCAGTTAGGACAATTAGCAACCGAGGTTAAAAACAGACCACAAGGTAGTTTACCGAGTGATACCGAACACCCAAAAAGAGAAGGGAAAGAGCAGGTCAAAATGATCTCTTTAAGGAGTGCGGACAACCTATATGATGTTGTTGTTGAATCTGAGCCAACTTTGGTTGATTTAGAACCAACAGCAACCACAGTACCTTTAAGCACAGTGCCCACTCCGGATCCCACTAAAGTGAATATTCCTTTGGGAGTATCCACTCCAGTGTATGATCACCCCTTCCACCAGAACCTCAGAAGTCTGCCTTTAAAAGAAAAACCACAGAGGACACTCCTAACTCAGTACCTAAAAAAGTTCAATTTGACCTTCAAAATCTTCCGTTTCCACAAAGAGTGAAACCTAAAAACGTGGACGATCAATTTAAAAAGTTTTTAGACGTTTTTAAACAACTTCACATTAACATACCCTTGGTAGAGGCTCTCGAGCAAATGCCAAGCTATGTTAAGTTTTTAAAAGATATTTTAAATAAGAAACGGAGATTGGGAGAATTTGAAACAGTGGCATTGACCAAGGAGTGCAGTGCCCTCCTTACTAACAAAATCCCACAAAAATTGAAGGATCCGGGTAGTTTTACTATCCCGTGTTCTATTGGGGGAAAGGAAGTAGGGCATGCCCTCTGTGATTTAGGAGCTAGCATAAACTTAATGCCGTTGTCCATTTTTAAGAAGCTTGGTATTGGAGAGGCTAGACCCACAACCGTGACTTTACAACTAGCGGACCGATCCATAGCTTATCCTAAGGGAAAAATAGAAGATGTCTTGGTAAAAGTGGACAAGTTTGTCTTCCCGGCCGATTTTGTTATTTTAGACTATGAAGCCGATAGGGAAACTCCCATCATCTTAGGACGTCCTTTCCTTGCGACGGGACGTACTTTGATTGACGTCCAAAAAGGGGAACTCACCATGAGGGTCCATGACCAAGAGGTCACTTTCAATGTCTTTAAATCCCTTAAGTATGTGGACACTGAGCACTGCATGGCTGTGAGAATGATAAATGATGACTTAAGTTTTGATCCAGTGGGATGGGAGAGTGACCACTGTGATTCTGACCTTGATGAAACTCTTGAGGATGATTGTAGTGAAGTTATAGCTGCTTTTGAGCAACTAGACTTCAAGGGCAGAGACATTCAATTGCCCTCTGTAGAACAGCCCCCAGATTTGGAATTGAAACCATTGCCTTCTCACTTAAAATATGCTTACCTCGCTGAAGATGATAAACTTCCGGTTATCATCTCATCCAAACTGAGTGAGGACCAAGAACAACAATTAATAAATCTGTTAAAAAGGCATAAAAAGGCAATAGGTTGGACCATCGCGGACATTAAAAGGATTAGTCCCTCGTTATGTCAACATAAAATCAATCTGGAGAGTGGGCACCCTGGAAAGGTTCAACCTCAAAGAAGGTTGAACCCGGTGATGAAAGAGGTGGTTAAGAAAGAGGTTTTGAAGTGGTTAGACGCTGGAATTATCTATCCCATAGCAAGTAGTGACTGGGTGAGTCCTGTTCAGTGCGTCCCTAAAAAGGGAGGTACAACCGTAGTGACCAATGAAAAGAACGAGCTCATTCCCCCTAGGATTGTGACTGGATGGCGTATATGTATGGACTATAGGCAACTCAACTTAGCCACTAAGAAAGATCATTTTCCCTTGCCTTTTATTGACCAAATGCTCGATAGGTTAGCCGGAAATGAATTCTACTGTTTCTTAGATGGATACTCCGGATACAACCAAATCCACATAGCACCCGAGGACCAAGAAAAGACTACCTTTACTTGTCCCTTTGGTACTTTCGCTTTCCGGAGGATGCCTTTTGGTTTATGCAACGCACCGGCCACTTTCCAGCGTTGCATGATGGCCATTTTCACAGACATGATAGAGGACACTATAAAGGTTTTTATGGATGACTTTTCGGTCATAGGTTCATCATTCAAGGTTTGTTTAGAAAATTTGGAGAAAAGCCTAGTGAGATGTGAGACCCACGACCTTGTCCTAAATTGGGAGAAGTGTCATTTCATGGTCGAAGAAGGCATTGTTTTAGGTCACCTAGTTTCTAAGAGAGGATTGGAAGTTGATAAGGCAAAGCTTGAGGTAATAGAGCAACTTCCAGAGCCCACTACAGTGAAAGGGATTAGGAGTTTCCTAGGACATGCCGGATTTTATCGTAGGTTTATCAAAGATTTTTCTAAAATCACCAAACCACTTTGCACACTGTTGCAACAGGACCAAGAGTTCATCTTTTCACAAGAGTGTCGGGAAGCCTTTGAGAAACTCAAAAAGGCTTTAGTTACTGCACCAATAGTGACCACTCCTGACTGGACACTCCCATTTGAAGTCATGTGTGATGCGAGTGAGTGGGCTATTGGGGCTGTTTTGGGACAACGAAAAGATAAAGTATTTCACCCCATTTATTATGCGAGCAAGACCTTAATTGAGGCACAAATAAATTACACCGTCACAGAAAAAGAATTGCTCGCTGTGGTGTTTGCTTTTGATCGTTTTCGGTCTTATTTGGTAGGAACAAAGGTCATAGTGCACACTGATCACGCAGCAATTAAGTACTTAATTAACAAGGCTGATTCAAAGCCTCGTTTGATTAGATGGGTACTTTTGCTGCAAGAATTCGACCTTGAAATTGTAGATAGAAAAGGAAGTAGTAACC
Organism: Centaurea solstitialis; assembly: GCA_030169165.1. Taxonomy (NCBI): domain Eukaryota; kingdom Viridiplantae; phylum Streptophyta; class Magnoliopsida; order Asterales; family Asteraceae; genus Centaurea; species Centaurea solstitialis. The sequence goes on from CM058043.1 coordinate 59,108,061, forward strand.
AGGTTGCGGACCATTTATCAAGACTCGAAAAGATAGTGAGCACTGCCGAACCCACTGAGGTTCGGGAGAAATTTCCGGATGAACAATTGTTAGCCGTGCAACATCATAATAATTTTCCTTGGTACGCTGACATTGCAAACTTTTTAGCATGCGGAATTAAGCCTCATGGGATGAGAGGGCAACCTTTAAAAAAGTTTTTACACGATTGTCGCCAATATGTTTGGACGACCCTTTTTTATATAAAATTGGGACGGACCAGCTATTGAGAAGATGTGTTCATGGAAGTGAACAACATCAAATTCTTGACGCTTGCCATTCATCCCAGTTCGGTGGCCACTTTGGTGGACAGCGGACAGCGGCAAAAATTCTGCAGAGTGGGTTCTTTTGGCCCACTGTGTTCAAAGATTCGCATGAATTTGTAAGAAATTGTGAGCCATGTCAACGAACCGGGAATATTTCAGCACGGAATGAAATGCCACTTAATAACATCTTAGAAGTGGAGCTTTTTGACGTATGGGGAATCGATTTCATGGGTCCTTTCCCGAATTCAAACAACAATCACTATATATTGGTCGCGGTGGATTATGTTTCGAAGTGGGTTGAGGCAGTGGCTTGCCACTCTAACGATGCAAATACCGTGGTGAAATTTTTGCACAAAAATATTTTCACTCGTTTTGGAACACCACGGGCTTTGATAAGTGATGAGGGAACCCATTTCGTAAACAAAATCATGAGTGCAGTTTTGGCAAAATATGACATACAGCACAGAGTGGCCACTGCATATCACCCGCAAACCAATGGGTTGGCCGAACTCTCAAACCGAGAGATAAAAGGCATTTTAGAAAAAGTCGTGAAACCACAACCGCAAAGATTGGTCTGTCAAACTTGACGACGCTCTTTGGGCCTACCGAACGGCCTACAAAACTCCTTTGGGAATGTCTCCATTTAAATTGGTTTTTGGCAAAAATTGCCATTTACCAATAGAATTGGAACACAAGGCATATTGGGCCCTTAGAGAGTTGAACATGAGTGAGGATGCAGCGGGCACCAAACGGTCCCTTCAATTGCATGAATTAGAGGAGCTTCGTTACCATTCTTACGAGAATGCTAAGCTCTACAAGGAAAAGACCAAAATGTGGCACGACCGTAGGATTAACCATAGGGAATTTGTCGAGGGCCAACAAGTATTGTTGTTTAATTCACGTCTTAAGATGTTTCCCGGAAAACTCAAGTCTCGATGGACGGGTCCGTATACCGTGGTGAAAGTCAGCCCTTATGGGACTTTAGATCTATTGGCAACACAAACCGGAGAAATCTTTAAGGTTAATGGACATCGGGTAAAGCACTTTCTGAGTGACAGTGCTCACTCCCCTGTCCACTCCGATGAGTGAAAAATGTCGGGATCTTGTGTAAATATTTTATTTCTGTTATTTGAACTTTTTTTTTGTTAATTTCGGTATTTTTTTCATCTTATTATCTTTGATTAATCTTTTGTAGGTTAAATAAGAGTTTTGGAGCCAAAAATCTTGAAACCATAAGCAGCAGAGGGGACTGTGGCCGTACAGTACCGGGCACTGTAGCACCTGACGGGTATTAATGAGGAAGGGACGAAATGTGACGTTTTTGGTGGCCCAAGGAGGCATCTTTTAAGGAATCTTACCCAAGCCATCACCTTTATGTCTCCTTTACCCACACTCCTCCCTAAACCATAATTACCCATCCTATCACCTTTTTCTCTCTCTCATTTTAAAATTCAAAAAGCTAACTATTCCCTCCCAAATGAACTACAATTCCATAACTTCCCTTCCATCCTAACTAAATACTTCCATTTCCTTTATAAAGATATTATTTCCTTTTTCCTTTTATTTCTTTATTCATAAAAAAAAGCCCAAATATTATCCAAGGCCCACAAACCCAAATCCCTTTCAATATATATTTCATGGGCCCCACAACCATTTCATTAAACCCACACTTAGAAAAAATCCTCTCATCTTCCTCTCCTTCCTCTTTCACGGCCGAACACCACCACCACCATAAACCACCCTCATCCATTTCTACCAACACCTTAAACCACCACTACCTACCACCATATGGGGAGACCCAAAAGAATCCTTCCCAACCCTAACCCACCGGACCGGCCACTTCGCCGGCAGAACATCGGCCAAACGACGGAATCCGGCAACGATCCGCCGGAAACCGCCGTGGATTCGCCGGAAACCGCCGCTGATCCACCAGAAACCGGCGTGGTTCTCCAAGAACCCGCCACCGACACGCCCGACACCGTTCAGAGCATCGTTGTGGGCCAAACCCAATTCTCGGATGATCTAAATAACACTCCAAAACACACCGATTTGGAGGATTCCGGGTTTAGTCCACCGCGACGAAGGGAGACTTCCGCCATGCAACCAACCGAGTCCGAAGATTCGCGTGGATCGAAGGCCATTAACGAACTCGAGGAGCAAGAAAGAAAAATGGCGGCCGACATGAAACGGATACACGACGAGTACTTAGCCAACCTCCGAATGCTTCAACAAAAGAAGGAGGAAGCCATTCGGATCGAGGAGGAGCGAAGGCGGGAGGAAGAAGAAAAGGTACGGGCTGAAGAGGAACGCAAAAAGAAAGAGGAGGAGGAGCGGATTCGGGCAGAGGCCGAGAGAAAGAAAAAAGAGGAGGCCGAGAGAAAGAAAAAAGAGGAGGCCGAGAGAAAGAAAAAGGAAGAAGCCGAAAGAAAGAAAAGGGAGGAAGAACGAAAACGAAAGGAGGAGGCGGAAGCGAAGAAACGGGAGGAGGAAGAGAGAAAGAAAGCGGAAAGAGAGGAGAAAAAGAAGGAGGCGGCAAGGGAAATGGCGGAGGCTCGAAAAAAATCGGAGGCCCTTTTAAAGAAAGCCGAGAAGGAACGAACACTTGCAGGGGAAAGTCAACCGCTGGAGGAAACCGAGGAAAACATGGAGCTTTTGGATGAATGTCGGGGAAACCCGATGTTGATGGGATTAAAATCACGTGCCATGGTGACTCGGTCTGCAGTGGCCTCTGCCGCAAGAAAAGCATCTCCATCCAGGCCCACAAGTAAGTCTAAAGGTAAGAAGATTCTCGAAATTTTCGGGACCTCTTCTGATTCTGTTGGAGAAGCGCAAAGCGACCCCAAGGTCGTTTCAGTGGGCACTGATGTACAAGCCACTGGAAAGGCTGGGCAGTTTTCTTGTCCAGAGGCCGCTGCGCGTTTCTCCCAAATTTCAGCCCTTAAGATCCACATGGAACGGGGTTTTGATGTGGACTTTATGAAAAAGAACAAGTATGTTAGTGACGGGGTTAAAGCCCATGATTGGGGGGTCCTGGCTGTTCCGGACCGAAGGGTAAACTCCTCGCTTGTTTTGGAGTTCTTTGCTGAAATAGCGACCACTCCCAACTCCGTGGTCAAGGTCCGTGGTCACTGGGTGCAGTACGACTCTCGCAGCATAAACCGAGTCCTTGGCCTACGAGTCACAAAAGCATGCTCTCTCACAGCTCTTGTCAAGAAAACCTCACAAGATGACATGGACAAGATCGCAAAGGTAATCTGTACGGAAGGTAAGGGGTGGACACTGGAGAAGACCCGATGGTGTATCCCGATGTCGTTCTTGAACACAGAGGCCGCTATATGGTACTCTTTCTTGCGACACACCATTTGGCCCACCACACACGATGGCACCCTATCAAAAGATAAGTGCGCCCTTCTGTATTGTATTCTCGAGCATTTACCTGTCAATATTGGTGATATCATGCATGCCGCTATTTTTCAATCCCGGACCAAGAAACGAATGGAGATCCCACTGCCCTGCCTTGTCACTGCTTTGTTGATAGATGCACAGGTACCCGCTGCAACAACTGATGTTTGGATAACGGCCTCGAGTCCTATGGTGTGAAGACGCTGAAAAAGATGAAGCGGGACACGGAGGAGGATCCTGAGGAGGAAGACGAAGAGGGTGCGGAGGTACCGGTCGTCAAGCCTCCCACTACAGCGGGATCTAGCCGTGGAACCTCGGCGCAAAATGCCATTCTCGTGGAACTCAAAAAGCTTAACGACAGATTACAAGGCATGGAGGATCGAATGCGGGGGATGGAGAAGGCTACTGAGTTCGTGTGGGCTTACACGGAGAGCCGGGACTTGCTTCTTAAGAAGTTCCTCGAGGTCCACAATCCAGAGCTCGCTGCAACATTCCCTTCGTTCCCACCAGGTATCTGTCCCAGTCTCGACGAGGAAGAAATCCCCCAGGAAGAGCCCACTGTCAATTCACCCGAAGGTCACCCGGATCCAGACTCAGAGCGCACTGTCGCTCCCAAACCGTAATCTCTCTTAAGTACTAACGCTTTTGGCTCATGAACACTTTTTATTTTGGGTTGTTTAAACTTTAGTCCTTTGGCTATTTCGTACATTATCTATAACCTCTATGCATGGTAATTCCCGCCCTTTGATGCGGATGTTTATTTTGGGTACTAACGGTGTGTTGTTTGAATTATTTTTGGTCTTCATTCCATACCCTAGGTGCACTACTTACGGATTTCGGGACTAATACACCGCCATCCTGTGGGATTGTTTTTTTGGTGATATCATTTTTTGTGACTTGCAAACGATGGGAGGAATTGGGCCTTCATTTGCTTTAACCCAAACACTTTTTGCAACCCCGAAAAATAGCCCACTCAGTGTTCTCTCTCACAATGAGGACATTGTGAATTTTTAAGTTTGGAGAGGGGTGGCTTTTAGTTGATCCCATCAAAAAGCCAAAAAACGGGGTGGTCACTGTAACCTGTAGTGCCCACCCCCAAAAAAATTTTTTTTTTTTCAGAAAGCCAAGAAAACCCAGAGTGGTGATTCCAGTAACAGCAGAGAGCCCACTCCACCAAAAATACATACCTATATCCAGAAGGGTCACATTTGTGCTCGTTCTTAAAAAAAAAAAAAAGAGAGAGACTAAAAACGAGAATATCTCGTAAAAAGTCGAAAAAGCCCAAAAACAAAACAAATGGGAAAACTAGAGTCCAAACAAAGTTTGGAGACGAGCATTGCAAAGAAATGGGAAACACATCCAAAGCCATACACTAAACCCATTCAAGTCCCATGGATCATCGTTTGGCAAGGGAATAAATATTTTTTTTGGAACTCCAATTATGGCCATTTAGTTTCGAATTCGGAAGACACTTTTGGAGGAGATCAAACCTCATTCACTCACACACCTACGGTACCATAATCCATGCATATTCTTTTTATTTTTCTTTATTGAGTCATTTTTAGTTGTCATTTTTATTACTTGGGGACAAGTAATGTTTTAAGTTTGGAGAGGTGATAACTATGAATTTTCATAGTTATTTACTTATCTTTTTAATTAGTTTTTCGTACAAAAATAGCCACTTTTGCATCTTTATTTTATCTTTTAGTTAAAAATAATGTTCTGAGTCTTAACAAGCGTATATTAGTATTTTAGAGTGTATTACGTGTTTTGGAGTAGTTTTTGTGGAAAATTTGTGCAGCAGGTCTGGGAGTGCCCACTGAAGGCGCTGACGAGGGTAAAACCGGGAATTCAAGAAAGAGAGCATCTTTGGGGGCATCTTAGTACAAGAAGTCTACTCATCTTTGCTGGAAATCACATGGGAGAAAAAGAAATGATGGCAAGGGAGATAAAGCAACAAGGGAGGCATGTGATGCCTTGTACCCTTATTCCCTTTTATTATCCAAACGGTAAGGGAATTTATTCCTTTTTATTACCCAATGGATATTAATAGGGCATCTTTTGAGGGCATCATGTGACCAAGAAGACCAGCCATTTCTCCCTATAAATGAAGTGATATTGGCTCCATGGCTCAATCAACCCATCCTCTCCATGATCCATTAACCCATCTTTGGATCATCTTCTACTTATTTCCTCTTCATCTTTTTAGCTTTTAAATTAGTTTTTGCAAAGTAGAAGTAACTTTTAGTTATCTAGTTAATGTAATCTTTATTTTCCAGCCTAGAAGTAATTTTCTATTTCCGAAAAGTAGTTTTAACTTTTTATTTTCGAAGTTAGTAATCCAGCTACTGGAACTGTAGTGCCCACTGTTGTCGGCACTGCAGCTTTTAAATTAAATCTAGTAATCTTTTAAGTATGTCGTTCTTCAACTTTCTTAACTTAGTTTTTCTTACTTTATTAATTATGCACTAGTAAGTAATTAGGGATGTAGGAAGAAAAAGTACCCGGAGTTTACAATAAATGCTTGAATAGTTTTCGTCTTTTTAAACTTAAAATTATTTTGTTCATTTAAAGTTCAAATATGATTCAATGATGCAAACGAGCTGATCACTTGAATGTGTCTAACGTCTAGTCTTAACTCAGAGATGGGTAGGGCGTCGTTGTCACACCCCGCTAAAGCGGAAACACGGAGTGTAACAGCGCAAAGTAGCACAACACAAAGTATAGACAATAAACCCATAGCATATCAAAATAGTTAAGTCTACACTATTACATCACGTTAAAGTCTTAAAATTATTACAAGGAAAATTAAACTACAACGGAAAGGGAATTTAGTCTTGAAATGCATGAAGGTGTAACACACGTGCATGTCGTTCTTCTTACTTTGGTTCGCCTGAAAAGCATGAGAGTTAAAAAGTCAACTATCGTCATAGTTGGTGAGTTCACGGGTTTAATTACACACATTCATATAGTTCACGTTCCAAAAACAATACCGGAGATAATAAGTTCAAGCAAAAAGCTTAATAGTTGGATCGTATGCGTACCCCGCAAGATCCCGGCATATGGTACTTATCATGCAATACTTACTCTCAAGATTAACGAGCCACTACTAATCTCCTAGAAGCATAGTTTTTGCCCCGCAATGCCATGCTTATCGCAACATGACACAACAATCGTTCCACAAAAAGTAATTAAACACCAATCGTTATCGTTACCAACCCCGTTGCAACCGGGGTACGAAAGGTGGGGTTGCCAACCCGGTAGCGCTACCATTGATTACTCGGTCCACCGCAGTGAATTAGACTTAGTAGTGTGTACGAGGACTTGCGATAAGAAAAACACCCAATTAATCTAGATAAGTATGCATACCATAGCCACAAAATCGTTCCAAAAACAAAATCGTTCCACAAAATCGTTCCACAAATCGTTTAAAAGTTTAATCAACCGGTAGTTTTATCATGCTTTTCACCCCAAAAATGTAAAAACGTAAAAAGGGGGCCGTGAATAACTCACCGAGTTACAAGTTCGAGAGTCCCAAATTAGCGAGGTTCCACCGAATTCCGACCTAGTGATAATAAGTATTTTAATAAGTTCCTTGACCCAAATTAAGTTCCTTTAGTTAAAGTAAAATTATATGCGCGGTCGAAATGTGAGTTTTTATAACGATTAACGATAAATACGAGTTCTTACGATTATAACCGAAACGTGATAGTTGGTATATGGTTATGCATGTGTGCTTATATTGATTCTACCTCATCTTATACCTCAAATAGTCTTTTTATGTCCAACAATTTACTCTTTAAAAGAGTGTTTTAGAAAAATAGAAGTTTACATAAAATAACACTTTTCAGTTTTTAACATTTCTTGACAGATTCGGAGGCTGTTTGGGACATGCATTTGGGTATGATTCACAACTCTAAAAATCACGAAATTTTTATATGTTTTATCCATATGAGTTTACTATTTACTGACCAAATTTCATAATTTTAGAAAAATGTTAAGGTCCTCAAACAGAAAGTTTATTAAAATAGTGACAGCAACTAGAGCTGTTGCGCAACCTTTTTGTACGGACTGTTTGAGGGTCCAAAACTTGGAATTTTTGCAAACGGCCAGTGGGGTTTGAAAGATAACTCATTGAACTTGATTTTAAAAAAAAGAATCATGTCATTTGAACAATTTATGAAAGAGTTATGGCCTCTCAAAGTCGGGTCCGAATCTGTCCAGAATCTGTTGGACAAAGCTTTTGACTAGTTGTTGTATAACACATTATTTCCTTTGTTTAACTACTCTTATGGTGATTTCTCTTTATCAAAGCTCAAAATCAGATGTGTTTGAAGGAATATCGACTTCATAAAACACATTTACACATGCATATTCATATATACCATTTTAAACATCTAGGTTATAATCATAAGCCATCAACTCACTTATTGCTTGAATTTTTGATGATCCAAGCAAAGAAAGGGTATTTGGCTATATGAAATCATCCATGCATTATGTAAGGTGATAGATGATCATAAGAAGTTAGGAATCACTAGTCATCAACTCACTTATTGCTTAGCAAAGAAAGGGTATTTGACTAGTGATTTCATCTACACCAAATATGGTGGATTGTTTGAATAAAGAGAAAGAAATACTTGAAACAAAAGGTACAAGATTATTACATGAACAAGAATTTAAAGATGAACAAGAATTATGAACAATAATCAAGAGCTTTTGAGGATCATACAAACTACCCAACTATTTGGTTGATCATAGATGTTTTCCTTGCTTAAATGCAAGATACTTCCATCTCACAACATTGGGAGATGATGATTTAGGGAAGAAGATTGATGAAGATCATCATTTTACCTTGAATGTGTTCTTGAATATGGATGAATATCTTCAAGAATGGAGAAGTGTATGAAGAAAGCTAGAGAAAACTAGAGAGAAAGTTTCTAGTGAGAAGTTAGAGAGAGAGAGGTGTAGGTGAAAATGGTGAGGATTGAATGAGGGAGTGGGGTATTTATACCCAAAAATCAAAGGGTGAGGGTGGTGTGGGTGGTGGCATGTGGCCGGCCAAGGGGAGGAAAAAGGGGGGGGTTTGATGGTGGTGTGATGTATTGAGTTGAAGTGTAGAGTGTGTAAGTGAGATAAGTGTGTATTGGTTTGTTTTGGAATCTTTGTCTCTCATTAAATCAAACCATGTGCACTCAAGGATGGTTTTTCTTTTTGAAATTAAAATGGCTGGACTTTTAACACAATTAGATTGATTTTGTTGGATTTTTATAGTATTGGGTGTAAAAAGCTGCTAAAATTGGAAACCGTTACCGAAAACGCGCGTTTTTTGCGATTTTTGCGTAACGAACGCAGTTTTTCGTATTTTTATTAAGGAACTTACTAGAAATTAATATTTTTAGTATTTTGGGTCAATTAAAATTTAATTCGACAGTCTAGTGGTCGGAATCGGGACCTGCTGATAATAGTCAGTCGGTTTTGCGTACCGACTATAGTGGCGACTCAATAATCGTAAAAGGCACTTATCTAGCCTTTTCATAGTAAATGTTGTCATACAATATTGTTTTTGACAAAATGACAGTATTAAAATACTGTCCTGCTCCGGTCATTCAGTTAAAGTTTTACTGACCTGAGGTGGGAAGTGGAGGGTTGTCACAGTCTCCCCCAGTTAGAAGAATTTCGTCCCGAAATTCACTTATTGCTACTTCCACACTCAATCAGGTAAAGAGTTGAGGGTACTTCTTCCTCATGAAGTCCTCACGTTCCCAAGTGTACTCTGGTCCACGCCTGGACCTCCAATGTACTTTAACAATCGGAATCTTGCTTCTTTTGAGCTTCTTGACCTCTTTGTCAAGAATTTCTATAGGTTCCTCAACAAAGCAGAGGGTCTTGTCCACAAAGACTTCCTCCAGTGGAATAACTTGAGATTCATCGGTTATACACTTCTTGAGATTAGACACGTGGAAAGTGTTATGAATCTCACTCATTTCCTCGGGTAGCCTAAGCTTGTAAGCAACTGGGCCGACTCTTTCGATGATTTCGAAAGGTCCAACGTACCTAGGGCTTAACTTTCCTCTTTTACCGAATCGTACTAGCCCTTTCCAAGGGGAAACCTTTAAAAGTACTCTATCTCCCACTTGGAATTCCAATGGTTTCCTACGGTTGTCAGCATAACTTTTCTGACGATCCCTAGCAGCCTTAAGCCTATCCCTAATCAAGCCAATTTTGTCAGTTGTTTCCTGGATTAACTCGGGTCCTGTCAGTTGGCTATCTCCAACTTCTACCCAGCTGAGCGGAAGACCGACATTTTCGGCCGTACAAGGCTTCATAGGGGGCACATTGGATGCTAGTGTGATAACTGTTGTTGTAGGAAAATTCTACCAGTGGTAAATGATCGTCCCAATTTCCTCCAAAGTCTATGACACACGCGCGCAACATATCTTCTAAGGTTTGGATGGTCCTTTCACTTTGGCCATCAGTCTGAGGATGATATGCCGTACTCCAATCTAATTGGGATCCTAAGGATTTCTGCAATGATTGCCAGAATCGTGATGTAAAACGGCTATCTCGATCAGAGATAATGGAGATTGGCACTCCATGACGGGTCACTACTTCCTTAATATAGATTCGCGCAAGCTTATCCATCTTATAGTCTTCTCGGATTGGAAGAAAATGAGCTGACTTTGTCAGACGGTCAACTATTACCCAGATTGTATCGTGCCCTTTAGCAGTTCTGGGCAATTTAGTGACTAAGTCCATAGAAATCCGTTCCCATTTCCATTCAGGGATCCCGGGTTGTTGTAATAGACCTGATGGTTTCTGATTCTCAGCTTTGACCTTGGAACAAGTCAAACATCGTCCCACATACGACGCTACATCCTTCTTCATTCCTGGCCACCAATAATATTCCTTCAGATCCTTATACATCTTATCTGCCCCTGGATGAATGGAATACCGCGACTCGTGTGCTTCCTTTAGGATTAATCCCCTCAGGTTGCCAGTCTTTGGTACCCAAACTCTCCCCTTAAAGTACCGTACGCCGTCGGTCTTAAGGTCAAACCTTCCCTCTAGGTTGTGGAGAGTTTCATCCTTTAGTCTATCCTCTCGTAAGGCCTCTTCCTGAGCCTTTAGGATATCCTCTTTCAAGCTGGTGTGTACAAGCATTTCCAAGGCTCGTACTCGTAAGGGTTTCGCCCTTTCCTTACGACTTAAGGCATCGGCCACTACATTAGCCTTGCCCGGGTGATACTTGATCTCACAGTCGTAATCACTAAGTAGTTCTATCCACCTACGTTGCCTCATGTTCAACATCTTTTGGTCTAGGATGTGTTGTAGACTCTTATGGTCCGTGAACACCGTGCACTTAGTTCCATACAAATAGTGTCTCCAAATCTTAAGTGCAAAGACTACTGCTCCCAATTCTAAGTCATGAGTAGTGTAGTTCTGTTCGTGGTTCTTAAGTTGTCTAGATGCATAGGCTATGACCTTATCCCTTTGCATCAGTACACATCCTAGTCCCTGTCGTGAAGCGTCACAATACACAACGAAGTCCTCTGTCCCTTGGGGTAGGGCCAGAACTGGTGCGTTGCATAGCTTTTGCTTCAAGAGTTGAAAGGCGTCCTCTTGTCGTTGACCCCAATCGAACTTCTTGTCCTTCTGAGTCAGCATTGTCAGAGGTTGTGCGATCTTCGAGAAACCTTCAATGAACCTTCTGTAGTATCCTGCCAATCCTAAAAATTGACGGATTTCCGTTGGAGTCTTCGGGGTCTCCCATTTTGCAATAGCTTCAATCTTTGCTGGGTCCACAAGAATTCCTTCCTTTCTAACTACATGACCAAGAAAATGTACCTCCCGGATCCAAAATTCGCACTTTGAGAATTTGGCGTACAATTTCTGATCCCTAAGTAGCTCAAGTACTATTTTCAGGTGCTGCTCGTGCTCCTCTCTACTTTTAGAGTAGATGAGTATGTCATCGATAAACACGATTACAAACTTATCTAGGTATGGCCTGCAAATCCTATTCATCAGGTCCATAAACACGGCGGGGGCATTCGTGAGTCCGAAAGGCATAACCATAAACTCATAATGTCCATAGCGTGTTCTGAACGCCGTTTTAGGAACATCCTCTTCGTGGACTCTTACTTGGTGGTAACCGGATCGAAGATCGATCTTAGAGAAGAAACTGGCACCTTGAAGTTGATCGAACAGGTCGTCTATCCTAGGGAGAGGATAACGATTCTTAATGGTCAACTTGTTCAGTTCCCTATAATCTATGCACATCCTAAGCGATCCGTCCTTCTTCTTGACAAATAATACAGGGGCTCCCCAAGGTGATGAACTCGGCTGAATAAATCCTTTATCCAGCAATTCTTGTATTTGGTTGGACAATTCCTGCATCTCGGCTGGTGCTAGGCGGTAAGGTGCCTTAGCAACAGGAGCTGCTCCAGGAATTAAGTCGATTCGGAATTCGACTTGTCTAGTCGGAGGTAATCCGGGTAGCTCGTCCGGAAATACTTCAGGATAGCTCCGTACTACAGGAATATCCTCGAGTTTCTTCGCTTCAGGTTTCTTTCCTACCACTTGAACTAAGAACGCTATGTATCTCTTCCTTAGATAACTATGAGCCTTCATACACGAAACTATTCCTAAACTTCTGTTGGGTCTCTCCCCTTCTATCACCAGGGTTCTACCATCCGAAAGTTGTATCCTAACAGTTTTCTCATAGCATCCTATCGTTGCCCTATTTTGTGACAGCCAATCCATGCCTACGACTGCATCAAAGCTTCCTAGCTCGATTGGTATAAGATCTATGCTAAACAACTCGTCGGCTAAACTTATTGTGCAGTTTAGAAGTACATCGCGAGCCTTAAGTTCTCGTCCATCTGCTAGTTCTATCGAATAAACCTCATCTAAGCTTTCGGAGGCTAAGGGGATTAGTGGTCTAAACCCTAGGGACACAAAGCTTCTATCAGCTCCAGAGTCAAAAATGACTGATGCATAGTGGTCGTTTATAAGAAACGTACCTGTTATCACACGGGGTTCCTGACGTGCTTCTTCAGTCCCTATCACGAAAGCTCTACCTCGAGCCTGAGTTCCCTGGTTCACCGTATTAGTGCGACTACCCTGACTTCCATCCATGGTATTCCTAGACCCCTGTCCTATCTTAGGACACTTATTCTTGAAGTGATTTGGGCTTCCGCATTCAAAACACTTCCTTCCTTCACTAGGTACTCCTTCCCCCTTCCTACAGTATTGTGTGGAATGCCCAAGTTGTTTACACTTCTCACAATAAAGACAGTTTCCCCAGTGGTGACGGTTGCACTTCTTGCATTCGGGGTAGGATCCCTTATAGGTTCCTTGGTCTTGTGTCTTTGCCACATAGTTCTTTAGTGAGTGCGTACTTTGACTCGACCCACTACTAGGCCTTCTTCCTGACTGTCCTTCCAACTTTCTTTTGCCTCCCATGCTACTCTTAGTTCCAGCTCCTGACCGGACTACGTCATTGGCTAAACGGTTAGCCAAGACTACAGCACTCTGGATGGTGGTTGGGTTAGCCGAGGTAACCATCCTACGGATTTCGGGTGCTAGTCCCCAGATATACCTATCAATTCTTTTCTCCTCTGGAGTAACCATGTGTGGTACAAGTTGAGCAAGTTCATGGAAACGTGTCGTGTACTTGTCCACATCCATGCCTTTCATGGAATGGTTCCAGAACTCAGCCTCTAGCTTTTGCAGTTCACTTTTTGGGCAGTATTCTTCTATCAGCAGTTTCTTGAAGTCTTCCCACGATAAGTTGTATGCTGCTTCCCGGCCTCGGGTTTGTACTTGGATATTCCACCAAGTTAAAGCCCTGCCTTGTAGTTGACACGCCGCATATTCCACCTTGCGGTTATCGGAGCACTTGCTTATATGGAGTACAGACTCCATGCTGTCAAACCAGGAAAGTAGTCCTACGGCCCCTTCTTTGCCGTGGAATTCCTTGGGTTTGCAAGACATGAAAGTTTTGTAAGTGCATCCTTGATTACTACCACTACCTCCTTCGCCACTCTGATCTCCGCCACTCCTTCGACGGTTGTCGATACCAGCAGTCACTTGTGTGACAATATTGGGGATGGCATTTTGGACTTGTTGGGCTACGAGTTGGGCAATGTCCGGGGTTTGATCATTTGGCGTTGATCCAGTGCTTCTCGTGTTTCGAGTTGTCATAATTCTACAATGTTTAAAAGAGATGGATTGAATTAAGGTTGCATTTGGAAGAGTTTATACAATCGAGTTGGTTATAATAAACAAGGATAGCATTTATTCATAAGACTAAATATCATTTATTCCAAAATTTGGCGTTACTACGCCATTCGATTACATCCATTACATAAGCGATAGAGAAATTGGAAATACATCATAAAGGTTTACTAAAGGTTGAGAAACACAAGGATCACAAGCCCAATCATCATCATGACCGTGAAGATGGTCACTGCCCGACTCCGTAGCTCCGCCTTCCTAGCCAGACGTCCCGCTGCCACCGCCCTCTCAATGGCTCCCGTAGTTCCTTGCTCCAGAAATTGAGCTAGATCGGTCAAGGCACGCAAGGCTTGAGCTTGCCTATTCATCCTCTCTTGGAACCTTTCTATCCTATCCTCCATAACGTTCATCCTACGAGCGTCTTCGATCGAGAGTTCTAGGTTTCGCGGAATTGGAACTCCCGGAAGGATGTGGGAGGGTCCGGCGTAGGGGTCACGAGGGATGGCGATACCACTACGTATGGGAGGAAGAACTCGTTTCCTAGCGGTTTCCCTAGTGCGTGGCCTAGGGGGTACCGGTTCGGGTGCAGGCTTTCCGGGTAGAGGTTGGGGTGCATCAATCACGGGGGGATTTGGGTTTGAGTCATCGGAGGCATCTTCACTTGCCGCTTCCATGTCCGACCCCGAGTTTTCCGAGGGGTCCTCCTCTTCTTCGGAGATCCATCCGCCGTTCGATGTCATGGTGACTGAAGTGTTTATATTTATTTATTAATAACAAGTTCAATAGTGGCTTCCTATTATTGTCGCAATAGTGCATTAACGCGATAGTGTATTAACGCAATAGTGTAATAACGCAATAGTGTCGTTTCATCTAGTCCGAGTATCGTGGTCACTCATGCAATATGCCATGCAAGAAAAGTTTTTCGTTTTTCACACTTCCATCGTAACTCTCCCCTAGCTTCGCATTATTGCCTCTTAACTAAACATAGTTGGCCAGGCTTTGTTTAATTAAGACCCAATGAAGCGACTCTCGGGTTCGTCACTTTAGAAGCGTGCAAAAATAAATTTTCGAAAAAGTCCATCTTTCCGTTGTTATATTTTGATGGCTATAGTACTCGATTTTCTTACTAGAAAATCATTATTCTCTATAGCCTTGGCTCTGATACCAAGTCTGTCACACCCCGCTAAAGCGGAAACACGGAGTGTAACAGCGCAAAGTAGCACAACACAAAGTATAGACAATAAACCCATAGCATATCAAAATAGTTAAGTCTACACTATTACATCACGTTAAAGTCTTAAAATTATTACAAGGAAAATTAAACTACAACGGAAAGGGAATTTAGTCTTGAAATGCATGAAGGTGTAACACACGTGCATGTCGTTCTTCTTACTTTGGTTCGCCTGAAAAGCATGAGAGTTAAAAAGTCAACTATCGTCATAGTTGGTGAGTTCACGGGTTTAATTACACACATTCATATAGTTCACGTTCCAAAAACAATACCGGAGATAATAAGTTCAAGCAAAAAGCTTAATAGTTGGATCGTATGCGTACCCCGCAAGATCCCGGCATATGGTACTTATCATGCAATACTTACTCTCAAGATTAACGAGCCACTACTAATCTCCTAGAAGCATAGTTTTTGCCCCGCAATGCCATGCTTATCGCAACATGACACAACAATCGTTCCACAAAAAGTAATTAAACACCAATCGTTATCGTTACCAACCCCGTTGCAACCGGGGTACGAAAGGTGGGGTTGCCAACCCGGTAGCGCTACCATTGATTACTCGGTCCACCGCAGTGAATTAGACTTAGTAGTGTGTACGAGGACTTGCGATAAGAAAAACACCCAATTAATCTAGATAAGTATGCATACCATAGCCACAAAATCGTTCCAAAAACAAAATCGTTCCACAAAATCGTTCCACAAATCGTTTAAAAGTTTAATCAACCGGTAGTTTTATCATGCTTTTCACCCCAAAAATGTAAAAACGTAAAAAGGGGGCCGTGAATAACTCACCGAGTTACAAGTTCGAGAGTCCCAAATTAGCGAGGTTCCACCGAATTCCGACCTAGTGATAATAAGTATTTTAATAAGTTCCTTGACCCAAATTAAGTTCCTTTAGTTAAAGTAAAATTATATGCGCGGTCGAAATGTGAGTTTTTATAACGATTAACGATAAATACGAGTTCTTACGATTATAACCGAAACGTGATAGTTGGTATATGGTTATGCATGTGTGCTTATATTGATTCTACCTCATCTTATACCTCAAATAGTCTTTTTATGTCCAACAATTTACTCTTTAAAAGAGTGTTTTAGAAAAATAGAAGTTTACATAAAATAACACTTTTCAGTTTTTAACATTTCTTGACAGATTCGGAGGCTGTTTGGGACATGCATTTGGGTATGATTCACAACTCTAAAAATCACGAAATTTTTATATGTTTTATCCATATGAGTTTACTATTTACTGACCAAATTTCATAATTTTAGAAAAATGTTAAGGTCCTCAAACAGAAAGTTTATTAAAATAGTGACAGCAACTAGAGCTGTTGCGCAACCTTTTTGTACGGACTGTTTGAGGGTCCAAAACTTGGAATTTTTGCAAACGGCCAGTGGGGTTTGAAAGATAACTCATTGAACTTGATTTTAAAAAAAGAATCATGTCATTTGAACAATTTATGAAAGAGTTATGGCCTCTCAAAGTCGGGTCCGAATCTGTCCAGAATCTGTTGGACAAAGCTTTTGACTAGTTGTTGTATAACACATTATTTCCTTTGTTTAACTACTCTTATGGTGATTTCTCTTTATCAAAGCTCAAAATCAGATGTGTTTGAAGGAATATCGACTTCATAAAACACATTTACACATGCATATTCATATATACCATTTTAAACATCTAGGTTATAATCATAAGCCATCAACTCACTTATTGCTTGAATTTTTGATGATCCAAGCAAAGAAAGGGTATTTGGCTATATGAAATCATCCATGCATTATGTAAGGTGATAGATGATCATAAGAAGTTAGGAATCACTAGTCATCAACTCACTTATTGCTTAGCAAAGAAAGGGTATTTGACTAGTGATTTCATCTACACCAAATATGGTGGATTGTTTGAATAAAGAGAAAGAAATACTTGAAACAAAAGGTACAAGATTATTACATGAACAAGAATTTAAAGATGAACAAGAATTATGAACAATAATCAAGAGCTTTTGAGGATCATACAAACTACCCAACTATTTGGTTGATCATAGATGTTTTCCTTGCTTAAATGCAAGATACTTCCATCTCACAACATTGGGAGATGATGATTTAGGGAAGAAGATTGATGAAGATCATCATTTTACCTTGAATGTGTTCTTGAATATGGATGAATATCTTCAAGAATGGAGAAGTGTATGAAGAAAGCTAGAGAAAACTAGAGAGAAAGTTTCTAGTGAGAAGTTAGAGAGAGAGAGGTGTAGGTGAAAATGGTGAGGATTGAATGAGGGAGTGGGGTATTTATACCCAAAAATCAAAGGGTGAGGGTGGTGTGGGTGGTGGCATGTGGCCGGCCAAGGGGAGGAAAAAGGGGGGGGTTTGATGGTGGTGTGATGTATTGAGTTGAAGTGTAGAGTGTGTAAGTGAGATAAGTGTGTATTGGTTTGTTTTGGAATCTTTGTCTCTCATTAAATCAAACCATGTGCACTCAAGGATGGTTTTTCTTTTTGAAATTAAAATGGCTGGACTTTTAACACAATTAGATTGATTTTGTTGGATTTTTATAGTATTGGGTGTAAAAAGCTGCTAAAATTGGAAACCGTTACCGAAAACGCGCGTTTTTGCGATTTTTGCGTAACGAACGCAGTTTTTCGTATTTTTATTAAGGAACTTACTAGAAATTAATATTTTTAGTATTTTGGGTCAATTAAAATTTAATTCGACAGTCTAGTGGTCGGAATCGGGACCTGCTGATAATAGTCAGTCGGTTTTGCGTACCGACTATAGTGGCGACTCAATAATCGTAAAAGGCACTTATCTAGCCTTTTCATAGTAAATGTTGTCATACAATATTGTTTTTGACAAAATGACAGTATTAAAATACTGTCCTGCTCCGGTCATTCAGTTAAAGTTTTACTGACCTGAGGTGGGAAGTGGAGGGTTGTCACACGTGACACCGAGCTTAGATGATACTAGGGGATTCGAGAGAGTTCTTACGACACTAACGAGAGTTGGGTCAGTACAGTGGACATTCCCCACCAACAGGAGCGGGCAAGCTACCTAGTGAGTCCACCGAGGCCACTTAGAGCAATTGCTTAAGCACAAGCCTATGAAATCCGAGAGGGTTCGCCGGGGAGTGGCCACTGACTTAATAATTTGGTTTTTAAAACGTAAATTCTACTAGGAAGTGTGAGTGTGAGATAGGACCGGGTCTTTCGTGAACAGAGAGTGTCCACTGTCCCACAGCATTATGATCACCAACTAGGCCAAGTATTTCTTATAAAGTCCGGGGAAAAATTATTCCTACGTCCCTATCTTTTAAACCGTAGAAAATCCCTTTTTATTAATCTTTGTCATTTAAAGCATTTCAAAAACCAAAACCAACTTATTTCTTCCTCTCTTTTCGAAACAAGTAAAAGGAGCACATGAGAACCGTATTGTCTTGATTGTTCCAGTCCCTGTGGAAAACGATATCTGGTATCTTACCAACTATTACTTGGAAGTGACGATCACAGTGACCAGTGTATACTTGTACTGCCCACTGTGGCCTGTTTGCAAGCCACTGTGAATTACACCTGTTAGATCCCACTGCAATAATTCTTGATAAAGTAACAAACACTTGTGACCGGTGAGTAGTTGCCTTGCCCACTGTGCCTGTTCGCAACCCACTGTTGAATACACGCATGTATGTGGCTCTGTCTAGGTTTATGACTACCAGTGGTCTATCCCTCAACAGAGATATTAAGGTTGGTCTCTTAGAGTCAATAGGTGGTTTACCCCAAATGAGTATCACCACCTATTCGTAAGCGTCAAATTTGACTAGAACCAACCTCAGAGGCACGTGAACCACAGAGCCTCTGGCAGTCCTCACAGAGCCTCTTGCTTGCTCGCTCTTACAGTCTCTATCAAAAGAGAGGCCATGTGATGGACTTGTCAGAACCTCTGCTAGTTGTACTCATAAACCTCTGTAACCACCGCGGAGTCTCTGTCCGTTTTCTTTTTAACGTTGAGATAACTTTTTGATTTAATCAACCTGTTAGAGACATAGCTCCTGAACTCTCTGCTCACTGTCTATAACTTGTTGAAAAGATCCAACAAAAGTTAAATCTCTATCTTTCTTCACAGAGACTCTGTTCGATCTTATTCGTCCTATCTTTTCGATCCACAGAACCTCTATCCTGGTCTTACCTCTGAACCCAATTTAGGTCTTCAGATGTTTCTCAAATCTATAAGATTTTTCTGAAAGACCATATCCAACAAATCCATAGAGGACTCAGTTTAGTCTCAACACTGAACTTCCCTGAACTTCACAGAAGACAAAAACCACTCCTACATCAACCTCCATGCCCACACCTCTGAACCCAGCTACATTTAAAATACAACACCATGTCAACCTTCCCAGCAGAGTTCTTAAAAGTCCACAAAAGTTTCCTAATTAAGCCAGCATGAATGACACTCCTATTTCTCTGCCCTCTGTTGAGAAATTGAGAGAATCTGAAGACTTCACTAGACGGGACACTTGTCTACAGAGCTGGGAAAGGGACTCTCTTCTATTCCCTTTGTCCAATATGAAGAATCGAAGATACAACACTTGCTTATCTGCTAAGTCTAAACTCTACTGAAAGCAGAACCTCTGTCATTCACACTGATGTGCTTGGGATGCAGTCAGTTGAGGCAAAAGTCGAAAGAGCAATGCTTCTTGGAGAGTGAAGAAATCACAGAGCACAACTCGAGGGGGAGTTCGTCATTCATACGATTTTCAGAAGATGAAGATCCGTACAAAGTAAAGTATCACAGAGCCTCTGCAACATATTTCAGAGCCTCTGTAATCTTATGAACTCAGAAGATGAAGTTTCAGATTCGCACAAGTCAAATGTCACAGAGCTTCTGTCGATCATCTCAGAGACTCTGTAGAACATCACAGAGACTCTGATGCATTCAAAGTTCTAAGACGATTCTTCTGCCATTCTGCTAAACTTGCTACAAGCATAGCTACACCAATTATCTGCTCACTGCCTGTTCCTGCTGAAAAGTTTTTCAGAGGATGAACCTATGCATTCGAATACAAAAACTCTGTGGACATGTGACAACCGTCAATTTTGACCTTCAGATTAGCTACTTGTTAACTCACACAGTAGCGTTTCCGTAGGTTAAAAACTAGTTATTTAAGTTTTTAAATGATACTAGGTTAGTTTGCGTGAAAAATCTAGGCTAAAACCTAAAAGTCCCGAAAATTGCCCGAAAAGCCCGTACCGGTCCGAAATCGTCCGAAAATCCTATAATGCCAAATTTTAAAGAAATTCTCAGAGAATTAAGTTATTATATTTAAAAATAAGTAAACTAATTTAAATGGTCCAAAATTTCTTTCAAAAAATCGGTTTCTACCGAAAAACGCCGAAAACCCGACACTGCGTTGAGCAAAACAGTATTAGTTTTACTTAAAAAAAAAATTATATGAAAGGGTTGGGTGGGCCCACATGGCCGGCCATCCCCCCCCCCCCCCTTTAACCAATCCCTCTCTTTTCTTTTTCTTCTTTTTCCATAAAACCATCATCACAACCCTTTATTCTTTTCATTTCATATCTCTCACTCTCTCTCTAACCTTTCTCTCTCTAAAATTCTCTCTAATTTCTCTCTAAAACCAGCCAACAACACATCAAAAATCTGAGTTCTAAGAGATTGAAGCAAGAAATTTTGAAGCTCTTGTAGTCATATCATCAAAGGTAAGATTGGAAGTAGGTTTAAACCTTGATTTTAACCCATTTGGGAGCTTTTTCTTCTTCTTTTTGAGGGTTAAATCCTCTTTGTTGGATGAACATCATTCTTGATGTTTGAGGAAGAGAATACACCATAACAATGTAATAGAACATTCGAAAATGGTGAAGTTCTATGATCCCTCCATATGAACACAAGATTTGATGCGAAAATCACTCATTTTGGTGTTTTGATACTCATGTGGGATTTAAAATCGTTTTAGTATTACATGCATGTGTTTAGATGTTCTTCAAAGTTTATTTCATCTTCTTTTTATGTTATATGATTGGGGGATTGAAGTTCATAACCATCAAACCCCAAAAATTTCAAAGTTTATAAGTGTTTTGGTGAAAAGGAGTTAGTTTGATTTTGAATGTTGCTGTCAGATTCTTGCATGTGTGTTTAAACGTTGTAAAAGTATAGTAAACTGAAGTATTTTCTTACAAAAATTTGATGGATTGAAATTTGATGTGTTAGGAAGAAAATCCATTTTTAATCACCCAAAAATTCGAAGAGAAACCCATTCAACCAACTAAAAACTTTTTGATGCTCATCAGCTTTTAGTCAGAAAAGTTTATTCATCTTCATGCATGCATATCTCTTTGTTAACTTATCTAAAATGCACGATTTTTGATTCAAAACTCAAGTACTCTGAGTTAGCTTTCTAAAGAGTCCAAAATCATGTCATTTAGAGGAGTTTTGAGGGTTTAACCAATGAAAACAAATTAGTGGTGTAGGCTGTCCTTTGGTGGCAGATTACACATGCACAACTTTAAGAGGCCATATCTCCCTCAAAAATCACTCAAATGATATGAAACTTGTCTCATTATCTTGGTATATGTGTTGGCTAGAAAATCCCTTTTGATATTCGTGATTTGGTGGTGTAATAAATTATTTATGAATTAAACTTCACTGAAAGGTATTTTTGAAAAATAAAGGGGTACCACTGATTTTGCAAAAATGTTTAAAAATAGTAAAACACCTCTAAAAATTGTGAAATTTGGTGAGATTGTTCCTAACATCCCCTAAATCTGAGGGTAAAAATTTGAGGATTTATCATTTGGTGGACCTAAGCTCAAAAGTGGCATTTTTACAACTTGATATTTTGGACAGATTCTGGAAATTGACAAAAATCCAATTTTATGAACTTTATGCTTCCCAAAATAATTGGAAGTCTTAAAAAATGCACCAAAACAAACTTTTATTATATTGAATTATATAAACAACGTAACGGCATTATAATGGATATTGGTACGATTTATGACTCAGGAACCGTTGAACTTGGAACTTACGTTAAAAATTACGTATTTGTTAGGGCGAGTGTAGTTTCGGAGCCGGGATTTGACCACACACCATCATCTACCAAACCGCATTAATCACTCGAAGTGAGTATTCACAGCCCCTATTTTACCGTTTTACGTTTTTGGGGTGAAAAGCATGTTGTTGATGAAAATTTATTGAATTATGCTTCCAAGTAAGTAATGAAAAATATGATTAATTGTTGCTTTCTAGCAAGTGTTAATGCATTATATGGATACATGTTGAGTAAATTCCCCTTACAATAAACACTACTATTAACTCCGTTAGGAGACTATGACTTAGTGGATAGCGCTATTTGGTACCAATACCCACCTTCTGACTGACGAGTTGAGGGTGCACGAATTCAGAATTAGCGTTCTACACATGTGCACCAGGTTCCACCGCTGAGGTAGTTCGCAGGGAACGCTCTGCCCATGTGGTCCGCTACCACCTCTGAGGTATTCGTTGGGGTTAACGGCTTGTAGTGGCTCAACCTTACGTATCTTATGTATAATTGAAGTTTTGACGTTAGTAAACGTCCAAGAATTTTATCTCATGACAAAATCCTGCTTGTGAAACTTTTGTGTAAATAAAAATCTGTGAACTCACCAACTCTCGTAGTTGACGCTTGATTTTAACATGCTTTTCAGGAAATCAGAAGGTGATCGATAATGTTTGATTTGGACATTCGTAGTCATCAATTTAGACTTCATATTTTGTTTTATTATGTTTGTAAACCTTAAATTTGGGTTGGTTGTAATAACTTTATAAACTTTACATTTTGCCTTATGAATGAATGATGGTATTTATCTCCTATCGCTATGAAATCTGTACTGTTGCATCTCGCGATTCCGCTTTAGCGGGGTGTTACAGGACACATGTCTCTGATGGTAAAGCTTTGAAGGTTAATGCAAGTCAAATCCTACAGAGCCTCTGACGAAAGTCACAGAGCCTCTGTGGTGCAATTCTCTGATGGGATAACCTCGAAGCTCTGCTATTATCATCTGAAGTTGGGAAAGAAGATTCAAAGAACATGCTACATTTATAAAACTTAGGGGGAGATTGTTAGCCTAGTTTTAGGCTAAAAATGTTAAAGTTTTATAAATGTAAGCAAAATTTGCATACTTGTTTGAATTATGTTGTAATGGGCTTGGGAATTAAAATGTAAAGGGCTTGGGCTTAGGATCCACTTTCTGATGTATAAATAGGAGTGCTTATGTACATTTAGGGTAACTCTTGATCTTGTAATTTTCAAAATCAGCCGTACACATTCTTGAAAGGTAATACATGAGAGTCGCTTATTGAAATTGTTCATCTCTTTCGTTGTTCTTCATTTTTAATTGTTGTTTTTCATTTCTGTTTAATAATCTCTCTGTATTTCTTTGTATTAAATATGTTTTTGTCTAAATCCCAATAGAAAACTTGGTTCTACATTTCTTTCACAAGTATATAGAATGAAGAACAAGACTGATGTAGACTTGTTTGAGAAAAACTGATTCATCGTAATATGTGAGATATGTTCTTGAAAAGCTATGGTTCACAAAAAAAATGAATGATTATCTATACGAACAAGATATAGATATAGCAATGAAGAACATATCTGATCAAATAAACGATGAAATACAACTAGGAAATAGCAAGCGAGTGTATTACCACCGAAAAATATGATCATATAGAGACGTGGTAATAACTAAGGCAAAAGAAGCTAAACCGGTGTGTATGAATACTTGAAAAGTATGTGAAAAGATAATACTCAAGTATTAATCTTTGGAAACACACGGTTAGATAATATTCGTCAATCATCTTGATATGAAAACATGGAAAATCACACTTCTAATTCGAAATTTTTTTTGAGAATAGAGAAGTGAGTTTGAACATTTAAAAACATTTTTCATACCTGAAAGTTGTTCATCTTTCAAATATGTAAGCATTAAAGCTTAGTTGAACACTCCCCCTAAAAAGAATATCACTTTTAAGAACTCCCCTCAAATGGATAATCTGCAACACAAAGTATAAATTGGTATTCATTGTAAATGAATCCTTAGATGTTAGGCAGATAGTATCCAATCCAGAATAGTTAATCAACTCCCCCTTAAATTAAGATCCGTAACAGATTTATGTAGGACTAAGCATGCCAAACTTGCTAACCAAAAAGTTAAAACGCTTTTCATCTAACGGTTTAGTGAGAAGGTCAGCAAATTGGAAATCTGATTGGACAAAGAACATCTCAATATTACCTTTCTCCACATTATCTTTGATAAAATGATATCGGATGTCGATATGTTTAGTCTTGGAATGCTGAACCGGATTTCACGTTATCGCAATGGCGCTTTCCGAATCACAGTAGATAGGGACTCTCTTCAACTTGTAGCCATAGTCTAGTAGTTGTGTCTTCATACAAAGCACTTGTGAACAACAACTTGTGGCGGCAACGTATTCGGCTTCGGCCGTAGAAGTTGAGACACAATTTTGCTTTTTCGAAGTCCAACTAACAAGTTTGTCACCTAAAAACTGACACGATCCAGAAGTGCTTTTCCTATCCAGTTTACAACCACCATAATCTGCATCTGTTAAAGATATTAGCTCAAAACTAGAATCTTTCGGATACCAAAGGCCCAACTCTTGTGTGCCTTTGAGATACCGTAAGATCCTTTTGACTGCCGCAATGTGTGACTCTTTAGGATTAGCTTGAAACCTAGCACAAAAACATGTGGCGAACATAATGTCCGGTCTAGTCACAGTGAGGTACAAAAGAGAACCAATCATGCTTCTGTAAATCTTTTGATCAACAGATTTACCGGCTAAATCAGGACCTAAAAGATTTCCAGTTGGCATTGGTGTTTTAATTGGAGAACAATCAGTCATTTGAAACTTTTTCAACATATCTTTAATATATTTTGACTGATTTATAAAGATGTCATCAGGGTTTTGTTTGACTTGAATTCCTAAAAAGAAATTCAATTCACCCATCATGCTCATTTCAAATTCTGTCTCCGTGATTTTAGAAAATTTTGTACACATCTCAGGATTAGTAGAACCGAAATAATGTCGTCAACATAAATTTGAACTAAAAGCAAGTCATCACCTTCTTTCTTCAGAAAAAGAGTTGTATCGATCATACCTCGTTTGAATCCTTTTGATAAGAGATGATTAGTCAGAGTTTCATACCATGCTCTTAGAGCTTGTTTTAAACAACACAATGCTTTGTCCAAGATGCATACAAGATGCAAGACTCCATTCAAGAACGCAGATTTGACGTCCATTTGAAATACCTTGATGTTCTTATAAGCTGCATAGGCTAGAAAGATTCGAATTGCCTCAATCCTCGCTACAGGTGCAAAAGTCTCATCGTAGTCAATACCTTCTTGCTGAGAGTAACCTTTAGCAACCAATCGCGCCTTGTTTCTGACAATCACTCCAGATTCATCGTTCTTATTTTTAAAGATCCACTTGGTTTTAATGATTGATTTATCTTGCGGTCTCGGAACCAAGCAATACACTTTGTTTCTTTTGAATTGTAGAAGCTCTTCTTGCATTGCTAATAGCCAATCAGAATCTTCTAATGCTTGAGAGACATTCTTTTGTTCAATTACGCTCAAGAAACTTTTGTATAAGCAGTAATTTGCAGATGCGGATCGCGTTTTAACACCATCATTGACATCACCAATCACGTTGTAGATTGGATGTGCTCTTGTCCATTTCAACTGGGCAGGAAGAATTGCAAGATCATCTAGATTGTTCTGACTATCATTTTCATCAATGATTGCAGGAATCTCTGATTGATCATCGGGGGTTAACTCTGATTGATCAACACTTGGAATAGGTATAGCCTGATCAGAGTTAGAAGTAGAACAAATATTCTCCGATGGTCCGGAATCATTTAAGCTTGAAGATTCTGGGACATCTTGAATATCAACTCTTGGATTTCTGGAAAGAATGAGATCTTCATTATCTGTAAAAATATCCAAAAAAAAAGCATCCATAAATAGTAAATCGAGTTCTGAACTATTTGGATTAGAAATAGAACCAGAAGTCGTAGTTTAAGCTTGATTATTAATTCTGAGTTCTGAACTGCTATGTTCAGAAGTCATTGACACGGTTTCATCAAAGGTCCCATAAACGGTTTCCATAACCATCTTGGTTCTTTTGTTGTAGACCCGGAAAGTCTTCGACGTTAGCGAATAACCAAGAAAGTATCCCTCGTCGGCTTTCTTGTCAAACTTACCAAGATTGTCACGGTTTTTGAGAATGTAACACCTACAACCAAAAACTTGAAAATTTTTGACATTAGGAATTCTATGGTTGATTATATGATAAGGAGTTTTCATGAAGCGCTTAGTGATGATGGTTCGATTCTGTGTAAAAAGCTTCGTCCCAGAAGGTAAGAGGTAATCCGGAGTAAGCTAGCATCGTTTGTGCCACTTCAACTAAGGTTCGGTTTCTTCTTTCTACAACTCCATTTTGTTGTGGAGTATAAGCACCTGAAAAATTATGAGAAATACCAACATATGTTAGATAAGCATCTAAGGTAGCATTTTTAAATTCAGTGCCATTATCACTCCTAATCTTTCGAACTGGAAGTTGCAAAAGAACTTGGATCCTCTTGATAAACTTTATGATCAACTTTGGAGCTTCAGATTTCATTCTCAGAAATTCTAGCCACGCGTACCGTGAGTATTCATCAACCATAACTAGAATGTACTTCTTTCCACTATATGATTGAATTCTCATCGGTCCGTATAGGTCCATGTGGAGCATTTCGAGTGGTGATTGACACAAAGATTCTGTCTTTGACTTGTGAGAACTTCTCTTCATCTTTCCCATTTGACAAGCCGGACATAAAGAAGCTCTATCAAATGTCAACTTTGGAAGACCTTTCACCAATCTACCATTAGCTAGTTTGCTAATATCTGAGAAATTCTGATGAGAAAATCTTGTATGCCAAAGCCAACTTTCACCTTTTGTTGCTTTTGAAAACAAACAAACTGGTTTCGAAGAAACTATCACCGGAAAGTCAACCACATAGAGATTATAAAACCTTCTGCCTTCAAAAATCTCAACACCATCACTATTAATGATAAGACAGTTAATGATGGAAAATAGAACAATGTTATAACCATCACAAAACTGACTTACACTAAAAAGATTATGACTTAACCCCTCAACATAAAGTACCTTCTTTATGGAAACCTTACCATTTGTAAGAAGGTCGTAACCTTTGATGACACATGTCGTCTTATTCCCAAAACTAACTGTTCCGCCTGGTCGTTCCACAAAATTGTGCAACAACTCCTTGTAGCCAGTCATATGTCTTGAACAACCAGACTCAACATACCACATATGCCTGGCCTTTAGAAACAAGTTAGTTCATCTTGGGAACCCATATCCAAATGGGTCCTTTCTTGTTAGTCTCATACATTTTTAACAAATCAGAAGATGAACCTAAAATCTTACAGTTTATACCAGACTTTGAAATTTGTGCTTTCAATAAATCCTTAGGAATCCATTTGCACACAAACTTCACATCAACTGATTTATCTTTTGCTTTTAAAAGATTTTTCTTTTTAGCACTAAACACTTTAGCATGATGATCAAACGAGTAAGCATGGGATTTGTCACAAGAAACACCTCTAGATCTCTTCTTTTTAACATGCCTAGAATTTAAAGAGAATGAGTTATCACCACAATGAGTACAATGCAAATGATTCATAGCAAGCGCTAACAAGTTTGACTCAAATGAGTTTTGACACTTATTAGAACTAACATTCTTATTACATTTATTTGCATCATAAAAGGAAGACTATTTAGCAAAACTCTCATTTGTAGCAAAACTCTTTGCTTTCTTCTTTGAATCTTTCTTCTTCCACCCTAGGCCGTGTCTTTTAAAACTTTCTAAATCTGTAGAATCAGAAGAACCTGAGTTAATAGGTGTCTTAGGAACTGAACATACATCAGATGAAGTTTTAGAGGATGTTTCAAATGTAGCACACGAAGTACTTCCTAGCTCAAAAGTACTTGCATCAAAATTAATTGAACAAGTTTCAGACTTTGACAAAGTACACGAGGATTTCTTATCTTTGGAAATTCCACTATCACTTGAAACATTGATAACATTTGGTTTATCTTGTGTACCAGACTTTGGTTTTTCAAAAACATGACCAAATTCCACATTTGGTAGTTTGAGTTCTGATTTAAGGATATCACCTTCAACCATACTATCTAAACTTTTGTACACATGTCAATAACAGCATATGTTATTAAATCAGTCACTTCAGGCGTAATACCTTGATCAAAACAAGGTGGAGTATCTTGAGACTCAAACATGGGGTTAGAAATAAAATTTATCTTTTCTTCCTCAACACCAGCTTCGATGTCATCATCATTATCAAAATCAAAACATGGTTTGGTCTCATCAGAATCAGATTCAGACTCATAATCAGAAGCACTTTATTTTCTGAAAAATTATGAACTTGTATAAAATCATAAAGATTTTCACAATCCTTTTCCGTTTCAAGGTCACTTGTCTTTTCGTCAAATTTAGAAGCAGATTCAGTAGTCTTGACTGTTGGGAATCGAGGGATACAAGAACATGCACAGCGGAATAAAACCCGATTCCCAATCGAGGATCCAATCCAAAACCATACAGACATAATAAAGGGTGTTTCGGTAGATTACCTTTGCGAATAATAACTCCGAAACGCAAGCAGGGGGTACACTGCTACTGGCACCGGTTGAGAGGGTTGCTAGACCACCACCGAGGATTACCCGAAAAACGAATGCGAGCCTTTCCTCCTACTGGGTTTGGCGCCGGTTTTTAGGGGAGAGAGAGAGAGAGATTTTTCTGGGTTTTGGAACTGATAAGATTGAATCAACTGACACCCTTAACCCCTTATTTATATGGACAAAACAAGCAGTGTTTGATTCCATATATAATTCTTGGTAATTATCTCTGAAATAACTTCCATAATTATCTCTTTTAATTAATCTAACTGATTAATTAATTATAAATAATTAAACTAATTATTTAATTCTTTTTCTCTCTGAATAATTAATTAACCAATTAATTATTTCCCATAATCCAAACATTCTCATTTTGGTGTGCAGCAGTGTGACCTACTAGTGTCTTATAACATTGGATACGATAACCCCGTTACTGTCTCGCACATAATCCTAACATTGACTCACCCTCTATTTCTTTAGGAAAGTATTCAGATTCATTAGAAATAGACTTCTTTTCTTGAGAATACAAAGAAACACACTGAGTATGAGAAAACACAGGTTTTCTTGTGTTATAACTTTGATTTAAATCATCATATTGGAAATCACATGTGAAATCAAAGTTATTCTTTCTTGTTGTTATTGAATCTGAAAAACTAGCACTTGAGTCATTAACTACTTTCTGTTTACCTTTAACCGAAGAATCAGACAATGAACTACCAGATTTCACAAAGGTCTCGTTTAATTTAGGAAAATTCAATTTACGAAACTGATAAAGACCTTTAGGGGCTTTCTTTAAAACATCAATTACCGGTAAACCTAACCCCATTTTTGGATTGTAAAATCTAGTATATTTTGGATTATTTGTCAAAAGCTTAAGTGTCTGTTGAGTCTGGCCTCTTTTATAATTAAGATCCTCCAATTGTTTTATCTTGGCATAAGCCTCAGATCTATCTTCAAAACAAACTTCATATTTGATCATATATTCAGCTTTTTCAGACTCCAAATTTACTAAAGCACTCTTCATCTCAGAAATTTGAGATTCTAGTTTGGCTTTCTCCTTCCTAATCTCAGCCTTTCCAAGCTCACGATCATCAGCTAAACATTTTTATAACGCACATTCATTACTGAGTTCAATGACTCGAGCTCTTTCGAACTTAATCTTTTCCTTCAAGTCATCAAATTCAGTTTTTAAAATTAAAAACTGTTCTTCTAAAGAACTTTCATCATTATCAGACAGATCAGAGTCAGAAGGAGTTTGACTTACCTCATTTGATGCCTCGGTCTCTTTGTGAAGGTTGATGGTTTCTTCCACACTTGCCATGAGATTATAGTGAACTTGTGTGAAATGAGTAGAGTCCTCATCATCAGAAGTATCATCATACCAACATTCCTCTTCAGCCATCAAAACTTTACCTTCACTCTTGCGTTTTGCAAGTTGAGCCTTCTTAGTGTAGTAATCAAAATCCCTGACTTTCGGCACTTTACAACTTTGACAAAATGGCCTGGTTTACCACAATTGAAACATACATTTCCTTTCTTATCTGTCTTGCCTTTTTCATAACTCTTCTTCTCCGACCTTTTCTCGTATTCTCTTGGCTTGTATTTGTCTCTTTTGTAGTTCTCGAATTTAGGTTTAGAATAGAATTTCTTCTTCCCATATCTTTTGTGGATGGAACTAGACAAAAGAGCAAGTTTGTCAGCAACTCTCTTGAAATCAACATCAGATTCTGAACTTTCATCTTCAACGGTTTCTGAATCAGAATCAGACAACTTGGTGACTAAGGCCTTTGAATGACTTTTCTTCTTTGAACTAGTACTAGAGAAAACACTCTTATTCTTTTCAGTCAAAAGAGCCAAAGAATCAGTAATACTCTTCTGCTTTGTCACAATGTCTTTGACTTTCACTTCATGTTGACTAAGAATGGAATATAGATCATGTACGTCTTCTTCCGCCAAGTTCTTGTTCATCTGAAGATTAACCGAGTAGTGATCCCATTATGGATTGAGATTCTTCAGAAACTTGAAGTTTATCTCGGAAGTAGACTTGTGCATTCCATTTCTCCTCAGGTCATTCAAAATGATGTTGAATCGACTGTAAGAATCAGCAAGTGTTTCTCCCTCTAAAGCCTTAAAGCCTTCATAAGCTCCGATTGGTTGGTTTAGCTTAGCTTGTATTGATCTTTCCGTCCTTTGAAATTGTTTCTCTAATTCATCCCACAATTCTTTTGTTGTATTTCTACTATCAACACGATTAAACAAATCGTTTAGAATTGCCATCATGAGCAAAGTAAGAGCTTTGTCATCAAGTTCAGCGCTAATCTTTTCGAGCTCATTGTAATGCCAAAAGAGTTTAAACACTCGTCTTGGTTCAATTGCAGAAGTAGTGGCAGTCTCAGGTGTACCAGGAATATCAATGTACGGCTTAATCGGACCTTCTTTGATGTTTACCATGAGTGTCTTGTCGATGTTGTTAAGAAACTGAATCATCCTTACATGCCATTGAGGATACTCGCCAATCTGAAGAACCGGAGGCTTCGACTTCGAACCCATACTCAATAGATCTGTAGTTATTTAAGTTGTTAAAATAATCTAGGTTAGTTTGCGTGAAAAATTTTAGGCAAAAACCTAAAAGTCCCGAAAACTGCCCGAAAAAACCCGTTCCGGTCCGAAATCGTCCGAGAACCCTATAATGCCAAATTTAAAGCCAACTTATATAAAATAAATTATTTTGGTAGTAAAATAAATAAAGTGTTCTAAATGAACCAATTTCACTTTTGAAAAAGTCGGTTTTTTTGCCGAAAAACGCCAAAGCCCGACACTGCGTTTGAAAATACTGTGTAATTATTCAAATTATTTCAAAAAAAAAAGAAGAAAATGAGAGGGTTGGTGGGACCCACTAGGGCCGGCCACCCCCCCTCCCCCCTTAAACCACTCACTCTCTTTTTGTTTCCAAGAAGTAATCATTCCTCACTCTTCCCCCACTTCTCATTTCAAAAATTCTCTCCAACTTTCTCTCTCTTTCTCTCCATTTTCTCTCCATTCCCTCTCTAAAAATCAGCCATCTACATCTTCTAAAATCTGAATATTTGAAGATTAAGCAAGGTTCTCATAGTGTTGATAGTAGCA
The DNA here is from genome assembly GCA_030169165.1 of Centaurea solstitialis. Lineage (NCBI taxonomy): Eukaryota > Viridiplantae > Streptophyta > Magnoliopsida > Asterales > Asteraceae > Centaurea > Centaurea solstitialis. The sequence continues at coordinate 59,140,113 of CM058043.1, forward strand.
TTATCAAGGTAAAGCATGATTAGTACATGGTAGCTTCGATTTTTAACCCTTTTGGGTGTTCTTCTACCATCTTGATGCTCTAAACTCTTTTATTTTGGGTTGAATGATATCTTGATGTTTGAAGGATAGATTGAACCATGAATATGTGTAAAACATACAAAAGATGGTGAATCTCTATGACCCTTCCTTATAAACACAAGATTGAATGAACAAAACCATAAATTTTCGGTGTTTTGATGTTTTTGTTACTCATTTTGGGGCTGAAATCATCTATTATTTCATGCATATGTTTTGATGGTATTCAAGCTTATTTCATCTATTCTTATGGTAGATAAGTTGGGGGATTTTAGTTTATCATCAAATAAACCCCAAAGTTGGAAATTCTAAGTGTTTTTGGTGAAAGTATGGAGTTTTTGTTTATGATTTCATGCTAGCAGAATGTTGCATGTTTGTTTAAACGTCTCAAAAGCATAGTAAACTGAGGTATTTTTCTATAAAATTTTGATAGATAAAAGTTTGATGAGTTAGGAGAAAAATCCATTTTGAGTCACTCAAAAATTCGGAATAAAACCCCTTCAACCATCTAAAACTATTTGGTATGCAACAGCTTCTGGACAAAAATTGTACATCAACTTCATGCATGCATATCTCCTTGATAACTTATCCAAAATGCAAACTTTTTGATCCTAAACTCAAGTTTACTGAGTTAACTTTCCAATGAATCTAGATTCACTTGATTTGGTGGATTTTTAAGCGTGTAACCAATGAAAATAAGTTCGTGTTGCAAGCTGTCCGATTATGGCAGATCCACATGCACGACTTTAAGAGGCCATATCTCACTTAGAAATCATCCAAATTTGTCTCATATGTTAGATATTTGAGTTAGCTTTAAAATCCCTCTTGAAATTCAAAATTTGGAGTTGAAATTAATTCTCTATGGTACAAACAATCACAGGCATGTAATTTCAAAAATGTTCCTTGCACACTGATTTTGCAAAATTTTTAAAAATATGTAAAACTTTTTCTTTTGTGGACCCAAGCTCAAAAGCGACATTTTTGCAACTTAATAATTTTGGCAGATTCTGAAAATTTCTCAAAAACCATTTTTGTGAACTTCAAGATTTCCCACATATTTGGGATGTTGTTAAAAGACTACCAAAACCTATTTTAAACTAAGTTGAACATAATAAGTGGTATAAAGGCATTATAGTAGGTTAACGTTAGGGACGTAAATATATTTTTACCGTTGAACTAAGACTTACGTCAATTACGTATGATATAGGGCACTAGTAGGCTTGGAACGGGACCGCGCATACTAACGGTTGTCCAAACGCTAAAGTCACAAAAGGTGAGTATTCACAGCCCCACTTTTTACCGTTTTTATGTGTTTTGGGGTGATAAGCATGTTTATAAATGAATGTGAATAACTGTGAAAATGACACAAAATGAAATGTATTGTGAGTTAAATTTGAAATGTTATGCGGCATGATATAGTGAGTCGGAAATGAAAAAGTCCCCGGTAACTACTATTAACTCATAACAATGGGCCTATAATACACGTGGATAGCGCTTTTTGGTTGACATACCCACCTTGAACTGACGAGAATATAGGTGCACTGTATTGAATAAAAATTCTACACATGTGGGATTTAGTCCCACCGCTGAGGTAGAATAGGGGTGTAGCATGTCATAAATGGCAGGATTAGTAGTGACTCAAAGAATAAATATCATGCGATTAACTTGACCCGGGAAATTTACTCACGTTTTGATACTAAACTTGAAATGGAGTGAGCAAAAACGTTCACTAATGTTCAGGCTAGTATCGGTAGTGGACAGAAAGGTTCACTATAACTGGTTTATGAAAAATGGAGTGAATAAAAAGGTTCACTAAAAATTTGTTGCATTTAAACTGTTTTGTGCATATGAAAACCTGTGAACTCACCAACTCTCGTAGTTGACGCTTGTTTTAACATGCTTTTCAGGAAATCCGAAGGTTTGATATGGATAAATTGTGGAATTTTGTAATCACCAAATCAAGACTTGTTATTTTTGTTATGTTGTAAACCTTTAATTACGGTTGGTTGTAATACAATGTAAACTTTAATTATTTCTTTTTGAAAATGAATGATTGGTGCTATTTATCTCCTATCGCGATGAAATCTAGACTGTCACACCTTGCGGTTCCGCTTTAGCGGGGTGTTACATTAGACATCTTCTTAGAACTTGAAAACGATTGAAAATTCATTGAAGCTGAAATACTTTTTCTGAACTTCAGAATCCGCGAATCTGAGGATCTGTAACTAATCTGAACACTTCTTTTGATCAAAGAAAAGGTTACTAACAAAAGTCAAAAAGTCAACCGATGAATAGTGAAATCCCGAGAAAAAATATTTTTCAAAAATTTGAAAGTTGATTTGACTGTAAGATTGAAATTTTAGTCCAAAAATGCAACCTCTCGAAAATCACCAAAATCTCGGAAAAACCGGCATTTTTTGGGAAAAAAATGACCTTCTTAAAAACGACTTAAGTTTTTCACCGTAAAATCAGATAAGAAGCTTAAGAAAGTTTACATGAAAAAGTGCCCAAAAGAATGCTTCCAGACTTTTTTTTAACTCTCAAAATAACCCGAGTCGGATTTTTCAATTTCCCGAGCCGGGATATGTAGTTTCCCGAATCGGGATAAAAAATGAGTCAGAATACCGAGAAAATTTTCCGAGTTGGGATTTGGTCAAATTCCGAGTCGGGATTTGAGCAATACCAAGTCGGGAAAATTTGAACAAAATTTTCGAGTCCAAAAAAAATTCCGAGTCGGGATTTTTGAAAACCAAGTAAAAACCGAGCAGATCGGTAAAAACTCAAAAATTACAGCTGAAATCAACAAATTTTGACTCTAAATCAATCCTAAACACTGTAAAAACATCATTTTAACCATATACAATCAAATTCATAAGCAAATCATGATCAAATGAAGAACATCAAAATCCTCAAAAACACATTTTCGAAGAACATAAAAAAAACTCAAAAATCATACCAATCTTCAGTGAATTTCCAGCTCTAATACCACTTGTAGTTCCAAATTCAAGTTCTAAAGACAATGCAATCAAGTAGAGAATGAATTGGAAAGCTAAATATCATTGATCTTGAAGAATTTGTTACACGTGGTAAAACACCAAGAACACACACACTTAAGAACTCATCTCTCTCAATTCACTCTCACTTTTCGTTGAAGCACACATTCACTAACACACTTACAAATGACATCACTTTGGGCTTTTATACCCAAACCCTTTACACCCTCACACCTTACAAGAATTACATTTTCTACCCTAACTAAACAAAACTATTACAAAGAACATATAAAGCAAGTAAACAATAAAAACAAGCTTTGACATTGTTGACCACTTTGACTTTGCCTTTGTCTTCACTTTGAGCACCAACTTGTGATCTCGGATACAATCCGATTTTGCATCCAACAATCATGTATCCAAATATGACTACTATAAAAACAAGATGAAGCTGGCAAGGATGCAAGATGATCGACAAGCCTTATTAGCTGAAGATGAGGCTTGGTTAAGAATGTGCAGTGATGACAAGGAAGGTGGTCCGGTATGTATGCTAGCAGAAGATGGGGCATGGTTGAACCTGTCAAGTGATGAGGAGATAGAGAAGCAAATCTGTTTAATGGTGAATCACAATGGGGAGGACTACTACTCAGAAGATGGATATCATGACTACAATGATCTTGACTCAGAGCATTCAGAGTCATATTCTTCTAAGGTGCTCCTTGATCCCTACTTAGAATTAGAAAATCAATTAAAAGATCGTGCTTCCAAAGTTTCTAAGTGAGAATCTATACCACTTTATAATACATTTGTTAACTAAACTCTTAATTACAAGTAATAAAGCATGTGGTACCACATTTTAAGCATGAATTCTTAAAATTTCAACATTTTAAATTGAAAGGTTTAAGATCTACTCTATTGATGCATCGTTTCCCCCAAAATCAGATGACTATTCCCTCTTTCAAGAAAACAATCCGCCCTCCAAGAATAGCGATTCACTTTCCAAGATGGTGGTTTTCTTCTTTTTGTTTCCCCCATAGCAACGATTCACTCTTCTTCTCGAATCTCGACAAATACAAACAACATAATCACACCAGGTAGTGTTTCTTCTTCTATTATGTTGATCTACTTTTCTCTTTGGTTCGACTTCTTGTACTGTTTTGTTGCTCGATTTCTTATTTGGTTCGATTTCTTGTATTGTTCTATTGTTTGATTTTCGATTTATTTGTACTGTTCTGTTGCAGGGTTAATTTTGTTGCTCGATTTCTTCTCTGTTCTCGACCAGGTATGGTATGTGACTGACTATTTGATCAAGAGATGTAAGAAAACCATTGTGTAGAAGAAAACCATTATTTGATCAAAGAGATGATGATCTATATAGGGTGTTTTATTAATTTCAGTTCCTACTACTAAATTTCAAATCTTCCCACCCCCCAAACAACATACTCATTATCGTCAAAAACACTTCATTCTCATTGATTCCATCTCTATTTCATCTTGTGCTTTCAATTTCAAATCTTATACCCTTTCAAGTCGTTTCCTCCTTTCAAAATTTCCCCCTTTATGATGTTAGTTGGAAGCTTGATGGGTTGTTGACTGATACTAATTTTTTCTGCAATTTTCACCTTTTTCCTTCACATTAGGTTTTTTCTGTTTCTTTTCTTATTGAATCAGATGGAGCCTGACTTTTGATTGTATGAATTTTTATGCTGGTTTCTGTTATATGATCATGGATATTTTATTTGGTTATCAATTTGATGCATTGTTAACCATAAATTTCTAAAATTTTGTTGAAATTGGGTTTCTTTGTGAACCCATTAAGTTGCATTATCTTTGGAATCATTGTAACATGAATTATTGATGAATGATAGTAAACCCATGAAGATTGGCTAAGGTTTTTCTTTGGGTTATCTTGTCTTGATAGGGAATCACATATGACTCATTTTGTAAGTCATCATCAAGTATACATGGAATTGGGATTGTACCTGAAATTATGTTTTGTTTGAGTGGCCAGACCTGTAAGTTTTGGAGCATTTATCTACACCAAGTCTTCTGGAGCACGTAGAAACCTTGGTGTGCATATATCAAAAGTATGGTTTGCAACTCTATTCTTTTTTCATGAGCTCTCCTTAGTGTTTGTAATGCTTTCATGCTAAAAGGTCCTGACATTTGATATCATAAAATTGAATATAGTACTGTTAGTTTGTAGGCATTTGAATTACATATATTTGAATGTGAAAACAAACTTGTAAATATGTTCAAAGGAGAGCAGCACATGCCAGGTACCAACTTTAAAATGAAAAGTTTGCAAATAGTTTGATAAAAGCAGGTGCCAAAAATACAAAAACAACATGGTTCAAATAACCAGAAGTATGGTATTGTTTTGTTACATCTGGTCTCACCTGTATTTGTTGTGAACTTGGTTACAGCTTAAAATAGTGTTATAGAAACTATATGGACATGTTTCCAGGAGAAGCAAAACAGACATGATATATAATCTCTTTCATCTGGTTGCAACTCGCAAACGATGCTGAAAGGAGGCGGCTGCTATGGATCATTGGCGAAGCGGGGGTAGCAGTGAAATGTTGTTGTCGAGTCATTAAGTCGTTCGTAGGTGGTAAGCAGATCGGGATTCTATTTTGAATGGTCGGAACAAAAAACATTGCCGCAAGCAATGATCTTCAACGGTCTATTGTATTAGATCCTTCAAAGGTAACAGAGGTCCGATAATTTCATCTTGTAACATAGACAGGAGGATCACTTGGGGTTAAGCCATTTCTTCTTTAGTATTCTGTGTCATTCGCTGCATAGCTTGTCATGATTGGAGGTGATAATAGTAAGTTCATTTGTGTTATAAAATGCTTGCAAGTTCATGGATGTTTAATCTCTTTGTTGGAGGTAAATTCTTTATGTACTATTTTTTTGGTTTAATATTATTCTGCTATTTCTCAAAAAAAAAATCATCTAATGAGAACTTTTTATTTTCTTATTGTCGTGCTTCCCTTTTTCTCAATTAATTGTAAAGGAATTAGCACCAAAGGAATGAAGTGTAGCGCAGACATGTTTAGAAAATGTAGTAACTGCTGACTCATGCCTTGTTCTGTAAAGCTCTACAGAGGTTCATCAGAAGCAACAGTTCCTACAAGGTCAGAACCGCAGAGCCTCTGGATGAGTTGACAGAGGCTCTGCAAATGCAACCTCTGAGAAAGCTGACTTTGCTCTTTCCTCCCAGTCAAATGTCCAGCACATGCAGTTAGTTATTTCCTGATTCTTGATCAAGGGTAGGATTGGTACACGTGGAAAGGCATTCCTAAGTCGGTTAGAAACTAGTATAAATAGCTAGTTCATTCTCTGCTTTTGTAATCAATTTTTCTGAGTTTTCACTGTTCCTTCGAATTAATGTCAAAGTTTATATTCATCACTTCTATTATGAATCAAACACATTTGGGAGCATACTTTGTGTTAATCTGTATGAACTGCTAGCTTATCTCTTTAATCTGTTCTTTAAAGTTTATTCCGCTGCATACTATTTGATCTTTAAGCTAGTTTGATTTGTATTCAATACCAGTATTTGGAACTTCCACGATCCAACAATTGGTATCAGAGCAGGATTTGAATCTCAATTCAAATTGTTCCTGTTCCTGGTATTGATTCGCTTGATCTTATACAGATTGTTTCATCGTTCTCGTTTCATTTGATTTGTACTCTATTTTTTCGTTTAAAATGGCAAATACTGCAAATGCCTTCATGAGTACTTGATCACAATCCAAGCCTCCCACCTTGGTCAGAGAGGAATATCCTCAATGGAAGGTGAGGATGGTGAGTTTTCTAGAAGGAATTCATCCAAGGATTTGTGAATTTTTATATAATCCTCCATATGTTCCAATGAATCTGATTCCGAGAGTTCCTGCAACTGAAACTACACCTGAGATTCCAGAGCATCTAAAGCCAAAGGAAGTGACAAACTGGAGCGAATAAGACAGAATCATGGTTGATCTGGGTCACAAATGCAAAAGGCTTCTAATCATGGCAATTCCCCCTGAAATCTTCAAGAGTGTCGATTACTGTTATCTGTCAAAGGATATTTGGGCAGAATTGGAAAGACAAATTGAAGGAGGAAGGAAAACTCTGAAGAACAACAGAGCTTTTTGTATAAATGAGTATCATACATTTAAGGCTCTTGAGGGGAATCTCTGTCTGACACCTACTCTAGGTCCAACACTCTAATTAGTAATTGCAAGAGGTATGGAATAGTAAGGTCTCCAAAGGATAACAACTCTGTGTTCCTTGGAAGCTTAGGACCAGAGTGGATACACCTCACTATGTCTGTGAGGACCACTCTGGATCTAGAAGGATGGACTCTGGCTGATGTGTTTGGATAATTGAAAGGTTAGGAAAATCAAGTCATGCAAATGAAAAGAAGTTATGGAGGACCTTTAGCTCTAGTAGTAGGAGAAGGTCTGGAGAAAAAGAAAGATGAGAAGAAAGATGAGAAAGAAAAGAAGAAAAAGAAGAAGGTTCTTGTGGCAGAGAGTGAGGGGAGCTCTGAAGATGAGCCTTCTATGAAAGACCTGGTCAAAGCTCTGGCACTTATGACCAGAGAATATCGAAGAGGAGGTGATCGCAGATAGTACAGAGGAACAGAGAGAAGAAACTTCAGAGAAGGCGGAAGAAGAGAGGAAAATGTTAAGAGGGATGATGAAGAGAGAAGAGAAGAAGAAAAGAAGATCACTTACAGAAGTGATGGTCAGAAGAAAGAAGAAGTTAAGGAGGGATGCTACAAGTGTGGATAACCGAGACACTTTGCAGCAGATTGCTGGTCTAAAGCTCCCAAAATTTCTCAGAAAGGTCCCAGAGATGCAGCATACTTCAAGAGGAAAGCTAACTATTACACTCAGAAATCTCTGGTGGCTTAGACTAGTGATTTGGTCACTGATGAATCCTCTGAGGATGAAGCACGGTGAGGTCTTCTTGCTTGGGAAGAATCTGACACAGAGGATGAGATCTTTAGTGGAATGGCAAAGGTTGATGAAGAGGCTTCTAACCTAGTCACCTCTGAGGTATCCACTCAATCTCTCACATCATCAGATTTTTTCAAAGAAATAAGTGATAGTTTTGACATATTTTACTCAAAAAGAAATGAACATAAAAAGAAACTTTCCTTCTATGACAAAGAAGTACCTCTTCTCACAGAAGAGAAGTCAAGATTTTTTCAAATGTTCACAGAAGCTCAAAACAAGTTTGTCTATCTTGAAAAATCTTCAAAGGAGAAACTGATCAAAGTTGAAAAAGACTTACAAGATAAAATAAATGAATTAAGGAAGGTTAAACATGAAATGAGTAATGTTGTCTCTGTGAAGGAATTTTTTCAAAAGGAAAGGGAATTTTTACATCAAGACATTCCTGACAGAGAACTAAAGATTAGGAAGTTTCAAGATGCTCAAAATGTGTATAGAAAGACCAGAGTTAATATGGGAAGAAGAGGTCTAGGTTTCTCAGCGTTTGATAGTAAACCTGGTTTTATAACAAACAAGTCTATGAAAGATATTTTTAAATCCGCAAATAATCTCAGAAGTAATATCATAGATTCTAAATCTATTTTCAAGAAAAGAAGACTGATGAATATTCAGAAATCATCAACTCCTTTGGTTTTTACAAATGTTGCTTTTGAAGATTACATTGACTCTTTCTCATCTTCTAAAAAGAAGAATTCAATTCAAAGAAAATTTATGAGTCAGAGTCAGATGGGAATCTTTAGATTTGGACAATCAGAAACACAAGAAAATTATGCTTTTGTTTGTACTGTTAGACCTCTAGAAAGAAAGCTATCCTCTGATGCTTCTGAATTTATTCCAAAACTCAAATCTAACTGCTCCTCTGATAACTCTAATCTTCTTGAAACAACCAACTCTCGAAGTCTCTGTAGGGAACAATAATTGAACAAATCAGATTTTTCACAAAACTTAAATGGACCTGTTCTGATTAACAGAAATCTTCTCACCTCAGACTCTGAAGATGAGTTTATCTCAGATGCAGAGTCTGAAGCTTGTTTAGAGATCTCCATGCCTATATCTTTGTCAAATGAACCAATTTCTGAAATCTCAAATACCTCTGATCTTTTGTCTCTGTCAAACTTTGAAGAAAGTCCAACTCAATTCATAGATACTGAAATTTATGCTCATTGTTCAAAAGAACAAGAATTGTATAATGCTCCTATTATCCTGAAAGATCCAAAGATAGATATACCAATCTGTCCTTCAATCAAAAACTTGAGCATAACTGTCATGACATCTGTGGATATTCAAAGTAAAAAAAAAAGAGCAGAGACAACAGTCCTTATTGAGTGAATCACCTTCCTTAAATCCGAAACCAAAGTTTACAAGAGCTTAAAAAGGAAAATGGCAACAAACTAACTTGGACTCTGTGACGGTGAATGCAGGAAAATCAAAGAAGGGGATTAACCAACAGAGGCATAAAAAGAATTTCAATAAAAGTCTAGAATATGACAAAATTCTTGTAATGAGAAGCCTAATCCTAGAAAAGGCTCAAACAAATACTTCTCTATACCCTTCTTTAACATTTTTAATGAAGAATTTAAGAAACATGCTTGCAAAGTTAATTTCCATAACTGTTTTCATATCATGCACATGTTGTCTAAGCATTTACATCATTCTTCCTGTCTGGTCACTCACCCAAATCAAATGATTTTGAGATGCATAGTAGACACTTTAGCAATTCACAATCAAAGAAAAGTAAGACCAAACCAAAGAATGCCTTGGCATACTTCAAACATGCTAATCAGAAAGGACCCAACTTCAAATGGGTACCTAAATCCTCTGTCGTCTGATTGCAGAAAAGGCCTCGTGTGTCTACCTGGTTAGTTGACTCAGGATGCTCGAGACACATGACAGGTACTCTAGAGCTTCTATCATCATACATAAAACAAGAAGGCAATTCAATTGCCTTTAGAGGTAATCAGAAGGGGAAGATAAAAGGATATGGAATGATTGTTAAGGGTGAAGTGAGAGTGAATCAAGTGTCCTATGTGGATGGACTGAAACATAACTAGATCAATGTAAGCTAGCTCTGTGACAATGGATTAGATGTCATGTTCAAAATTAAGTACTGCATAATGTACAAGGCAGACACCTTCATTGAAGTGATGAGGGCAAATAGAAGAGGAGATTTATATCTGATGCGGTAATTATTGTATATAAAAAGCGAAACAAGTTTTAACCTCTAATGCCTAGCCACTGTCTTACCACATTCACAGGCAAGCGTACCTGATCACGAGTAATATAGTGTAGGAAAGTCCAGGTATCGTATCTACCACTGGGAACGGTCAAGTTTTCGTAGACTATTAATTTCGACTAGTTTAATTAACCTAAAGCTTTGGGGGTTTTTATGAAAAGGTTTAATAAATAAAAAGACAACTAAATTGACTAAGACACTAGGAAAGCAATTAAAGATTGATTAAAACTATATGAATGAAAACAGTAGTACTTATTATGGTATAGTGATTCCACAAGTGGATGATTTAAACAGGCCAAAGGTTTGGTTGTTTTGGTTATTGTAGGAATTTAAGTCTGAGACACCCTAACATGTGACTATTATGGCTATCAACTAGGTCTTGGTCCTCCTAGTCCCAATACATAGACTGTTTGTCAGGCAATCTAGTACCGGTCACCCAATCCTATCCCTATTGCACGGTATTCTACTACCTGGTCGCTCTCGGTCCGAGTAACCACCTAACACAACTCTCCGGGTTACGAAGGGAACATTAAGAAAGGTTGATTATCCTATCGAAGTCTATCTATCTTGGTCAAACAGATACACCCAACCAACGAGTTCAAATAACCAAACAATATGAATCAGATCGGAACCATAACACACATTCAATTAACCAAAAACAAACCACTAAACATTAAATCATAAAATCATCATCCACAATGGTTCATCAACCACAATAAGTACCACTACTAAAGATTACTCACTAAACATAATAAAAACAGAAAATACGAGAATAGACACAGACATTATACCGATAGTACAACGACGGATGATCGAGAATCGAACCCCGTAGCGTATCGGCACACTAAGAACTACACAAATTTCACTCTCTATCTTACTGTCTATCTATGTGTCTCTATGAAAACTGAAGGAGGAGGCCAGTATTTAAAAGGAGAGATCAGAGCCCGTTTCGCAATCGCTAGACGGCACACTCGCGGCGCGAAGTGTAATGACCAGTGTTTAAAAGTTAGTTCTAAAGTTAGTCACTCGTTAAAAATGACCAATTTTGAAAAGAATGTGAGCCTTAGGGGTAAGTTGTGACATTTAGGTTAATGTTTGATAGTTGGGCTTATACCATAAATGGTATGGGCTTAGCCCTTTTAGCCCATACTATTTATAGTATTAAGCTAGGGTTTTTACCTTTTTGGGAAAACTTTTAGTGTGTGTTTAGTGTGTGTTGCTTGGAGATCAAGTTAGAGTCATTCCCATCTTCGAGGTCCGGATTTCATCACCAAGGTAAGTTTTGATGCCCTATTAGCTAAGGAAACCTTATTTATTGATGTAGGATTATCTTGGTTTGTTTTAGGAAGTGTTTAGATCCAATTAGAATCGATTTTTGATCAGTTTAAGCCTTTTTTTCCGGAAACTAGCTGCGTTACCCGGATCGGGATTCATAATTCCCGAATCGGGGAGGTGCTTTCCCGCATTGGGAAGTACTTTCCCGAATCGGGCATATGGTGTCCCGAATCGGGAACCCTTCGGAGCACTTATCTTTGCCACTATGCCTTTCCCGGATTGGAAAACTCATGTTTCCGAATTCGGGAATTGGGCTAGCTTGGCCGTCATTTTGAACTCAAGGTTCGTCGAGTCGGGGAAGCAACATTCCCGAATCGGGATGATGAAACCCCCGAATTAAGAGTTGGAGCATGATACCCGAATCGGGTTTTGCTGATTCCCGAATCGGGAAAGTGGCTTCGGGATCGGGGTTTGTCTTGAGGGTTAACCCCCGTGCTAAGTCTGCCTAAGGGTATCGTAGTTAGAGGATCATGTAAGTGCATTCACTAATACCTTAGAATGAATTACAGGCAAGGCATCTAAGAGTTGAGAAGTAGGCTCAGGTCAGTTCCCTTACACGAAAATTTGTAAAACTTGACGAATTACTAAATGTTTTATTTTATGAATGCCGAAACTGTGAAAATTATATCATATGCGAATAACTGATGATCATCTTGTTATGTATGCTTGTTTGAAACTGTGTTGGGTCCACGCTGTGAGCAATGGGTACCAGGGGACCGTACATCCCTTGGGAGTGATTGTGGTGTGGAGGCACGGACTACGTTCGTCACTCCCTTAAATGAGCATCCGGGGGAGGCGGCCACTCGGGTTACCGCCAAAGGCCTGGGAGGACAGGGGTAATGCCGGTTTAGTCACGGGGTGACATGAGTGTTGCTCACAGTGTAACCCAAAGATTATGAATTTTTTCTGTGGCCCGATGGGTCTTGTGCTCTCTCAACTATTTACTCATGTTTTGAGGGAATTCACTAGACCTTACGGTCTAACCCTCGTTTTCTTTAAACTCTAAAACATTTTCAGGAAAGGAGCGTGCTACTAAGGAAAAGGAGAAGGTGAATGCCTAGAGTAGCATAGTTAGAAGTACTACGAATAATCTATACTTTAGAATCTCAGCTGTGGAGGGTTGTTCCACATGCATTAAAACTTATTATTTTGGATTTAGTGTTTTTATGTTTAATTCAGACTTAGATCACTGGGATGTTACTGTTATTTGTGTTATTTGGTTGTTTTGGAAGTTGGGGCGTTACAAATTGGTATCAGAGCACTAGTTTAAGTGTATTAGGTGACCAGGATTGGGCCTAGTCTTAAACTGTAGGATTGGAAACACAGCTGAGATATTAGGACATTAGGATTTTGCCTATAAGTCGTGGTCGGGTATGGAAGTGTGAGGACTAGCGTGTACCATGGAAGCGTGCTTACACGTGGCCAGAGTAGTCACGGGTTCGTGAATACATGTGAACACTCACACTGCCTATAAATCCAGTCGTTTAGAATCATCTAATATTTTACGATACTATCTCAGAATCGATGGCTGGACGTAGCTTGCGAAGCAGAGTGATACCGGACCCTAAAGCTCCACCGTCGCCTGCTCTTACGACCGCGGCTCGGGTCAAGGGTCGGGGAAAAGGAAGACCTCGCAAGGCCGCAACAGTGGTTAATGAAGGAGCTCGACGTCAAACCAGGGGTAACCGCAGGGCATAGAGTGAAAGGCCGCCCGTCGAACCGGAACCATCTCATCGGGAGAGTTCCGCTAGCCAACCGACAGCTTTTGTTACTCATGAGGCCTTTCAGACGGAGATGGGCAAGATCTAGGACGCTTTACAGACCTTACTGAACCAGCAAGAGAAGTCGAAATCTGATGGTGGTCGAGAGGATTCTTGGAATGACTAGCCCACCGGCCACTGTGATCGGCGGAGGTTCGCGTCAGACGCCACCCGCAAGTGTGGAGCTACCCAAGTCGACTCACGGGTGTAGCTACAAGACCTTTGTTGCATGCAAGCCACCTATCTACAAGGGAGAGTGTGACCTGGTTCTAGCTTTGAGATGGATTGAGGAGATCGAGATGGTATTTGAGACGTGCAGATGTGTAGTGGAAGATAAGGTTGTTTTTGCGCGATCGATGCTGAAGGCGGATGCCTTGCACTGGTGGAATGTGGAGACCGGGGGAAGAGGGACTGAAGCTGTGAGAACTATGTCTTGGAAGAGCTTTGTGGCGAAGTTCAGGTCACAATTCTGCCCTTTGGCCACGACTAAGAAGATGGAAGAAGAGTTCCTGCAGCTGAAGCAAGGAACGCTGTCAGTACAAGAGTACACCGCCCGTTTCATAGAGAAGTCGAGATTTGTTGAGGTTTACGTGCCGACTGAGGAGCGTCGAGTAGAAAGGTATATCTGGGGTCTGAAGGGGAGCATTCCTGAATTTGTGATGGGGAAAGATCCGACTACTTTTCTGGCTGCTATCAACGCGGCTGAGTTGATCGAGAGAGAGAAAGATCGTCAGATGGCTGAGCAGATGGGAGAGAAAAGGAAGTGGTCTGAGTCGGTTAGTGATCTGAGAGAGGGTAAAGCCCCAAGGTTTCAGCATCGCGGGGAAACAGAGTTTGAGTCAGAGCCCTTGTGGCAAGTGCCACCGGTTTCATCGGGGAAATTGTCAGACGGGACCAGCCACTTTCTTCCAGTGTGGGAAGCCGGGTCATCTGTCAGGGGATTGTCCGGGGAAGAAGTCGTGTTATCAATGTGGATCTCCAGACCATATCAGGACCGATTGTCCCCAGTTGAAGAGGGGTGGAGCACCGATGACTGGAGGACGTGCGATTGAGGCCCGAGATGACCGGAAGGCGGCACCAGCACTAGCAAGGAGTCGAGCATTCAGGATGACCGCCGAGGAGGCGGAGGAGGCACCGGAAGTGGTGACAGGTACATTTCTGGTTAATTCTATTCGTGCGAAAGTGTTATTTGATACGGGTTCAGACTATTCGTATGCTACCCCTGAGCTTCTTAAGCAGTATTGTGTAAACCTTGAACCGTTAGACCATCCTTATGAGGCGGACACTGCCAATGGGCGAGTGTGGGTTAGAGAGTTTGCGAAAGGTTGTACCATAGAATTGGAAGGATGTCTAGTACCCGTAGTGTTAAGGCTTATACCTATGGAAAGTTTGGATGTGGTCTTAGGAATGGATTGGATGATTAGAAATAAAGTCAAGATAGATTGTGAGCAAAAGATGGTCCGTATCAAGTTACCCGATGGGAGAACGGTTGTAGTTTATCACACTAAGAGGAATAGAAGTACTAGCTTGATTTCGGTGATTAAGGCTAATCTGTGTATTAGGAAAGGATGTATTTGGTTCATGGCCTATGTGGTAGATTCAGGCAAAGACAAGTTAGAGGTAAAGGACGTCGAAGTTGTTCGTGATTACCCAGAAGTTTTCCCGGAAGATTTAGTCAGTCTACCACCAGATCGAGAGATCGAGTTTCGGATTGATTTGGTACCCGGAGCGACGCCTATCGCCAAAGCACCGTATCGACTAGCACCGTCAGAATTGAAAGAGATGTTGGCACAACTACAAGAGCTTCTCGACAAGGGATTTATTCGCCCTGGTACTTCTCCTTGGGGAGCACCGGTATTGTTCAAGAAGAAGAAGGACGGAACCATGAGGATGTGCATTGACTACCGGGAACTCAACAAAGTTACCGTCAAGAACAAGTATCTGTTACCGAGGATTGACGATTTGTTTGATCAGCTGCAAGGTGCTAAGTTCTTCTCGAAGATTGATTTGCGATCGGGTTATCATCAACTCAAGGTCAGAGAAGAAGATATTCCGAAGACGGCTTTCCGGACTTGCTACGGACATTATGAGTTTCTCGTGATGTCGTTTGGGCTTACGAACGCGTCAGCGGCTTTTATGGACTTGATGAATAGAGTGTGCAAACCGTATTTGGATGAGTTCGTCATTGTGTTCATCGACGACATTCTGATCTACTCAAAGACGTCCGAGGAGCACGGCGATCACCTACGAAAAGTATTGGAAATGCTAAAACGAGAGCGGCTCTACGCGAAGTTTTCGAAATGTGAGTTTTGGCTAAAGGAAGTTCAGTTTTTGGGGCATATCGTGACGCAAGAGGGAATCAAAGTGGATCCAGCTAAGATTGAGGCCGTTAAAGATTGGGAGTCGCCAAAATCTCCCTCGGAGGTGCGAAGTTTCCTTGGATTGGCGGGTTACTACCGAAGGTTCATCGAGCATTTCTCGGCAATCGCCACACCGCTTACGGAACTTACAAGGAAGGACGTCAAGTTCGAATGGACATCAACATGTGAGTATGCATTCAACAACCTGAAAGGGAAATTGACTAGTGCACCCATTCTCACTCTACCAAATGGAACGGATGGATTCGTGGTTTATTGTGATGCATCAAAGTTGGGCTTGGGGTGTGTTCTCATGCAAGATAGAAAGGTGATTGCGTATGCGTCAAGAAAATTGAAGGATCACGAGCTCAACTACCCAACTCACGACATGAAATTGGCTGCTATGGTTTTTGCTTTAAAGATTTGGAGGCACTACCTTTATGGCGTGAAGTGTTAGATTTATACGGATCACAAGAGCCTTCAATATCTTCTTAATCAGAAAGAGCTCAACATGAGACAGCGGCGATGGATTGAACTACTTAGCGACTACGATTGCGAGATTCTTTACTGTTAGAACTAGAAATCAAGAACAATTAAGAGGAGAGAGAGAATGAGAATCATGAGCTTGATATTATTCAACCATGGAAGAACTAGTTACAAACTACACCTTGGAAAACACACACAAACTCACTAAACGACTCTCATAACTCTCTCAATTGCCACTCCATCTCTATATATACCTCTACACTATAGCCCCTCTATCTATACACTATTTTACACTTTAAGCCCTCCCTTTCTATTATTTACACTAAAATGATTCTTTATAAAACTTTCACATATAAGGACATTTTATGTCCTAACAATCTCCCCCTAAAGTTTTATAAAGAAGCATCTCTGATCTTCTCCCCCTGCTTCTTTAAGAAAACTTTAGCAGTGCTCAGCTATGTTGCATATTCCAAGCTCCCCCTTAAAACAAGCTCTCAAACTTCTGTATCAGATGAACAGCAGACTCAGCGGACTCAAGCACAAACAGTTAGCCGCTAAACCCAATTGCCGACCCTCAAGCAAATTGGTTCATCCCACTGTGGGATAGAAATAAGTGCGAATCACTTCGATGTATGAAACAGGGACATCAAAGAACAAAGAGTCTGACTGTCATCAGAAAACCTTCAGCTCAAGAACTCTGCACTTGACAAGTACATAACTGTAAGAGCTTGGATCACTGAGGCACCATAACCATGAAAGAACTGGGAGATGATACTGAAAGAGATGCACATCTTCTTAAATCTCTCAACTGATCAAGAAATTAGCCGATTTCCTGAAGACTTTCAGAACTGAAACACAACCAAACTCTGCTTCAACCTTCTCAATCAGACAGATGATCATCGGCACTCGAGCGTCTAGATCACAACCATAACTCCAGATCAATGATTGCAAACTCTCAAAATTCTAGTTGATCAGGCCAGAACAATGATAGAAAGCACTCAAAGAGCTAGCATCCACAAGAACCAGAACAATGACGGATAGCTCTCAGTACTCTAAGTGATCAGTTCAGAACACTGATAGAAACCAGTCAACGGTCTAGCTCCCACAAGGAAAACTCCAGAAAAACGATTGCAGAAGCTCAGGTGTCTAACCAATCCAACCGAAAACAAAATCTGATCATCCACAGTCTGAATAACAATATCAAATCCGGCTTATCTTCAAAGAATCTGATCAGCGGGGAAATGAGAGAAATTCAATTTTCAATTTGTAGTCGATTCCCGAAACAACTTCAGAGACAGAAAGAAACCAAGAATCGATTCAATCTTCTTAAACAGTCAGATGACAAGAACCACCGTCAAAACTTCAGTACTGATAAGCGCAAAAACCACGACAACAATGAGTGGTTACAACAATGTCGCCCACAAGAAACCATACACTCATTGAAGCTGGTGAGGGGGAGAGAACTACTAAAGAACTAGATTCTGAAGAAAAGAAAGCAGGAAATCATCCGACTGAAAAATCCAACCAAATACAACACTCAATCACCGCCGTCTCGAAATCGTTACAAATCTGACTTGGCTTCAAAGGTTTTGGAACTGATGAGGGAATGAAAGAAATTCAATTTTCAAGAAATAAAAATTG
This sequence comes from Centaurea solstitialis, assembly GCA_030169165.1. Taxonomy (NCBI): domain Eukaryota; kingdom Viridiplantae; phylum Streptophyta; class Magnoliopsida; order Asterales; family Asteraceae; genus Centaurea; species Centaurea solstitialis. The sequence goes on from CM058043.1 coordinate 59,158,005, forward strand.
AATTTTGGGCTTTTATTACGGTTTAGAAAAAAAAATAGAGATGGAAAAATTTGGCCGTTTAAGCATAGGGATTTCTGAAGATAACTGGAACTGGATTGGATTGGATCTGGGTGGTTACAAAAATTGGTGATCAATCTTGGGCCAACCTGAACTTCAAAGCCCAAAAAGAGTTTAAACCCAACTGAATAAATCTTGAAAGCTCGATCGATCATATAACCATTGACACGCATCAGAAAATTAATTCTGAACTGGATAAGACATTTTAAGCTCATTCAAATAATTGTCCCATCAAAAAGTTCTGGTAAGAAAGCTCTTTTAATCTCGAACCACCTGATACGGTAAGAAACCATATTGAGAGAATTAAATTTGAAATATACAAAGATCAGCTCCATTAAAATGTTGACTCTCGAGTTGACTTGTATGACAGGCACGCGTGTCAGGAGAAAATAAAAAAAATATGAACTGCAAACTTAATAATCTTGAAACATGCTCCCACGTGACTCGAGACATGCTGAAATATTAACTCACGTGCCTTGCAAAAACCTTCCACAATTGTTTAAACCATACACATGACATCAGCCTTTTTACATCATCATCCACATGCGAAAAACGAGTAAACCACGAATAAACCACGTGGACCAATAAAATTTCGCCACCTCAACTCGAAAAAACCACGTGGATCAATCAAAATGCTACACGTCAGCGCTGAATGGACCTTATGCCACGTCACTTTTTCGGTCAGACGTGCTCTTGAAGCTCTGACCGAGCGTCTGACTGAGAATTTGATCTCTGACCGAACGAATTTGGCTCTGACCGAGCTCTGCTCGAGCTCTGACCAAGAATTATTGCTCTGACCCACTAATTCGAGTGCTGACCGAGCACCAAATTGCTGACCGAACCTCTGACTGCTCCAATTCGAGTGTTGACTTATATTTCGAGCTCTGACCCAGCCTCTGATTCACCATACATGCTCGAGACATAGCTTAAGAGAGAATGTCTTGAGCCATACTTTTTCTGACCGAAAGTCTTGAAAATTGAGCTCGAGACGTACTTTTTCTGACCGAAATTTTCCATAAATGGACTCGAGACATCAGATCTGGTCTTGAGACTTCAGATCTGAACGAAATTTTCCATTTTAGGCTCGAGACATATGAAGATTAGACTCGAGACATATGAATCTGCAGCTAAAAACTCCATTAACGGACCTCCATTGATGAACTTCGAACAAAACCTCGAAAATCCATCAATTTATGCCCAAAAATCATCGAATTTACAAATTTAAACACCAAAAACTCAACTCTAACAACATATGAACACTGATCCAGATCCAAAACATCAAATCTTCATAATCTTCAAGCTCCAATCCAATTTTTCACCATTTTTGTTCCAATCTTCAAAAATCCAAAATGAAACCTCTAATTGCTTGATTTCGAAGGATCGAAATGGATAATCCAATCCATTCCTGCTCTGATACCACTTGTTAGAATTAGAAATCAAGAACAATTAAGAGGAGAGAGAGAATGAGAATCATGAGCTTGATATTATTCAACCATGGAAGAACTAGTTACAAACTACACTTTGGAAAACACACACAAACTCACTAAACGACTCTCATAACTCTCTCAATTGCCACTCCATCTCTATATATACCTCTACACTATAGCCCCTCTATATATACACTATTTTACACTTTAAGCCCTCCCTTTCTATTATTTACACTAAAATGACTCTTTATAAAACTTTCACATATAAGGACATTTTATGTCCTAACAATTTGTTGGATGCAAAATCGGATTGTATCCGAGATCACAAGTTGGTGCTAAAAGTGAAGAAAAAGGCAAAGTCAAAGTGGGCAACAAAGTCAAAGTTTACTTTTATTGTTTTAGTCCTTTGTAATAGTTTTTCCTTATTTGGGTAGAATGTGTAAATGTTCTATAGTGTAAGGGTTGTTAGTGTTGGGGTATAAATACCCAATGTGAGTTCAATTGAGAGAGAGAACATGCATGTGTGCTTCAAACGTGAATTGAGAGTGAAGAGAGAAAGTTAGTTCTTAAGTGTGTGTGTTCTTGGTGTGTTAGTGTGTGTAAATTTCATCCAAGAATTAATGATATATGGCTTCTCAATTCATTCTCTAGTTGTTGCATGTTGATTAGAACTTGAATCTGGAACAACAAGTGGTATCAGAGCTGGAAATTCATTGAATTTGGTATGATTTCTTGAGCTTTTTTATGTTTTTTTCGAAAATGGAGGTTTGAGTTTTGATTTTCTTCATTTGATCATGATTTGCATGTAAATGTGATTGTTTGTGGTTAAAATGATGTTTTTACTGTGTTAGGAAGTGATTTTGAGTCAAAATTTGGTGTTTTGAGCAGTAATTTTTGAGTTTTTTACCTTCTGCTCGGTTTTTTCTCGGTTTTCCGAATTACTGTTCATATTTTCCGAATCGGAATATTCATAAATTCCGAATCGGAAAATACCAGTTTTCCGAATCGGATTTTTGAAATTTTCCGAATCGGAAAATTTTTTGGACTTGAATTGTTGTTTAGATCTGATCTTACTCATTTTCCGACTTGGTATTAGTCAAATTCCGATTCGGAAAACATCATTTTCCGATTCGGAAATTGCCCAAATACCAACTCGAATTTTTTTCTCGGAACTCTATCAATTTTGTTTTTCCGATTCGGAAAACAACATTTTCCGATTCGGAAAATTGAAAATTCCGAATCGGAATATAGTGTTTTCCGAATCGGATTAGTTTAAGCAAAAAAAAAAAAAAATTTCGGGCGTTTTTTCACGTAAACTTTTTTAGACTTCTTATCTGATTTTATGGTGAAAAAGTTCAGTCATTTTTAAGGTCATTTTTTCCCGAAAAATGCCGGTTTTTCCGAGATTTTGGTGATTTCCGAGACGTTGTATTTTTGGACTAAGATTTCAATTTCGCGGTCAAAATCAACTTTCAAATTTTTGAAAAATATTTTTTTTCTCGGGATTTCACTATTCACGGTTGACTTTTCTGTTGACTTTTTGACTTTTGTCACTAACCTTATCTTTGATCAAAAGAAGTGTTCCGATTTGCATACCTCCAGCAGTTTAGAAGAAATCTATCAGTTTCAGTGAATTACCGATCATTTTCAAGTTCTATTTTCGTATTAGTCAAGATGACGAAGCTAGTTGACTATCATACATTATGGAAGAATTATATGACATACAGTCAGCGTGTTTTTGAGCTAAACAAAGAAAACCAACAGTTGAGTGCTGAAAAATCTTATTTAGAAATAAAGATTGTGGATTTAGAGAAGTTATTACAGAGTGAAAAAGGGGAAGAATCGGAGAATTCAGAATTGTCAAAACAGATAACTGAGCTTCAGCAAAGTTTATCTATATCAAATGCTGAAAAGGTTGATCTTCTTATTAAAGTTACTGATCTTGAAGAGTCACTTTCTAATGAAAGAAGTTTAACTACAAGTTTGAAAATTGATTTGCAAAATGAGCATGATGAATTGTTAAAACATTCTTTTGGAAATGCTCAAAACCTAAAACTTGTAACTTCTTTGAGGAAAGAAAATGAATGTTTGCAAAAGAAAGTTCATGAATTAGATGAAGATAAGAAAGTCTTTGAGAACAAACTTATATCTTCTCATTCGAGAGTGATAGAACTTTCCAACCAAGTAAATGATTTTGAGAAAATCGTGATCATCGAGAGCAGTAACTTTGAGAAAGAAAGACGAGCTTTTGAAGCAAAGATTAATGAACTTTCTTTGAAGATATCAGTTTTTGATGAGCAAAAAGAAAACAAGATTTTCAAAGAGTTTTCTGAATCAACATGTTATGTTAATTGTTGTTATGATGATGATGATTCCAACTCTTATGATGGAATGAATGTTTTTGATTCTCTTGAGTCTTGTACCGATTCTTGTACCAACAAGAAGAATGTTGTGGATAGTGAGTTGGTTAAGATTGAAAAGATGTTACAAGATGAAAGAAAGGTTTTTGAAGAAGAAAGAAAGGTTTTTGAGAAAGAGAGAAAATCTTTTGAATTGAAATGTAAGAAACTTTCAAAGAAGATTTTTGATTTAGAGCGACAGATTGTCAGTGAAAGAAAAGATTTTGAGAAAAAGAAGAGTGTCTTTGAAAGTAAGAAGAAGGATTTGAAGAAAAAGTCTTTCCGAGTTGAAAAAGATAGATGTGTTGAGTTTGTTTTTGAGGAAGAGACTAAAGATTTTGAAAAAGAAAGAAAATCTTTTGAAGAAAAGAGTGTTCTATTTAAGAAGAAGATTGCTAATTTAGAAGTGCAACTTTCGGATGAAAGAAGTGCTTTTAAAAGAAAAGAACACCTTTTAAAGTGTGAGATAAAAGGTTTTAAGCAAATGATTGCTGAACTTAAGAACAAAACCTTTGATAAAAGTGATTTTGAAGAGGAAAAGAGAGTTTTTGAGATGGAAATAAGGAAGCTTACAAGAAACTTATCTAAATTGTCTTCCGATATCTTGAAAGAACAGATTATGAGTTCTAATCTGAAAAAGAAACTTGATGAAACAGTTGCAGAAAAGAATCTTTTATCTGCAATGGTGAAAGATTTTGAAGATATTGTTTTTAAAGTTAATTTGAATGAACCAAAGAGTCCCGATGTTATAGTACAATCACCATATGTTGATTATGCTGATTCTGTTTGTTCATTCAAAACTGCTCCAAGTTCTCTTCATGCAGATGTTTCTTCAACAAAAAGTTTTACACCAACTAATCGGATTCGTCCTTCTAATCTTTTCTATGATCATCAGATTGATGGTTCAGGTAAAAATCATTCCAAGAAAGGTAAGTTTGTTTGGAGAGTTAAAGGGTCTACACCAAATGTAGATAAACCAAAGTTATTTGTTCCCAAACAAAATGTTCAAAAGAACAATGTTTTTAAAGCTAAATCTTTTGTTAAATCTGATCCAATTTACTCTGTAAATCATATGATCAGACTATCTCAAAAGAAAATATGTTGTTCTTACTGTGGAACAAATAAGTTTGTTCGAAAAGATTCGTCGGAAAGTTGGTATGGTACTTACAGCATTCCAAACTATAAACCAACTTCTTTTAACAAAAGAGGATCCACTTTCAAGTGGATACCAAAATCTGTATGATTTTGTTTTTGCAGGTTCCCATATTTTCAATGCATTATTCAAGGGGGAGTTTCTGCAAGCAAATGGTTCCTAAATAAATCAGTTTAGGACCCGGATTTCAATGTATAGTGGCTTCTAAATACGCCAGTTTAGGACCCGTTCTTCAATGTGCATGTGGCTCTTGAATAAATTAGTTCAAGACCCGGTCTTCAATGATTCTCAAGGTATTATTCTTACTTTGAGGGAGAATTTTAAGTAAATGTTTGATTATCCATTTGAGTGGGAGTACATAAAAGAGATATTGTTTTTAGGGGGAGTGTTATAATATGCTTTAATGCTTACATATTTGAAAGATGAACAACTTTCATGTATGGAAAATCTTTTAAATGTTCAAACTCACTTCTCGATTCTCAAATGTTTTTTTTCGAATTAGAAGTGTGATTTTCTATGTTTTCATATCATGATGAATTGACGGATATTTTCTAACCGTGTGATTCTAAAGATTAATACTTGCGTATTATCTTTTCATATACTTTTCAAGTATTCATACACACCGGTTTAGCTTCTTTTGTGTTCGTTATTACCACGTCTCTATATGTCCATATTTTTTCGGTGGTAATACGCTCGCTTGATATTTCCTCATTGTACTTCATCGTTTATTTGATCAGATACGTTCTTCATTACTATATCTATATCTTGATCGTATAGATAACATTCATTCATTTTTTTGTACACCAAAGCTTTTCAAGAACATATCTCACATCATATGATGAATCCGTTTTCTCAAACAAGTTTACATTATTCATGTTCTTCATTTCATATACTTGTTTGAAGAAATTCTTATGCTCCTATTTTGTTTATATATATATTTGTTCGAGCATGTTTCATATTGGCTCATTGATTCAACCGATGAATCATTGTACTTTCATGTTTAGGAAACTTATTTCACGGGATGTGTGAGCTTAATAGAACTTCTATGGATTTCCAGAACCGGCAATCCTACCCAAGAAGTTATCCTTGAGAAATGAGTGAGGGGTCTACATTAAAGAGTGGGGGAGATAACTCAGGTGGTCGAGTTATTCTCATAGTGATTGCGCGAAAAATGTTATATGAAAGATTGGTTAGAAGTGAGGATGCTTAAAAGAATTGGAGGGTGTGAGAACAGAGTTCAAAGAAAAATACAACTCTGCACCAACCTTTTCTAAGCCGGGCAACCACATAATCTACTGGTTCACATTCTTTGGTGACCGATATTGAAACAAGGCAAAGCCCAATGCCGACTCTCGTTTTTACCCCACTAGCTACTCATTTCCTTCTTAACAAGGAAATGTTTCATTTCATCACGGGGACGCAGCACATAATCTATCAGGTTTTCATTTGGAAAATCGATATTGAAACAGAAGGAAGCTGCCCTGCCTTCGAACTTCATTTCTACACATCGAGTCGTGAAATATTTTCACATTTTGAGCCTTATGAAAGCACTTGATGCTATTTTCTTTCATCACAAATCCACACAAGGAATTTGTTTCTTTGTCGGAACGTTCATAGGAATACTTTTAGTGTTTGCGATGATTGAACGGAAGCCCTGGGGAGTGATCATCAATAAAGCTCTTTATATAGTGCATTTGTTGTACTGAGTTGCTTTGTGCTTCTCACAGGCATTCCAACCGATTCATGTGTTGTTTCAGGATTTTCCCACTTATATCTGAATTTGAAAAGATTCAGGTTACTTTTTGGAATTGATGGTATTTCTTTGGAGTAAAAAGGGAATTCTGGAGTAACAAGGGGGAAATAGTTACGTGAGATGGTTTTTGATATCTATGGTGGTTTGTTCATGTGTTTGTATCTTTAAGCGACGAGTTATCTGATCTTACATTTCTATAGATTTTGATGATTATTTCATATTTCATCAAAAAGGGGGAGATGGTTTAGAAATGTAAAGTAGAGAAATGTTTTGAAGATACTTTGGGGAGATGGTTCCGAAATGTCAAGTCAAAGAGAAGATTACGAGATATGACAAGAGATGTTTGTGAGAGATGTTTGAAGTTTGGTGATTATTTGAAGATATCTTGATTCGTTAAAGCTTCGTGTTCAAAGTTTGTTAAAGCTTCATGAAGATTTGGATGATTCTTGAAGATTATTACCGAAGCTTATCGTTCAAGGAAGCTTATTGTTGATGTTCAAAGTGTTGATGCTTTCTTCAAGACGTTTGCCTAATTCTTTTTGTGATCTCGAATCCAAAGGGGGAGATTGTTGGATGCAAAATCGGATTGTATCCGAGATCACAAGTTGGTGCTAAAAGTGAAGAAAAAGGCAAAGTCAAAGTGGGCAACAAAGTCAAAGTTTACTTTTATTGTTTTAGTCCTTTGTAATAGTTTTTCCTTATTAGGGTAGAATGTGTAAATGTTCTATAGTGTAAGGATTGTTAGTGTTGGGGTATAAATACCCAATGTGAGTTCAATTGAGAGAGAGAACATGCATGTGTGCTTCAACGTGAATTGAGAGTGAAGAGAGAAAGTTAGTTCTTAAGTGTGTGTGTGTTCTTGGTGTGTTAGTGTGTGTAAATTTCATCCAAGAATTAATGATATATGGTTTCTCAATTCATTCTCTAGTTGTTGCATGTTGATTAGAACTTGAATCTGGAACAACACAATTACCACCCGGGAAAGGGAAATGTTGTAGTGGATGCCTTAAGTCGAAAAGGAGGAAAAGTCAAACCCGGCATTGTGGATTCCCGAATGGGTATTGTATCTTACCGAATTAGCACTGTACCAGACCTCAAGTCGGAGATCAAAGAATGGCAAGAGAAAGCATCGGAAGAGGAAAACTTGAAGAGCGAGCTAATGGTAGGATTTCTGGATACGTTAGTAACGAACACCGAAGGTTTGAAGTGTTTTGGAAATCGGATCTGGATTCCAAAACTTGGAGATCTACGAAAGAAGATTTTGGTTGAGGCACATAAATCAAAGTACGCAGTTCATCCTGGAACGAACAAGATGTACCATGGTTTGAGGCAAAGTTATTGGTGGTCGAGGATGAAGAAAGATATCGCCTATTTTGTTGAGAGATGTGTGACGTGTCTGCAAGTAAAGATCGAGCACCAACGACCATATGGTAAATTGCAGCAATTGCCGATACCGGAGTGGACTTGGGAGCACATCACCATGGATTTCGTGACGAAACTACCTCGGACGCCTAAAGGATATGACACTATTTGGGTTGTAGTCGATCGACTTTCGAAATCCGCCCATTTCTTACCGATGAGAGAGACGTACTCCATGGAAAGACTCGCGAAGCTCTATTTAGCCGAGATAGTACGACTTCACGGGATTCCTTTATCTATCGTGTCGGATCGAGATGCCAGATTTACTTCGACGTTTTGGCAGAGTTTTCAGCGAGCGGACCATTCAAACCTTGGAAGACATGCTGAGGGTGTGTGCCTTGGATTTCGGAGGGTCTTAGGAGGACCACCTACCGTTAATTGAGTTCGCCTACAACAACAGCTATCACTCGAGCATCGATGTAGCACCGTATGAGATACTCTACGAACGGAAATGTAGGACCCCCTTGTGCTGGAATGAAGTCGGTGAGAGACAACTGGCCGGACCGAAAATTGTTCAAATTACATCCGATAAGATCAACCAAGTGCGAGAACGTCTGAAGACGGCTAGAGATCGACAAAGGAGTTACGCCGATAAGCGTAGGAAGGACATAGAATTTCAAGTCGGGGATCAGGATATGCTCAAAGTATCCCCATGGAAAGGGGTGATACGTTTTGGAAGGAAAGGAAAACTAAGTCCTCGTTACATAGGACCGTTCAGGATAGTCGAGCGGATTGGCACCGTTGCGTATAGGTTGGAACTACCAGTCGAACTAAATGGAGTTCACAACATGTTTCATGTGTCGAACCTGAGGAAATGTTTGGCAGAGCCGGAGATGGCGATACCGCTGGAGGATATAGAAGTGGACCAGAAGTTAAACTTCGTGGAAGAACCAGTCGCCATTTTGGAAAGAAAGATCCGCAAGCTTAGGAAGAAGGAGATTGTTTTGGTGAAGATACAGTGGAAGTTTCATAAGGGGCAAGAGGCAACGTGGGAAGTTGAATCCGAGATGCGAGCGAAATACCCCTTCCTTTTTAGCGATTGAATTCCGGGACAGAATTCCTTTAAGGGGGGAGTGATGTAATGACCAGAGTTTAAAAGTTAGTTCTAAAGACGGAATTCCTTTAAGGGGGGGAGTGATGTAATGACCAGAGTTTAAAAGTTAGTTCTAAAGTTAGTCACTCGTTAGAAATGACCAATTTTGAAAAGAATGTGAGTCTTAGGGGTAAGTTGTGACATTTAGGTTAATGTTTGATAGTTGGGCTTATACCATAAATGGTATGGGCTTAGCCCTTTTAGCCCATACTATTTATAGCATTAAGCTAGGGTTTTTACCTTTATGGGAAAACTTTTAGTGTGTGTTTAGTGTGTGTTGCTTGGAGATCAAGTTAGGGTCATTCCCATCTTCGAGGTCCGGATTTCATCACCAAGGTAAGTTTCAATGCCCTATTAGCTAAGGAAACAATATTTATTGATGTAGGATTATCTTGGTTTGTTTTAGGAAGTGTTTAGATCCAATTAGAATCGATTTTTGATCGGTTTAAGCCTTTTTCCGGAAACTGGCTGCGTTACCCAGATCGGGATTCATAATTCCCGAATCGGGGAGGTGCTTTCCCGCATTGGGAAGTACTTTCCCGGATCGGGCATATGGTGTCCCGAATCGGGAACCCTTCGGAGCGCTTATCTTTGCCACTATGCGTTTCCCGGATTGGAAAACTCATGTTTCCGAATTCGGGAATTGGGCTAGCTTGGCTGTCATTTTGAACTCAAGGTTCGTCGAGTCGGGGAAGCAACATTCCCGAATCGGGATGATGAAACCCCCGAATTGGGAGTTGGAGCATGATACCCGAATCGGGTTTTGCCGATTCCCGAATCGGGAAAGTGGCTTCGGGATCGGGGTTTGTCTTGATGGTTAGTTTCCGGAAGGAGAATCCCGTAGTGAATTATTTCATTAGAAAACCAAATTTTTTCTAGGGGCGCTGCCCCTCGACCCGCAAGGGCGGCTCCCCTTGACTCCGTCCGCTAACCGGGTAGCGGAACCCCCGTGCTAAGTCTGCCTAAGGGTATCGTAGTTAGAGGATCATGTAAGCGCGTTCACTAATACCTTAGAATGAATTACAGGCGAGGCATCTAAGAGTTGAGAAGTACGCTCAGGTGAGTTCCCTTACCCGAAAATTTGTAAAACTTGACGAATTACTAAATGTTTTATTTTATGAATGCCGAAACTGTGAAAATTATATCATATGCGAATAACTGATGATCATCTTGTTATGTATGCTTGTTTGAAACTGTGTTGGGTCCACGCTGTGAGCAATGGGTACCAGGGGACCGTACATCCCTTGGGAGTGATTGTGGTGTGGAGGCACGGACTACGTTCGTCACTCCCTTAAATGAGCATCCGGGGGAGGCGGCCACTCGGGTTACCGCCAAAGGCCTGGGAGGACAGGGGTAATGCCGGTTTAGTCACGGGGTGACATGAGTGTTGCTCACAGTGTAACCCAAAGATTATGAATTTTTTCTGTGGCCCGATGGGTCTTGTGCTCTCTCAACTATTTACTCATGTTTTGAGGGAATTCACTAGACCTTACGGTCTAACCCCCGTTTTCTTTAAACTCTAAAACATTTTCAGGAAAGGAGCGTGCTACTAAGGGAAAGGAGAAGGTGAATGCCTAGAGTAGCATAGTTAGAAGTACTACGAATAATCTATACTTTAGAATCTCAGCTGTGGAGGGTTGTTCCACATGCATTAAAACTTATTATTTTGGATTTAGTGTTTTTATGTTTAATTCAGACTTAGATCACTGGGATGTTACTGTTATTTGTGTTATTTGGTTGTTTTGGAAGTTGGGGCGTTACACGAAGCACTTAGGTCAAACCCTGGATTTCGAACTTGGCGAACTTGGTGGCGCCAGACTTGAAACTTCGCGATCGCTAAAAGGCTACTGGATTGAGATTGTGCACTTTTCACGTTTTCTCGCCTTTTTCCGTACTTTTCCGTTCCACGGCCTCCAAAACCTATAAAAGTAATAATAAGTCCAAAGTGTGAGTAAATAGACCAGAAATGGTTGAGAAATGGGGCTAAATCAATCAATTAAGCATAACCAAAACACGTATAATTTTGGTGTTAACCAAATCCCCACACTTAAGCTTTGATTGTCCTCAATCAAAAGACTGAAAGATAAGAAAAATAACGCCAAAATTATCTCCACCCAAGATCATTTAAGAGAACAAAGCATACTCACACAATTGAACACAAGAACAAGTTACATCAAGCAATTGGATACCAAGATCAACCTTTTACCCTCACATAGTATGAATGACAATTTAAAGTGTATCTCTCGGGGGTAAAAGTGTATATATGAAAAGTGATCTCACCAATACTCGACTAATTCCCGCATGCATAAGCTTGTCACCAAATCTAATCTCCACCACTGAGAAGTTGTCAACCATCAAGAGGACTTTAGGGTTGTAATGTTAGGCTAAGGGTTAAGTGTAGGATAAAGGATATATAAGTGACTAAGGGTTGTAGCAAAAACCTAAAAACCAATCAATTCAAGATCCAAATTAATCATCTAACTTTTGAGATTTTTAGAGCTCAGGATTTCTATCACTATCACTTTTATATCGGCTTAAGCATATTGCTTATTTGTGGCTTCGATATTTTTCTCTTTTCTTTTAAGCACATCGACTCTTTTGATTTTTCTTTTTGAATGAGTCGTTTTCTCTCTTTTTCTTTCTTTCTTTTCTTTTCTTTTTCAAGCTCTCTATTTTTTTTCTTGAGTAGCAACTATGTTGCTTTTTACTCTTTTTTCTCTCTTTCTCACAATCCCTTTCTTTATTTGTCAGATTCATAAAACGAACCAAAAACATGAAAGGCATTCAACCTTGAGCTATGGCCAAAAGATAGATAAAAATGACACGGGCTAAAGGATAAAGTGTATAGTGGTTAAAGAAACGAAAAGGCTAAGGCTCAAAAGGGTTACAAGGGATAAAGTACTAAAGATGAGTACTTTCAATCAAAGGCTAGGCAAATTAAATAACCTTAAGATGAGGTTATCTAACGAAGGCTAAAGGGTTAGAAACGAAGGCCTCTATCAGTGCAATGGTGATAAATACTTCTCTTATGTGGTCTCGACAAGCATTCAAATGACAAGTTCTACCTTAGGTCAAAGTCGGTATTCCTCACGAAATGAATAAACAATTAGGCTCAAACTCTCAAAGGAATTGGGTGAGGCACTCATGCTAATTGGTATTCCAAGGCATCCTTTTACTCAACTAGTCTCATTCAGTGTTCTCTTACGCAAGCAACTAAGTTCCAAAAACAATCTCAGATTTCGAAAAAAAATTGGGGTCAAGTCTCAAAGCTTTCAAAAATTTGAAAAATGACAAACCAAAAAGCAAAAAGTGAACCCATTTAAACAGATAAGTCTACATAACCCCCTCCCCACACTTAAAATTTGCAGTGTCCTCAATGCAACAGTTAAAACAATTAAGGAGTAATTGGGAAAAAGAGAAACTTCCCGGGTTATGTGACGAAATCTGTTCTGATCTGAGAGAGAGTATTCCAAAATCGTGCTCGGTTCAAGATCATAGATCGCTGTATCTATTACCAAAAAGAAAAAGAAAAAAGAAAAAACGAACAAAAGAAAATAAACCAAACTAAAGCAAGCAATTAAATGTCTTAACCTAAACAAACCAAACAAAATAAAAAGTTGTCCAACCAAACAAAACATAAACAAAGCAAGAATAAAAATTGTTTAAACAATCATATCGAATAATGGAGATAAAAGAGAGAGATCAATAAGGGCCACGAGGTTGGTTGCGCCAATCCTCGAATGTAGGATAACCGAAGTGGGAGGCCATTTGGTTCATCACTCCACTTTGCCAATTTGCTTGGTGGAGAGCCTCCGTTGTGTTGTACTCCATGTGTTGATGATGTTGGCCATAGGACAATGACATCTCCGAGAGTCGGTTACTCAAGTCTTGGTAACCCGAATACGTCGTCCAATCCGCCGGTTGTTCTCCCGCGTTCGGCATGCGGTGCAAAAGTCGGTCCGTAGAAGCAAGAAAACCCTTCACTTTGAGATTGTTGCCATAGTCACCATCACTCAAGATCGCCCAAGCCAACCGAGGATCAAAACCATCCTGCCTTTTCGCAGTCGCCCACATGTATTCCACAAATCTGGGAGCATCGACCTCATCTTGGGTATATATCCCCAAAGCAACGGCAAACTCCACCAAAGAAAGCGATCGCCACACTCCACCGAGTCGGAATGTCATGCATGACTGATAGAACTCTTCGAGGGCCTTTATGGCGTCGTAACGGAAAGTGGCCACGAACTCAATAATAAGCTCGCGGTAGAGGGTCTCGGCAATGTCGAAGACTCGTTCCCATTCACGGCATATGTAATACTCGGTACCATCCTCGTGGTAGGCGTGCTTTTCGAGTATCGCCTTGATGTCGTTTTCGACTCCCATGGATCGAAGGAGGTTCCAATCAACTCTCCTCGGCACTAGAACTTGACGGGTGAGAAGCCGGTTAACTGAATCCCGGTATTCCTCACGTTTTGGAGCGTTCAAGGTTGGGTCGTTCATGAAAAGGTGAAGGCGTGGCTTCCCATCGGTGCACGGAAGGTAGGAGCGGTGGAAGTTGACGAGCGGGTTCTTTGTCTCTACAAAATCCAAAATACCATTGTCTTAGTCACATTTAATCAATAAACGCAAGACTAAGGTTCATGCATATCAAAACTCAATGAGACAATGCTACCATGAGTAACAAGTTCAACTAATGAATGCATAAGCAAAAAATCAAAACGGGGGGAGTGTAACACCCCACACTTGAACTTTTAGTCCAACTTCCAACGAGAACTAATCTAGCTAACTAAACAAGAATGGGGGATTTTGGTGTCATCAAAATCCCCACACTTATCATCAAAGCACATTTACTAGATTAAACAAACAAATAGCATGCATTAATCAATAAGCACATAAATCAATCAATGGAGTTTCAAGAATAATCTAAATCCTATGAAAGCATAAAAACACCATTGATGCCCAAATCAAGATCTATTTTACCAAATCAAGCTAATCCAACAAAATTGAGGTTAGGAAACATACCTTGGCCATGAAGAATGATGAAATTGAAGCTCAAAAAGTCCGAATTTCGCAAGTGCTTGAAGAGGGTTCGCGGCGCCTAGAGAGAATTAGGGTTGTGTACTTTGAAAAAGTGAGAAAAAGGGGTTTAAAAACCCGTCTGCACCGTTTTCGCGTCGCCAACAATCGCGGCGCGGTTTTCGAAAATCTTAACCTAATTTGAAAAGTCGCGTCGCGAAACAGCCTCTTCACGCCGCGAGATTCGAAAAAATAACCTGAACCTCAAGGCTGGCTGACTTCGCGTCGCCAAGCTGAAAAACTGGCGAACGCGAAGAGCCCACTATTTCAACTTTTTGAAAAACTCCATCGCCGTCGGTTTTGCTCGATTTTGGCTTATATCTCCTCCATATGGTTATCTAAGCAATAACAAACAAAATTATTAGTAAAAACACACTCGAAAAAATACTAAAAATGAAAAACGAAAAAAAATTGCTCAGGTTGCGTCCCGAGAAGCGCTTCATTTTTGAATGGTCTAGAGCTCGACCCCTTTTTCGGCTCATTTCTTGGCACGTCGGGCTGACGAGCCCTTCTTTTTCCTATACTCTTTCTTGGAGGGTCCCGACCCATTAGTTGTTTGATCCTTTTGATGTATTGGGTTCGGATAGTCCTCCGTCTTCTTTGCATGTTCATGAGGGAGTAGTGGGCGGTTCGTGTTTTTTTGTAAGCTTGAGAAGGATCCTCATAAGGCTCATCGAGATGGGTGACCGGTTCTCCGTTGGGATCAAAGTAAATCCGCTTATCTCCATACCCCAAGCTTGTCACTTGATTCCGCATGTCGGTGTTCACTTGGGCGGTATGTAGAAAAGCTCTTCCAAGAATTATCGGGATCTCCGTATCCTTTGGAAGGTTAGCTATGATGAAGTCCGTGAAGTAGACAAAGTTTCCAATTTGAATCGGGACTCCTTCCGCTATCCCTAACGGCTTAGTCATGTATCCATTCACCCCTCGTATTGATAGTCCGTTGGAACGATCTTCTTGACTCCCATTTTCCTGCAATAACCAACAGGCATCATGTTAAGAGCGGCACCTGAATCTATCAAACAAGATCATTAAATTTAGAACATGAAACAGGTAAGTTGTAACTTCCCGGATTATGCTTGATAGGTGCAATGTAGATGAGTTCATCTTCCGCCGCCTTCTCTTTCTGTTTCTCTTTGCCTTTATCCTCCTTCTTCGGTATCACAAACTCTGCATATCCACCTTGCTTTCCGTGTTCCTCCTCATCATCGCTTGAAGAAACGGGTCCTTTAAGTCCTAGATGCTCGAACGAAATGGTGAACCCCTCCGAGTCATAGTCCGTGGCATAATCGGGTTCACTACCACTATCGCTCTCCACATACTTCTTCGTGTAGATGTCCGTCCACTTCTTCTTTGATGGTTCTCCGGTCATCATGAGCATCGGTTTTGCGTTCTCTACCTTCGGGTTGACTTGGGTTTGCGTTGGCAGCTCCCCTTGAGTCCTTTTCACTTAGCAATTGCGGAAACACGACCAACCTGCAATTCCAAATTCTGGATGGTACTTTGGTGGTTACGTAAGTACGAACCTACCTCATCGTTGAGCTTCTTTTGTGCATCCATGAATTGTAGAAGTCGGTCATCGATAGAAACGCGTGGCTCTCCATCCGGTCTTTGGGTTTGTTGATTCGGCGCAAAGAAACCGGGAGGTCTCGGAATGAAGTTACGATTGTTGTTCCACCTCCCTTGATAATCGCCTCGGTTGAGGTAGTTGACCTCCTCGGGTGTCATCATCGGACGATTCGGGTAATCCTTAGTCAAGTTGGTCCATTGCACTCCTCGCATCCAACCTGCAAAGCACGAACAGATTTAATTAGTTCTTCGATTTTACGTTCAAACTTTACCTGTTGGTTTTTCATTGCGGCTAATTCATCGGATGGATCGAAGTCGGTTGAGATCTTTCTGGCCATTCTCGGGATTTGCAAGCGCTTGTCCGTCCTCCAATCTATGTTGTGTATGAGCATGTCTTCGAGAAGCTTATATCCATCCGTGGGCGTTTTGTACATAAAGACACCTCCGGCAGATGAATCCAATGTAGCTCGTGAAGAATAAGCAAGCCCACTATAGAAAGTTTGGACTTGTTCAC
The DNA here is from genome assembly GCA_030169165.1 of Centaurea solstitialis. Taxonomy (NCBI): domain Eukaryota; kingdom Viridiplantae; phylum Streptophyta; class Magnoliopsida; order Asterales; family Asteraceae; genus Centaurea; species Centaurea solstitialis. The sequence goes on from CM058043.1 coordinate 59,174,465, forward strand.
TCTTACTCAATTCGTGACTCGGGCACGAATTTAGAAGGTGTTTGAAACGTTCCCATGCTTCGGATATTGTCTCCCCATCGTCTTGTTGAAAGGATCGGATATCGGCTCGTAACTTGTCGATTTTAGATGGTTGAAAAAATTGGGAAAGGAACTTTGAACGAAGTCCTTCCCAAGTGGTGATCGAACTTGGCTCCAATGATCGTAACCAAGCTCTAGCTTCTCCGGTAAGTGTAAGAGGAAAGACTCGAAGGCGAATCGCATCATCTCGGCCTTCCTCCGTTTTGAACAGATCACATATATCCACGAAGTTCTCCATATGTACGATAGGATTGCTATCGTCTTTCCCGTCGAAGGTGAGGTCCTTGATCATGTGAAGGAGCTTCCCCGGGATCTCCTTGTTTAGGTCCGGCTTCATGATCGGATTGGTGGGTACGGTTGGAGCAGCTCTCCGGGCGGTCCACATCGGTGCTTCGTCCCCCATGTCAAAATTCAAAGCTCTCGGGCGAACTTTGTTGACTTTTGTTTTCTTTTTGTTTCTTTCTGAATTCTCTCTCTGGCTCCTCAAACGGCTCTAACAGTTCCGTCGTGATTGAAACCACAACAAACGGTTATGGGCAACTTGTGGGAAACAATGAGATAAAAATAAAATAAAAGATATAAAAATAACTAACTAAACTAGAAAGCAAAAAACTTGCAAGGGAAAGAATCCCTCACAAGGATCGATTAACAAAACTAATAAAGACTAAAATCTAACAACTACCGTTCCCCGGCAACGGCGCCAAAAAACTTGATGCGGTAATTATTGTATATAAAAAGCGAAACAAGTTTTAACCTCTAATGCCTAGCCACTATCTTACCACATTCACAGGCAAGCGTACCTGATCGCGAGTAATATAGTGTAGGAAAGTCCAGGTATCGTATCTACCACTGGGAACGGTCAAGTTTTCGTAGACTATTAATCTCGACTAGTTTAATTAACCTAAAGCTTTGGGGGGTTTTTATGAAAAAGGTTTAATAAATAAACAGACAACTAAATTGACCAAGACACTAGGAAAGCAATTAAAGATTGATTAAAACTATATGAATGAAAACAGTAGTACTTATTATGGTATAGTGATTCCCCAAGTGGATGATTTAAACAGGCCAAAGGTTTGGTTGTTTTGGTTATTGTAGGAATTTAAGTCTGAGACACCCTAACATGTGACTATTATGGCTATCAACTAGGTCTTGGTCCTCCTAGTCCCAATACATAGACTGTTTGTTAGGCAATCTAGTACCGGTCACCCAATCCTATCTCTATTGCACGGTATTCTACTACCTGGTCGCTCTCGGTCCGAGTAACCACCTAACACAACTCTCCGGGTTACGAAGGGAAGGTCAAGAAAGGTTGATTATCCTATCGGAGTCTATCTATCTTGGTCAAACAGATACACCTAACCAACGAGTTCAAATAACCAAACAATATGAATCAGATCGGAACCATAACACACATTCAATTAACCAAAAACAAACCAATAAACATTAAATCATAAAATCATCATCCACAATGGTTCATCAACCACAATAAGTACCACTACTAAAGATTACTCACTAAACATAATAAAAACAGAAAATACGAGAATAGACATAGACATTATACCGATAGTACAACGACGGATGATCGAGAATCGAACCCCGTAGCGTATCGGCACAATAAGAACTACACAAATTTCACTCTCTATCTCTCTGTCTATCTATGTGTCTTTGTGAAAACTGAAGGAGGAGGCCAGTATTTAAAAGGAGAGATCAGAGCCCGTTTCGCGATCGCCAGACGGCACACTCGTGGCGCGAAGCACTTAGGTCAAACCCTGGATTTCGAACTTGGCGGCGGCCAGATTTGAAACTTCGCGATCGCTAAAAGGCTACTGGATTGAGATTGTGCACTTTTCACGTTTTCTCGCCTTTTTCCGTACTTTTCCGTTCCACGGCCTCCAAAACCTATTAAAGTAATAATAAGTCCAAGGTGTGAGTAAATAGACCAGAAATGGGTGAGAAATGAGGCTAAATCAATTAATTAAGCATAACCAAAACATGTATAATTTTGGTGTTATCAATATCTCATCTGTTTTGAGTCTTTGGAAGCCAGAGTGGAAATATGTCTTGTTTCCTCTGTTAAGAATGAAGAAGCCTGGCTCCAGCATACCAGGTTCTGTCATTTAAATTTTTATACCCTAAATAAATTAGTAAGGCTTAATTTAGTAAAAGGACTGCCCAATATAAAATTTGAGAAAGACCATCTTTGTTCTGCTTGTGAAATGGGTAAACTTAGAAGATCCTCCCATAAGACCAAGTCAGATCCTTCCTACGATAAGCCTCTGCAAATGCTACATGTGGACCTCTATGGACCATTTGCTGTGCAGGGTTTGGAGGAAAGAAGTAAATTTTGGTTCTCATTGATGAATTCTCACGTTTTACTTGGGTAGAGTTCATGAAAAAGAAATCTCAAGTTCCTTCCATATTAATCAATCTTCTAAAGCGATTGCAAGTTCTTCATGGTTTACAGGTAAGGGTTATGAGAAGTGACAACGGAACTGAGTTCAAAAACTCAATCATAGAAGAATATCTAGCATATGTTGGAATCACATACAATTTCTCAGCTCCCAGAACTCCTCAGCAAAATGGTGTGGTTGAAAGGAAGAACAGAACTCTGGTAGAAGCTGCCAGAACAATGTTGAATGCTTCTGGACTTCCACTCACATTCTGGGCTGAAGCAGTCTCTGCAGCCTGTTACACTCACAACAGATCCTTAGTTGTCAAAAGATTTGAAAAGACTCCTTACCAGCTTTTGCATAATAAAAGACCAAATGTTAAATTCTTTCATGTATTTGGGTGCAAATGTAATGTACTGAATGATCGAGAACCAATTGGCAAATTCAATCCAAAAGGAGATGATGCTATTTTCATTGGTTACTCTTGGGACTCTATTGCTTACAGAGTATACATTCCAAGATCTCAAGTTGTAGTAGTGAGCACTAATGTAAGATTTGATGATAACTTTCAGGTCACTCAAGACAAGTTCAAAGAAGAACTCAAGACTCAAGCTAAGAAATCACCAAATGCCACTATCACAGATGACCTAGAGCAGCTATTCCATGAATGGTATGAAGATGAACCTAATCCGGACAGAGACTTTGCCAGTGATCCTAGAGCCTCTGCAGACAATACCAAAGACTCTGCCATATATCAACTTGAAGAAAGTCCTCTTTCTACAGTCATTTCTGGCCCATCAACATCCAACACCCCTCCATCTATCTCTCTTCCTCCTGAGAACTCTCAACCAACAATCTTACCAGATGCTTCTCCCACACCAGTCCAACTATCTCTGGTCAAGTCATTCCAAACATTTCTGATCAAATTCCCATCTCTGACTCTCTGGAAGAAATCAATTCTACAGTTAACCTTCCTCATGCCACAAAACGGACCAAAGATCACCCACTCTCTCAAATTATTGGTGATCCTTCTGAAGGTGTCAAGAGCAGAGCAGCTGCTAACTATTGTTTATTCACTTGCTTTGTCAGCAAAACTGAACCTAAAAAAGTCTCAGAGGCTTTAGCTGATCCTTTTTGGGTAGAACCTATGCAAGATGAGTTAACTCAGTTTGAAAGAAATCAAGTCTGGACTTTGGTGCCTCTGCTAAATGGAAAAGTGGCAATTGGTACTAAGTGGGTATTCAGAAACAAGAAGGATGAACGAGATGTTGTCATTAGAAACAAAGCAAGACTTGTTGCTCAAGGATATTGTCAAGAAGAAGGCATAGATTATGAGGAAACCTTTGCTCCTGTGGCAAGATTGGAAGCTATTCGAATATTTCTAGCCTTTGCAGCTCACAAAGGTTTCAAGGTATTCAAATGGATGTCAAATCAGCTTTTCTAAATGGTAAGTTGAAAGAAGAGGTGTATGTCAAGCAACCACCTGGTTTTGAAAGTGCAAAATATCCCAACCATGTCTATTTCTTGGACAAAGCTCTGTATGGATTGAAACAGGCCCCCAGAGCTTGGTATGAACGTTTATCCACTTTTCTTATCTCAAATGGTTTTCACAGAGGTACAACAGATATCACTCTTTTTTATAAGAAACATGTTGATGATATTCTGCTTGTCCAAATCTATGTTGATGATATTATATTTGGTTTAACTAATGTTTCAATATGCAAGGATTTTGAGTCTCTGATGCAGAAGGAATTTGAAATGAGCGTGATGGGAGAGCTTACTTTCTTTCTTGGTCTGCAAGTAAAGCAATCCACAGAAGGAATCTTCATAAATCAATCCAAATATGTTAATGATCTTCTGAAGAAGTATCAATTGCATGATGCTTCACCAATGAGAATACCTATGGCTCCTGGTCTTAAACTCCATAAATACTTGAGTGGTCAATCTGTAGAGTGTAAACTTTACAGAGGAATGATTGGCTCACTTTTGTATCTCACTACAAGTAGGTCTGACATAATGTTTTCCACATGTATTTGTGCTAGGTACCAGGCCAATCCAAAAGAATCTCATCTCAGTGCTGTGAAGAGAATATTGAGATATTTGAAGAAAACACCATCTCTTGGTCTTTGGTATCCTCTGCATTCATCTTTTGATTTAGTAGCTTACACAGACTCTGACTATGGAGGATGTCAAGTGGATAGAAAGAGTACCTATGGAAGCTGTCAATTTCTAGGAGGCAAGTTAGTCAGTTGGTCTTCCAAGAAACAAAACTGTGTATCCACTTCAACTACAAAAGCTGAATATGCAGCTGCAGCAAGCTGTTGCTCTCAGGCTCTGTGGATGCAGACTCAACGCAGAGATTATGGGTATTCACTTGACAAGATTCCCATTCTATGTGACTCCAAGAGTGCAATTGCCATATCTGCTAATCCAGTCCAACACTCTAAAACAAAGCGCATTGTTATAAGGTACCACTTCCTCAAACATCATGTAGAAGAAGGTAATGTTGAAATGTACTTTCTTACTACAGAATATTAGTTAGCAAATCTTTTCACCAAAGCACTTGATGAGAAAAGATTCAACTTTCTAGTTGAAAAGATTGGCATGGCATATCCAGATGCATAGAGTTCATTTCAACAAGTTCTTTGTATATATTTTTCTTTTCTTTTCTAGATTAACCTTTACTTGTTCTTTGCTTCAGAAAAATATCTTGAAATCAGTATGCTTGATTTGAGGGGGAGTATAGTTTTAGAAAGGAATAAAACCTGGTGTTAACCTCAAAATGTTCTTCAACAAAATTATGTCTACAAAGCCTCTGTGACCTATCCCAGAGCCTTTGTCAGAATAATCTCTGTGACTTTGTTTACACATGATTTTTTTTCTCTTGCAAGCTTCAAGGGGGAGTTCCTTCAAATTCTGTTTTACTCATACAAAAACATTAGATCATGCAAAATCTTTCAAATGATTCAATTTAGATCTGTTTAATCTTCAGTTTATCTAAATTCGCATTCATGATTCTATTGGATTTTCAAATGATTAGGTAAAAAGGTGCAACATTTATACCCTGCATGGTTTTCAGAGGTTTTATGAAACCCTTAGACCCTTGCAGAGTATTCCTTTCATATACTCTGAATCTGAACCAGTGCGAGTGGTTGTGGATAAGGGTAATAACTGCACCACGCGTGTGTCATAAATTGGGGGTGCACGCCATCAATCGTGCGTCTCTCCATACCACGTGGCACATTCTGATTAGTCATAGGCCCACCGAAGCCGTTTTAGACTATCAGCACGTTCAATCAACCATTTTTCCCACCTTCCCTTTCAAAATCCTTTCTATAAATATCCTTCCCCTCCCCACATAAAACCCTTCCAAACCCTAACTCTCTCAAGCAATTACCCAGCAAAAACCTGCAACTCTCTCTTTCAAAGCAACAAATCATGTCTTCTTCAGGATCCGTTTCAGGAAGTAGATCAAACTCATGTATCTACTCTTGCAGCACAGTTTCTAAGCAGTGGCTATGAGAATGTTACCCTCCAACAAAAATCCAACAATCATTACCTAGCACCAAAGGTAAATGGATTTCCAGAATATACAGACCTCATGATTCAAGTTCTTCGCAACCATCCTCTCAGCTATGCCTTATCTGCCACCACCCCCACTCCTGAAACCTATGCCACCCAGTTTCTACTGAGTTCTTATGTCTGTAACCATGAGGAATATGGTATATGCATCGTTGGCTATGTTCTTCATCCAGAGAATAAAACATATGTCACTTTCCATCTGAATGCAGATCTTCTTCGGTCTAGTCTTCACCTTCCAGACCTAGAAGCTCTGGCCCTTGACGACTTTGATGTTGTTCCCTCTAAAGACGAACTTCTAGGATTTATGAGGTTCTTGAACTACAAAGAAGATGACAAGCATCCTCTGAACAAAAGAGGAGACTTTTGCATAATGGGTCTTCCTCCTCTGTGGAATACATTGTTCAGCGTTCTAAACTTCTGTCTCACGGAAAAAGTTGGAGGACATGATCAGTCTTCAAAGTCTCTTCTGTCAATCATGTATGGGATCTACTTTGCTTTGAATCTAGATTTTACCACACTTATCTTTGAAGACATGGTGAATCTCATCCGCAAGAAATGTGCTACTCAGAACTTGCCCTCTGACAAAAGGAAAGATCCAGTAAACCTGGTTTTACAGAGATTCTTTGGTCTCTGCTTTGCTGCACAGCTCACCAACGAACTTGGTCCAACCACTGCCCCTCTGGCAAAGTTCTATCCTTTGGAGAAAAGCCCACTATTCACTCTCTGGAATATGAAAATCCCAGACCCATGTCAAAGGCAATGCTGAACCACCTCGAGAAAGGGAGTAGGAGAGCGTACAAACGTGTATACAGGAGGCTAGAGCGGTTCCCTAAAACCCCAACACGCATAGGATTCCCCTTAGGACAGAGTGAATCTAGGTCTGAGGGAGAACAGGAGGAGCCAGTAGTGGCTAGTGAGCATGAGATGGAAGGTGAGGAAAATATGCCACCTAGAATAGATAGCAGTGAGGTTCCCCACCCCAAAAAATCCAAGAAGAAGTCCAAGAGGAAAGCAACAGAGGTTGACACTCCAGAGGTATCTCTAGCAGAGGCACCGGTCACAGAGGAGCAACCTAAGAAGAAGAAACCTAAGCCTTCTAAACCTACACCCTCTGAGACTTCTCCAGCAAAGTCTCCTCCTAAAAAGAAGAAGACCAAAAAGTCGAAGAAACAAAAACACTCCAAGGAGAATTCTCCAGAGGTTGTGATCTCTGAGAATATTGTTGCCGCAGCCAATTCTCCTTCTTCGGTTCGCAGAGTTGGACCATCCTTTGGCACTCTCTCTCCTATTATAGAGCATGCCCCTCCTTCCTCACCAGTACAGAAGCTGAAACGCATACGCAAAGCTCTAGTGCTTGGTTCTGATGATCTCTTCAACTTTCAACCTCCACAAACACCAAAAGCTCCACTACATGATCAAACCCCAGAGGATATATTTGAAATGGGAACTACAGACGTTCTTGATACTCAGCACACATCTTACCCTGAATGGCCAATCCCTCAAAGGACATCCTCAATGCTGCAACCATTAACATCGAGCATGAGTGTATTTGCTACTGCTAAATCTCATTCATGGTCTATGCCAAGACATGATCTTCAAGATGATCTCCTGAGTAAGGAAGTTGTGATAGTAGAGGAAGATGAAGATGTAGACAAAGCTTTAGGTATAGAAGCTGTTGTTGAGGGTGCAAAAGATGCCTCTGGCACACAACCAATCCAAACTCCAAGTGCAACCCATATTACTAAGGGCCCTGTTCAAGAGGGAACCATTATTGAAAAAGGAGTGCACACTCCAATCCCAACCCCACCTAGCACTACCAAGGGTGCTTTTTGGTCCTTTGGTTTGAATGTAAACCAGGAAACCACAGTTCCACCCTCCTTCTCTCAAAAGGATCTAGGTGAAGAAATAAGAGCCCCTTCTCCCAAGGGCTCGACAGATCTTAGCACAGAAGCACTTGTTGCCTCTCACTCACTACTAAAATTAAACCAAGGTGTTTCAGAGACACCTCTTAGGCACACAGAGGCTTCGGTTCTTGAACAACCCAAGTCTCCACTCAATCCCTTTGTACTTGTTTGCTCTGAACCTCCTATACAAGATATTGACAGAACTTTGGTAGTTTCTCCCTCTGTAGGGATTCAAGGATCTGGAGGAAGTCATCGAGATGGTGTACATCAAGCAGCCGCTGAGGGCGCCTTTCACTCCAAGGCTACTAAGTCTCCACATGTTGGAGATTTAGGTTCTCAAGGAGACTATGTGACAAAGGAGGATTTAAAACCTTTGTCACTGAGGTCTTCACGAAGCTGGAATCTCTGAAACCCTCCCCTGCCTATACCTCTGAAGTAACAGAAGCTCTTAAGGCTAATACTGAAGCTCTAAAGTCTCAAACAGAGGTAACACAGAAGCTGCAATAAGAAGTTCATGATATTAAAGCCTCCACAATCACTAAGAAGGATCTCTCTGTAGCCCTTGTTTCTTTCGTTTCCTTTGCCAGCCAATTCCAGAAGTTTCAGGATGAACTCTTCTCTGCAACTCGCAATATGGTAACTGACCTCATTAAAGCAGGATACTCTAACTATTCCTCTCTGGAGGAAAACATCAAATGAATGGTGAACTCTGCCATTTTCATGGGCCAAGCTTCCAATTCGTCTCAAGCCTGTCTCAGTCAGCTGTGTACCAAGCGTGACTTTGAGGCCATGGTGCAGAGTCTTGGTCAAACAGTCACTAGCCAGAATGAGGCAATCGCTAGAGACTTCCGACGCTCTCACTGCAATACAGCCAAGTACATACAACAAGTCTCCACCAACCTTATCACAGAGGGTGTTCGTCTCCGAACTTCTATGCCGAAATATGCTGCTGATATCAAATTCTTCTCTCATCTGAATATCAATTCTGCAGTTCTTTCTGCAGAAGATCTAATCTCCAGATTGGAAGCTACAGTGCAAGGGATCCTCGATAGTATCCTAACTCTCAATCCTACCACCTGTTCTGCTGAGGCCACTCAATTACATGATCATCAGGGAGGCAATGACCCTGATAATCATGATGGGGAGAATCAGTCACAACATCCAGCCCCAGAGCAACACCCTCCTACAAGCACTGTTGTCCCTCCAAAACGGGCCTCTGAGCAACCTCCTTCTGCCGAAAAGAACAACAAGGGCAAAGGGAAGAAAAGGCCTCTGGAGAAGCCCTTAAAGATTGGAGAGACTATTGATGCTTCAATCTCTAAGAAACCTTCCTCGGCCGAAGCAAAGAAGAAGAAGAAAGACAAAGGTAAAGGCATTGCGATCTCCAGAACTCCTCTGCCAGGCTCTAGCTCTGATGAGGATGATGATATTGATACCGGGGTTCTTTCTGATCCCGAGGATGAGCAGCTCATTACAGTGCTAAGGGAATCCAAAGCAATGGCTTCTGGCAAGATTCCTCCCCATCGTCCTCTGAAGGAAGGTGAAGGTCCATCTACTAGAGTCTTAGGAGTTCCTGAAACCTCTACAGGTACATTCGACAATCTGGGAGACTTTGTACAGCTTCAACCTGCAGGGGACACTCCAGCAGTTGACAACAAGGTTTAGGAAATAATTGAAGGTATGCAGAAGCTAAAGCCCACAGAGCCAAGATTTGTTGATCCTTTGAAAACTCTGGAAGAGGAGTATCATTGGTTGTATGCAGAAGAGGATTCTGAAGCTCCCTTTGACCCAGAATGGGTAGGGCTGAATATTGAACAGAAGTTTAAGCTCACTCAGAAGATCAAAAATGTGGATATGGTGGCGTCCAACAAAGCAATCATTGGGCTGAAGAGAATCTCTCCACGAATTCTCTGTAAGCAAGATCATGCTTACACAGAGTATTGTGTGATAAGAGAGGACAGAACAGAATACACCTTCTTTGATGTTGATCTTCACAATCTGAATCCGTATGATCTTGCCTACGTCTTCTGTCTTCTGGATAAAATGCTAGAAAGAAAGAATTCATATGTCATCACCAGAAGAAGGGTAGCAGAGGTCATGAGAGCTTATGTCATGCTTTCAAGTCAAAAAGACTTTCACATGGCTCTCTACCTTGGGCAAAGTAATTCAGAACCTCTGCTCCTCTAATCCGACCTTCTTGGATTGAGTCTGTTCCCATCAACAGATTAATCTCGGAACCTCAGCACGGATTCTCTTACATTGATGAAAATGGTACCAGGAAGTTCTTCAACCCTGCAGATGCTCACAAGTATTCAAATGTCACATTATCCAAGATTTTTGGGGTAATGATGAAGGAAGTGGACAAAGGAAGATACACTAGAGAGGAACTTGAAGGGATAATTCAAGCCATCTTAGTGCAAGTTGAATTTAGAAAGCTCATGATAAAGTTCTATGACTTATTGCTGAATGATTCTTGAATCCATTCAACAACTTCCTAGATGCTCAGAAGTGAAAGCTGAAAGTGAACTATTTTCTCTTTTCTTCTTTTTGTAATAGAATAGATTGCTCTATAGTGAATAGTTCATTTTTTCATACTTAGGGGTAGATTGTTGACTCCTGCCTTGTTCTGTAAAGAAGTATGTAAAAAATGACATCAAATATCTTTTGGAAAGCTCTACAGAGGTTCCTCAGAAGCAATAGTTCATACAAGGTCAGAATCGCAGAGCCTCTGGAAGAGTTGACAGAGGCTCTACAAATGCAACCTCTGAGAAAGTTGACTTTGCTCTTTCCTCCCAGTCACATGTCCAGCACGTGCAGTTAGTTATTTCCTGATTCTTGATCAAGGGCTAGGATTGGTACACGTGGAAAGGCATTCCTAAGTCAGTTAGAAACTAGTATAAATAGCTAGTTCATTTTCTTCTTTTGAAATCGATTTTTCTGAGTTTTCACTGTTCCTTTGAATTAATGTCAAAGTTTGTATTCATCACTTCTATTATGAATCAAACACATTTGGGAGCATACTTTGTGTTAATCTGTATGAATTGCTAGCTTATCTCTTTAATCTGTTCTTTAAAGTTTATTCCGCTGCATTCTATTTGATCTTTAAGCTAGTTTGATTTGTATTCAATACCAGTATTTGGAACTTCCACGATCCAACAGTAACAGTGCTGGATGGTTCCATGAATTGATGCTTTTTTGGTTTCATGAATCTTCTTTGGTTTACTAATGCGTTTGTGTATCAAGGTTTTTGATAAAATATGTTCAACAAAGAAGAAAAAAGTGACAAGGTGTGATGATCACTTTTATCATACATTTTGTTCAACACAACAAAAGACAACATAAATTAAATTGGCCTATATAAAAACTCAAGGTCCTACATTGAATTTCAACCATACGAAACTTAAAGGGAAAAAACCTATTAGTGTCTTATAAATGTAGTTTTTATAATACATTTGTGCCTCCTACTGCATCGTGCGGGTATGCTTCTAGTAAAATCAAAAAGGCAAATAGTTTAACTGTATCAGTAGAATCCAAACTAGCTAGTGAACATGCCTTAGTAGTGAAATTTTCCACTAAATGCGCCCACTCAAAAGATAAAATAAGCATGCTCACTATTGCAAACAAAGCCTTAGAAGATAAAGTTGCTAGTCTAAATGGAAACATGATAGACTTGCAAAAGAAACTTCGTGAGGTTGAAATTCTAAGTAAAGAAAGTATACAAAAGTATGAAGCTATTTTTGCCCAACGAACAAATCTCTTTGCAAAAATCAAAAACCTTGAGGACAAATTCCTTAAGCGAGGCCAGACTGATCAGACTATCCACATGAACCAACCCAAAGAGTTAAATTATTACAATCCAAAGAAAGACATAGGATACAAAAGTCCATGCTACATTCAACGTGCCATATCCAAGACTCCTGACATGTATGATCTTCGGTACATGAACCTTGGATATAAAATTATTTTCATGAAAGAAACAGATAATCCTGAGCAAAAGAATGAAATAGAGAAAAAAGAAAAGGCTTGAAAAAACAAACAATCTATTCCTTTTAAATACACATCTCTTAATGCCAGTTATGCTACGCGTAGAATACTTCTTTCCACTGATTATATGGCTAGCTATACTGAAGCTGAGATGTCTCAGGAAATCCCAGTTAGCTCTAAAATACAAGAAGATAACAAAACATTTTATGAAAAATGGATTGAAAAGCTTGAGGAAGAACTTGAGGATGAAAGACGCATGAGCCTTAGGGAAAATGACCTTTTCTTAAGTAAAATAAAGGAATTGGAAGATGCTCTCAAAACCAAAAGTTCACCAAAAGAAGATCAATCCACCTTTGGGACTTGTTCTAAACCACATCACTCTCAACATACATGGAATGATGCCCCAGATTTTAGACCTTCAAGTATTCCTTCTCAAAACTCACAATCCTTAATACTAAGGTCTCTTATTTGCATAACTATTTCATATATGGATGTTTTATCCATCATGGCACCTAGGGGCTGTTTGGTAGAGAGAAATAAGGGGAGAGAAATGGAAATGGAATTAAATTCCCTTGTTTGGTAGGGTAGAGAAAAAAAAACCGGAGAATTGGTATTTCCTGAGAATTGCATTCCTTTGTATCTTCAATTCTCCTTTTTTATGAAGAAATGGAGAGAATTAAAAAATCAATTCTCGATGTGAGGAAGCGGAGAATTGAAAATTTAATACTGAGAATTAAATGAAAGCAACTGATAGGGTTTCACAAAAGCAACACACAACTTCTTCTTCTTCCATCTCTCTCTCTCTCTCGTCATTGACGGCTGCTCCCGCTAGGGTTCCATCGCAGCAGCACCGCTCCGGCTAGAGTTCCACCGATGCTTCATCCTCCGACTAGGTACGTCCTCTCTCTTTCCCTTTCTCGATCTCTCTTTTTTCGTGTATTTAGTTACCTGATATAAAGTGACTAAAATCACAATTGCTTGTAAAAATTTCAATTAATTGAAGCCTTTGTTTTCTTTCTATATCATGATGTATATACCTGACAAAGATATAATCTGACGTCCAAGAAACCCTTTTTGATTTCTGCAATCCTCGCATGTTTAATTAAAAACAAATACAACAAATTTGATTTGGGGCCAAATATGTGACAGAGGCGTTCTTTTTTTATAAATTGAAGTAAAAAAATAGTTTTTCTTGGAGATGGAGTTGGTTTCTTTGAGGGTTGGTGGGATTTGGGAATGGGGGATGTTCATAGAAGTTGATTCTGTGAGATATAAATGAGGTTGGGAATATAATATTGTATTTGCATTTGAGGTTTGAATAACATCATATGCACATAAAAAAAATTGGTGGATTGATGGTATGTAATTGAAATATATATTTTTAAAGTTTTTTTAAGCTGTTAACCACTCAGAATCATTGTGGTTTAATTAATTTTTTTATGTTTGTATTCACCAACAATGGCATTTTATTAAATTATTATAATATGTTTGTGTGTGTATGTTATTATTGTTAGGATTATGTGCGAGACAGTAACGGGGTTATCGTGTCCAATGTTATAAGACACTAGTAGGTCACACCGCTGCACACCAAAATGAGAATGTTTGGATTATGGGAATTAATTAATTGGTTAATTAATTATTTAGAGAGAAAAGGGAATAAATAATTAGTTTAATTATTTATAATTAATTAATCAGTTAGATTAATTAATTGGATAATTATGGAAATTATTTCAGAGATAATTACCAAGAATTATATATGGAATCAAACACTGCTTGTTTTGTCCATATAAATAAAGGGCTTGGGGTATCAGTTAATTGATTGATTCAGTTCAAAAACCCAGAAAACTCTCTCTCTCTCCCTCTCCCAGAACCGGCGCCTGAATCCAGTAGGAGGAAGGTCTGCACTCGTTTTTCGGGTAATCCTCGGTGGTGGTCTAGCAACCCTCTCAACCGGTGCCAGTAGCGGTGTACCCCTTACTTGCGTTTCGGAGTTACTATTCGAAAAGGTAATCCACTAAAACACCCTTTATTGTGTCTGTATGGTTTAGGATTGGATCCTCGATTGGGAATCGGGTTTTCGTTATCCGCTGTGCATGTTCTTGTATCCCTCGATTCCCAACAATTATTATAGATTATTGGTCTCTGGTTTATTTATATGGTTTAATGTATTATGTACCATTTAGATTTTATCATTTTGATTCATGTCTGTTTTGGAATTGTTGTCCTATAGTCTGTAATACATAAAAAGGATATTGAGATCTTGTATTAATTTTTTTGAAACTTTTTGCAACTTTGGTGTTTGGTTATATGAAATAGTTATGTATTCTTAACTAATATTTGTTATAAATTGTATGTGTAGACGGCAAGATCACTGGCAAGACGTAGACTGGTTGCCATAGGTGCATTTTATGTTATGTATGTTATGATTCGTTGGTGGATGATGTGTAGTTATCATCGTTTACGACGTTCGATTGAATCAAGAGCGTTAGGTAAAAAATATTTAATGAGTTACCATAATAGGCGTGAAAACATGATGAGGATGGTTTATGAAAGTGATGTTACAAGTATTGTTAACATACGAATGAATATAGATGATTTCTCAACACTTTGTGATATCCTAGAAAATAGAGGGGGGCAAAAGAATAGTAAAAACATGTTAGCCGATGAGCAGGTTGCTATGTTTTTACATATCCTTGCTCATAATGCAAAGAATACGATACTAGTCAATAGATTTCATCGATCTGGGGAAACTATAAGTCGGTATTTCAAGTTAGTCTTAAATGTTGTATGTCGATTACACAAAGAATTCTACAAGTCACTCGTGCCAGTGCCAGATAACGAGACCGACGAGAGATGGAAATGGTTTAAGGTTAGTCAAACACTTAAGTTTTGATTAAAATATATTATTTTGTTAATAGAAGTTTTTAAGTAATGTTTTCTTTTTATGAAGGGTTGCCTAGGAGCATTAGATGGAACATATGTTAAAGTTAAAGTGCCCGTTGCTGATCGAAAACCTTATCGGACACGAAAGGGGGAGATTTGTACGAACGTACTCGGAGTATGTACAAGAGATCTTTTATTTACGTATGTGTTAGCGGGATGGGAGGGTTCTGCAGCTGATAGTAGCGTTCTACGAGATGCAATTACTAGACCTAATGGTCTTAAAATAGCTCAGGGTATGTGATATATAGTGTTTAAATAACATACATATAATTAGATATCTTAATTAATGTAGAGTTTATGATTAATTGTAGGAACATACTACCTTTGTGATGTCGGTTATACGAATGGTGAAGGATTTTTAACTCGTTATCGAGGTCAACGTTATCACCTTAATGATTGGTCACGACTGCCTACCAACGCTAAGGAGTTATTTAATATGAGACATTCGTCGGCAAGGAATGTGATAGAAAGATGTTTCGGACTAATTAAAGCTAGATGGGCTATTTTGCGTGATAACTCATATCATCCCATAGAGTCCATGCCACGTATCATCATTGCTTGTTGTCTGATACACAACTTCATACGACAAACAATGAGTGAAGACCTTCTTGATAGTGAAGTCCTAACAAATCACACACAACCTGGAAACGATCATGACAATGTTATTTCTACGGTTGAGCCCTCCCAAGAATGGACCGATCGTAGAGACGTTCTTGCTAACGAAATGTTTAACAATTGGAATGCTAGGCGTATGAATAATTAATGTACTCTATTTGTACTCTTTATTTGTACTCTTTATTTGGCACTCTTTAATTTGTAAAGTATGAACCATGATTATTAATGTTAGTTTTTCATTTATTATAATTTCTTCATTGTTTTTAGAACCATGAATTATATATTTTTGTATTGTATGTATTATTTGTAGATATGGCAAATTCAAATGTAGCGAGAGGTACCGAACGGAGCAAACATACTTGGACAAATGATGAAGATGAAAAATTAATTCATGCATTAATGGAGTTACATGCATCTGGAAAGTATGCCGGTGCTGACAACGGATTCAAACCGGGCTATTTAAATGGAGTTCAACAATTGCTAGATATAAGTCTTCCTAACTCCGGCCTCAAAGCAGAACCGCAAATAAAGTCAAGGATGAAGACATGGAAGACACACTTTAGCGTTGTATATGATATGGTTGGTAGGTTTGGTTGGGATGAAGAAAGAAAATGTGTAGTCGCTGAGGACAGTGTTTGGGATGAATACGTCAAGGTACATTCTAAATATATTCTAAATGCCATTATTTTTATTAAAAAATAACTTTATTACTAATTGTTTTGTAGTCTCACAAGGGTGCCGCAAGTTTTCGAGGCAAGCAATTTCCGTTCTATGACAAATTGTGTATCATCTTTGGTAAGGATAGAGCAACAGGTAGCAAAGCGATTGATCTTGGAGAAGAAGATGATGTCATTCCCGAGACGTAAAAAAGTTCCCCGCTTGATGACTTTGATTTCTATGAAGAACCCGTTCAAGGTGATTGTCGATCTAAAGCACCAACAAGTAGCGTGACAACAAACGTAAAAGAAGCAAAAACATAGATGGAGAAGATGTATATCGGGAGTCATGCAAAGAGATGAAGGAGGTCTTGGTTAAATTTGGTGAGATGATGGATGAAAATATGAATGTAGAAAGATTGGAGGCTCGTGAAATCTATGAGAAGGTTACTAACGCGTTAAAAGTTTTACCGGGTATTTCTGTGGCCAAACGTTTTAAAGCAACTCAAGTGATTGGTAAAGATGTGCTTCTAGGACGATCATTTCTTCGTCGACCGAACAAGAAAAGATTGACATGGTCGAATTGTCTACCGATGGTTGAAGTATTTGAAATGTTGTTTTCGTATGACTATGGTTGCAATGTTGTTTTTGGTTTAATTAAGACTATGTTTCTAGTTTTTTTGGTTTGGTTAAAAACTATTGTGTTAAATTTTAGGTGTTACTATGTTGATTAAAAACAATGTGTTTTGTAGTCTTATTTGTGTTTGAGTTTAATAAAACTATGTTTTTAGATTTTAGTGGTGTTTGATTTAAAAACAATATGTATTATGTTTCATTATTTAGTTTTGATTAAAAACTATTATTGTGTATGTATGGCGTTTTGTTTGAATTATAAAACCAAATGTTTTGTGAATCGTTCCCTTATTTAGTTTTGATTAAAAAATTAATCTTATATTTGGGTTCTAATTATTCTAATTTTTAGTTCATATGATTATGATGTTTTAGGGGCATTCGTGAGTTATAGGGTTTTTTTGGATTTTTAAATACATTGAGTTGGTGTGAAAGGATTAAAAATATGGTGTATATACTCTGATAACGGTTTGGTACAATTCATCTGGTTGATAATATTCTCTCTGACTCTGTCAACCAAACAAGAGAATTGATTTTGTGTTACAATTCTCTGCTGAATTCTCTATGCTACCAAACAGGAGAATGAATTCCCATTCTCCAGACCATATTCCTGTTCTCTTGCAATTCCATTCTCTGTACCAAACGCACCCCTAATCAACGGTACAGATTTCTGAAAATTGTATCGAATGATTCTTTCAATAGGGTTAATGATACTGTTAGATCTTCTGGTACTCAAAACCAGGAAATGTCAACTCTGTCAAACCACCTCAAAAAGATAAAGGGATAAGCCAATTGTTACACTTCAGTCTAAAGTTGCAAGCTCATCTCGAGAAAATGTGGAAGTTTCTAAGAAACTCAATCTTTCTCAAAAAAAATCAGTCAAACCGTCGTTTCCAACGAAACCAGAATTCTTCCAAACCAAAGGAGCATTCACACAACTTTTGACCCAAAAGCAACACTTCTCGTACACACTCTCGACATTGCACATGTACTAATCATACTTCTCGAAAGTGAGAGATGGTCATTTGAGAAAGGAGTAGGCGTGGAGCAAAGGCGAATGGAATGAAAGAAGGTGGTTGTCCAAAGTCTTTTGTACCTAAGACTAGATTTACGAGAAACAAATTTTCCAATAGTTAATGTATTTCGTAGAACTAAGTCATGTTCCACATACTCCTTTTAATTTTCATGATTGTGAACATGTTGCTTATGGTTATCGGAGTGATTTTCATTGTCGAAATTGTTTTCAATTTGGTTATTGTGCAAATGCCTTTGTGAATGATTATTATGCTCCTAATTACTTTGGATTCTATAATAAAAATTAATCACTTTCCTCATGCAAGAAAAGAAAATCCAAGCCCAAGAAAAGACTCCTAAAAAGAGCAGAAACGAACCCAAACCTGTTGTTACTAATCCGAAAGGGTCCATTTACAAATGGGTACCTAAATCTGTTTGCTTGTGATTTTGCGGATGTTATCCCAACTTTGAGGATGTTATCCCACGTCCTCAACACCCTCCCTTGGTTGAATATGGGTCAGACTCATCCGATGATGACAATGACGAACAACCTTCAGAGGTGCCGGAGAGATAAGGATCGAGAGATTTCATAGTATAGTGAGCAAAGTAAGGGAAATAAAAGAATTGACAAGAGTGAGATAGGACCAAAGGTTTTAACCGGTCCTTCCCTATCCCTAGGTAGAAGTCGGGCAACCACATCTGCTATCCGCACTCATATGTTAGGTGCGAGAATTGAAGTAGACACCTCCCACCCAGAGGTGCAATTGCACACCCCACCTAGACACTCACCAACCTCTCGACAGGTTGATGTTTCATCTCATGGGGATATAGCACAACGGCTACCGAGCTCTTACTTGGAGGGTATCAACATTGAAACAAGAGGATCTCAGCCCTGATCCTTAAACTTCTTTCAAATGCACCAAAGTCTAGAGCCGATACACATATAGGTACACATACTGTCAGTCTCCATGATGCAGTTTCGGCTCCACCCATCATGATTTAAAGTAACGTGATCGAAACCCCGAGAGTGACATCCACGACAGCGCTTCACGTGGATTGGAGGGAAGTCCTACCATGGCTATCATCACACCAACCATGAACATAGGCTACACTATTGACTCAAGGGTTATGCAAACGGAGCTTCTAAGCGAGCCTGGAGTTACTTACCCGACATCTGTTATCAGGGAGACTGTGAACAACTCCCTAAAGGCTGTTCGTGAGGAGTTTGTCGGCCAGATCGCGATACTACAGGCCTAGATAAAGGGCAAAGGGAAGGCGGTTGAGCCCGAGCCAGAACCAACACCACCTCCCCCTCGACCTTCACCTCCAAGAGTTGAGGGATCTACTTATGGCAAAAGTGCTCTCCCGTGAGAATTCTCGTGAGGATGAGCTTAACCTCTTGGGATATCTACAGCGATCTACTTATACAACACTTCCCAAGTTCCGTCCCGAGCCGGCTGCCGCATCTTCTCAAGCGGTAGCCTCATCTATCCAGAGGCTCGAAGGGAAGATAGATTCTCTGAAGACAGAGGTTCATGATGATCTAGTCGCAGTAAAGGGTTTTATAGTTGATATGTAGTCTAGATCCGAGCTCTTGAGACTACTTACCGAGCAGCGACCGAGCCTCTGAAGCATAGACACGACGATCAAGATGACCTCAATCGCCGTGAGGGAGAAATTAGCAAGAAGGCTCGGCTCAACTTTTCAGCTCTGGCATGTATTTCTACCGGCACCGCACCTTTCGGTACTCATGCGGATACCGATGTCGACGTTCAGCACTCTCAACCTAGTCGGAACGCGATGACAGATTTTGCGGAGGATTTTTGTGACGGGTCGGGAGATCGTGATCTATGTCAATCCAAAACTTGACCCGATCTCATCGATTCCGATTACCTGCGTTCCCACTACCGATGATGAATTGAAAGAGATCATCAATCTAGATGATATCTCCTTGGACGAAGATGACGAGTAGACACAATTTCCGGTCTCTAAGTCGGGTATGGAGAGTTACATCTCAAATTCTCCGATACTTTAGTCTTCACATCCTTCTCCTCCGTCTTCGTTCGATGTGCCTTCTCCACATCATTCTCCACCACCAAGGGAACCGTCTCCCCCTCCGAGAGAACCGTCTCCACCTCCACATGCATTTCCTCCTTCTCGAGAGCCTTCTCCAAAAGTGTTGTCTCGCAAGTCTTCTCAAGCACCGAATATCTCTTCTTCACTTACTCCTTCTCCACCAGTTAGAGCACCGGGTGCCAACAGAGTCCGTGCTCCAAACAACCCTGTCACCCATGGCCCTCAATGACCGATCATGGTCAATGGGTTCAACCTCTGGTCTCACCTCCGAAGGTGATCTTTGAAAAGGACAAGGGTGTACCGACCAATCGATGAAAGTATGTGGAACCTCGAAAGCCGATCATGTGGGACAGAGAAAGGCGCTATGGCAGATATCTTGAAGACGAACATCAATCTATCTTTACCAACAAAGTGGAGAACTTGCCTTTAGTGAAGCATTACGGGCTTACCAAACAGCCTATAAGGCATCAGACGGTCTACCTCTATTGGATCACAAACTACGCCAAGCTACAGGCTGAAGTCTTCTTTTATGACAATCCGATTGTGCTGATTAGAGACATCACTTCTATATCCTTTTAGCATCTCTAGTTCCCAGTCTTTACTGTCACCCGAAGGAGCACCAGTGTCTATACTTTCTCCGAGGCCAACTTCGAGAATGTGCACATTGATGACATATAAACGATCTACAACGACATAAAGATGCTAACTAACAGGCCATTGGTGGTTGTCAAAGCATTAGAGGCCGTGGAGCGTTTTATCAAGAGCAACCGAAGGAACTCGGAGATCTATGACTTTCAGATCGGGTTAGAAAGTCATCAAAACACTATCAACCTCTCTCCACCAAACCAAGATCTCCTCGACATCGATCGCTATTTGCTCTTCAAAGTCTTAGAAAAGCTAGTTCTTGGTGTTGTCTACCCAAACGAGAAAGGGAAGAAGAAATATCTGTGGTGTGAAGAGGTGCATAAGTACAGTGACGGAATGCTCAGACTGATTAATACAGGGTTGGCAACAAAGATAAAGAAATTGAAGCTTGAAAGAGCGAAGACCGGCCACTAGATCGACCCAGCCATTACCTACAACAAAGTCTTCACGATCGTCGAGCATCGATTAGAACACCACAACGTTATTTGATGCCTCGAGTCGTATTATGGGTTGTGGAAGATCGAAGGATGACCAACCGAGAAGCATGAAGAGAGACCACCATCACCACCGCCTCGACGAGATGAAGGCTTGTCAAAGAAACGAAACGAGACTGAGTCCTTACGGAGAAAGACCTCGAGTCATCATCATCGGAAGCGAAGAAATTAACACAAAAGGGGAAATTGTTAGATTTGTAGTTGTGTGAATTTGTAACTTTTCGTTATTCTTGACTTCATTTGTAATAGACTTTACCTTTCCATGTTATTTTGTAAATTGGGCTTATTATTTGAAGCCCATCCATTTACCACTTAAAGGCCATAGGCCTAGGTATAAAATACCACACCTTAGGGTTGTAATCCCTAAGAAGATCTCATTGAATACAATCATTGGCTAATCATTTTGGTATTTTTCTTTCCATTTTGTACTTTGTATTCCATCATGATTTCATCATCTTGTCACCTAGGTCTTGTACTTTCATGTTATATTTCATTTAGATCTAGGTTTTTGGTTGATTTTGGAACCTACAGGGTGAGCTCAATCTGTGCAATCAGGTATATCCAGGAAGTTTCTCTATGTGATATAGTTTTAATGGGGGCGAGTTTTGGCGAGTGAGGCATCACCAAAGGGTCGAGAATCGTTGCGTGGACGTAGTGAGACAAGGCACAGGTTCATGCAATAAGGACACAACTTATGTGTTGATCCAGCTCTCCTAAGACCTGATGAAATGATAATGATCCTGAATCTTTACTTAGTGAATAGGTTTTACTTCTGTTATAGCTTGAGGAATTATCACTGAGTCTGTTCAGTGTTATTCCATGTTACTTATGCTGTAACTTATTTTTATAGTAATCAGGATCAGGATCAGGAGATGAACGAGTCTGTTCTGTAGTCTACTGATCCTGTCCACTGAAGTGAAGACCTCTTGAAGACATCAAGATCATACTCAAAGAACCATCAGCGACGTCGAAGAATTAGCTGATGACAGGAACAGCATGCTCGTGATCTGAAGACGGAACTCAGTGATAGCAGGCTGCTCAATATCGTATGACATCCTGAAGATTCATCAGGATACAAGTGACCCTGAACAGCACCAGTTTCAGGACTCTAGTCACTGATCAGTATCCTGATCCTGAAGGATTAGTGTAATGTCTTAGTCTAATGCACAAAAGGATTATCCGCCTTTACTGACACAAAAGTACATAAGGACAGTCTCTTTACTGTTCCCTCCGTACTTATCAGACCTCAATGCAACTGTTTACACACTTCCTCTTTTGCACACCAAGCAAAGAGTATTTGTTTATAGTAAATAGTACAAAGGACCACTTACATTGTGACACGTACACAAAAGTGAGTCTACATGCATTTAATGCATTGGGTATAAATAGGACTTGAAGAGATGTTCTCCATACTTCTTCTTCATCCTAAAACTACCCTAATCCTTTCTTTCTTTATTCCCTCTATCTTCTTTCTTACATCTTCTCACTTTAGTGCATAGTGAAAGAACTTAGATTGTTTAGTTTAGACTTATTGTCTTTTCTATTTCCGCAACAATCTGTAAATTCATATTGTTAATACAACAAGAATTTAAAAGTGAAAACTTGTGTGATTATATTCAACCCCCCCCTTCTATAATCCCAAACACTATCCTTGCTTGAAGGTCACCTCTTTGGGACCAACATTATGATTGTTGCGTGGTGGTATACTACTTCTTAACTTCCCTCATTGATTAGGAGTTCTGTTTTTTGTTTAATATGCCATAAAAGCATTGATCCATCCCATGTCCCGTGCTTGTGTCTATACGTATCGTTTCCATTTTTTTTGAACAACAATATATTATAAAAAAACTAGCAATATGCTAGATGTTGATCCAGCTCCTCTATGACTTGATGAAATACCAATGATCCTTATCTTGTAACTAAAAATACTTAGCAAAAATAAGATGCTTTAGAAACTACAGCGAGTCTGTTCGCTGAACGTTTCTTCCTTCAAAGCATTCACTCACATATCGCAACAGCGATTGCTTGTCTCCCTGACTCCGCTCAGTGACAGCGATAGCTGATAACTGCTAAGTACTCCTTTGAAGACAAATAGTCATGTCACTTTGAAACCATCAGCACCATCTATTGATGCAAGCTGATGATAGAGTCATCGAGGCTTATGATCTGAAGTTGAAATCAGTGACAGCGAGCTGACTACTCTAACATGACGTTCCCAAGAGAACAAGTCACAGTGCCTCCCTGATCCTTCCTAAGGATCAACGACCCTAAGGCCTGATCAGTGACTTGTACTTTAAGAATTCTATATTTGTCTTCTTGTCCTATATGCACAAAAAGGATTTGATTTGGCTTTTTGACAATAGTACAAAAGGGGATATCTCTTTACTGTTCCCTCCGTACGTATCACCCATAAGACAACTGTTTACCATAGGCCATGACCCTACCAAGCATGGGCATTATTTTATGGTACAATAGTACAACAGACCCAATCTTTACGTGAGACGTGTAAAGTTGGGGATGGCATGCATTTAATGCATGTGGTATAAATATGAACGTTGGGTTGTTCTTCAAACCACCTTGGTCCATTGTTCTATACCCCAAATCCTCTATTCCCTCTTATTCTCTTCTGAATTCTTTCTTACCTCTTCTTACTTGTTTTGTGCATGAGCAAATGCTTAGTGTCTAAATACTTAAGATTGTTTTAGATTTTGACATAGTCTTGATCTTCTTCAACAAACAATCTATTTAATCTAAAAAGACTCCATATGAGTCATAGATTATTATAAGTAGAAGAAATTGTGTTGATTGTATTCAACCCCCCTTCTACAATACAAATTACCATAATCTACCTTATTGACCATCTTATTGGGACCAACACTAGAAAATACAACGAAAATACACGAAATTGTAACCACGAGACCCTAACTGGTACACCGAGAATACCAACACAAAAGGACAAATCCAACCACCCTAACCAAAAACTCGCATGACATTTAAGGGTAGTCACCTGGTGAACCCAAAAAATAAACAACCTCGATCGACAGACCGGACATGAAATCCCTGAAACCACGAATAAATTACCATTGGCCACAACGTCCTACCAGGTGGTGGCAAAACGAGCTCTTGGAGAAGAATGAGGACAACTGTCACAAACTACTGAAATAACACGGGTTTATGGACAAGCTAAAAACTATGATGCGACCAAAAATACGAAAACGACAAGATGCACCGCTACCCAACTTTGACCTCCTGCAGATTCCACCATCGAAACCATGAGACACAACTACCAAAACTACAAATAAAACCACTCGAAGACACCCGTAACCGAAAAGGACCACGACCTAACCACTCGAACCACCCAAAGTAATATGGGTCATGATCGAACCCACTATGAATCAAACGGAACCACTTTCGAGTCATCCACACAAGTTCCCAACTCTACAAAACTCAAGCCAAACTAAAACCTCGACAAAAACCCAAAAGACTATTATCGCAGACTCCATCCCCCACGACCCAACACCGTGAACCTTGACACTTGTAAATTAATGACCCTCCACCTAACCTCCTACCAAAATCACCGTGAACCTTGCCTGAAACCGGAACTCGTCTACAACTCAACCTCACCTTGATGCAACAAAATCACTCGAGAAAAACCTCCGAAACCGAAGCAAAACACTCAACTCTGACCCCTAAGCACCCTTGTTTATAACTAGAAACTAAACTAGAGACTACGTTTGAAACTAGATCTCGTCAGTGACTCGACCCAACCTCAATACAGCAAAACACAGGACCAAAACCTCTAAAAGCGCAGCAAAACTCAATGTAAATGGAATAAAGGAAGGAGGTGGGGAAAGGAGAAGGTCCTCCAGGCCGCTGGCCTACGTAACAGCCGAAGAAGGAGGTGCGGCGTTGATGGTTTTTTTTTTTTTGGTTAAGAGAGAGAGAGAGTATGTACCATTTCCTTATTGTTCTGTCATTAGCCGTTTTCATTAAGCCATTTGGAGAGTATGTACCGTTTCCTTATTGTCCCGTCTTAGCTGTTTTCGTTAAGCCATTGTCCTTACGTTAGACTCGCTATAATATTTTTATTTGGTTTATAAAGTTTTAGTTGCTGATCGTTTAAAAAGAAAATTCAAAATATTCAATAACCACAAGACCAAACTTTGTAATTTACTCCTCCATCTCTTCCATAAATATCCGATAATAAAGTTACCATCAACAAAAACTACTTATACTTATCCGATAATAGTCATATTTCAAAAGTTGAAATGTGTTACAAAAACTTTACTTTTTATCCATTAACATGAATACATTTGGGCAATGATAGTGCTTAAATTTAGAGGTGGTAATGGTATCACGTTTTGTCCAATTCCATTCCATCCCACACACTTTTACCAAACGCAGTTTGACGGTTCCCAATTCCAAAGCGACTTGTCATTTTCTATTACCTGCCACACCCTCCCTCCTCTCTTTACCTTAAGTAGGAGAAAGGTTTGTAATCTTCCTTCTTGGGCTTTTCCCTTTTCCCTTTCTCTCCCTTTGAAACCAAACTCTGTGTGTGTGTGTTGTGTGTGTGTGAGAAAGAGAACTGCAAAATTGCTCTCAGAAAAAAAACGGTTTTGTTTCCCCTAGAAACATCGCCCCTTTTTGGAGCTTCAATTCCATCGAATTCTTTCTTCAGGTACAAAAATGGTGATCAGCTTTAGGTTTTTTTTTATTATAACTTTTTTAGTGGTGATCATACGGTTAGATCTGTGTTAATTCGTCTTTCACGGTGTGTTTCTACTCCGATCTGCTTCGATCTCTTTGTTTATGTGTTCGTATGGTTTTGATTACTTTCCATTGTACTAAATTGCGGATTTCTAGTTAGGGTTTTTAGGGTTTCGTAGTTAGGGTTTTTGTTTGGAATTTTGCTTTGTTTCTTCAGGTGATTCTGTTTTAGTATTGTGTACTCTGATCATTTATATTCTCGTGTTCTTTATGCGTATTCTTTGATTTTGTGCTTTAATAGACGTTTTTTTGTACAGGATTCACTGCATCTTTTTTGTGTGACATGATATATTCTCTTATCTCTTTCGTTTTAGATTCTGTGAAAATTACATACTGCATGTGTCTAATTTATCTCAACTGTTTTTTTTTTTTTTTCCTTTCAATGGATCATGTCATTTAATATGCTTTTGATTTTTGAGATTTTGTTGATGATTATGACTTTGGATTTTGTAAAGTCAACAAGTATTATAGTTAGCATTTCTCATATGTGTATATTCTCTAATATATCAGACAATTAGGGTTTTGGGGGTATACTAGTGTTTGATTCAATGTTTCATGAGAAACATGCATAAGAAATTTTATAGTATGAGTATTTTTTTTAAACTGACTGTGATGTTTTCCCCCATCTAGCTGTCATCATGGTGAGGAAGAGGAGAACTGAACAACCTGCTACGGGAGAGAGCTCTGAGCCGCAGGATGCCAGTGCCGGCCGGGGCGCTGCCGCCCAACGTCCACCAGCACAACAGCAGCAGCAGCCACAGGGTGGCTATCAAGGTCGTGGGCGAGGTGGTCAAGGAGCACAGGGTCCTTACCCCGGTCAGGGTGGACAACCTCAAGGAGGAAGAGGATGGGGTCCAAGGGGAGGTCCTGGTGTTGGTGGTGGACCGCAACGTGGCGGCATGCCTCCCCCCCAGCAGTACCCTGGTGGACCACCTCAACAACAGCAGCCTTCTAGAGGACCTGCACCGTCTCAGCAAGGTGTTGGTGGCTTGGGAGGAGGTGATGTGCATGGGGGTTCTGGACCTGTGTATGCCGGTGGACCTTCTAGGACACCAACTCCCGAGCTGCACCAAGCAACACAGGCTCCCCAGCAACCCGGGGTCACTACACAACCTATTCTCTTTGGAAAACCAGCTACTGAAGTGGTTTACGGAGAGTCTTCTTCGGGTTCGTCTGCTAATCAGCCTGTGGACAAGGCATCCGAGCAGCTTAAACGCTCTCCGTTCAGCAAGACGACCCTGTCCAGGTTGCACCTGCTTCTAGCAAGTCAATGAGGTTTCCTTTACGCCCTGGAAAAGGTAGCTCGGGAACAAGGTGCATTGTTAAGGCCAACCACTTTTTCGCTGAATTGCCCGACAAAGACTTGCACCAGTACGATGTGAGTTTCTGAGGTGTTTTTTTTTTTTATTATTTTTAATTACAAACTCTCTAATGCTTAACTCGTATTTGTACACCTGACTGTTACTCTTTTTTATGATGGGATTAGGTTACAATTGTGCCTGAAGTGACCTCTCGTGGGGTGAATCGGGCTGTGATGGCACAGTTGGTGAAGCTCTACAAGGATTCTCATCTTGGGAAGCGGCTTCCTGCATATGATGGACGAAAGAGTCTGTATACCGCAGGTCCTCTGCCTTTTGTCTCAAAAGAGTTTAAAATTACTCTGCTCGATGAAGATGATGGATCAGGCGCTGCCAGGTCTTGCAACTTGATTAATTTAGTTGCATTTGCTTACCTATATGTATGTATGGGCTGGTCTATATTAAGTACAATTCTTTTTTCATTCTTAATTCAGGAGAGAGCGGGACTTCAAAGTTGCGATCAAGCTGGCTTCACGTGCTGACTTGCATCACTTAGATATGTTTTTACAGGGAAGGCAGGCAGATGCTCCACAAGAAGCACTGCAGGTGCTCGATATTGTTCTTCGGGAGTTGCCTACTAACCGGTAAGGATGATAAGTCTAGATGCAATTTTTTGTTGATATCTTCAAGCATATTTTATGGTCTCCAGTGTACTTGCTAGTTGTTGATGTTGGATCTTATATAGGTACTCGCCAGTGGGGCGGTCGTTCTATTCCCCTGATCTGGGTCGAAGGCAACCATTGGGTGAAGGGTTGGAAAGTTGGCGTGGTTTTTATCAGAGCATACGCCCTACTCAGATGGGACTGTCCCTCAATATAGGTTCGTATGTGTGTTCATCACAACCCAACTACTCAGATCATTGCAGGGTTCAATTTCACCAGGATATACAAAAGTTCGCAAATTACAATCTTCCTCCAAATCGCCCTTTATTTATTTTTCATGACTTGCACAAAGCTACTCTTTGATCATTCAGTTTAATTAATTTTCGATGTTAATCATTTGGTTCAAGCTATTTCTTAGATTGATTGTTGAATATTGGTTCTTGCCATTCCTTCAAAGATTTGTGCATTTTTTTGGTAAATTAAAGCTTGCATCATCTCAGATATTTTTGTTGTTTTTACATTGATCTTTGAAACATGGTGACACAAACACAGTCCTCCACTCAAGCCTCTTTATGGATCAAATATAGGCATAAGGGTTGTAGTTGGGTTGTAGTTTGGCTTTGATGTTGCTAAGAGTTGGTCTGAAGTGATGTATGTTCACTGAGGTCTGTTCTTAGGTAGACATTTATAGGAAAAAATAGATCAAAAGTCAATTATGAAAGGCAGAAAACTTGCTCAGCCAAGTTGTCTATATTTAGGTTAGTGATCTGGTACTTGTTGCCTTGTTGTACTTGCATTATTTTAGGCTTTTCATATTTTTTTTCCCAATCAGCTTGTCATTTGATATTGTTGTACCTGCAGATATGTCCTCAACTGCCTTCATTGAGCCACTGCCTGTGATCGACTTTGTCACTCAGCTCCTGAATAGGGATGTTTCAGCAAGACCGTTATCTGATGCTGATCGGGTGAAGGTTAGATTCTTCATCCAGAGGCATTGATGCTTTGGGATGGTTGTTTGGTTTCAAGTGCACTGTTGTCAATAGCGATAAATAACGCAAAATAACGATAGCGATAGCGATAGCGACCATGTATAGCTATTTGGTATATAGCGATAAATAACGCAAAATGACATTTTCGTAATTATGTTTTATTTTTTTTACTTTGATATATACTAGGGTTTTACCTATTATATTTTGTTTTCTAATATATATAATAGGTTAAGACATAAGACACTTAGTATTATGTTTTGTTCTCTAATATATATAGTAGTTTAAGACTTTTAAGGTAATATATTAATATATAAATATATAATTTATCTTTTAGAAGGCTATCGCTATTTTACAAATAGCTGTCGCTATTTATCGCTATTCGCTATGTAACATAGCAGTAAGCTATCGCTATTTTGCGCTATTCGCTACTGACAACTATGTTCAAGTGTGGTGGTTTGACAGAGTAAATGCACTTTTAAAAAATGGCTCTATCATCTTTATAATTTTGATAACTAATTTTGCAATAAATCGACATTACGAGATTTGTTTCTGAATTAGCTGATAATAATTAAGCATGTATGTTTAAATTTGCAAAAGATGGTCGCTATTTAAAGGAAAACAGGATTTGGTTTTACGGCAGTTATTTGGAACAGTAGTTCATTTAGCTCCATGAAAAGTTTTTCCATCACCCATCAACATGGATTGAAATGGGAAAAACTGTATTCAGAATCTTTATCAGGAATAAAGTTTGTTTTTCTGGTGTAGTTTTGTTTTAACTGATTAGCATCATCGGACTAATTGGCAGTTTATTTTGTATGAATATAAACATTTGCTAATTAGCATTGGTTACCTGTTCTAAATGAGCAATTCATGTCGTTTGTTAATACTGAGCTGGAATTTATGTGGTCATTAGATAAAGAAGGCACTAAGAGGAGTTAAGGTCGAAGTAACGCACCGTGGAAATATGCGTCGGAAGTATCGCATATCTGGGTTAACATCTCAGGCAACACGAGAGCTTAAGTAAGAACTTGTTTCTGGTTTGTAACAGCTTTGACCTGTATTTTTAATACGTTTATGCTGTGAGTATGACACTTCAAAATTTTCTTTTCAAACACCAGCTTTCCAGTGGATGAAAGAGGTACAATGAAATCTGTGGTTGAGTACTTCCGTGAGACTTATGGATTTACGATTGTACACATTCAATGGCCATGCCTGCAAGTTGGGAATACCCAGAGACCTAATTATCTGCCTATGGAGGTTCAAAAATAACTTTCATCTTTTCTCCTGTGATTGTTTATCTTTATCATGGGATGCAGTCTAATGTTTTGAATCATCAGGTGTGCAAGATTGTTGAGGGCCAGCGGTATTCAAAGAGGCTAAACGAGAGGCAAATCACAGCCCTACTCAAAGTCACCTGTCAGCGTCCTCAGCAGAGAGAGATGGACATCCTGAAGGTTTTGCTTTTCTGTAACATCCACTGTGTTTGTGCCTTCCGTACATGGATTAAATTGATTTGGAAGTTGCAAACAATTTTCTTATCTTCACTTTTGGGTAAATTATCTTCACCAAAGTAGCTTATAAGCTAGCTTTTTGATAAGCTACTTGGAGGTAGCTTTTTCCAATTATACTCTTATTAATATTAATTATTATATCTCAATATACCCCTTCGGTCATTTTACATACCCATAAGCTAGTTTTTGCCAAACATAATTTGTTCATAAACTAGCTTATCAACTACTAGCTAGCTTATCAGTCAACAGCTAGCTTATGAGCTAGTTTACCAAACATAGCCTTAAAAGGATAGGTATCTGGAATATAGACAGATGTCCAAGATACACTGCTTGTTAGTTTGTTTACTACTGAGATATCATTATATTGCAGATTTATCTACTTACTTGGCTACTATTCGTTTTGCATGTCTCATGCTTCTGTAGACGGTCACTCACAATGCATATGGTCAAGATCCTTATGCAAAGGAGTTTGGGATAAAAATTAGTCAGAAGTTAGCCTCTGTTGAAGCTAGGATATTGCCTCCTCCTTGGGTAAATGGATATCTCTTTTGTTTGTTGACTGTTACGTAAACCTTCTCTAACTTTTTATTTTACTTTTTGCAGCTCAAGTACCATGACACAGGCCGTGAAAAGGACTGTCTGCCTCAAGTAGGTCAATGGAACATGATGAACAAGGTAGCCATACTTCTCAGTATTTACTATTTAAGTTCCACACAAATTAAATGTCCATTCTTGTAAGTAACCACCTACTTTTTAAATCTATTTATAATAATGAGATGGATATATTCATTATACCCCTGTTCTTAAAGGTAAAATTGTCATTTAGTATTAAAGTGTAATTCACATTTCTAGAACTGTGTTCACTTTTTCATTGTGGACATTTTGTTTAGGGATGAGGGAGTAGCATGTATGCTGTATGTGTCATAAAAACATATACATATATACTTTCTTTTAGTTTGTCACTTCTTATTGTGCCATTTATGAAGATGTTGGCTATTGAAACTTTTGTTTCGTTAGTTTATCTTCATTTTCACTTTTTATTGGTTAGTTACATGCATGATATAGTTTATGTTTCCTGATTGTGCTGTTGCAAGTATGGTCAAGCTTATGTAATTACACTCTTAGAAACAATTTGTTTTAAGATGCATAAACCTCTTGTGCTTAAATGTTACAGAAAATGGTAAATGGCGGCAGAGTAGCCAGCTGGATCTGCATAAATTTTGCCCGCAATGTGCAAGATAATATTGCTCGTACTTTTTGCCAAGAGCTTGCCCAAATGTGTAACATATCTGGCATGGTATGTCAACAACTCCCGCTTTCCGACTTTCTGCAATTCAAACGTCTTTTGAATTTCTTTTCTTACTATATTCACGTTGTTAATGCAGGCATTTAATCCTGAACCTGTGCTTCCACCGCTTGGTGCTCGTCCCGATCAGGTGGAGAGGGTGTTGAAAACCCGCTTCCATGATGCCATGACTAGGCTCCAACCTCATAAGAAGGAGCTTGATCTGCTCATAGTCATTCTGCCTGACAATAATGGCTCTCTATATGGTATAAGATTTTTCAGAAAAACTTTTTTTTTTTGTTGTTGATGAAGGTTATGTTTTATGTTTTTATTTATTTGTATTTTTTGTGCAGGTGACCTGAAACGAATTTGTGAGACGGATCTTGGCATCGTTTCACAGTGCTGTTTGACAAAGCATGTTTTTAAGATGAGTAAGCAGTATCTTGCGAATGTGGCTTTAAAAATTAATGTCAAGGTGGGAGGAAGGAACACAGTCCTCCTTGATGCAATTTCAAGACGGATTCCTAATGTTAGTGACGTCCCTACCATCATCTTCGGTGCTGATGTTACTCACCCGCACCCTGGGGAAGATTCGAGTCCATCCATTGCAGCTGTATGATACATCATGCTAAACTGAATCATATTTGTTTTTTTTTTTATCAAATTTTTTTCCGCTTGTAATGCATTGGTATTAAACTTGTCAATTCTTGTGTTGAACCGCATTTATGTAGGTTGTTGCTTCTCAAGATTGGCCTGAGATAACAAAGTATGCTGGGTTGGTTTGTGCACAAGCTCACCGCCAAGAACTCATCCAGGATCTGTTTAAGGAGTGGCAAGACCCAGTTAAGGGTAAAATGTCTGGTGGCATGATTAAGTATGCTCTTCTGTCCATCTTTCTGTACTGGGATTTTGTAATTCTTTTTAGTATAATGAATGTTGTCCATGTGGAATGTTAAAAATAGGGAACTCCTGATATCTTTCCGTCGAGCAACTGGGCAAAAGCCACAAAGGATTATTTTCTACAGGTATTTATTTAATCCTCAAGTGGTTTACTTTGTGTACGAGTAGTAGTGGTTTTGGTTGGTGCTCACATTTCAGATGATGCCATGTAGGGATGGAGTGAGTGAGGGTCAGTTCTATCAAGTATTACTTTATGAGCTTGATGCAATTCGTAAGGTATTTATTTACGTATGTGTTTTATTCTGTGAATTAAATCATAGTCTAGTTATTTGTTACTGTAATCAATGGTTTTTTTGAAACCTGTATTAGGCATGTGCATCATTGGAGCCAAATTATCAGCCTCCAGTAACATTTGTGGTGGTACAAAAGCGTCACCACACAAGGCTGTTTGCTAATAATCATAATGATCGTAATTCCATCGACAGGAGTGGAAACATACTGCCAGGTAGGCAAATTGATTTGTAACAATTAATTTGGTTAATAGTTATAGTGTATTAGTGTTGTATGTTTATTTTATGTTTGTGTGGTATGGGAATGTGCAGGGACGGTTGTTGATTCCAAGATATGTCATCCCACGGAGTTTGATTTCTACTTGTGTAGCCATGCTGGGATCCAAGTATGTTGAATTGAGTTGTGTATATATATATAACCCGGTTCAAATGAGGACTATAGATACTTTGAGAACCGAGTTCCTAAGTTTTTTTTAGTAATCATCAATGAATATACTCGTTGACATAAATACAAGTAAATATTCATCAGTGAATGTATATATTCATTGATGAATCTACTCTTGACAATATAAACAATTTGATGAATCCTTCCCTATATATATAATACTATATATATATATATATATATATAGAGAGAGAGAGAGAGAGAGATGCATATTATTATGTTGAATTTGACATGGATGTTGGTTGAACAGGGTACGAGCCGTCCTGCCCATTACCATGTGTTGTGGGATGAGAACAAGTTTGCAGCTGATGCTCTGCAATCACTCACAAACAACCTCTGTTACACGTATGACATCTTACTTTTTCTTATTTATGATTTATATTCGATGAATTCATGTTTGTTTCTAATGTTCTATAATAAGTGATTGTGGCACTTGCACTTGGTTCTGATAATTTAGTTTTGATTTATATGGACAGATATGCAAGGTGCACTCGTTCTGTGTCCATTGGTAAGAATGTTGTTTTAAGAAAAAGTAAACAATAGTAAAAATGTTTGAAAGAGTTAAAGATGATAACGAGAATGTTTGGTGTTTGATGACAGTACCACCGGCATACTATGCTCATCTGGCTGCATTCCGTGCCCGGTTTTACATGGAGCCAGATACATCGGATAGTGGGTCGATGACGAGCGGTCGTGGAATGGGGATGGGGGTGAGGAGCACTCGTATGCCGATGTCAAATGCGGCTGCTGTTAGACCCCTTCCCGCTCTCAAGGATAACGTCAAGCGGGTTATGTTTTACTGCTGATCCATTGGAAATTACAAATGCTGCTGCTGCTGTTTACTAGTTGTATCCCATCTACTACTTGAAGGCTTTTAAATACTTGTTGATTGGTATGCTACTATTATTCTCCTTACTTTTGGTTTGGGTTGTATTTGCTGATTGAATGGTGAACGTGAACGTGAACGGTTTCGTATTATTGGGTATGATTAGCAAGCATGCATGCGTGCGTGCTTGTTTTATTTGAACCAAGATGATGTGTTTTTTTTAAGTGCAATATGAATAGTTTTAGGTTTATTTGACTAATGCAAATAGGTTTTAAACAAGGAGAAGGGTATAATGACAAAATTAAAGATTTTTAGTTTTATTCATGACTTGTGCTTTGTTATCTACAAGGCATTTGGGTTATCTAATGACAACCTTGATTGGATCGCCAACTGCGTTTGTATCAGATATTTAGCTTAACTTTGCAAGTCCAAGTTGATCTGATTAAAACGAATAGATTCTGCTGGATACCGTGGGAATATGTGTCCAAGTTTATTTGCTGTTCAAAAAAAAAAAAAAAATCCTACCCAAGCATTCTTTCAGACTTTTACTTTGTGAAATTTGTCTCTACCATAAGAAATGTGGTGCATCTTCGCATTGCTGTTTTCCATTTGACAAGATTGCTAAATTGTAATTTTGTTGAACCATTTCTTTTTAGGGGTTGGGTTGGGTTTCGATAAGAAGTTGAGTTCTCTCGCTTAAAAAGTGGCTATTAACTGTTATGCATATTTAAATTAGATGCACTAGGATAAGCCATGCATAGGGGTGTACACGAGCCGAGTCGAGTTGTGGGTTAATCGACCCAAGCTCAAAAAATAATGCCGGGCTCGACCTTGATTAACTTTTTCAATGTAGGGCTCGAGCTCGAATATTTTTTGAGTTATCAGGCTCGAGCTCGAAGCTCGTTTATGAGTTCGAACTCGCGATCGATTAACTCGTTTATTTACTTGAGCTCGATAAATTTTATATATTTATACTATTATTAATAAATATATATATGAACATGTTTGTCTCGAAAAAAAGTATGCTCGAATGGCTCAGCTCAACTCGACTCGGCTCGAAAAATTTAATCGAGTTTTTAAACGAGTCGAGTCGAACATTGGTGTTATAAAGCTCGACTCGTTAATTTAAACGAGCTTGATTATGTGTTCGAGATCGACTCGAGCTTGAGTATTATTAACCTTGAGCTCGACTCGCTTACACCCTTGCATCAAGCATGATTCAAAGCGATCAAGAGTTTACATACGTTCCTTAGGCTCCTCAACTTCTCACAATCTACTTTTTGATTCTAGTCCACAATTACTTGTGTAATAAATTTAAAATTTCCCTTTCATACACAAATGAAATGTTATTTTAGTAAATAATTGAATATCAGATATCATTTTCGCAATATGTTGGATACCAATTTGGTTAAAAAAAAAAAAAAAGACAAATGGTCCTAAAAGGACCATCTCACCAGTCAAACGGTCAGTCCATAATAGCCTGCCACGTGGCATATTAAAATTAAAGATGAAAGATACCGTTTTAGTCCCAACAAAATAACCAGCCAGAATAACCAACCCGTGGTCTGTAACTGATTTGCCATTTCCATTTCGACTTCTATCAAAATCTTTTTAAAAAAAGAAAAATGGCATGTGTGACAAAAATGATTTTCATCCAAAACTAGACTTAGGATCAGGTAAGACCAAGCTGTTACCGTGAGACCGCGTGAGACCAATACCTAACGTATGAAACTTCACAAAAAAACACCGTGAATGTACATAAAACTCGAATACGCAGACCTAAAATTCACTTTCGCTGCAAAAAAATATCGAAAACAAGCTAAAAAACGAAACCTTCACAGCTCAAGTTCTGTGAAGGTTACATATATATAATGCGAACCTTCACAAAAAAAACTGCTGTGAAGGTTACGTTTTTTAACCTTTTTTTGGAAATTTTTTTTCAATAGTGTTTTTTAGTATGTTTTAAAGATGAATGTTCAATTTTTTTTACCTTCACAAATGTTTTGATGTGAAGTTTCAAGTAAAA
Organism: Centaurea solstitialis; assembly: GCA_030169165.1. Lineage (NCBI taxonomy): Eukaryota > Viridiplantae > Streptophyta > Magnoliopsida > Asterales > Asteraceae > Centaurea > Centaurea solstitialis. Next base: position 59,210,478 of record CM058043.1, read on the forward strand.
TATGTTGGTCTCACCGGTCTCACCAAAAAGGCTTGGTCTCACCGGAACTTAACTCTCCAAAACTAACCATATTGTTTCTAAAATATGTTGCTGTTAGTTGCTTATGTATTAATAAAAATATGTTTAATTGGTTATTTATTTTTAACATTACAAAAAAGATTTATACACTTTTAATGTATTATTATTTAAAATAAAGACAAAAAAAAATATAATGACAAATTATTTAAATTACTCTATGATTTAATAAGACAACAATAAGAAAAGACAAAAAAAGATTGAAAGTATAGAAATACCCTTAAACTACCTTTATAATTAAATTTATTCAAAGGGACTAAAATTGAAATAAAGAGATAACCATGATAACCAAAAATGTAATTAGTTTTGAAAATGACCAAAGTTGATAATGAGTGTTAACCATAGGGACCAAAAATGTAATTTACTTTAAATTTGGGGTAGAAACTACGTAGAAAAATGAAAAATTGGCAAATTGAAGGTTAAATGGGTAAAAGGTAAAAGATAACCTTGAGTTTATTAAAAAAATTGATAATTTAATGATGTAATTGATAAAAATTAAAGAATGTTGGTAAAATTAAAAAAAGATAAATAGTATGTTGGTAAAAATGATAATTTTTCCTTTTTGGGAAAATGACAAGCCTTTTAAAACAATATATTTTGCATTATGTTGATTAAACTTCGACCCAGGTCACCAAAATTTCTACATCCATTATTGGACTCCGGCTTCGGACTTGGGTTTTTCTACTTTGAACTAAGTGTCAAGGTTATAATATTTGTAAAGTATCAACTCATGGTGTATTCATGCTGATTAGAGCATATCCAACAACAAATGCTAAAATAGAAATTTTTGGGTTATTTTTCTTCTTAAAGTGTTCCAACAACATTGCTAGATCATTTGCTAAAATAGAAAATTTTTGAAGTTCTATCTAAATATAGAGATTTCTCTAAAACCTCTAAATGAGGAAAGAGAAACATGATTTTAATATACGGTTTACTTCTTCAACATGTATTAAATTATACCCAATATATTATTGCGTGTATCACTTAACAAAAAGTTATATTGTGTGTATCAAATATTATTTTTGAGTCTTTTGTGTGTAACGTGACTTGCTCAACCAGTCATCAACCGGTTATAGGCAGTTGGGACGGCGGCCGGAGATTTTGCGACGGGATGACGGTTGTAGGTGGTTCTGGGTTATGTAATGTCGATTTTGGGTGGTTTTACTACATCGACGGCGGTTCTGGTGTACCGGAGAAGATGGCTGGTGGAGGTCGAAGGTAAATAGTATATTCTAATTTTTTATTTCAAAAAGCCTCTATCATTTATATTATTAGAATATACACTGTATTTATTATTTCAATAAATTATTTAAAACCTTTTAAACAAATAACTAGGTTATTGGTGGAATATATTAAAAGGTGGAATTATTAAAAATGTATTAAACTATACATAATATATTATTGTCTGTATTCACCTAAAAAACTTTCTTTTGTATATATCAAACATTACTTTTTTGTTATTGTGTTTCAAAATGATCGGTAACCGGGTCAGCCGGTAAACATCACCACCGCCACCGCTGCCGCCTTCTCAAACCATCTTCTCCGGCCTTCACCACCACCCCACCCATCACCTCGTCGACCATCACCGTCATCGCTGCCGGTAAACATCACCACCGCCGACCATCTCCGCCACCGTTGCCGCCTTCTGCGCCTATCTTCTCTGGTACACTAACTCCAACCTCCACTGCAACTCACCTCTACCATCACTCACACCACCATCGTCGACCTCCACCGCCTACCTCTACCACCGTTATCGTCGCAAAACCACCACCTACCTCTACCATCGTCGACCTCCACCAGCCGTCTTCTCTGATATACCAGAATCGTCGTCGATGTAGTAAAACCAGCCAAAATTGACATTACATAACCCAGAACCACCTACAACCACTGTCCCAACTACCAGTAACCGGTTGAGTAGGTCACCTTGCACACAAAATACTCAAAAATAATGTTTGATACAGAACTTTTTGTCAAGTGATATACACAATAATACATTGTGTATAATTTAATACATGTTGAAGAAGTAAACCCTATATTAAAATAATGTTTCTCTTTCCTCATTTAGAGGTTTTAAGGAAATCTCTATATTTAGATAGAACTTCAAAAATTCTATTTTAGCAAATGGTCTAGCAATGTTGTTGGAACACTTTAAGAAGAAAAAAAAATCAGAAATTTTCTATTTTAGCATTTGCTGTTGGATATGCTTTAATCAACATGAATACACCATGAGATCAACTTTACAAATATTATAACCTTTTGACACTTAGTTCAACGTAAAAAAAACCCAAGTCCGAAGCCAGAGCCCAATAATGGATCTAGAAATTTTGGTGACCCGGGTCGAAGTTTAATCAACGTAATGCAAAATATGTTGTTTTAAAAGGCTTGCCATGGCAGCCATCGAACGTCCATCGACCGTTGTGGCATACATGCGGCTAGTCTTGGACCCACGTTAATTAAGCTCAAGGGACGTTATGATTCAATACGCGGGTTTTATAAGAGTTTTTAGATAAATCACGACCTGAAAAACATCATGGGCCCGTTGTGACTCCAAAGGCTAGAGGTTGGACCTCACTAGAAGCTAAGTTTTTGTAAAACAATCTATTACCTTTTTTTTAAATGATTTATCACATTAACATCGTTGTATCAAAAACTAACTTTTGAAAATAATTGAACGGATTTAATAACATTAATACAAATGCTCAATTGTTAATAAAGGTACAAATAACAATAATGCCAAAAACTTAGTAAGCATATAATTTAACATCATCCTTTATCAAAATATAAATATCATTAATATAAACACTTAATAATTTAACAACCATGTAAAATCCTAATAACATATAATGTCTAATTATCCTTACTTTTCTTGAAAATTGAACATATGCATAGAGGTATACTTGCCTTGGGAAGGTGAGAGAGGGATAACTGACGAGTTTTAAAAGAAAAATGAGAAGTCAAGTGGGGGGTCTCACAAATTTTCTAATAAGATTACTTATTTTAATTGAGGTAAAAACGCGGTATGGGGATGTGGTACTGAAAAAGCACCGGCCCGGATGGTTTCTCGTTTAAATTCCTTAAGCATTTTTGGTCTATCATAGACAAAGATATGGTAAATCTAGTGAGGCATTTTGAAAAGAAAGGCGAATTTTCTCGTGGTTGCAATCCTTCTTTTATTTCTTTGTTCCTAAAGGTAAAAGATCATCTCACTCTTAAGGAATTTCGGCCCATAAGCCTCATCGATTGCGTATACAAGATCATTGCAAAGTTGCTTGCTTTTCGTCTAAAGAAAGTGATGGGAAAAGTGGCGAGCGAAGAACAATCACAATATATTGAAGGAAGGCAAATCCTTGATGGGCCTTTAATGTTAAACGAAGTACGCAGTTGGGCCAAAAGATTAAAAAATCGAGTTTTTCTTTTCAAAGTTGATTTTGAAAAGGCTTTTGATTCCCTCAATTGGAGCTATCTCGACTCGGTTTTGGAACAAATGGATTTGGCATTAAGTGAAGATCTTGGATTAGGGGATGTATCATTTCGGCGAGGTCTTCGGTCCTTGTAAACGGGTCTTCAACCTCGGAATTCCCTCTTACTCAAGGATATAGACAAGGGAACCCCCTTTCTCCATTCTTATTCATTCTCGCTATGGAGGTGACACATCGTAAGTTTGCGAAACGGATCGATAAGCATCAAATCCAAAAGGATAAACGAGTCTAACAACGTAGAACTCGGATAACTAGAGAATAATCTCTAAAACTCACCAAGGAGAAGAATTATATTAATTCAAATCTGATTACAACTGAAACCAATAATCCCTATTTGTAACCTAAACAAAAAGAATATAACTAGGGAAACTAAATAATCTAAAATCTACTATAATGATAGTCCTAACTTGATAAGGAAGAAAGCTAAATAAATAATAATAATCTTAAATATTGATCTTAGATAATATGGAAACTAGATAACCAAGAAAATAGTCAAAATTGGATCTCGCGATGCTGCAACATCTCGCGACGCGAGGGGCTTCATACTTCGTGTTATGTTGTCGTAAGTTACGCTCGCGCCACAAGAGGGGACCTTCGCGGCACGAGCTCGCGTCTGTATGACCCGCTCATGTTCATCTTTATTCTGGCCTGTATCAGTCTCCTCCACTTCAAGAGAGCTCGACCTCGAGTTCACAGCAACGATCAAATAATTTTCCCTTTTCCTCTTGGAACTCCTTTAGAATTTGGGGCTAGAAAAACTAACCCAGTTAAGGTAGCCATTATGAGGCGCCATAACCGATCCTTCAAACCTATCTCTTCTCCGATGATTATCGTTGACGAAACTGGGTTGAAGCCTGTTGACAACGACTGTCAGATTAGCAAGAGTTGTGGATAAGGCCACCTTCATCTTTGCTAGATCCACTATGGTAGTCAACTGTCGATATGTCGTTAGTGAAGAGACAGGCGAATCCTACTCTGATACCAACTTACGTAGTGTAGGTTTGCGGAACGAATCAACAAACGTCAAATCTGAAAGCATAAACGAGTCTAACAACGCAGAACTCGGATAACTAGAGAATAATCTCTAAAACTCACCAAGGAGAAGAATTATATTAATTCAAATCTGATTACAAGTGAAACCAATAATCCCTATTTATAACCTAAACAAAAAGAAATAACTAGGGAAACTAAATAATCTAAAATCTAATATAATATGTTATTTATTTATTTATTACAAAAAAAATATATTTATTTTTAATATTACAAAAAAGATTTATACACTTTTAATATATTATTATTAAAAATTGTTACTAATGAAAAAGGTAAGAAAGACAAAAAAAAAATTAATGACAAAAAATTTAAATTACTCTATGATTAAATAAGACAACAATAAGAAAAGACAAAAAAAGATTGAAAGTATAGAAATACCCTTAAACTAACTAACCTTTATAATTAAATTTATTCAAATGGACTAAAATTGAAATAAAGAGATAAGCATGATGACAAAAAATGTAATTAGTTTTGAAAATGACCAAAGTTGATAATGAGTGTTAACCATAGGGACCAAAAATGTAATTTACTCTAAATTTAGGGTAGAAACTAAGAAGAAAAATGAAAAATTTACAAATTGAAGGTTAAATGGGTAAAAGGTAAAAGATAACCTTGAGTTTATTGAAGAAAAAAAATGATAATTTAATGATGCAATTGATAAAAATTAAAGAATGTTGGTAAAATTAAAAAAAGATAAATAGTATGTTGGTAAAAGTGTTTATTTTCCCTTTTTGGGAAAATGACAAGCCTTTTAAAACAATATATTTTGCATTATGTTGATTAAACTTTGAACTAAGTGTCAAGGTTATAATATTTGTAAAGTATCAACTCATGGTGTATTCATGCTGATTAGAGCATATCCAACAGCAAATGCTAAAATAGAAAATTTTGGGTTTTTTTCTTCTTAAAGTGTTTCAACAACATTGCTAGATCATTTGCTAAAATAGAAAATTTTTGAAGTTCTATCGAAATATAGAGATTTCTCTAAAACCTCTAAATGAGGAAAGAGAAACATTATTTTAATATAGGGTTAACTTCTTCAACATGTATTAAATTAAACCCAATATATTATTGCGTATATCACCACCACCCCACCCATCACCTCGTCGACCATCACCGTCATCGCTGCCGGTAAACATCACCACCGCCGACCATCTCCGCCACCGTTGCCGCCTTTTGCGGCTATCTTCTCTGGTACACTAACTCCGACCTCCACTGCAGCTTACCTCTACCATCGCTCACACCACCATCGTCGACCTCCACCGCCTACCTCTAACACCGTTGTCGTTGCCGTCGCAAAACCACCACCTACCTCTACCACCGTTGACCTCCACTAGCCATCTTCTCTGATACATCAGAATCGCCGTTGATGTAGTAAAACCAGCCAAAATCGACATTACATAACCCATAACCACCTACAACTGCCGTCCCAACTGCCTATAACCGGTTGAGCAGGTCACCTTACACACAAAAGACTAAAAAATAATGTTTGATACACACAATAGAACTTTTTGTCAAGTGATACACACAATAATATATTGGGTATAATTTAATACATGTTGAAGAAGTAAACCTATATTAAAATAATGTTTTTCTTTCCTCATTTAGAGGTTTTAGGGAAATCTCTATATGTAGATAGAACTTCAAAAAATTTCTATTTTAGCAAATGGTTTAGCAATGTTGGAACACTTTAAGAAGAAAAAAAATCAGAAATTATCTATTTTAGCATTTGCTGTTGGATATGCTTTAATCAACATGAATACACCATGAGATCAACTTTACAAATATTATAACCTTGACACTTTAGTTTTTTTTTTAAAAACCCAAGTCCGAAGCCTGATCCCAATAATGGATCTAGAAATTTTGGTGACTCGGGTAGAAGTTTAATCAGCATAATGCAAAATATATTGTTTTAAAAGGTTTGCCTTGGCAGCCATGTAACACCCCATAACCTAGAGTAGATAACCTTAATTTATTTTCTTTTCTTTTATGATTATTACTATTGTTTTTTTTTATCAAATAAAATAGCTAGCTTATCCCTTTTATATTTATATAATGTTTTTATCTATTATTTATTTAGAGAATTTGATTTGGGTTAGGATATTGATAGGTTAGCCTATATCTAGGAATATTAGGCTAGGTGGTTTATGATATAGCTATCTTGTGGGAAAAAGTCAAGAGAGAGAGAGAGAGAGATCTGACGAGAGCTTGCCGGAAAAACCGCCGGTGACTGACCGCCGGAGAAGGAGAGATCAACGCGAGAGGTAGCTTTCAGTGTCGTTCGCTTAGGTAACCCTTTTCTCTCTTACCACACGCTAGGGTTCGTTCTTGTAGCTTATTTTCTTCCGGCGGCTTCTGTTGGTGGCGATGTGCGCCGGCCGTCGCCGGTGACGTCACGTCGTGAACGGAATCGGTGTAGTTGGCTGCCTTGGCAGTCGACGGGGCGGTGGCGTAGCCAGAGCCGCTGTAGGCGGCGGTGCCTGAGTTCGTTCACGCCGGCAAGGGTCGGGGTGGCGTTTTGGGTTCTGTGGGTAGCGATTGGTGGGCGGCGGTGGTCCGGTCGCCGGCTTTGGCCGGCGATTCTTTGAACACAGCCGCTGTAGTAGATCGCCCACGCCGGCAACGGTCGGTGAGCGAGGCAATTTGTGGTTTTGGAGCGGCGATCGCAGCAAAGGTCGGTGTCGAGTGGCGGTCGGCGGTAGCGCATCACACTGATGGTATGCGATGCTTGCTGCTGTTGTATTTATAAGCTCTCTCTTTTTTAACGGTCATATATATATGATGTAGTTGTTTTTTTAATATATAAATAAATATATATATATATATATATAGAGGGATAATCAAATACACACTCATCATTTCATACACACTTACAAACCAATCATAGCCATTGAAAATCAAGGGAATTTTTGTATTTTCAAATTCCTTCCAAATTATACAACTAATTAGAATCTAATTTCTAAACTTAACATTTTACACCATAATATTATGCACCATTAGATTTGATTTTCAAGGGCTATGATTGGTGTGTAAGTGTGTATGAATTAATTGGTGTGTATTTGATTTTCCCTCTAATATATATATATAAAGAAGTCAGTCAAAGGATGATGATGATGGTTTATGGTGAGGATTTGACCAAGGCAATGCTGATGTTCATGTTTTATAAAGTTAATTCTTTTTATTTTTTTTAACTTTTGAATATATATATGTATAAAAAGTACATGTACGATGATGATGTTGTTTTTTTTAAGTTATATTTATTTATATATATATATATAATTAGTAATATTTTAAGTAAAAATCTATATATATAAATAAGTTTATTTAGGTTTAAGTCGGGTTAGCCCAGGGTTGTTAGACTGGCTAAATGTCGTCGGGGTTAACCATTGTCCGTAGTTGTAAGCGGTGCGAGTCGGGTCGCGTTTAACCCGTTTAGACCTGATTGACGTCCGCGATTCTTGTATAAGTTTTCTTCACTTAACCCTTTTTAAAGTGGTTGGGCTAATTTAAGGGTTGGATTAATTAGATAATTATAGGGATTGTTTGGGAATATTAGTAATATATATAATTGCTAAAAATTATTCCAGGTTTGCTGTGAATTGTTCGTGCTTTGACGTTTCTGCAATTAAGGTGAGTTACGTTATGCATGAATTATGATATTATATGTATGTGTGCACTTTATAGCGTGGATAGGGAACCACATGCCCTTGGTGAGTTGTGGGGGCCGACCCGTGTCCTAACTGACGGGCGAAAGGGAATCCACATGCCCTTGGTGAGTTGTGGGGGCCGACCCGTGTCCAAACTGACGGGAGTTTATGATCTCATGAGAGTCGAGTTTTGCTTGGTTTAAATGTATGCGATATGTGATATTTGTGATTGCTTGGGAACCTGTATCGGTATATGTGCATGTGATATTGTGGTTTGTGTGTGACGCTAGCTCACTAAGCGTTTTTCGCTTACCCCGTTAGTTGTTTCCCTTTACAGGTGCCGTTTCGGCTAAGGATAAGGGCAAAGCTCCAATGTGACTCCGAGATGATGATTCCGACGGCATTTGACTTTTGTCATATTTATTTATTTGTTAAAATTGGGTTTTTGGTGGATTTTTAACTAAATGTTGGATTTGAAATTTTTAGTTCTTTGATTTATTTTATTTTTTTTAAACTATTTATAGGATATTATTTTATAAAATCTTATTTTTGGGATTGAGGCTTTACAATCCATCAAACGTCCTTCGACCGTTGTGGCATACATGCGGCTAGTCTTGGATGCCACATTAATTAAGCTCAAGGGACGTTATGATTCATGGGCCCGTTGTGACTCCAAAGGCTAGGGGTTGGACCTCACTAAAAGCTAAGTTTTTGTTAAACAATCTATTACATTTTTTTAAATGATTTATCATATTAACATCGTTGTATCAAAACCTTTGAAAATAGTTGAACGGATTTAATAACATTAATACAAATACTCAATTATTAATAAAGATACAAATAACAATAATGCCAAAAACTTAATGAGCATATAATTTAACATCATCGTTTATCAAAATATAAATATTATTAATATAAACACTTAATAATTTAACAACCATGTAAAATCCTAATGTTAAAAAATAATGTCTAATTATCCGTACTTTTCTTGAAAACTGAACATATATGCATAGAGGTATACTTGCCTAGGGAAGGTGAGAGAGGGATAACTGACGAGTTTTAAAAGATAAATGAGAAGCCAAGTGGGGGGTCTTACAAATTTTCTAATAAGATTACTTATTTTAATTGAGGTATAAACGCGGTATGGGAATGTGGTAGTGAAAAAGCGCCGGCCCGGATGGTCTCTCGTTTAAATTCCTTAAGCATTTTTGGTCTATCATAGACAAAGATATGGTAAATCTAGTGAGGCATTTTGAAAAGAAAGGCAAATGTTCTCGTGGTTGCAATCCTTCTTTTATTTCTTTGTTCCCAAAGGTAAAAGATCCTCTCACTCTTAAGGAACTTCGGCCCATAAGCCTCATCGATTGCGTATACAAAATCATTGCAAAGTTGCTTGCTTGTCATCTAAAGAAAGTGATGGGAAAAGTGGTGAGCGAAGAACAATCGGAATATATTGAAGGAAGGCAAATCCTTGATGGGCCTTTAATGTTAAACGAAGTACGCAGTTGGGCCAAAAGATCAAAAAATCGAGGTTTTCTTTTCAAAGTTGATTTTGAAAAGGCTTTTGATTCCCTCAGTTGGAGCTATCACGACTCGGTTTTGGAACAAATGGATTTTAGCATTAAGTGGAGATCTTGGATTAGGGGATGTGTCATTTCGGCGAGGTCTTCGGTCCTTGTAAACAGGTCTTCAACCTCGGAATTCCCTCTTACCCGAGGAGTTAGACAAGGGTACCCCCTTTCTCCATTCTTATTCATTCTCGCAATGGAGGTGACGCAGCGTAGGTTTTCGGAACGGATCGATAAGCGTCAAATCCGAAAGGATAAACGAGTCTAACAACGTAGAACTCGGATAACTAGAGAATAATCTCTAAAACTCACCAAGGAGAAGAATTATATTAATTCAAAACTGATTACAACTGAAACCAATAATCTTTATTTGTAACCTAAACAAAAAGAAATAACTAGGGAAACTAAATAATCTAAAATCTAGTATAATGATGGTCCTAACTTGATAAGGAAGAAAGCTAAACAAATAATAATAATCTTAAATATTGATCTTAGATAATATCGATACTAGATAACCGAGAAAATAGGCAAAATTGGATCTGGCGATGCTGCAACATCTCGCGGCGCGAACAAAGGCCTCGTGGCGCGAGGGGCTTCATACTTTGTGTTACTGTGTCGTAAGTCAGGCTCGCGTCGCGAGAAAGGACCTTCGCGGCGCGAGCTCGCGTCTTTATGACCCGCTCATGTTCATCTTTATTCTGGCATGTATCAGTCTCCTCCACTTCAAGAGAGCTCGACCTCGAGTTCACAGCAACGATCAAATAATTTTCCGTTTTCCTCTTGGAACTCCTTTCGAATATGGGGCTAGAAAAACTAACCAGTTAAGGTAGCCATTACGAGGTGCCATAGCCGATCCTTCAAACCTATCTCTTCTCGATGATTATCATTGACGAAACTGGGTTGAAGCCTGTTGACAACGACTGTCAGATTAGCAAGAGCTGTGGATATGGCCACATACATCTTTGCTAGATCCGCTATGGTAGTCGACTGTCGATATGCCGTTAGTGAAGAGACAGGCGAATCCTACTCTGATAGCAACTGGCGCAGCGTAGGTTTGCAGAACGGATCGACAAACGTCAAATCTGAAAGCATAAACGAGTCTAACAACGTAGAACTCGGATAACTAGAGAATAATCTCTAAAACTCAACAAGGAGAAGAATTATATTAATTCAAATCTGATTACAACTGAAACCAATAATCCCTATTTATAACCTAAACAAAAAGAAATAACTAGGGAAACTAAATAATCTAAAATCTACTATAATGATTGTCCTAACTTGATAAAGAAGAAAGCTAAATAAATAATAGAGTAAATTAAGGATTTGGTCCTTAAGGTTTGACCAAAATTATGGATTTGGTCCTTAAACTTCATTTATTACACGGATGGTCCCTATGGTTTGAAGATTCTTACGACTTTGGTCCTTGAAGCTAACATCTGTTAAGTTTTTCGTTAAGTTTGAGGCAAAATGACTATTATACCCTTTTAAATTAACTCTAGATTTTTTACTTGTTTGCATATTCATCTTCTTCCCTTTGAGTGTTCATCTTCTTCTTTTGTACATACATTTAAACCCAAAAACATTTAAAACCAAAAACAAATCCAGATTTAAGAATCTGAATGAAAACATAAAAAATCGCATTTACTTAAAGCAAATTCAGATTTTTTTGTGTCAAACATAAAATCAAATCAAAATCCACAGTTTTGTTGAGTCAAACATAAAACCAAAATTTAATGCTAAATCAGATCCCCAATCAAACCCAACGAAGTTTAATCGAACATAACCTAGTTTCAAAATCAGATCTGAGGAAAAACCACCACCAAGCGCCGCCACCATCACCAAGCGTAGCCACTGCCACACCGATGCTGCCACCACCACCACAACGGCGCTGCCACTACCACCAACACCAAGCGCCGCCACCACCAAGCCTTCTCAGATCCCGTCATGAGAACCTAGATCTGAACCCAGATCTGAAAGAAAGAAAGAAAAATAGAGAGAGAGTAGTAGCCAGATCTAAGGAAGAACCACGTTGCTCGAGAGAGAGGGAGAGAAAGTAGTGCGGTCTTGTGCCCTGGACCGCCGGAGATGGTGGTTGCCTCGGAACGAACAGCGAGCAGTTGGGTGGTGCCCTGGTGGTGGCGGCTGCGTTTTTGGGCAAAAAATCCCAGACGGTGGTGGCAGACGTGGTAGGTGATAGGTACGGTGGTGGTGGCGGGGGTCGTGGTGGAGTAGCAGTGAGCGGCGGTGGGTGGTGGTGGCGGTGAGCGGCGGTGGATGGCGGTGGTAGGGAGGATGAAGAAGTGGAAGGTGTGGAGTGAAAGAAATAGTGAAGCAAGTAGAACATAAAGGATTTTAATTACTTTTGTTTGTTTGCAGATCTCGAAGATGAATATGATGAAGAACCCCAATATGTTCTTTGGATAAATTACTATATCTTGAAGATGATGAACATTCAAGAAGATGATGAACATTACAGATTTGGTCCTTAAAGGGTATAATGGTCATTTTGCCTCTCATTTAACGGATTATTGGATGGCTGTTAGCTTCAAGGACCAAATCCGTAAGAATCTTCAAACCATAGGGACCATCCGTGCAATAAATGAAGTTTAAGGACCAAATCCGGAATTTCTGTCAAACCTTAAGGACCAAATCCATAATTTACTCTAAATAATAATAATCCTAAATATTGATCTTAGATAATATGGAAACTAGATAACTGAGAAAATAGGCAAAATTGGATCTGGCGATGCTGCAACATCTCGCGGCGCGAGGGGCTTCATACTTCGTGTTACGTTGCCGTAAGTCAGGCTCGCGCTGCGAGCTCGCGTCTGTATGACCCGCTCATGTTCATCTTTATTCTGCCCTGTACCAGGAGAGATTACATGTAGCGATGCTAGAAGCAAGTAACAAAGGTTATTTCCATGGTGTTAACCTTCCCGCTAATGGTCCTTCGCTCTCTCATCATCTTCTTTTTGCAGATGATGTTATCTTTTTGGGAAAATGGACAACGTCCAATGCGGTCAATCTCACTAGGATGCTAAGATGTTTTCATCTTGCTTCGTTATGAAGGTAAACTTTGCAAAAGTAAGGTTTGCGGTATTGGAGTACGTGATGATGAGGTTCATAACCTTGCATCACGTCTTAAATGTGATTGTATTTAACTGCCTTTTTCATATCTTGGTCTGACTGTGGGTGCTAATATGAACTTAGCGAAAAATTGGAAAACCGTTTTGGACAAAATTAACAGCAAACTTTCCAATTGGAAAGCCAAAATTTTGTCCTTTGGTGATAGGATTACCTTATGTAAGTTCTTGGCAGTTTACCTTTATATTTTATGTCTCTTTAGCTCCGGCAAACGTGATTGATGCCATTGAAAAAAAGACTATCTTCACCAAAATGTATCCAACTTTACCCGTATTCCTATTGTATGTATCCAACTTCAAAATGTGCTATTGTATGTACTTTACCCGTATTCCTATTCTAAGATTTGTTGGGTAAACTGGTCAACTTTAATTGCTCCAAAGAAACTTGGTGGTCTTGGTGTCGGCTCTATTAAGGCGGCCAATATTTCTATTTTGATCAAATGGTGGTGGAGACTAAGAAATGAAAGTCATTCGTTATGGGCTAAGGTAATTTATGCGATCCATGGAGCGTATGGAAGGGACTTCGCGTCTCTTGCGCACCCCAAGAAAGTGGGGGTTTGGCTTAATATAGCTAAAGCTGGTGATACCTTGGAGACGTTAAATATAAGCATTGATGATATTTTTCACGAGATCTGTGGGTAACGTTGAAGATATTCATTTTTGGACAGATTGATGGCTGGGCTCGATTCCTCTCAGCTCTATCTTTCCAGATTTATTTGCTGCTGAATCTAATAAATATGCTTCTCTATCCATGCGCTTCTCTCACAGGTCTGATGGTAGAGCTAGATGGAGTTGGGATTGGTCTGTGTCTACAGATCTGGTGCAATTAATAGCATAGATCTTTGCTCTAGAAAGCTTGCTGCAAGATGTTTAGCTAAATGAAGGTAGAGATCTTTTCGGTGCATTCCTTACGACAAAACATCGAAGGCTTATTATGTCCATCGCCATCTAATAAATGTTTCTGGAATAAGTGGCTACCCCCTCGTGTTAATTGCTTTATATGACGTGTGCTATTAAAGTGGATACCAACCAGAATGAATTTATGCTTAAGGGGTTTGCCTCTCGCCATGTCTACCTGCCCATTTTGTGAGTTGGATCTGGAAACGGGGGAGCACTTATTCTACTCTTGTTCGTTTACAAAGGAGATATGGAAATGGTTAATTAACTGGTGCAACTTGAACGAATTTCAACATTCATCTTTTCTTTGACCTGCTGGAGTGCACCTCGGAGAGAAAAAAGAAATTTTTTTTGGAGGCTGCTGTAGGAACTACTATTTGGTTTGTTTGGAAAAGTCGGAACAATCTGGTATTCAATAGAAGAAATGCCCGATGTCGATGATGGCGAATGAGATTCAAGCAACGTTATTTACTTGGGTGAAATATAGGGCCAAGTGTTATTCGTTAAGTTGGTCTTTGTGATGTTGTAATATGTTTTTCTCTCTTTAGCTTTGTACTCCGTTTTCCTAGCCTCTCGCTAGTGTTGTTTTAATAACTTTTTTCGTTTCTGGTTGGCTTGGGGTGGGGATGATGGCCATGCCGAAGCTCCCTTCCTTGCCTTCCTTCTTGTCGTTCAAAAAAAAAAAACAAAAATTCAAGGTAAAATATAGCTCTTTTTCATTTTGGCTACGCCCATATGTGAGGTTGTGCATCGGCCCCTGCCTGAGCTCACTGTTCTAAAAAGTTTGCCATGTGGCCGTTATGGCACGTCATGGTTTTAAGGTTGTGTCTCTGCCACGTTAAACCGGTGGCATGCCTTGGCCTATTGCGTAGTTCTCCTAATGCGATATTTGATTTTTCTTTATGTTTTTAAGATTTTATTTGCTAGTTTTCAATGTATAACTTAACTTAACTTTGTTATTACTATTAACTCATTGAATGACAGTATAATACATGTGCTCTTATATATAATAATATATATTAGCTAGAAATTTGACGCCATAAGTCACGCCTGAAAACGCCATGGCTTCGTTGTGGCTCCTAAGGCTTGAGATTTGGCCTCACCGCCACACCACGTCTCACTCCATTCAAAACCTTGCTTGAGCCTAACGATGCTTAACCCTAGTCTAAGCCAGGACTCAAACACCGATAGGTAGAAATTTTGAAGCAAACGCCTAGGCTTGGCTTAGAAAAGCCTTGGAAGGGACCATAAAAGAGTAACATGAAAAAGCTAAATCGAGCCATTTCTGAACTCCAAAGTCCGGTTGATTTCTTTTCCTCGCATGAATACAGGCTTGAAAGGCATGCACCTAGGCCCGAAAAGGCTAAGGCCTAGTGCATCTCTAAGCTCCACCGGCAAATAAGAGTTAGGTGTACGAGTTTTTCTTATTCTTCTTCTGTTTTGGAGGAAAAAGTTCATCCAAGGTCCGCCTAGATTAAGTCATTGGCAATTTAGTAATTAATATACGACCATCTAAGACTAAATTTGGCCACATGATGCTAACGTCTGGACTCAAACCCGAATACATAAGATATTCCATCACATCCCTAAGACCTTTTGTGACAAAGCTACCCACCCTTGTGGTTTTAAGCCTAAGAGTTGCTATCCACAAGTTGCTAATTTGAGTCTTAAGACTAATAAAGATTTTCCTAGCTATTAACTTTAGGTCCAATGGTAATATTCTAAAGTGCACATAAACTGACCAAAACTTAAACAATAATATTATGCAACTAAAAAACTATCTCAAATAACATTAAAAGAAAAATCATAAAATTTACCAATACTCAATTTCTACTTCATCATCTACAGTCAAATTGACTGTTGTAAAATGAATCATCATCCTCATTAACATTAATCCCATAAACATCTTCTTCCCTTTCTTCATCCCATCTAATCACTTCTCTAATATACTTCAATGCCTCTTCAACAGACCCACTTTCCCTACCCACACTTTGGCATACAAAAAGCTTCCTACCACTTATGGACCCATAAAGCTCCTTAAACTTCATGGCCACATAATAGTAAGCCTGGTTAGCCAATGACTGCTGGCTGTGTTGCGCTTTCAGGGGTCCGAACCCGCTGAACCATTCGCAAACGCTCAATGGGGTTCGGACGATCTTCTCCTCAAAAACGTCGTATTTGTTCAGGATGAGAACAAATGGGGTGTCGGCAAAACATGGTTGTCTCGCTAGGCTTGCGAACGAATCTCGGATTGCTAACATCTTGTTTTCCATGATGCCGTTGCTACCGTGGGCCCACATTTGGTCGTAGTCACTTAACGCGACGCAAAATACGACCACTCGTGCGTCTTCAAACATGTCTAGCCATTTGCAAGCGTCGTATGGTTTTCCCTTTGTACTCATTCGGATTAGCTGGTACCTAAGGAGAGAATCGGTAATTAAATGAAAAGAGCGAGACAACGATTTACTTTTTGACCATCGTACTCTGAGTTTTCGACATTCTTGTGAAAAAACAAAAGGAAAATACGATAGTTTGTAAGAGCATCTCCGACAGCTTTTCAAAAATGGAGAAAATTATGATTTTGGACAAATTTTAGCTCCAACAGCTTCTCCAAAATGAGAAAGTAGGAGAGAGAGAGAGAAAAAATCTCCAAATTTGTAGATTTCTCCAAAAATAATTACTAAGAGAGTGAAATAGCTTTTTATTATATTCCACCAATACGAATCTTTAAAATAAAATTTTAGGAGAAAGAAATAACATTTTATTAGATATATGTAATAGTTTAATAATAAAAATAACGATGTTATCTCCAAAATGGAGAATCTATTGAAGTTGAATACAACTTTTTATAGAGATTTTAGACTTTGGTTCTCCATTTTGGAGAATATTTTGAGAATAAGTTGGAGATGCTCTAATAATAATTGATTTTGGACAAATGTAGAAAATTACCCATTCTTACAAATTGAAAGAAAAATGCAACATACTTTGGGTTGATTCCTATTTCCTATAACGTACTTTCAGAACACATTGAAGTAAAAAAACATGTATCAGGGTTTGCCAAATTCGGGTAACTTACTTGACCAACGGAGATAGACCGTTTTCATCATGTATTTCGGACATGGGACTGCGATCATTGAACGAGAAATCTAAATAGGAAAGACCGTTGCTGGGAGTTACTCCTTCAGCGTACAATATGTCCTTCTCCGTTGGTTCATAATCATTGCTTGATAACTCGATCGCCTGGAAATAAAAATGATAGAAATCTAAGTACCATTTGTTCCTATATAAACATATATTATATACTTTAAAGAAAACAAACAGAAAACCTGATCCAAAAAATATTTGGCAACATCCGGAAGATGCTGCAGCTCGTCCCTTCGCTTGTAGGTTTCCTGAATAGCGGGATCCTTCCAAATCTCGTCCACTAGAGGAGCGTACTCTCGGGTTGCAGCAGGGAAGTAATTGTCGAAATCCCCCATCGTCAGTATATCCAATAACCAATCAGAAAAATGTTTAAATTTTGTGTTAAGGGAGTAGACACACCGTGTACTTTTGCCAAATTTTGAATCACCTGCAGAACCAAACGTAAAAGTCATGCATCGCGGGATCGTAAAGGGTGCACGGCCTAAACCAGAAGGGCAACGGTGAGGTTTTAGGGTTCTAATTTGACATGGGTATTTTAGTAATTCACTAATCTTGTCCTATCTCCCTCATTCTTGTTCTACTCATTTGGGTGGGACTGATCGAAAAATGTGTCTTGTCCCAACCAAACATGGGACGCGAATTTTTTTTTTTGTCGTGTCCTATCCCTGTAGCGAAAGCAAGATGACAATATAATAGAAAATTGAAGCATAGAAGCTAAAGGCGCGTTTGGTTGTGGAAAACTAATTTTTTTTGAAGGGTGTCCGGGCAAAAGCCCGACTAATCCTCGGCAATTTTGGGGGCTAAACATGGCCCCACTTAAATGTCCCCAGGCATGTGCACGGGAAGGCTCGAACTCGGTTAGGGCGCTATGAACCCCCCGAGCGATAACCAATCTGCCACAGCACTGGAAGACTCGGTTAGCCATCCTTTCTTTTTTGTGTGTGTGGAAAATTGTTTTCATTTTCCTAGATAACGTTTTCATATAACGGAGTTGAGTTTCATTTTCAATTTTCTGCGGAAATTTTAGAAAACACATTTGGCTGAAATGGTGGAGTTTTCATTTTCCATTTAAATTTTTTTAGAAACTTTGTTTAAAATTTTTTGGAAAACTACTAAAATCAGTTTTCTAATTTACATGGAAATTAAAAAACAGAAAACTTTCATTTTCTTGAAAAACTTTTAAAAACTGAATGAACCAAACGCACCCTAAAAGTTTGAATATATTATATTTATAAGAAACCACAAGGTTTGGAATTTTGTGGATTTGGAGTTACCGAACCTTGAACGGAGTCTTCGTTGCCTGAAAAAGACGTATTTTGTTCCATCAACGCTTCCTCTTCAAAACGCTCTCGTCCCTCAAGCAAGACACTAACATATCTGTACATGTTACTTTGTATCATAAGCTTTAGATTCTGCAATTCCTCGGGGGTGAACTTGTCTCCATATAAAAACCTCACCTACAAATCAACCATTTATATTATTCCCACCGTCCCAAAATAAATGTCCAATAAGAAATGTATAATTATTACACGATTTTACCGTAAATAATAGTA
Source organism: Centaurea solstitialis (assembly GCA_030169165.1). NCBI lineage: Eukaryota > Viridiplantae > Streptophyta > Magnoliopsida > Asterales > Asteraceae > Centaurea > Centaurea solstitialis. The sequence continues at coordinate 59,229,034 of CM058043.1, forward strand.
GTCATTACATTTTTTGATGAAAATCGTGTTGAATATAAAAGGTATAACTAGTAAATTATAACCATCTATTTTTTGAAGATGGACACTTATATTCTGATAAACTTAAATAGGAATGCAAACACTTATTTTCAAGAAACCAAAATCAGGAAAAAGATGAGGAACATAATAACACATTAATGTGTTTTCAGTGATGGCCCTTGATATGCAGTTTTCCTACTTCAAATGAAATGGATCTAGTTTTCCAATATAATCTTCAACAAGAATAAGTTGTATCTACTATACAAGCAAAACTAGTGCTTATTGATCTCTATACAATTGTGGTAGAGAATCATCTCTAATGGGTGGATCAGACAATACGCATATCGGCTCAACTCGCCTAATAGTCAGATTATTGTTTTGGTTCATGTAAAGTTCAGCAGCAAAAAAGAATTGTTGCTAAAGTGGCCAAATGACTTCTTTCATTGGGACACAGCCATGATTAGAAAGGCTGTCTATGTACCAAAAGACTATAAACGTAAATAGTTTTGTCGTTATAAGTGATATCTGCATTCCCAATACATCCCTGCATTAGATATACAATATAGGACCAATACTGATATTAAGATGATCGATGTTACGCTGTTTTACTTAAGTGAAATTTAGTTTATAAATTGTAAAAGGCAATGTGAATATTTGTTTTTTAGAAGGTCTACAAACTCGCTCATTTTTCTTGTAAGACTTGAACTCACAAACTATTGGTTGTGGAGACTCGTATGATATCTTTGTACTTGGTTAGATGTATCATAGGTTCCCAACCTCATAGTGAAAAAACAAAATATCAAATGAAAATTGGAACTTATTTGAGAAAAGGCATCCAAGATGTTTATTTTTGTTTGGCAAGCCAAGGTGTAGAGGAAAGGTCTGTGTACATCCGGGAGTGGCTTAATATGGCTTATTCTGTCAGCTATACGTAACTACTCGGTAGTGGCTTAATATGGGGGGAGCTTTATGCAAAAAGCCAAGTTTTTTTTTCTTCTTACAAACGTACCCCTGCCATCAAAAAATACACATTCTTTCCATCTATAAGAAGTTAAGAACCCTCTGAAAAACCTTCTCAATCTATACAGACAAATTAATCCACACAAATAGCTTTGTCCATCCAGGACTTATATGAAAACCAACCAAACAGCCCTAAACGAGCTATATAATAACATACATCACCCATAGTCTCATCTAGTTCTCGTTAGAAAGTGTGTACTTATGGAGTACCAGGATTAATTACATATAAAGGCATATCAACTACAAGTTATCTCAAGCAACATCAATAAAGAAGAAAAGGGCATTTGTTGCAATATATTCAAAACCATATAAGAAAGACACGAAAGAATCGTATTGATACCTGCTTGAAAATAGTGCTTGTCCCGGATCCTTCCAACCCAAAAAGCATAAGCTTCTCAACTCTTCCATGTTCCAAATTATGAGGCATAGACCTACTTAACAATGTACTAGCCTCATCACGCGAATGCTCACTTGGCACGGGCAAACAGAACAATGAACAAATCAACCGAGTAGACGCCTACCTACCAATAACATAAAACACACTTACAACCACTTATATATAAACTAACTATCACAAAAAACAAATGGGCATTCAATAACAAGTGAACAACCTTTCCCCAAATGTTCCCTTTAATATTATTCTGGCCCTCTTCCTCATATGATCCATCATCATACACCCAGAAATGTGTCCCTTGTGGACACTGAACCTTTGCCAACTGAAATACAAAATCAAACTGCTAACATCCAAAATGACCAAATAATCTCAATGGGGTATCACACTTTCACTTGTTAATCATTTTACCTTTAGAAATCTAAGCTCAATTTTCGTGATTTGACGACCGTTGATGTAAACTTGTGTGTTTCCATTGCTTGCATCCACTTGAAGCTTCCCACCCACATTCAATTTTGAACTTATGATCCTATCAGGCTTCTCCCCCTCCTGTTATAAAGTTTTGATCAAAATCAATTACAATTAGGGGTGTTTGGGATTGCTTATTAAAACTCCTCATTTGCTTATTGCTGGTTGAAGCAGCAAATAAGCACATTTGAGTGCTTGGATAAAAGGCTAATTATGGTGCCAACCAACAGATAAAGATGTTTTTAAAAAAGTTAAAAAGGTTTTAACTTTTCCAATGAGCAGTAAGCAAAAAAGCACAAGTTGTAAGGAGTTTTAAAAGAAGTGAAAGAGTTTAACTATTCCATCCAGCAATAAGCAAATAACCATAATTTGTAAGGAGTTTTTAAAAAAGTTAAGGGTGCGTTTGGTTGTTTTTCAAGAAAATTTTCCAAGGAAAATGAAAATTTTAAAAACCCGATTGGTTCATTCAGTTTTCTAGAAATTTTCCATGAAAATTTTCATTTTCTGTTAAAACCGATATTAGTAGTTCTCCAAAACTTTCTAACATGAAAAATGAAAACTCCACGGCTTCAACCAGATATGTCTTCTAAAATTTTCAAAGAAAACTGATAACTCAAACTCCATTCTCTGAAAACGTTTTCCACAACCAAATGCACGCTAAAAGTTTTTAACTTTTCCGACCAACAATAAGCAAATAAATAAGCAATCCCATACACATAAGAAAAGAAATCAAGAAACCAAAATCAGACCTTAAACCCATAAAAAATATTACCTGCCCCCAAAGCCCAGAATCCTTATCATACCAATACCTTCCAGGCTTCAACTTCACTGGAGGAACATGACAACCCAAAAGCTCACACAAATCCTCCTGCTGCAACTCTACCCCATTGACAACAAGCTGTTCGGGCCGAAGCTGATTCGCAGGACACTCCTTTTCAGCCATCATTATCTGTCTCACCTCCAAAGGACTACAAACCTTAGACAGCATCCTTGAACACTTCCCCAGCCTCCGCCTTCTCGACTCCCGAATCGGCTGGCCAATGCAGCCCACACACTTCCGCCCTTCGGGCATCGAACCCATCGACTTAATCAAACAGTTGCTGCAGTATCTGGCGTCGCAAACGATGCAGCTTTCCTTTTCCCTCAACCTGTTCCCTTTCCCACACCTGGTGCAAACCTTCTTCTTCTTATGATTCTTCGGTTTCTTGATCTCATCATTAACATTCGTAGACGACAACTCGGTGTTCTTTTTATCGTCTTCGTCGTTGTCGGTGCGTCGTTGATCTTCATCATCATCTTCTTCTTCTTGGGTGGTTTCGGTGTCGAAACTGACGACATCCGAAACTTTATCGGAAACTTGGTCGGAAACTTGCTCGGAGACGGGAGAGATAATGGAATTGGTGAAATTGGTGGTGAACTTGGGGTTGTTTTGGGGGATTTTTTTAGTGGGTTTTGGGAATGTGGTTGAGTTTTTGAGGATGGGGATGGGTATGGTGGTGGGGTAAGGATGGGTGGGGGGTTGGTATTGGACGGAAATGGAGAAATCGAGTTGGTCTTCGTCGGGAAAGGGAGCTCCGGCGGGTAACATCCGACGGAGGAGATCTTCCCAGTGATTGTTGTTGTTGGAAGGTTGTTCCACGTAATCAGGATCAGTCGTCATTGGTTGATTTTTGATTTTGATTTTGATTTGATGAGAGAGAGTTGGAAGTGGGATTTGACAAGAGAGATGGTGGGGGCGGATTTAGAGAGGTGTTCGGTAGTGGAAGAGATGTTACGGATGGATATCTATCTCTTGAGTTTCTCTTTGTTTTTTTATGAGTAAACTACCATTTTGGTCCCTATGGGTTACACCGATCTACCAAAGTGGTTTTTAATAACTACAGTTATCGTTTTTACGGTTTGTATTTTTTAATTTTTCTTTGAAGTTGGTTACTCAACGTTTAACGGTCTCTTAAGTCATGGTTGTTTATGTTATTGTGTCTTTCTTTTTTTAAAAACTTTTTTTTTTGTCTTTTTAGTTTTGGCTTTTACTTTTTTTGCTTTTTGGTTATCCATCCTACCCCTACATCATTTCTTTTTTCTCAGGTTGAACATAGAAAGACAGATTCATTACCATCTCCTTACCACCCCTTCACTAGTTATCTCTTTTCTAGTCATCTTGTTTGATAGATTCACCTACATAGCTTTTAGATACAATGTGTGTGTTCTATATGCACATCATGTGTAGTGTGTGTGTGTGTGTAGTGTATATATGTAGTGTGTGATGTATGTAGGTGGTGTATGTGTGTGTGTCATTTTATTATGAGATAGCACCATATTCAGTTCTCTGTTAGTGGTAGAAACTTGAAACCAATATCAATAATGAAGATGGTGGTTTGATGGCTTCAAACGCAGAAAATCAGGTGGTTGTGGTTCACCGATGATGATCCTTGTATTTTAAACCTAGAAAATTCAATGATGGTTGTTTGTCGATGATGCTAGTGAAGGTGGTTTGATGGATATGGTTCGCAAGGGAGGGACGATCAAAGGTTTCACCTGATTTATTATTGTTGCTGCTATTGGTTTTCTTTTGAAAAGCAAACAACAAACCTATTTATATACAAAAACAAGGAACAAAGAGAGAGGAAGCTTTCTGCAAGCACTAGAAATCTCCCAAAGTACAAACAGCAAACAAAGCCATGAGGCTACCAACACGAAAAGCAAAACTAAAGCTAGAAGCGTGTGCTAACCAAGAGAGCCAAAACCCCCACACCCACTTCCTCCATAACAAAGAAAAGCCCCTGGCATGCTTAGAGATCCAATGGAAAGAAAGATGTTGGAGAGAAGAAACGATCAACGATCTTAAAGTGTTGTTTTTGAGAAAACACGTTTGTAATTTTCTCCAAAGGGCGGAGTATCGGCAAACGGAGACAATGAGGCAGCAGGATTGGCAAAGCAACACATTCAACACGATTGCCACTCACCATGGGATAGAGATTCAACCTCCCTATGTACCGTCTCCGATTTGGCCGGATAACGTCCAAAGTCCGCCCGCGTTCCCATCTTTTGAGAATTGGCAATGCCAATACCGTGGTCCTTTTTTATTAGATTTGATCTCATTCGATATGGTTGTTTTAAGACAATATTTTTATTTGCTTTGTTTGGTGTGTTTAGACCATTTTTATTTTGGTTTGGTTTGTTTAGGATCTTTAATTATTAGTTAATTTCTTTATTTTAGTGTGTTTTATGTTTTTCTTTTGTTAATAGTTGCAACAATTGGAGTTTCGTACCAGTGACCTATCTTCGGAAATTTATCTTTCAGGGTCAAAGTCTTACAGCCCAAGGGAGTTCTCTGTTTCCCTACCTCCTTTATTTATCTATTAACTGTTGCAATGGGGACAATGCAAATCTTAAGTGTGGGGAGGGGGTTAAGTAGACTTAACTTTTGTTTTGTATTGCTTCTTGGTTAGATTTTTGGGAAATTTGAAATATGGTGACAATTTTTTTTTTCAAAATATTTGATTCTTTTTGAAAATAAAATCTTGTGGTGGGAAGACACTATTAGGGTTCTTTGAGTTTGAATAAACCTTATGAACACTAATTGCCAAGAGTGTCGCACCCTTGTCTAAGAGAGATTGAGCCTTATCGATTATTTCATTTCTGTGAGGATGCCGACTTTGACCCGAAGTAGAACTTGTCACTTTGAATGCTTGTCAAGACCACAAGGAAAGTATTTATCATCATTGCATTGATAGAGGCCTTTGTTTCAACCCATTTTTAGCTTGCATTTCCGTTAGGTAATCCCATTCTAGGATTATCTAATTTGCTTAAGCCTTTAGTAAAAAGTACTCACGTTTAGTACTTTAGACCTTTGAAACCACTTTGAAGCCTAAACCTTTTAAATTGTTACCCAAATCAAATCAATCCTTAGCCATAAGCTTTATCTATCTTTTGGCCGTAACTTTTTCAGTTTCAGATCCATCAATAGAAACCTGACAAATAGAAGAAATGGATGTAGAAAAGAAAGCATAAAAAATGTGAAAAGAGTGAAAAAAAAAGAAGAAAAGAAAAAGAAAATGAGTAGCTGACTCAAAAAGAAAAGAAAAAATCAAACTGTCGGAAAAAGCCAAAAGGCATAAATACCGAGCAAAAAAAAAAGAAATAATAGAATCCGATATTAGAAAATTTTTGGAAAGAGAAAGTTGTCCCAAGTCCTAAAGTGAGTTCCAAAAGTCAGATAAAAAGAAGCCAGGATTTTAACTGATAACCTCCAAGTTTTTGCTACACCCTTTTTAGTCTTTAAAATGAATCCTTTTCCTACCCTTTAACCCTAAGCCAAACATTACAACCCTTAAGTCCTCTTGACGGTTGAAACTTTTTAGTGATGGAGATGATATTTGGTGACAAGCATATGCATTCGGGAAAAGGTTGTGTGTCGGTGTGATCACTATATAACGATTTACCCCATGAGAGATACACGTTACTGAAAAGTGAGGATAAGAGGTTGAACTTGGTTTTGATTACTCATTGTACCTTATGGCATGTCCGAATTGTTAGTAATTATGTGCATAAGTTAACAAACCAAGTAATTACACATCCAATGTTACAAGACACTTGAGGGTCACACCTGTGAGGACCTATAAATCGAATAAGTTAAATAAAACCCAGAAATGGAGAGATTGGATTTATAATAGTCAATTATAAATCAGTTGGGTAATTTCAGTCAGAAATCCCAAAGTTGGAGGATTATTAATTAATTAAGAGAATTATATATTTATTAGATAAATAAATATATACAATAATCTAATTAATTATAAGTAATTATCTAGAGCATTCTTTTCTTGAAAGAAAAGAAAAGAATAAGATAATTACAAAGGGGAAACTGAATCAGATGGAAACTGTGTTTCCTTCATATATAAACCTTATGGGTTTAAGATAATTAATTCAATTGATCTAAGAATTAGCTTCCAGAAAATTCTCCCCACTCTTTCTCCCTCTCTCCAATCGGCACCGCCCCCTTCTTTACAACAAACCAGTTCGGTTTTTCAGCTTATTCGGGTTTTAGTTCTACTAGAGGAACATTCGTTGGTCGTTCATTGGTGGACTTATTCTCAAGCAATCCAGGTAAATTTTTCTGTATCCATAACTGTTAGGATTAAATATAACAATGATAAGGTCTTTAGATTTTTAGGGTTTTGTATCTTAATCGCTTCCGCATAAGATCGATCCAGTGTGTTTTCGATCATATAGTTTTTTAACCAGTTTGGTTATCAGATCTATGGGATTTATCGAACCAGTGAGGTTTCGAGATCCACAATGATCCTCGTGTCAGTTCGACTCGAGGGATCCCACAAAACCCAACAGTGGTATCAGAGCACACGTTTTTAGTCGTTCGTTTTATTCTTTTTGTTTGTCTAGATCCGTAAAATTGTTTCTTGCATAACAAGTTTTATTAATAATAGTTTGTTTAACAAAATTTAAATTTTATCAAGATACAATTTTGTTTAATTTGATCGTACGAAAAACCCGAAAAGTCACCAAACCGAAACCACTAAAACTAGGGTGTTCAAAAAATCCGAATCCGATCCGACATCCGAATACCCGAAAAATTCCGATCCGAAAATATTCGAATATTCGGATATCCGGATTTTCGGATATCCGAAAATCGGATATCCGGATTTTCGGATTCGGATTCGGATAGTGTTTTCGGAAAATTTCGGATATTCGGATATCCGAAATATCCGATTTTTATAATAATATATTATTTTATATATTATTTTATTAATAATAGATATATATTAAAAAATTAAAACCCTACTCAAAGTCTCATATGCATTTTATTAATAATAGATATATATTATTTTATATATTATTTTATGTTCTTATGTTACTTTAAACTTTCGTATTATTATTTAAAACACGTAAACTAAGTATTTGATGTCGTATTAGCTTGTGGATGATTGGAAACACGTGGACGATTATTATGTACAAGAATGATGTATTTTTTTGGGTTTTTTTTAGCTAAAAATGACATTTTTATCCAATATTTCGGAATTTCGGAATTTTCGGATTATCGGGTATCCGAATCCGGAATTTCGGATATCCGGATTTTCGGATATTCGGAATTTCGGATTCGGATTCGGATAGTAAATTTCAGTATCCGAAAATTTCGGATATCCGAAATCCGGATATCCGAAAATGAACACCCTTAACTAAAACCCACCACCAGATTGGTGGTGACTAAGGAGGTCAAACCACCGAGGACAGCGGTGGCCGTAGCCGAACCACCAGCATGGTGGTGGCGGCGTTGGCTATCGGCTCAAGCACCGGCCGAACCACCAGCGTGGTGGTGGCCGTTCGACCTAGGCCACGGTGATCGTCGGCAACCCCATGACGGCGGCTGTTGTTCTCAACCACCAGTCCACACCACAGTTCCGTGGTAGCGGCTCATGGTGGTAACCGGTGTACGAACACCGCAACCACCCGAAAACCGCAAACACGGTGGTGGATGGCGGTGTTCACAGCGGTGGTGGTAGTTTCATTCGACGTCGACCGCACCGTGCCTAGTGGTGGCGGCGTTCGACTGCCATATCTTGACCGACCGCACCACAGTGGTGGTAGTGGCGTCGGTTATGGAAATCGCTGGCCACAATTAACGGTGGCGACAAGTTGCGATCGCCGCCGATGGTGGCGATGATTGTTCAATTCGCCGGAAGCCCCAAGCGGCACCGACCGCACCACAGTGGTGGTTGCGGCGGCGGTGATCGATTGTTGATGGCATGTCGGGGCAGCGGTGATCGACGGAGATACCATGGTGGCACTCGACGGTGGGTGTATTCGACATCATGCAAGTGGAGGCGACGGGTTGCGATCGCCGCCGCTAGTGGCGATGATAATTCGATTCGCCGGCAGCCGCAAAACGCGACCGGTGATATGCGGTCATTACACCGGCCGCACCACAATGGTGGTTGTGGCATCGGTGTTGATCGACGGCTGATGTTCGAACACCGCAACCACCAGAAACCGCACACGCGGTGGTGGATGGCGGTGTTTCGGTTGTTGATTGGATCCGTCGAAACCCACCACCGGTTGGTGGTGGCGTTGGTTACTTCCGCCGCTGTAGGAGGCGGTGATGGTTGTAATTGCCAACCACGGCGAAGTAGCCACGGCCACACCACCACGAGTGGTGGTGGCGTTTGGTGTCATTTTTCGTAAAACCGACCGCACCGCACATGGTGGTTGCGGTAACGGTTGTGATCAAGGGCCATGGCAGCAGCAACGGCTTCTTTGCGCTGCTGTTGTTGGCGTCTAGTCCGAGTGATGGTGGTGGTCGATGACCGCCTGTGGGTGGTGTTGATGACCGCCACTGTTTTTCAACAATAAGCGGCTGTTAGCGCCGCAAGTGGTGGCGTCGGTTACGTCTGTCGCGCCGCGAGCGGGACTGGCAAAAACAAGATCGCGCCGCGATCTGTAGTGGCAGCAATGTTGGCGGTCATCGCTAATCGATAGCAACGATAACTAGGGTTCCGACCCGCGATAGCTTTTCGATCAAATCTCAAAACCCTGTGAAGCCCAAAATTACCAGTTTGGTATTGGGCCTAAAGCCCAGATTTCTGGCCCAAAGATGATTTATTATTTCTGGTCTTATTAAGAGAATTTTTTATTTTATCAAAACAGATAATTTTAAGTCGTTTGAACAAATAATTTTCTGCTGTTTTGACCAGTTGGTCAAATCGCGACACAGTTGAAAATCCAATATTTTTGGTTACAGATCAGCTTGATCAATTAATCTGGCTTAATACGTTTCTAGATAAAATTAATATTTTTTAAGAAATTTGTTCTATAACCAATTTAATCTAAAAGTTTTCAGATTAAAATAATAAATTTACAAAACAGTTTGTTTTTGTAAATCAGTTGAAAACCAGGTTTTTGAGAGGAAATAATTTTAACGGATCTAGGCTTGTTTGTAGTTTTATCATGTTGCCTGGTTTATACATATATATAACTATTATAGGACTTGCCAACTTAGGACCTTTTTGGTTATTTTCTGGGAGGCCTGCGTGCCTTTTGCAACCCCTTCTCTTGTAATAATGACCATAGGATAATTATTTTATTTTGGAGTTCCATCGAATATGCTGAAGGCCAGTGGGAGCTACACGAGAAAAGCTGAGCGTTTCTTTTTCTGGAGTTCTGACGAAGACACCAAAGCTAGTGGAAGCTAAGCAATGACTTGGAAGTTCTTTAGTTAAATAGGTCATTATTGGTCCTTAGGAATAAGGTTGGCAAACCTATAATTAGTTATTATTTAACTGCATGGTTGAATATTTATTTGTGATATCTAACATAGTTTTAAAATAGAAAGAGTTTTAAGACTAACTAATGTCGCAAAATGAGATAGGTTTTTTAGATTACCAGTTTTTTCCGAACTTTTTCTCAAACGGTAGTTTTTTTTAACCTATAAATGATTGGTTTAAAAGGCAAGTTGACGAAAACGGCTAGTTTTAATCAACTAGTGTGCTATCAAAACAATTAGTTTTAGTTAGCAAGTGACTTTAAAACAGTTAGTTTTAAATAGCATGTATGTTTGAAGCAGTTAGTTTAAAACATCAGTTGCCTTTATAACAATCAGTTTTTCAGAAATGTTTTTCCAAAACCCTGGAGATAAAAAGTTTTTAAATATAAAACCCCAAAAATCATAGATCAGTAGTGCAACCCATCTAGGGGCACCTCCGGCGTAAGGTACGTGGGCGTTGTAAGTGAACACACCTTGAACGTCCGCGTTCAAACCGAAACTGGGGGGTTACATAACTCTGCGAATTATCTCCGGATGGTACCGGCCAGAGTAAAGTGATCAGGTTCCCAAAATGGTGAGATCTATTTTGGTACTGTTAAGTTCACCGGGAGGTACCGGGCCAAAATGCACTAAGAGGGACCGAAACATGCACGGATAGTTACCGTGGTCCCGAAAAGATCTAGGAGTCATGTCAGTTAGATGTGATTGGTAAAAGTCCTTACCTACCGAAATAGCACGGTCCTGATGGAGTAAGAGTACACCGCACATCAGGACGTATAAAATAAGGATCCTAGTCCAATAAATTGATCATTTAAGGGTTTATTGATATTTGTTGGAAATTAATCTATTTACAGTTGCTAAGAACCAAAAGTTTTAACGTGTAGATGGCAAACACTGTTACCAGCACAAACAATCTTTCCCTCCGCTCTATCCTTGAAAAGGACAAGCTGACCGGCCCTAATTTCCTTGACCGGCTCAGACACGAAAGGAAATGGTATGTCCTTGAAGAGCCTCTTGGGGAGGCTCCTCCAGCAAATGCTCCGGCTGCTGCTAGAAATGCTCACAAAAAGCATTCAGATGATCTGCTAGATGTCGCCTGTCTCATGCTTGCAACTATGAGCCCAGATCTACAAGCAGGGCTCATAAACACAAATGCTTATGACATGATCCGCCAGTTGAGGGACATGTTCCAGACACAGGCTCGTACAGAACGTTACGATGCCACAAAAGCATTTAATGAATGCAAGATGATCAAGGGGACATCAGTAAGTGACCACGTCATGAAAATGAAACGGCACTTGGATCATCTGGAGAGGCTTGGTCACCCAGTTCCGTTGCAGCTAGCAACGGGTACTATACTCAATTCACTATCAGAAGACTACAAGCCCTTTGTAGTCAATTACAACATGAACAACATGGAAAAGTCAATAGCAGAATTGCACTCCATTCTTAAGACAGCTGAATTGAATATGGGGACCAAGAATAAAACCAAGGGCGTCCTGATGGTAAGAGATGGAGGGGTGAAAAAGAAGCATGTGCATACAAGCACCAGCAAAGGGAAATGACCAGTTCAGGCCGTCCAGAGTGCACCCAAGGTTCATAACAAAGGCAAAGGCAAGGGCAAGGGCAAGAAGGTCAAGCCAAATAAAGCTAGGACCGAGAATCGCTGCTTCACATGCAATGAGGTCGGTCACTGGAGGCAAAACTGCCCAAAGCATCATGAAGCAGGTATGTAAACCTCAGATATTTGTGATTGCTTTAGTCCATCACCTTTTACTTGTTAGTTTACAAGCATACTGATACCTAGAGCAAATGATCATTGCAGGTGGTCAGAAGTGAGGTGCCCAGGAGTTGCAGAAGGATCAAGATAGAAGTTCATCTTAGATATATTTTTCAAGACAATTTTTTTTTCTGAACAGTTGTTTTATTTATGGTTACATTTTAAATACTTATAATTTATTGATGATTTTAAATTTTAAATTTTATAAGTTATTGTCTTGAATAAATATCTGTTATGTATGAAGTTTTAAATCTGACAAAGTCAAGTTTTGACTTAATTAGATCCTAGATATTGCCTATTATAGTTACTTCAATAGTTTTTATTAAATTGAAGTAATTTATATGAAAACTGTCAAAACACACGAAATTCTATATGAATGTGTTTTTGGGAATAAAACATTTATGAGTAATAATTTTTGGTGATCAGGTTTAATTACTCAAATGTTTAAAAGAGGATTTAGGATATTAACTCAGAAAGGGTTAATAATAACAGTATTTATAAAAACTAGGAAAGTTCCAAGTTTTGGAATTAGGAATTAACAAAATCCAGTTAAGTTTTATAAATATTAGAATTCTCAAGTTCATTACTTAAAATAGAATTGACTAATCAAAGTTTTGACTAAGTCAATAGTAAATTTTAAGTAATAGTTGGTTTTCATAAAGGTTAGTGGGAGCCCAGTTTATTCTCTATCTAGTCTGAGATAAAGAATGAAACATACAATTATTGATTTTATCTCGGAATTCATGATCCAGTCAGGATGAGAATTCATAAGATATAATTTACCTTTTAGTCGAAAAGGGAATAAAAGTTTCAAAGCTTTTGAAACAAATGTCTTAAATGACTGTAAGTCAATAATTAAAATGTTGGAATAATTATTAAAGATAGAATTCCAGTAAATTTGCCAGCATAGTAAATGGAATCTGATTTCAGGTAGAAATCATTCATCTACACAGCAACTAAGGAAAGTTGCAGTTTAATTTTACATATTCAAAGAAAAACTAGGAGTTATTCCAGGTCTCCAAGTTCAGGGAATATGATAAAATAGAAGTCTAATTTTTGTTTAAGTGCTTGCAAAACAATAATTAGCATAATCAAGTAGATTGTATCAGTAAATACAAACTTGTATTATTTGGTTATCACTTTGATTAAAATGGTAAACTTTAATCAAAGGATTTAAACTGAAGATAGGTGATACTTCATTTTAGATCAGTATTTAACAAACGTTGAATAGATATCATAAAGTTATTAAAGAAATGTCATTAATTTTGTTATTATTACAGAGTGTAATATGGACTATACAAAATTAATTTTCTTTATCACTTTTATAATTTTGCATGTTTTATAATCCAGGAGTGAAACTAGTCTTCATTTTTCATTCAAAATTTGTCTGTGACAACTTATTGTGGTAGGAACCCGATAAGGTGTTAAAGTCATTGTGAACTTTTGGGTGATTATGATTAGTTGTTGAATGACACCTACAAGCGTTGTAGACCAAAAGTTACACAAGATATTTGATAGAGTAGCAAATATCGGACGTGATCCGCGGTTGAGATTACTTCTTGGAATTAGGCATGAGTAAATCTCACAGTGGTTTTCCCTATCACCTGAGGTATCTGGTTTGATGTCATGAGGACTGCTGAATACTTAGTGCGCTCAACCGCTACGCCGTAACAGGGTGGCTATAAAGGGCGTAACAAGATTCAGCGGAAGCCATGGTGTTAAAAGCAGACATGCAAGATGGGATTTGCACCTCTTCTCTGAAGGGAGATATTTCTGGGCCCCTTGACTGACTGAATGTACTGATGAAGTTGCTTGTCGGCTTTCTTTTACCCCTATACTCCCCTATGATGGAATAAGGAGAATAAAGGGCAAAGGAACCACCAGAAAAAGAACGACTACTAGGGTGAACTGTGAGATTCAACTGGAAAATAGAACCAGGCGCAAGTATACACCTTGAACTACTGTCGTCCCGTAACAAGTAATAATAGTAAGTAAATACCAGATATCGTTTCCACAGAGAAGGAATAATGCAAGAGTCTTTTCAGTCTATTGGTAGAGCAGTTAAGGGATGATTTCAGATGGCGAATTCGAGGATTTTAACCGATGCTTGTTTTAGCAAATGGTGAGTGAGTGTGTTTGTAAAATCTATTGGAGAAAAAGAACCCAGGGTGCAGGTAATAAAGAGATACAAAAAGGGCTGTTTGTAGTTTAAAGATGCTTTGTAAAACTGTGAAACCACTGGCTAGACGGCCGACCACAGTACACACTGGTCAACATGCAATCAGGTGTGATATTAGTCACTTGCCCTAGCACAACCAGTGTTACCTTCATTACCAGATAAAAACCATATACAGACTACACATATTACTACAGTTATTCTCCCGTTATCCTTAACTCTGAAAGTTAATGCATTTTCATAAGCTAGACTAATCCAACTTAATCTTCAATGTAACGTTTCAAACCCCTGTAATAAATAGTTTAGCACTGTAATATTGTTCTCACTTTACTGCATTTATTTTAACGTAAACCTTAACTCTGAAAGTTAATGCATTTTCATAAGCCAGATTGGGCGTCAATCAACCTAACTTAATCTTCAATGAAACGCTTCAAACTCCTGCAACAAATAGTTAACACAATAATACAACATTGCATCTAGAACAATTACAACGACATTGCAATCAATATTTCCCCACACCCCAAGCTCAAGCTTTTAACTCATAACTTGGAAATGTGAATACTGGAATACTGACCAGTTGGGAGTAATGGCAAGAAAAGTAAATGAGTGGTAATTACTTACACAATACGTTCCCTTCTAAGAGGGAAACAGAGTGTAAGTAATCCCAAAAGCAGTAAATTAAATTGCAGAAATTAAGGTACTGGATTGACCAGTAGATTGCAGAAATGTAAACACTGGAGTGACCAGTAAAGACTGGATTGACCAGTAAATTGCAGGAAAGTAACTGACAAGAAATTAAACACTGGATTTATGACCAGTAAAATTGCTGGAAAGTAAATTGCAATAAAAGTAAATTGGTAATTACTACACAATACGTTCTCTACTAGAGAGAAACAGAGTGTAGTAATTCCAAGAAGTTAGAGAGTTAGCAGCAGTTAGTTAATTAGCAGGTAAATAAAATACTGATTAGTTACTTGGAACAAAAGTCTTGTTTGTAAATATTTTGGGGGACAAAAGTACCATAAAGGTACACCTAGGGAACAAGAAAGTACTAAAGTACTTACACATGTACTTGAAAGTACAAGGGAGGAAACCTAGGTTGTACCTTAGTCTTGCAAATGAAGTAACTAATTTCTAACAGCTAGAACACTAACAGGTATTTTGAAAACACTGATTTTTGGTAGTTGGAACACAATACGTTCTTTACTCAGAAAGAATCAGAGTGTAAAACAACTCCTAGGAAACAAGAAGATTGAAAACTACAAACTTTGGATTTTAACAACAAGAAAAATTTCAAGATCAAAACGTTGGAACAAGAACACAACACAAAAGATTTTCCAAAAGATTACTTTGATTAAAAACTACTAAGAATAACAACAACACTAGTTTGAATGCTTAAACCCGTATAGAGATTAAGACATAAACTAGGAAGATTCAAAATATTAACCTACGGATTGGTTTCAAGAACCAAGAGTTTCAAACCAGAACTTAAGAACAGAAATTTAAATCTAAAACAGCAGCTAAGAACTAAAGAGTAGTGACAAGAGAAACCAAATCACTAGAAAGTGATATGGATCAAATGTAAGAAATAAAGGTTACAACTACTTGGTATTTATAGGCAAATAAATGGCTTGGAAGAGGGAGACAGCTGTAAACAGGCTTGATTGTCTGACAAAAGCAACCCATGGGTCAAAAGTCGGGTCAGCTCCAAAAGCAGTTCCTTGAATCAAAAGTAATGAGCTGGCCCAGAAACCTTCCTTCAGCATTCCTGCAGCAGTCCGGTGGCATTCCTATAGCACTCCCAAAGGGCTGTCCTGCAACTGCTCCTTTCCAAAGCCTGAAAAACAATGAAATAACACTAATTAACTACTAATTTACACATTTAAGCACATAAGTCATGAGAAATAAAATTATCTTAAAAACAGAAGTAAACTAGACTCAAACTACATTATTGGGCAAAATAAAGACACAATTTGACATAAAAAGGACTCCATAAGTGGCAACATTTAGACACTTATCAGAAGTGCATGGCCATGCCCAAACGAACTGATTAGTTCTTTGTCGTTTACGTATCAGTAAAAGTCGGATAGTCGAGAAAACAGAGTCTTGAGTATTTAGAGTTGACACTTTCCAAGCTCATACTCACAGATGAAATATCGAGATGCAAAGAGAAAAGCCAAGTTATACCCAATTTATGAACAGTAGTTTCGTAGATGTTATTTCCTTACGGAAAATTTATATCACCTGTCTGGGTATAAGAGTTCTTGTAATCTGGTTAGCCTAAGTGCCTGTCTAAGGGCCTCCTTAGGTCCGTGTAATCAAGACGGTATTGCCAACTTGCACAAGTGGGAGTCTGTTAGTAATTATGTGCATAAGTTGACAAACCAAGTAATTACACATCCAATGTTACAAGACACTTGAGGGTCACACCTGTGAGAACCTATAAAGAATTTTATTAACTAAAAAAAATCTCTTTATACTAAGATTAAAACTAATTAAATATATTTATATATTATTACTAGTATTAGTTGTACTACTACTATATAACCTAATGCTATAATTATTTTCTTTTTCTTTGGTTTTCTTTTAGCTAGATTAGAAAATTAGTCTAAGTACATAAATACTAAGAATTTTAGACTAAAAACTAAGACTAACATCTAGCTATATGTACTTTCCTAGAATTACAACTAATACTTCTTTTTGTGATTTTTCAAAATTATTATAACTTGTCCTAAAAGTAATTATTTTTTTGGATTTTCAAGAAATACATTTTCTAAAAACCTAATACTACTAAATGACTTAAAACTAATTATTTTTGTGAAATCTTTTTCTTTTTATGCAAGTAAAAACAAAAAGGAAACACATAGAAAAATAAACTTATTTACAAAAAGAAACATTTATTTATTTTAGAAATCAGAGTCATCAGCCATGTCAGGCTGATGTGGATTTGGAACTGGCTCAAGAAATGGTTTCACTCTCTGTCCATTTACCTTGAAAGTAGTACCTCTGTCCGGATCAATTAAATCAACTACTCCGTAGGGGTATACTTTTGCTATTTCAAAAGGACCTGTCCATCTAGATTTTAGCTTTCCAGGGAATAACTTCTCTCTAGAATTGAACAGTAAAACTTTTTGTCCTTCATACAGGTCTTTTAGAAGAATCTTTTTATCATGCCATTTCTTTGTATTTTCTTTATAGAGTTTGGCATTCTCATAGGAAAAATACCTATGTTCTTCCATCTCACAGAGTTGTAAAATTCTTTTCTTACCAGCCTCATCTAGACTCATGTTCAGCTCTTTGATGGCCCAATAGGCCTTATGCTCTAACTCTACAGGCAGGTGACAGGCTTTTCCAAAAACTAACTTATATGGGGACATTCCAATAGGGGTTTTGAGTGCAGTTCTGTAGGCCCACAGGGCATCATCCAATTTGGAGGCCCAATCCTTGCGGTGTGGTTTGACTACTTTAGCCAAAATGCCTTTAATTTCCCTATTTGACAACTCAGCCAAACCATTGGTTTGAGGGTGATAAGCAGTAGCCACCCTGTGCTGAATGTTGTACTTCAGTAGAAGTTCCTCAAGTAAATTATTTAGGAAGTGTGTGCCTTCATCACTAATTAAGGCACGTGGTGTACCAAATCTAGTGAAAATGTGCTTTTGTAAGAACTTGACAACAGTCTTAGCATCATTAGAGTGGCAGGCCATAGCCTCCACCCATTTAGACACATAGTCTACAGCTACCAGTATATAAGAACTATTGTTGGAAACAGGAAAAGGTCCCATAAAGTCAATACCCCACACATCAAATAACTCTATTTCTAGAATTCCATTGAGGGGCATTTCATTCCTTCTGGAAATATTTCCACTTCTCTGACACTCATCACAACTTTTTACAAAGTCATGACAATCTCTATGTAGAGTAGGCCAGTAGAATCCAGACTGTAAAATCTTAGCTGCAGTTCTGTGGCCTCCAAAGTGACCTCCACAAGGTCCTGTGTGGCAATGATGTATGATTGAAGTCATTTCTTCTTTTGGAATGCACCTTCTGATCACCTGATCTGCACAAATTTTAAACAAATAAGGATCATCCCAAAGATATTTTCTACAATCAGATAAAAGCTTTTTCTTTTGATATTTATTAAAATCTTTAGGAATGATCTCACATGCTAAAAAATTACAAATGTCTGCAAACCAAGGTATGGAAAAATGGTTCACAGCTAATATCCTCTCATCTGGAAATACTTCACAGATGTCACCACTATGTACAATCTCTTTTTGTTTTTCTATTCTTGACAAGTGGTCAGCCACTTGATTATTTGTTCCTTTTCTGTCAATGATCTCCAAATCAAACTCTTGTAACAACAAGACCCACCTTATCAGCCTAGGTTTTGCATCTTTTTAGAAATAAGGTACTTGAGGGCAGAATGATCAGTGTGAACAATTACCTTGATCCCCATCAAGTAAGATCTGAATTTTTCAAAAGCAAAAACCACAGCCAATAATTCCTTTTCAGTAGTGGTGTAATTGATTTGAGCATCATTGAGGGTTTTACTAGCATAGTATATAGGGTGAAAAATCTTTCCTTTCTTTTGCCCTAATACAGCTCCAACTGCCCAGTCACTAGCATCACACATTATTTCAAAAGGTTGGGACCAGTTAGGTGTGGTTACAACAGGAGCAGTGACCAGAGCTTCTTTTAGAGTTTGAAAAGCCTTTTTACAATCTTTATCAAAAATAAACTCCTGATCATGCTGAAGTAACACACACAAGGGTTTTGAGATTTTGGAAAAATCTTTTATGAATCTCCTGTAAAACCCTGCATGTCCAAGGAAACTTCTGATTCCTTTCACAGTGGTTGGTTCAGGTAATTTTGCAATTACCTCCAACTTTGCTTTATCTACCTCAATGCCTCTATTGGATATGAGATGTCCCAGAACTATACCTTCTTTAACCATGAAATGGCATTTCTCCCAATTCAAGACTAAATCAGTATCTTCACATCTTTCCAGAGCTTTTTCAAGATTTTTCAAACACTGCTCATATGATGTCCCATATACAGAAAAATCATCCATGAAGATTTCCATGGAGTTTTCTAGCATATCAGAAAAAATAGACATCATACACCTCTGGAAAGTTGCTGGGGCATTACATAATCCAAAGGGCATCCTTCTAAAGGCAAAAGTGCCATAGGGACATGTAAAAGTGGTCTTTTCCTGGTCATCTGGTGCAATGGCTATTTGATTGTAACCGGAGTAGCCATCTAAGAAACAATAAAACTCCTTACCTGCCAGTCTGTCTAACATTTGGTCCACAAAAGGTAAAGGAAAATGGTCTTTTTGAGTGGCTTTGTTAAGCCTTCTATAGTCCATGCATATCCTCCAACCTGATACTACTCTGGTAGGTATAAGTTCATTTTTCTCATTTGGTACAACAGTAACTCCACCCTTCTTGGGTACACATTGAACTGGACTGACACAAGTACTACTGGCAATGGGATAGATTATGCCAGCATCAAGCCATTTTAAGATCTCCTTTTTAACTACTTCTTTCATAACAGGATTGAGTCTCCTTTGAGGCTCAACTGAAGTGAAATTTTTGTCTTCAAGAATAATCTTGTGTTGACAAACAGTAGGGCTTATGCCCTTGATATCAGCAATGGTCCAAGCAATGGCTTTCTTGTGCTGTTTCAGCATCTGGACCAACTTATCTTCCTGGTCTGGGTCTAATGATGATGAAATTATGACTGGTAACTTCCCTGGGTGTTCTAAAAATGCATATTTCAAATGTGAGGGAAGTTGTTTCAGCTCTAAATCTGGGGCAACATCTAAAGAAGGGACAAGAGTCTTCCTATCTTCAATCTCTAAGGTCTCAAAAGCAAAGATTTCCTCAGGCATCACTATCTCCTCACAATCTTCCTCATCACTATCACTCTCTGAATCTGCTATTCCTAGGGCTTCTCTTCTACTCTCATTCTCACACCAGGTCTCTATCACAGTCAGAATGGAACAATCCTCTCTATCATCAGGGTACCTAAGAGAATTAAACACATTAAAAGTCACCTCTTGGTCATGGACTCTCATGGTCAACTCTCCCTTCTGGACATCTATCAGGGTTCTGCCTGTAGCTAAAAAGGGTCTACCTAGAAGGAGGGGAACATCATTGTCTGCCTCAAAGTCTAAGATAATAAAGTCAGCTGGAAAGATGAACTTATCAACCTGAACTAGGACATCCTCAATCTTTCCTTCAGGATAGGCAATGGTTTTGTCAGCTAAAGATAGAGTCACAGTGGTAGGTCTAGCTTCACCTATGCCTAAGGATTTGAAAATGGATAAAGGCATTAGGTTAATACTAGCTCCTAGGTCACATAGGGCTTTCCCTACATTCTTTCCTCCTATCAGACAAGGTATAGTGAAACATCCCGGATCTTTCATCTTAGGTGGGATTTTGTTGGTCAACAAGGCACTACATTCCTTAGTCAGAGCTACTGTTTCATATTCAGTCAACTTTTTCTTTTTGTTCAGGATGTCTTTAAGAAACTTAGCATAACTTGGCATTTGCTCAATAGCCTCAACCAAAGGTATGTTTATGTGAAGTTGCTTGAAAACATCCAGAAATTTCTTAAACTGTATTTCCTCTTTTTGATTCCTTAACCTTTGGGGATAAGGAACATAACGACTGACTGAAGATGGAATAGTAGTCTTTCCAGGAATCGGGTCTGGTAATGGTGGTGGGGTAGGCAGGACATCATATTCTACTACTTGTTGTATTACAGGTTCTGCCTCAGGGATTGTCTCTGAACTGTTTGGTGTACAATGAATCTTAGGACTGTCACCAGATTGTGACACATCACTAACATGGGTTTTCTCTCTCTTTTTCTTTGACTCACTGGGAAATAAAAGTGGAAGATCTGACCTTTCAGGAAGTGGTGCATGAGTCAGAGGTCTCTTGTTGTTGTCTCTAAAAGACTGTGGAATATCAGAAG
The DNA here is from genome assembly GCA_030169165.1 of Centaurea solstitialis. NCBI lineage: Eukaryota > Viridiplantae > Streptophyta > Magnoliopsida > Asterales > Asteraceae > Centaurea > Centaurea solstitialis. Next base: position 59,250,140 of record CM058043.1, read on the forward strand.
AAGTGGATGGTGCAAAATCTTTTTCTTTTTCTACCTTTTTCTTCTCGGGCTCTGTTTTTGTATTTTCTTTTTCTTTATCTTTTTTTCTCAGGTGGTGTGTGTGATTTCACCTGATTGTTTTCTATTAAAGTCTTACCATTCCTAAGGGTCACAACTTTGACTTGTTCTTTCCCAGGTCTCTGAGGAGTCTCAGTATCACTGGGTAAAGTCCCATCAGGTCTTTTCTTAATCTCCTGAGCTATCTGGCCAACCTGGCTTTCCAGATTTTTGATTGATGCCTGTGTTTGGGCCATGAAGCCTTTCAACATTGCCTCCAAGGTAGGAGGGGCATCATTCTGATTGTTGTTCCTATGGTGAGAAGAAGAAGAAGATTGATGGTTTTGGTTTTGAAAATGAACATGCCTCTGTTGTTGTTGGTGGTGATTATTCTGACTAGGGTGATTGGTCTGACCATGGGGTTTCTGCATAGGTGAGTTAAGTGCTGGACTACGCCATGAAAAATTAGGGTGATCTCTCCACTTAGAATTGTAAGTGGGAGAAAAGGCCCCAGTCTGTGTGTGATTGTTATGGCCAACATAGTTAACACTTTCAGGGTTTTCAGGACAGTCATCAAATAAATGGTTCTCTTGACAGTAAGAGCAAGTGACAAAACGGACTTTTTTAGGTGCCCTATCATTTCCATTAGGGTTGGTCAGATTCTTCATCATCTCAACCATATTGGAAACTTGCTCAGCCAAAGCTGAGTAGGCATCTGTATCCTGAACATTAGCAGCATTTCTCCTTGGTGGAACTGCCCGTGGGTCAGACCAATGTCCGCTATTGTTGGATATCTTTTCTAGGATCTTAAATCCTTCATTGTAGGTGATTCCAGTGAAAGCTCCGCCTGCAGTAGCATCTATCATTCCCTTTGCAGTGGGTGTTAACCCATTGTAAAAGGTTTCTAGTTGTATGCAGTACGGAATGCCATGATGAGGGCATTTTCTCAAAAGTTCTTTGTATCTTTCCCATGCATCAGGAACTGCTTCGTCCTCCCATTGTTTAAAAGTGGAAATATCAAGCCGGGACTTAGCATTCCTGGTGGGTGGAAAATATTTTTTTAGAAATTTTTCTGCCATTTGGTTCCATGAGGTTATAGAATCTGGTTCGAGTGAATCGTACCAGGCTCTGGCTCTTTCCTTAAGGGAAAATGGAAAAAGAGATAACCTCAAGGCGCTTGGTGAAACTCCCGGTATACGGAAAGAATCTGTTATTTGCATAAAAGATTTTAGATGAGAATGCGGATCTTCAACTGCAGTACCACCGAACTGGCCATTAGTTTGGATCATGGAAAACATCAGGGGTTTTAGAGCAAAATGGGCGGCTTTGATTTTGGGCCTAAGTATTCCTGAATGAAGCTGGCCCAAAACAGGAATAGCATAGTCCATAATCCCGCCATCCTTAGAATTAGCAAGTTGAATGATATCTTGCTCCTGATATAGTTCCTCCTCATCACTATACTCCTCCTCATCATCACTAGGATGTGGGGGTGGGTTTTCTTCTTGTTGGTTTAACATTTGGATGGTTTTTAAAAGATCTTTTTCTACTTTTCTTTGCCAACGGAGAGTTTGTTCAATCTCTGGATCAAGTTCAAAAAATTCCCCGCGTGCTTTTCTTGGCATAAAATAATATTTTTCTTTTCTTTTCTGAAAAAGGGTGTTAGAAAAATCAAAACTTAAAAACTCTACTTAAAACTGAATTGACTTTTAACTTCCTTCCCCGGCAACGGTGCCAAAAACTTGCTTGTCGGCTTTCTTTTACCCCTACACTCCCCTATGATGGAATAAGGAGAATAAAGGGCAAAGGAACCACCAGAAAAAGAACGACTACTAGGGTGAACTGTGAGATTCAACTGGAAAATAGAACCAGGCGCAAGTATACACCTTGAACTACTGTCGTCCCGTAACAAGTAATAATAGTAAGTAAATACCAGATATCGTTTCCACAGAGAAGGAATAATGCAAGAGTCTTTTCAGTCTATTGGTAGAGCAGTTAAGGGATGATTTCAGATGGCGAATTCGAGGATTTTAACCGATGCTTGTTTTAGCAAATGGTGAGTGAGTGTGTTTGTAAAATCTATTGGAGAAAAAGAACCCAGGGTGCAGGTAATAAAGAGATACAAAAAGGGCTGTTTGTAGTTTAAAGATGCTTTGTAAAACTGTGAAACCACTGGCTAGACGGCCGACCACAGTACACACTGGTCAACATGCAATCAGGTGTGATATTAGTCACTTGCCCTAGCACAACCAGTGTTACCTTCATTACCAGATAAAAACCATATACAGACTACACATATTACTACAGTTATTCTCCCGTTATCCTTAACTCTGAAAGTTAATGCATTTTCATAAGCTAGACTAATCCAACTTAATCTTCAATGTAACGTTTCAAACCCCTGTAATAAATAGTTTAGCACTGTAATATTGTTCTCACTTTACTGCATTTGTTTTAACGTAAACCTTAACTCTGAAAGTTAATGCATTTTCATAAGCCAGATTGGGCGTCAATCAACCTAACTTAATCTTCAATGAAACGCTTCAAACTCCTGCAATAAATAGTTAACACAATAATACAACATTGCATCTAGAACAATTACAACAACATTGCAATCAATATTTCCCCACACCCCAAGCTCAAGCTTTTAACTCATAACTTGGAAATGTGAATACTGGAATACTGACCAGTTGGGAGTAATGGCAAGAAAAGTAAATGAGTGGTAATTACTTACACAATACGTTCCCTTCTAAGAGGGAAACAGAGTGTAAGTAATCCCAAAAGCAGTAAATTAAATTGCAGAAATTAAGGTACTGGATTGACCAGTAGATTGCAGAAATGTAAACACTGGAGTGACCAGTAAAGACTGGATTGACCAGTAAATTGCAGGAAAGTAACTGACAAGAAATTAAACACTGGATTTATGACCAGTAAAATTGCTGGAAAGTAAATTGCAATAAAAGTAAATTGGTAATTACTACACAATACGTTCTCTACTAGAGAGAAACAGAGTGTAGTAATTCCAAGAAGTTAGAGAGTTAGCAGCAGTTAGTTAATTAGCAGGTAAATAAAATACTGATTAGTTACTTGGAACAAAAGTCTTGTTTGTAAATATTTTGGGGGACAAAAGTACCATAAAGGTACACCTAGGGAACAAGAAAGTACTAAAGTACTTACACATGTACTTGAAAGTACAAGGGAGGAAACCTAGGTTGTACCTTAGTCTTGCAAATGAAGTAACTAATTTCTAACAGCTAGAACACTAACAGGTATTTTGAAAACACTGATTTTTGGTAGTTGGAACACAATACGTTCTTTACTCAGAAAGAATCAGAGTGTAAAACAACTCCTAGGAAACAAGAAGATTGAAAACTACAAACTTTGGATTTTAACAACAAGAAAAATTTCAAGATCAAAACGTTGGAACAAGAACACAACACAAAAGATTTTCCAAAAGATTACTTTGATTAAAAACTACTAAGAATAACAACAACACTAGTTTGAATGCTTAAACCCGTATAGAGATTAAGACATAAACTAGGAAGATTCAAAATATTAACCTACGGATTGGTTTCAAGAACCAAGAGTTTCAAACCAGAACTTAAGAACAGAAATTTAAATCTAAAACAGCAGCTAAGAACTAAAGAGTAGTGACAAGAGAAACCAAATCACTAGAAAGTGATATGGATCAAATGTAAGAAATAAAGGTTACAACTACTTGGTATTTATAGGCAAATAAATGGCTTGGAAGAGGGAGACAGCTGTAAACAGGCTTGATTGTCTGACAAAAGCAACCCATGGGTCAAAAGTCGGGTCAGCTCCAAAAGCAGTTCCTTGAATCAAAAGTAATGAGCTGGCCCAGAAACCTTCCTTCAGCATTCCTGCAGCAGTCCGGTGGCATTCCTATAGCACTCCCAAAGGGCTGTCCTGCAACTGCTCCTTTCCAAAGCCTGAAAAACAATGAAATAACACTAATTAACTACTAATTTACACATTTAAGCACATAAGTCATGAGAAATAAAATTATCTTAAAAACAGAAGTAAACTAGACTCAAACTACATTATTGGGCAAAATAAAGACACAATTTGACATAAAAAGGACTCCATAAGTGGCAACATTTAGACACTTATCAGAAGTGCATGGCCATGCCCAAACGAACTGATTAGTTCTTTGTCGTTTACGTATCAGTAAAAGTCGGATAGTCGAGAAAACAGAGTCTTGAGTATTTAGAGTTGACACTTTCCAAGCTCATACTCACAGATGAAATATCGAGATGCAAAGAGAAAAGCCAAGTTATACCCAATTTATGAACAGTAGTTTCATAGATGTTATTTCCTTACGGAAAATTTATATCACCTGTCTGGGTATAAGAGTTCTTGTAATCTGGTTAGCCTAAGTGCCTGTCTAAGGGCCTCCTTAGGTCCGTGTAATCAAGACGGTATTGCCAACTTGCACAAGTGGGAGTCTGTTAGTAATTATGTGCATAAGTTGACAAACCAAGTAATTACACATCCAATGTTACAAGACACTTGAGGGTCACACCTGTGAGAACCTATAAATCGAATAAGTTAAATAAAACCCAGAAATGGAGAGATTGGACTTATAATAGTCAATTATAAATCAGTTGGGTAATTTCAGTCAGAAATCCCAAAGTTGGAGGATTATTAATTAATTAAGAGAATTATATATTTATTAGATAAATAAATATATAATACAATAATCTAATTAATTATAAGTAATTATCTAGAGCATTCTTTTCTTGAAAGAAAAGAAAAGAATAAGATAATTACAAAGGGGAAACTGAATCAGATGGAAACTGTGTTTCCTTCATATATAAACCTTATGGGTTTAAGATAATTAATTCAATTGATCTAAGAATTAGCTTCCAGAAAATTCTCCCCACTTTTTCTCCCTCTCTCCAATCGGCGCCGCCCCCTTCTTTGCAACAAACCCGTTCGGTTTTTCAGCTTATTCGGGTTTTAGTTCTATTAGAGGAACATTCGTTGGTCGTTCATTAGTGGACTTATTCTCAAGCAATCCAGGTAAATTTTTCTGTATCCATAACTGTTAGGATTAAATAAAACAATGATAAGGTCTTTAGATTTTTAGGGTTTTGTATCTTAATCGCTTCCGCATAAGATCGATCTAGTGTGTTTTCGATCATATAGTTTTTTAACCAGTTTGGTTATCAGATCTATGGGATTTATCGAACCAGTGAGGTTTCGAGATCCACAATGATCCTCGTGTCAGTTCGACTCGAGGGATCCCACAAAACCCAACACGAATGACACTAGATTTCTCTAAAACATATAATGTTATAATCATTGATGGAGATTATTTTGGCGCTATCTTTTCTCCTTTTTCAGACTTTTGATTGAGGCAATCAAGGCTTAAGTGTGGGGATTTGATAACACCAAAATTATACCTGTTTTGGTCGTTCTACTTTGATAGATTTACCCCCATTTCTGCCAGTTTTTGGATCGTTTTACCTCCAAAAGCTTTCCTTTTCACTTTGGCAGGTTCAAAAGACACTTGGAACAAAAAGTAAGAAAAAGGCAAAAAAACACGGAAAATGGACTTTTTGAGAAATAGAGCACTCTCGCGATCGCGAGATGTCAATCTCGCGCCGCGAGAGATGCTACAATTTGGAACGATTCCGTACTGTGGACCCTTGGTGCCGTGAAAGCTGGATCTGGCGTTGCAAAATTAATCAGCAAGGATTGGAAGCTTCTAGAATATTCAAGAATCATTAAATTGGGAAGCTTATCAAGGCCTCGCGTCGGGAAGCCTAGTCTCGCGATCGTAAGATGCACCGAATGAGCCTTTAAATACTACCTTCTGCCTGGCAATTTTAGGCATTCAATTCATATCACATATATCAGAAAAATCCAGAGGAGAGTCAGAGAGAGAGGAGGAATAATGTATGAGCCTACAGTTGAAGACGGTGCTTAAACACAGTGAAACATCACCGGTCTACACCCGGAGTGATCTTGTTAGTCTAGTTTTCATTATGTTTAGTGGCTAGTATTCTTGTGGTGCTCGCTATGGTTTGATGAACTTGGATGATTGTTTGATTTTGGTATTTTATTTAATAGATCTATGACTTTTGAATGTTCGTCTTGTGATTCCTATCTATTGGTTTTAACTGTGGCTACTTGAACTTGTTGGCTGGGTTTATTTGTTATCTGACAATTAATGAATAGACTCCTCTCGGTTAATCAACCTCTCTACCAAAGTGGTTTTTAATAACTACAATTATCGTTTTTACGGTTTGTGTTTTTGATTTTTCTTTGAAGTTGGTTCCTCAATATTTAACACCCGTTAATTCAAGGTTGTTTATGTTATTGTGTCTTTCTTTTTCTTTTTAAATCTTTTTTGTCTTTCTAGTTTGGCTTTTACTCTTTTCGCTTTTTGGTTATCCTCCTACCCCTACATCATTTCTTTTTTCTCAGGTTGAGCACAGAAAGACAGATTCAATTATGTCTCCTTACCACTCCCTCACCGACTATCTTTTTTCTAGTCATCTTGTTTGACGGATTCCCTCACATAGCTTATAGATACAATGTGTGTGTTCTATATACACATCATTTGTAGTGTGTGTGGTGTATATATGTAGTGTGTGATGCATGTGTGTGTGTCATGTTATTATGAGATAGCACCATATTCAGTTTCTCTGTTAGTGGAAGAAACTTGAAACCAATATCGATAATGAAGATGGTAGTTCGATGGCTACAAACCCAAAAAATCAGGTGGTGGTGGTGGTTCACCGATGATGATCCTTGTATTTTAAACCTAGAAAATTCAATGATGGTTGTTTGTCGATGATGCTGGTGGAGGTGGTTCGATGGATATGGCTTACAAGGGAGGGACGATCAAAGGTTTCACCTGATTTATTATTGTTGCTATTATTGGTTTTTTTTTTTGAAAAGCAAACAACAAACCTATTTATATACAAAAACAAGGAACAAAGAGAGAGGAAGCTTTTTGCAAGCGCTAGAAATCTCCTAAAGTACAAACAGCGAACAAAGCCATGAGGCTACCAACATGAAAAATAAAAACTAAACCTAGAAGCCTACGCTAACCGAGAGAGCCAAAACCCGCACACCACTTCCTCCTTAACAAAGAAAAGCCCTGGCATGCTTGGATATCCAATGGAAAGAAAGACGTTGGAGAGTAAAAAAAAGGATCAATGATCTTAAAATGTTGTTTGAGAAAACACGTTTGTCATGATGGCTCCAAAGTAAGTACAAAGTTGTCCATAAAATTGCCTTCCAAATGTGACGTCACGAGCTTAAAATGCCAAGAGAATATGAGCTATATAGCAGGTAATTGAAAGTAATAGATGAGGACAAGGACCAGCCCCACCATTTGAACATGTCCACTATTAGTGTAATTGTTTATAACAAAGTTGAGGGACTTAATATGTAAACTTTCCATTCTTAGGGTTGGGGTATAAATATCCCTATGTCATCTACAACATTTCAAATGAAGATCATGCAGATTTAGAGGGTTATCGAGGATTTTTCGATCTTAGGGTTTTTTTACGACTTGATACTCCTTGGATCTAGATAGTTTTGCTATTTTTTGTAATAATCTAACCTCATATTCATGTTTAGAACATCAAAATTAGCTATATTGTGAATTTTTGGTAGACTTTCGTTGTTTAGATCTCGAGATTTGGAAATTTTTTATAGTTTTTGTTCGACGTACCAGAGAACAAGCAATCAATGACTTGAATATTTTTGAAGTTTTTGTTCGACATACAAAAGTAAGCATAGAGTCCAACACCTCTAGACCGCCACCAAATCCACTGTACTTTGGTGTGTAATCGGGTATATTTCTTAATGGATCTAGGGTGTGGTCAAGACCTCCTAGGGGTCGAGCATTGGGTGATTTAGAGGTGTTGGACTCTATGCTTACTTTCGTTGTTCTTAGGCCTAATAATCGGGATCGGTGAATTTCATAACTTAGAAAAGACGAGATCTTTTCAGTATCGGCTTTACGAAGGTTGATTGATAATAGGTTTTTGCATGTTCCTAGAACTGAGTTCCAATTTACAACTGGATTCCTTATATATGATACATACATTTATATTGTTTTATACCCCCTCACAGTACACGGCTTCATCGTCCCCACCCCTAAAAATGCATCACTACTCGATTCTTTCTCGTTGTTGGCGATCCAAACTTTTAAGACATCAACGATTCAAACGCCCCCACATACCAATTTCCATCATGCTCCATTTCTCTCCCCAAATTTCCTTTCCCTCACGGTTTCAAATATCAACATTGTGTTTGGCGTCCAACATCAGCCCAACCTTTAAACTTAGGTTATCAGCTGGGGACACAAAGTATGGTATGTGTCCCTAAGTACTTCTAGATATGGGGTTTTTCTTGGTTTCATATTTGGGTTTTTTTGTACCCATCTTTAATGGAATAGAGCACATAGAAGACACCAACGATCTCCCCTCCCATGTATACAAAGTACGTATGCTTCTATGCAATTGCCTGATTTCTCTACATCATATGACTCCACTAGGTTGGAGATATGGGTTTTATTTTTCTTTTTTGAATTTTCAAGCTTAATATTGGGAGAGAATTAAAGTTTTATTTTAGTTTTTGATAAGGTTCAAACTAAGGTTTGTATCACAAACTTTTGAAATGAAACATACACAATTGTTGTAAATGTTTGTGTCCTTGATATTGATATTAATATTGATATTGATATTTATATTTATGTTCTTAACGCCTCACAAAAGCTTGTTCTTCCCTATATCTTGAGACTCAATTCATATGTTTCTGTTTCTGTTTCTGTTTACGTCTATATGTTTTATCTTCTCTAGTCACTGACCGATCATCCTAAAGGGGAGATAATCAAAGTATTGCTGTGATGGTCCATGTTGTTGAAGATGTTACAGGTGACCGAACGTACGAGATCTTATACAAATGAAATCAATTTAAATAATACAAAATATTAAAATAATTACAAACGCTTAATTTGACCATTTTTTCCTTATACTTAATGGAAACAATAAACACACGTTAGGAGAAGGGACAAATCCAAGATAGATGACATAGGTGAAAAGTTCTTTTATAATAAGAGGGTGTTTGGGATTGCTTTTTGGACTCCAAAAGTGTTTTTGGCTAAAAGTTCTTATTGACTTATGTTGGTGGTAAAAGAAGTTTTTACAAAAGTGCTTAGATTAGCTTTTTGGTGGTAAAAGTCAATAAGTAAATAAGTAAAAAGTGTTTGGTTAAAAAGTGAGTTTACGTGAGAAGGAGAAACCAAAAGCCAAATCAAAAGGCCACACTTTACTTACTTTTCAAAAACAACTTTTCCCTTTATATCAAAAAGCTATTTTGAAAGTGTTTTTCAAGTTATCAAACATTAAAAAGCAATGAGTCAATAAACACTTTTGAAACACAATCCCAAACACCCTCTAAATGAGGATAAAAGAACAATTTTACAACAAATCTTAAGGACCAAATCTATGATTTACTTTTTTCTAAACCAATTCATCCTCTTAGTTTTACCACCTCTTCAACTTCTCTTATTATTCTCTTATATGTATTTTTAATTATTTTAATATATTTTATAAATAAATATAACTTTTTTGATGTAATGTATTTTAATTATTATTTAGAGTGTATATTTTAAAATGACTGTTATTATTTATAACACAAATTTACTATAATACAAAAATAATTTTACTTAAGGGGTCGTTTACTTGCTCTGACTAGGTAAGTTATGATCTGGGTAAAAGTGTTGACCCGGATAAGTGCTAGTTGAGTTAGAGTGTTTACAAAATGTTTTCGGTAAGTGTTTACCAACAAAAAAGAGAGACCATTTTAACCTTTTCACAATTATATGTTGATAAATAGTAATTATTTCTATTAGCAAAAATTCAATGGAGGAATAAAATAAATTGTATACTTCTAATAACTATTTGCCAATATTATATTCCATTTTATATGATTAAATGCAAAATTAAACAACAAAATACTATTTTCATACTTAAAATTAAACAGATAACGTATCAGTAGTCATTCATAGTTAAACAAAATCAAATTTTTAAATACCTTAGTAACCAACACAACAGCTAACCGGTTAAGTTAAATAATGTGTCAATATTTTTTTAAATGACATGGATATAAAAAAATGACATAGAATTACTGACTTGGAAACTGAATACTTATTTCTAAAATTTCATCCCCAAAGCCCTGATTTCAAACGTCTTCCTCATTCTCCGATCGTCAACATCAGCGCCCTCTCCAATTATCCTTTGTGGTCTACGTCCCCATCGTCATCCTCATTCATCCATCATCAGATTGCAAATGAGTACAAGGTTAGTCATCACATATTTGTCGTTTCTAGGGTTTTGTTGTTGTAATGTAGTTTGGTTTCTTGATAAATCTTGGACTTTCTCGATTAACAATTTATAGGGTTTATTGTTTGATGGTTATCAACACTTTTTCTAATGTTTCAACCATAAAGAAACAAAAGACATAAACGTTACCCCACTTTCTTGAACTTCCATATGTGCTTCTACAGCCATCCCTCACTTTATTGAATGTTGTAATCATTATTTTATTCAATCAAATGGTGATACTAACTATCCTCCAATGAGCAAAAATCCAATGGTTTACCTTTTTGTTTTACCTCGATAGTAAGTAATGTACTTTTTCTTCATATTCAAAGGGATAAATAAGTTATATGTTAATTGTTGGTTATATAATTTATTTTTTATTTCAAATGGATAGGAAAGTTATATGTGGTTGCCTATATTAGTCTTGATTACATATTTCATAAATTATTTTTGTTTCATCAGTAACGAATATGAGGAAGGGGATTTTACTAGTGACGATGATGACCTTGGAGGTCCAATAGACCAGAATGAAGATTGGTTCAATGATGAGTTTTCCGATCCCGATCAAAATGATGTTGCTAGTTTAGATCATCTATTGGACGAAGATGATGAAATTAGGGAAGCTCGATTGAACATGATGAACCTCAATAGTAAACAAAAAAATGGAAACGTGGAAGATTTTAAAGATGGGAATGAAAATGTTCCTATAGGCATTGATGATAGTTTGGAAATGGTGGAGGATGAACATACACACACTTATCAACATGACGATTTTTTGATCAAGACATGTGAGAGCTATGATAGAGATGCATTCATTGAAGAAGAAGAAGTTGATTCAGAAAATGAGGTTTTTCGAACAAAGTCAAATGAATTTCCTATACATGATCCCAATGTTCCTTAGAACATGATGAAGCCTTACTTGGGTGAAAGATATGCCTCTGTTTCCCAACTAAAGACATGTTTGACTAACTATGCTATTGCAAATGGACTTCAACTTACGTATGTTATTTGTATTTTTTTCTTTGCATATATACGTTATTTAATTTGTGTTACTTGACACCTGCCCATCAATCTAGGTACAAAAAGAGTTGCAAGAACAAGTTACATGTTGTATGCGAATAGAAATCAAGGTCAGAAAATGGTTGCCCATGGAGGTTGTGGGCTAGTTGGATGTCAAGTGAGAGATCATTTCAAGTGAAGTCATTAGACAATGTTCATAGATGTGGAAGAAGTTACAATTTAGGTTCACTTGTGAATTCTAATTGGATCGCAAAGGTATATGGTAGAAAGATAAGATGAAATCCTTCTATAAAGCTAGTTGAGTTAAAAGAATCAATTCTAAGAAAGTATAAGAGCATAGTTCAGACAAGTCAATGTATTAGGGCTAAAGCAAAAACTTTAGGAGGGGGTGGTTTGGAAGAGTATCTAGTTGATCATTATGGAAAATTGTGGGACATGGAGAAGAAATCATAAGGAGTAACCCAGGGTCAACCGTCAAAACGAGTGTGAAGGTAGGGCCGAATGAGAAGAACTATTTTAAGAGAATTTACGCGTGTTTGAAAGGTGTGAAAGATGGTTGGTTGGCAGGTTGTAGAAAGTTCATTGGATTAGATGGATGTTTTTTGAATACCCATTGCAAAGGAGCACTTTTAAGTGTAGTAGGCAGAGATGCAAACAATCAAATCTCTCCACTTGCTTGGGCTGTAGTTGAAGTAGAATGTAAAGATAGCTGGAAGTGGTTTTTGGAATATTTGATGCAAGACATTGGATTGACAGATGGATTTTGAGTGACATTAATGTCGGATCAGCACAAGGTAACCTTACTTATATTAATTTTTTCTACTAGCTTGTTATGTCCTTGTATTAGTTTTACTAATTACTTATCTACTTTAAATATGTAGGGACTTATTGAAGCAGTAAAGGAAGTCTTCTCATTAGCTGAACATCGACAATGTGCTAGGCATATTTATGCAAATTTTAGAAAAAGGTTTAATGAAATCCAATTCAGGTCATTATTTTGGGTTGCATCAAAAGCGGGTACACCTGAAGAATTTAGATGTGTAATGAAAGAAGTGAAAGACTTGAGTCATGAAGCTTATGATCATTTGATGGAAAGAAATCCAAACACATGGTCAAGAGCCTTTTTTAAGACGGATGCATCGTGTGATGCAGATCGTTTCAGCAAGAAGGAAACCTATAATAACAATGCATGAAGAGATACGATTGACCATCATGGAAAGATTTGAAAAGATGGCCAAGAGAGTAGAGAAATGGAATGGTGACATTTGTCGAATAATCAAAAAGAAAGTAGAGAGAAACAAAGATCAAATGAGGTATGTTTATTATTAATTTGTTTTATAAATGCGATAAATTGTTTATCTAATATGTTTATTACATTATTATTATTTGCTTAGGTTTTGGCATGTTGTCCCAAATGGCGGAACTCCTTTTGAAGCAAAAAAACGGGCTTGATGGATATGTTGTTGATACATATAAAATGACATGCATTTGTAGGATTTAGCAAGTCTCTAGAATTCCATGTGTACATGCAGTTGCGACTATCTATTTCATTAACTAGGATCCAGATAAGTATGTATCTCCTTTTTTTTCTTTCAAAATCATGTTTCATAAGTACATACAACCATAGGGTCAATCCATTGAATGCCGTCAAGCTTTGGCCAACCACAAACTTTGCCAAGCCTTTGCCACCAAAATTTAGAAGAATGCCCGATAGACCTTCAATATCTAGGCGGAAGGATGCATGTGAAGGTGGTAGTAGAAGTAGGACCAACAATTTCGAACATGAAGAGGTAGGAAGAACAGGGAGGCGAATGACTTGCAAAAATTGTTGGAAGGTTGGCATAACTCCAAGGGTTGTATAACCAGAAAAAGGATGCACCATCTAAGCAAAAAAATCCAGTTGGTAGGGCTTGAGGTTGTGGTTCAAGTGGGAGTTTAAGAGGTAGTAGTTCAAGAAGAGGTTCAAGAGGCAGAACTTCAAAGGAATGGGGTTGGTCCAGTTCCACCGATCGTGGTAAGTAAACCTTATGATTCCGTATGTTTTTTTAATAGGTTTTGCTGGAATATTTATTCAAAAGTCATTAGGTAATTAAAGTTATTTTTTTAATTTGAAGTTGAAGCAAAAGACACGGATGTAACTCCATCTAAGAGGATTACAAGGAGCCAAGTGTAACTGATAGCGATGTTATGCAAGAGAAACATATGAAACTCCATCAAAATATTTTGGTTTATAATTGATAGTGGTGATATGCTACAACCCTTTTTTATTTTGGAAGATACTAATGTTACCTCATTTTTGTAAAAATATTTGACCATTGACGATATTTTTTTGGTTAAGGTATTAATGTTTTACCAATGATTATAAATGTTTTTATTATTTTGGTTTATGTAGTTAGTAAGTATTTTAGCAAACAACAGACTTAAAAATGTTTTGGAAAATTTAGAAATAAAAAGAAGGTTGATGATTTCTAAAAAACACTAATAATGACATAGATTGAAAAGTACGAATTAAAAAAAAATGATCTGAATTTTTTCTTAGTTGAAAACTATATTTGGTAGAAATTAAAAAAAAATCATGTCATTTATGTTAATTGGAAAATTACTTTTCAAAAATAATATATATGAAATGAGTTGGATTTTATTTTTTAAGTTGAAACAAATAAAAATAAATAAATAATGTCAAATCAATAATAACGGGCCCTGATATATGCACACCCTTTGGTACAATTTCCAAGAAAAAATAAAGGTCAAACAATACAAAAGTAGATGTCTTCCCTTTTTTTTGAAGAAAATGCAAGGTGCAACTTTCAATATGGAAAAGTAAAAAAAGGTTTTGAAAATACAAATTTTTCAAAAAATGTTTTGAAAAGGTAAAATTTTTTGAAAGTATTTTTAAAATACTGACATTTAAATAAATAAAATAATTATTTTTGAGTTTATCTTTTTTAAATAAGATAACTCTAAAAACAATTAAAATAATTTATCCATTCAAAAAAAAATTAAAATTAAAATATGGCTTTCTTTTATAATTTTTAATTATTATATTTTAATCATTATAGTTTTTGTTTTTTAATTATTATTTTATTTAATTCAAATAATTCAATAAATGATTGGTTAGAAAGTTAAAACATTATAATTTAGATATATTAATTTCAAATAATTTTATTATTAATTCTGATATCGAAAAACGTAACATTCAATTTACAGTTGCTATAAATAGTGAATCAGACTTTGTATTTTCATTCACAAAAACCATTTCAACATTCCCTCTTTACGATCTCTTGTTTGTTAATGGCTAGTTGGAATGACGATTTTCAGTTTTATGGAGATTTCAACGCTGAGGTACTTTCATTTACTATTTTACGGTATAACTTTACTTGCTACTTTGTAAAATATAACTTTCTTTTTGCATATGTATGTTTAGGCGTATGATGTTCACACAAATCAAGCAACTCAAAATGAAAACTTGCATTTTTATCCGAATTCCAATAATGAGGTATTTTTACTTACTACATCATAATATAACTTTCATCTAATATTTTATAATATAGTTTATTTTTTCTATATTAATTTGTATGTATGTTTAGAAGTATAATATTTACACAAGTCAAACAATTCAAGACGATGATCAACCTGTGTCAAAATTTTACACCGACATGATGTTCAAATCTCATAAAGATTTAATTGATTGGGTGCAAAAGTTGGGGCGTTCCCTTGGATACATTATTGTCACTAAAAGATCCAAGAAAAAACAAGGAGTCATGTCAAAAGTTACGTTAATATGCGATCGTGGTGGTCCATATAGAGGTAATGGTGGTTCTAGTAGACATACTGGGACTAAAAAAATAAACTGTCCATTCGAGTTAGTAGGAAAATATTCGCCGTTGAATGTGATGGGTTTTTGTGGGTATCCTCGGATCAAACTGACTCGAGGATTAACACAGATCTATCGAACCTCGCTGGTTTGATATATCTCATAGGTTTAAAACAAACAGTTAAAACCTACGTGATCAGAAACTCGCTGTTTCCGATCTAATCATGCGGAAGCGATAAAAGCAAAAAACCCATTTAAGCCTAATGATCTTTAATCGTTTATAGCTCTAAACCTAAAAGATCAGGTTAGATCAATTTACCTGGATTGCTCGAGATTTAGTCCACCGGTGATCGACCAACGAACGTCCTTCTAGTTGAACTGTATGAAAACCCGAACAACCGAAACTGGAACCCGACCTGGGGGGGTGATCGGCGCCGATGGAGAGAGAGGGAGAGAGAGGAAAACTAAAACTGACTTTCTTAGCTCATAGCTTTTTTATTTTTCCTTAACCCATAAGCCTTATTTATATGGAGGAAAAAAATACAGTTTGTATAAGATTCAGTTTCCTTTTATAATTATCTCTAATCCTTTTTCCTTTTAATTAGCTGGAAAAGAATTTGCATACGATAATTATGATTATATATATATTTATCTAATATATATATAAAACCTTATTAATTAACTTATTATATATTTATTTATCTAATAAATATATAATATTCTAATTAATCAATAACCCTCCAACTTTGGTAATTCTGACTGTAATTACCCAATTGATTTATAATACACTATTATAAATCCTAACTCTCCATTTCTGGGTTTCATTTAACTTGTTCGACTTATAGGTCCTCACAGGTGTGACCCTCAAGTGTCTTGTAACATTGGATGTGTAATCACTTGGTTTGTCAATCTCTGCACATAATTCCTAACAGACTCCCACTTGTGCAAGTTGGCAATACCACCTTTGATTATACTGACCTAAGGAGGCCCCTAGACAGGCACTTAGGCTGACCAGGTTACAAGAACTCTTATACCCAGACTTGGTGATGTAAACATTCCGTGAGGAATTGGTATCTTTGAAACTACTGTTCATTGATTGGGTATATCTTGGCTTTTCCTTTTGCATCGCGATATTTCATCTGTGAGTATGAGCTTGGAAAGTGTCAACTCTAAATACTCAAGATTCTGTTCTCTTGATTATCTGACTTTCACTGATAGGTAAACGACAAAGAACTAATCAGTTCGTTTGGGCATGGCCATGCACTTCATCAGTATACTTAGTCAGTCAAGATGGGCCCAGAAATATCTCTCTTCTGAGAAGAGGTGCAAATCCCATCTTGCATATCTGCCTTTGACACCACGGCTTCCGCTGAATCTAGTTACACCCTTTATAGCCACCCTGTTACGGCGTAGCGGTTGAATGCACTAAGAATTCAGTAGTCCTCATGATATCAAATCAGATACCTCAGGTGATAGGGACAACCACTGTGAGATTTACTTATGACTGTTTCCAAGAAGTAATCTCAACCGCGGATCACGTCCGATATTTGCTACTCTATCAAATATCTGTGCAACTTTTAGTCTACAACACTTGTAGCTGTTATTCAACAACTGATCATAACTACCTAAAAGTTCACAATGACTTTAACACCTTATCATGTTCCCACAATGATAAGTCGTCACGGACAGATTTTGAATGAAAACTGGAAACTAGTTTCATTCCTGGATTAATTAAAACATGCAAAATGTGAAAGTGATAAAGAAATCAATCTTGTATAGTCCATATTACACGCTGTAATAATAACAAGATTGAATGTCTTTTCTTTAATAACTTTCATAATATCTATTTAACGTTTGTTAGATATTGGTCTAAAATGAAGTATCACCTATCTTCAGTTTAAACCCTTTGATTAAAGCTTACCATTTTAATCAAAGTGATAACCAAAATACAAGTCTGTTTATACGATCTACTTGTATCTGCTAATTATTGTTATGCAAACACCTTATAAAAACAATAACTAGACTTTTATCATATTCCATGAACTCGGAGACCTGGACTAACTTCCAGTTCCTGAATATGTAAGACTGCAACTTTCCTTGGTTGCTGTGTAGATGAATGATTTCTACCTGAAATCCGATTCCATTTGCAATCCTGGCAAATCTACTGGAATCCTATATTTTAATTCAACACTTTAATTATTGATTTCTAAGGTCAGTCACGACCTTTGTTTCATGGGTCCTGAAACTCTTATCCTTTTGACTAAAAGGGTAAATTATATCTTATGAATTCTTATCCTACCTGGATTATGAATTCCGAGATATATCAATAATTGCATCTTTTATTCCTTATCTGAGACTAGATAGAGAATAAATTGGGCTCCCACTTGCTTATATAAAAACTAACTATTACTCAGAATTTTACTATTGACTTAGTCAAAACTTTGATTAGTCAATTCTAATTTTAAGTAATGAGCTTTGAGAATTCCCTTTTTATGAAACTTAACTGGATTTGGTCAAATCCTAATTCCCGATCTTGGAATCTTTCTAGTTTCATAAATACTGTTATTAACGCTATCTGAGTTAATGTTCTAAATTCTCTAAGTAAAACATTTGAATAAAACTTGATCAAATTTGATTAGTTGATTCTGAGAATTTCTTTTATAAAACTTAACTGGATTTGATTAAATCCTGATTCCAGAACTTGGAATCTTTCTAGTTTTACAAATGCTGTTATTAACGCTATCTGGGTTAATATTCTAAATTCTCCCTTTTGATCACTAAACTATTATTCATAAATGTTTTATTCTCAAAACACATTCCTATAGAATCTCGTGTGTTTTTGATAGTTTTTATACAAATTACTTCAATTTTATAGATTTTATTGAAGTAACAGGCAATAACTAGGATCATACAAATACTAAGCACAATCAGATATTTCAATGTCAAGACAATAACTTTTGAAAATAAAACCATTGAATTATAAAATATAATTATTCAAACATTGTTTAAAACATAAATCCCCAAAAACAACTGTTTAGAAATTATAAATTCAAAATGTCTTGACTTAAATCATCTTGTACTTTGATCCTCAGCAACCTCTGGGCATTTCACTTCTGACCTCCTGCAATAATCATTTTGCTCTAGGTATCAGTATACTTGTAAATCAACAAGTAAGAAGTGACAAGTCAAAGCAATCATAAATTTTCTGAGGTTTATATACCTGCTTCATGACGCTTAGGGCAGTTTTGCCTCCAATGACCGATCTCATTGCATATGAAGCAGCGATTCTCGGTCCTAGCTTTGTTTGGCTTAACCTTCTTGCCCTTGCCCTTGCCTTTGCCTTTCTTGGGTGCACTCTGGATGGCCTGGACTGGTCCTTTTCCTTTACTGGTGCTAGCTTGCCCATTCTTCTTTTTAACCCCTCCGTCTTTCACCATCAAGACGTCCTTGGTCTTGTTCTTGTTCCCCATATTCAGTTCAGCTGTCTTTAGCATGGAGTGCAACTCAGCTATAGTTTTCTCCATGTTATTCATATTGTAATTGACTACGAAGGGCCTGTAGTCTTCTGACAGTGAATTGAGTATGGTGTCTGTTGCTAGCTGCAACGGAACAGGATGACCAAGCCTCTCCAGATGATCTAAGTGCCGTTTCATTTTCATGACATGGTCACTTACTGATGTCCCTCTTACCATCTTGCACTCATTGAATGCTTTGGTGGCATCGTAGCGTTCTGTACGAGCCTGAGTCTGAAACATGTCCCTCAGCTGGCGGATCATGTCGTAAGCATTTGTATTTATGAGCCCTGCTTGCAGATCTGGGCTCATAGTTGCTAACATCAGACAGGCGACATCAAGGAGATCATCCGAGTGTTTCTTGTGGGCATTTCTGGCAGCAGCCGGAGCGTTTGCCGGAGGTGCCTCCCCAAGTGGCTCTTCAAGCACATACCACTTTCTCTCATGTCTGAGCACAATCATCAGATTGCGCTCCCAGTCGAGAAAGTTAGGGCCGGTCAGTTTATCCTTCTCTAGGATAGATCGGAGGGAAAGATTATTAGTGCTGGTAACAGTGCTTGCCATCTACACAAGATAAAACTTTTGGTCTTAGCAACTGTAAATAGATAAATTTCCAATAAAATATCAATAAACCCTTAAATGATCAATTTATTGGACTAGGATCCTTATTTCATACGTCCTGATGTGCGTAATGTTCTTGCTCCACCAGACTCGTATTTATTTCGGTAGGTAAGGACTTTTACCAATCATATCTAACTGACATGACTCCTAGATCTTTTCGGGACCATGGCAACTACCTGTGCATGTTTTAGTCCCTCTTAGTGCTTTTTGGCCCGGTACCACCCGGTGAACTTTATAGTACCAAAACAGATCTCACCATTTTGGGGACCTGATCACTATACTCTGGCCGGTACCACCCGGAGATAATTCGCAGAGTTATGTAACCCCTTCAGCTTCAGTTTGAACACAGACGTTGAATGTGTGATCACTTACAACGCCTATGTACTTTACGCCGAAGGTGCCCCTAGATGGGTTGCACTACTGATCTATGATTTTCGGGGTTTTGAAAAACTTTATTTCCAGGCTTTTGAAAAACTGATTGTTACAAAGGCTACTTATGTTTTAAACTAACTGTTTCAAACATACACGTAATTTTAAAACTAACTGTTCTAAAATTACTTGCTAATTAAAACTAACTGTTTTAACAGCACACCTAGTTGATTAAAACTAACTGTTTTTGTCAACTTGCCTTTTATGTATAACAATCACCTATAGGTTTTTAAATCAAAACTATTGTTTTGAAAAGTTTAACGAAACTAAAACCTATATTCCTTTTGTGATATAAACTAGTTTTAAAGTAACAACTCTATTTGAAACTATTAACATGCAAGATATCACAAATAATTAATCAACCATGCAATTAAACAATAATTAATCACATAGTACCTAATTATAGTTTTGCCAACGTATCCTAGGGACCAATAATGACCTATCTTACTAAAAGCTTCAAAACTCGCGTAGCTCCTACTGGCCTCGCCATGTTTGTTAGAACTTCTGGTAGGATGAAGAATTTTAGTAGCTCCCACTGGCCTCGTCATCCCGAAAGAAAGAAAGAAAAAAAAAATTCTATCCTAAGGTCATTATTACATAAGGGGTTGCAAATGGCACGCAGGCCTCCCCGTAAATATGTCAAGGGTCTAAGTTGGCAAAACACTATAATAGATATAGATACAAACTCAAACTGAGATGCATATATAGAACTCAAGCAATCACGCAATTAAATATGCAATACAATAAAAGCAATATTCCAATTACGAGAAATAAACTTGGATCCGTTAAAATTATCTTGTCTCAAATATCGTAAAACTTGGTTTTATAACTGATTCGAAAAACAAACTGTTTTATGAACCCAAATGTTTTAGGTTGGAAAAATGGTTTTTACTTGGAATTGAGGTTTATTGATCCAATTTTACAATACTGGCCCTTAGTGTTTTAATTAAATAGTAAAAACATAAAATTAGGCCTATTTAACAAACCGGTGAAAAATTTATAAAATTGCTTATCAAACCGGATAATTTAGTCCAACTGGTTAAAACAAATTTTATTTGATAAATAAATTCAGATAAAACTTAAAAACAAAACGAACCCTTATTGGGCCATAACTTGGTCCAAAGAACTGGGCTTTTGGGCCTGATAACTGAACTAGGCCCAAAAACGGAAAAACCCTAGGTACAATCCGCGGTCAAGAACCGCCGCCTACCACCATCGTCTTGGTGGCTCGATGATGGCTTTGGTTTTGTTAAACAGTCCGGTCAACACCACTCGCCGCCACCAGCCACCATTCAACCATCGCTACCGACGCCATCAAGATTGGTGGTTTGGTGCGATTCGACTACCGCACGGCCCCACCGTCTTGGCGGTCCGGCTGCATTTGGTTGATTTTCCAGTACCGCCACCACGACGCTGTGGTGCGGTTGTGGCCACCACCGATCACCGCAAAAGGCTGTCACCACCACGCTGGTGGTGTAGCCGTGGTCTATCCACAATCCGGCTACGGCCGAACGTGGTGCGGGTCTTGATCGAATGCGACACGGCTATCGTGCGATACCGTCGATCACCACCAATACACCGCCATCCACCACCGCGTTTGCGGTTTTCTGGTGGTTTGCGGTGAACCGATCTCGGTTCGCGGTGTAACTCGGCCAAGGCCGAGTAATGCTATACGGCCACCACCGCCTCTCCTTCCACCAGATTGTGGCTTATGGAGGTGGTGTGGATTTGATTCCAGCCGGTGATCAAAGTATCACCGCCGTTACTCGGCGATTGAACAATTATCGCCACCGCCTTGGCGTGGCCTTAGGGCAGCCGGCGGTTGGCCTTCATGGCTAGATTTGATGACAACGGCCAAAGCCGCTGCCACCAAGGTCATTGATTTCGGCCACCATTACCACCGCACACCGCCTGCCACCGCCGTCTACCGCCTGCTGCCACCAAGCTGGTGGTTTGGTTTGGTAGTCACGAGATCGCCGCCACCACCTCTCTGGTGGTTTGGCTAGGCGTCCGTCGCCGCTTGATGCGGTTTGGCCGGTGACTGGTTGTTTTCCGGCGAATTGAATAAAACCCACTGTCACCGCCTACCGGCGGCGATTACAACCGACGTCTCCACCACTGTGGTGTGTTCGGTTCGGTCACAGCAGCCAGAAGCCGCCACCGCTATGCGCGGTACGGCCATCGATCGTGCGAGCAGCAATAGCCGCCGCCGATACCACCAGGCTGGTGGTCTTGGCCGGTGTTTGGGTCGACAACCAACGCCGGCGATTGGCCTGGTGGCCTAGACATCGCCGATCATCAATTAGGGTTTACACGATAAAGACAATAACGATACAATCGAATTTTCATCTGGAAAAATCAAATTTTTTAAAGAACTAGATACACAAGAGATAGATTTTAACGGATCACATAAACAGGTAAACTGATATGAACAGATAAAAAACTAAAACGATTAGAACAATGGCTCTGATACCACTGATGGGTTTTTGTGGGTATCCTCGGATCAAACTGACTCGAGGATTAACACAGATCTATCGAACCTCGCTGGTTTGATATATCTCATAGGTTTAAAACAAACTGTTAAAACCTACGTGATCAGAAACTCGCTGTTTCCGATCTAATCATGCGGAAGCGATAAAAGCTAAAAACCCATTTAAGCCTAATGATCTTTAATCGTTTATAGCTCTAAACCTAAAAGATCAGGTTAGATCAATTTACCTGGATTGCTCGAGATTTAGTCCACTGGTGATCGACCAACGAACGTCCTTCTAGTTGAACTGTATGAAAACCCGAACAACCGAAACTGGAACCCGACCTGGGGGGGTGATCGGCGCCGATGGAGAGAGAGGGAGAGAGAGGAAAACTAAAACTGACTTTCTTAGCTCATAGCTTTTTTATTTTTCCTTAACCCATAAGCCTTATTTATATGGAGGAAAAAAATACAGTTTGTATAAGATTCAGTTTCCTTTTATAATTATCTCTAATCCTTTTTCCTTTTAATTAGCTGGAAAAGAATTTGCATACGATAATTATGATTATATATATATATATTTATCTAATATATATATAAAACCTTTTTAATTAACTTATTATATATTTATTTATCTAATAAATATATAATATTCTAATTAATCAATAACCCTCCAACTTTGGTAATTCTGACTGTAATTACCCAATTGATTTATAATACACTATTATAAATCCTAACTCTCCATTTCTGGGTTTCATTTAACTTGTTCGACTTATAGGTCCTCACAGGTGTGACCCTCAAGTGTCTTGTAACATTGGATGTGTAATCACTTGGTTTGTCAATCTCTGCACATAATTCCTAACAGACTCCCACTTGTGCAAGTTGGCAATACCACCTTTGATTATACTGACCTAAGGAGGCCCCTAGACAGGCACTTAGGCTGACCAGGTTACAAGAACTCTTATACTCAGATTTGGTGATGTAAACATTCCGTGAGGAATTGGTATCTTTGAAACTACTGTTCATTGATTGGGTATATCTTGGCTTTTCCCTTTGCATCGCGATATTTCATCTGTGAGTATGAGCTTGGAAAGTGTCAACTCTAAATACTCAAGATTATGTTCTCTTGATTATCTGACTTTCACTGATAGGTAAACGACAAAGAACTAATCAGTTCGTTTGGGCATGGCCATGCACTTCATCAGTATACTTAGTCAGTCAAGATGGGCCCAGAAATATCTCTCTTCTGAGAAGAGGTGCAAATCCCATCTTGCATATCTGCCTTTGACACCACGGCTTCCGCTGAATCTAGTTACACCCTTTATAGCCACCCTGTTACGGCGTAGCGGTTGAATGCACTAAGAATTCAGTAGTCCTCATGATATCAAATCAGATACCTCAGGTGATAGGGACAACCACTGTGAGATTTACTTATGACTGTTTCCAAGAAGTAATCTCAACCGCGGATCACGTCCGATATTTGCTACTCTATCAAATATCTGTGCAACTTTTAGTCTACAACACTTGTAGCTGTTATTCAACAACTGATCATAACTACCTAAAAGTTCACAATGACTTTAACACCTTATCATGTTCCCACAATGATAAGTCGTCACGGACAGATTTTGAATGAAAACTGGAAACTAGTTTCATTCCTGGATTAATTAAAACATGCAAAATGTGAAAGTGATAAAGAAATCAATCTTGTATAGTCCATATTACACGCTGTAATAATAACAAGATTGAATGTCTTTTCTTTAATAACTTTCATAATATCTATTTAACGTTTGTTAGATATTGGTCTAAAATGAAGTATCACCTATCTTCAGTTTAAACCCTTTGATTAAAGTTTACCATTTTAATCAAAGTGATAACCAAAATACAAGTCTGTTTATACGATCTACTTGTATCTGCTAATTATTGTTATGCAAACACCTTATAAAAACAATAACTAGACTTTTATCATATTCCATGAACTCGGAGACCTGGACTAACTTCCAGTTCCTGAATATGTAAGACTGCAACTTTCCTTAGTTGCTGTGTAGATGAATGATTTCTACCTGAAATCCGATTCCATTTGCAATCCTGGCAAATCTACTGGAATCCTATATTTTAATTCAACACTTTAATTATTGATTTCTAAGGTCAGTCACGACCTTTGTTTCATGGGTCCTGAAACTCTTATCCTTTTGACTAAAAGGGTAAATTATATCTTATGAATTCTTATCCTACCTGGATTATGAATTCCGAGATATATCAATAATTGCATCTTTTATTCCTTATCTGAGGCTAGATAGAGAATAAATTGGGCTCCCACTTGCTTATATAAAAACTAACTATTACTCAGAATTTTACTATTGACTTAGTCAAAACTTTGATTAGTCAATTCTAATTTTAAGTAATGAGCTTTGAGAATTCCCTTTTTATGAAACTTAACTGGATTTGGTCAAATCCTAATTCCCGATCTTGGAATCTTTCTAGTTTCATAAATACTGTTATTAACGCTATCTGAGTTAATGTTCTAAATTCTCTAAGTAAAACATTTGAATAAAACTTGATCAAATTTGATTAGTTGATTCTGAGAATTTCTTTTATAAAACTTAACTGGATTTGATTAAATCCTGATTCCAGAACTTGGAATCTTTCTAGTTTTACAAATGCTGTTATTAACGCTATCTGGGTTAATATTCTAAATTCTCCCTTTTGATCACTAAACTATTATTCATAAATGTTTTATTCTCAAAACACATTCCTATAGAATCTCGTGTGTTTTTGATAGTTTTTTATACAAATTACTTCAATTTTATAGATTTTATTGAAGTAACAGGCAATAACTAGGATCATACAAATACTAAGCACAATTAGATATTTCAATGTCAAGACAATAACTTTTGAAAATAAAACCATTGAATTATAAAATATAATTATTCAAACATTGTTTAAAACATAAATCCCCAAAAACAACTGTTTAGAAATTATAAATTCAAAATGTCTTGACTTAAATCATCTTGTACTTTGATCCTCAGCAACCTCTGGGCATTTCACTTCTGACCTCCTGCAATAATCATTTTGCTCTAGGTATCAGTATACTTGTAAATCAACAAGTAAGAAGTGACAAGTCAAAGCAATCATAAATTTTCTGAGGTTTATATACCTGCTTCATGACGCTTAGGGCAGTTTTGCCTCCAATGACCGATCTCATTGCATATGAAGCAGCGATTCTCGGTCCTAGCTTTGTTTGGCTTAACCTTCTTGCCCTTGCCCTTGCCTTTGCCTTTCTTGGGTGCACTCTGGATGGCCTGGACTGGTCCTTTTCCTTTACTGGTGCTAGCTTGCCCATTCTTCTTTTTAACCCCTCCGTCTTTCACCATCAAGACGTCCTTGGTCTTGTTCTTGTTCCCCATATTCAGTTCAGCTGTCTTTAGCATGGAGTGCAACTCAGCTATAGTTTTCTCCATGTTATTCATATTGTAATTGACTACGAAGGGCCTGTAGTCTTCTGACAGTGAATTGAGTATGGTGTCTGTTGCTAGCTGCAACGGAACAGGATGACCAAGCCTCTCCAGATGATCTAAGTGCCGTTTCATTTTCATGACATGGTCACTTACTGATGTCCCTCTTACCATCTTGCACTCATTGAATGCTTTGGTGGCATCGTAGCGTTCTGTACGAGCCTGAGTCTGAAACATGTCCCTCAGCTGGCGGATCATGTCGTAAGCATTTGTATTTATGAGCCCTGCTTGCAGATCTGGGCTCATAGTTGCTAACATCAGACAGGCGACATCAAGGAGATCATCCGAGTGTTTCTTGTGGGCATTTCTGGCAGCAGCCGGAGCGTTTGCCGGAGGTGCCTCCCCAAGTGGCTCTTCAAGCACATACCACTTTCTCTCATGTCTGAGCACAATCATCAGATTGCGCTCCCAGTCGAGAAAGTTAGGGCCGGTCAGTTTATCCTTCTCTAGGATAGATCGGAGGGAAAGATTATTAGTGCTGGTAACAGTGCTTGCCATCTACAGAAGATAAAACTTTTGGTCTTAGCAACTGTAAATAGATAAATTTCCAATAAAATATCAATAAACCCTTAAATGATCAATTTATTGGACTAGGATCCTTATTTCATACGTCCTGATGTGCGTAATGTTCTTGCTCCACCAGACTCGTATTTATTTCGGTAGGTAAGGACTTTTACCAATCATATCTAACTGACATGACTCCTAGATCTTTTCGGGACCATGGCAACTACCTGTGCATGTTTTAGTCCCTCTTAGTGCTTTTTGGCCCGGTACCACCCGGTGAACTTTATAATACCAAAACAGATCTCACCATTTTGGGGACCTGATCACTATACTCTGGCCGGTACCACCCGGAGATAATTCGCAGAGTTATGTAACCCCTTCAGCTTCAGTTTGAACACAGACGTTGAATGTGTGATCACTTACAACGCCTATGTACTTTACGCCGAAGGTGCCCCTAGATGGGTTGCACTACTGATCTATGATTTTCGGGGTTTTGAAAAACTTTATTTCCAGGCTTTTGAAAAACTGATTGTTACAAAGGCTATTTATGTTTTAAACTAACTGTTTCAAACATACACGTAATTTTAAAACTAACTGTTCTAAAATTATTTGCTAATTAAAACTAACTGTTTTAACAACACACCTAGTTGATTAAAACTAACTGTTTTTGTCAACTTGCCTTTTATGTATAACAATCACCTATAGGTTTTTAAATCAAAACTATTGTTTTGAAAAGTTTAACGAAACTAAAACCTATATTCCTTTTGTGATATAAACTAGTTTTAAAGTAACAACTCTATTTGAAACTATTAACATGCAAGATATCACAAATAATTAATCAACCATGCAATTAAACAATAATTAATCACATAGTACCTAATTATAGTTTTTGCCAACGTATCCTAGGGACCAATAATGACCTATCTTACTAAAAGCTTCAAAACTCGCGTAGCTCCTACTGGCCTCGCCATGTTTGTTAGAACTTCTGGTAGGATGAAGAATTTTAGTAGCTCCCACTGGCCTCGTCATCCCGAAAGAAAGAAAGAAAAAAAATTTTCTATCCTAAGGTCATTATTACATAAGGGGTTGCAAATGGCACGCAGGCCTCCCCGTAAATATGTCAAGGGTCTAAGTTGGCAAAACACTATAATAGATATAGATACAAACTCAAACTGAGATGCATATATAGAACTCAAGCAATCACGCAATTAAATATGCAATACAATAAAAGCAATATTACAATTACGAGAAATAAACTTGGATCCGTTAAAATTATCTTGTCTCAAATATCGTAAAACTTGGTTTTATAACTGATTCGAAAAACAAACTGTTTTATGAACCCAAATGTTTTAGGTTGGAAAAATGGTTTTTACTTGGAATTGAGGTTTATTGATCCAATTTTACAATACTTGCCCTTAGTGTTTTAATTAAATAGTAAAAACATAAAATTAGGCCTATTTAACAAACCGGTGAAAAATTTATAAAATTGCTTATCAAACCGGATAATTTAGTCCAACTGGTTAAAACAAATTTTATTTGATAAATAAATTCAGATAAAACTTAAAAACAAAACGAACCCTTATTGGGCCATAACTTGGTCCAAAGAACTGGGCTTTTGGGCCTGATAACTGAACTAGGCCCAAAAACGGAAAAACCCTAGGTACAATCCGCGGTCAAGAACCGCCGCCTACCACCATCGTCTTGGTGGCTCGATGATGGCTTTGGTTTTGTTAAACAGTCCGGTCAACACCACTCGCCGCCACCAGCCACCATTCAACCATCGCTACCGACGCCATCAAGATTGGTGGTTTGGTGCGATTCGACTACCGCACGGCCCCACCGTCTTGGCGGTCCGGCTGCATTTGGTTGATTTTCCAGTACCGCCACCACGACGCTGTGGTGCGGTTGTGGCCACCACCGATCACCGCAAAAGGCTGTCACCACCACGCTGGTGGTGTAGCCGTGGTCTATCCACAATCCGGCTACGGCCGAACGTGGTGCGGGTCTTGATCGAATGCGACACGGCTATCGTGCGATACCGTCGATCACCACCAATACACCGCCATCCACCACCGCGTTTGCGGTTTTCTGGTGGTTTGCGGTGAACCGATCTCGGTTCGCGGTGTAACTCGGCCAAGGCCGAGTAATGCTATACGGCCACCACCGCCTCTCCTTCCACCAGATTGTGGCTTATGGAGGTGGTGTGGATTTGATTCCAGCCGGTGATCAAAGTATCACCGCCGTTACTCGGCGATTGAACAATTATCGCCACCGCCTTGGCGTGGCCTTAGGGCAGCCGGCGGTTGGCCTTCATGGATAGATTTGATGACAACGGCCAAAGCCGCTGCCACCAAGGTCGTTGATTTCGGCCACCATTACCACCGCACACCGCCTGCCACCGCCGTCTACCGCCTGCTGCCACCAAGCTGGTGGTTTGGTTTGGTAGTCACGAGATCGCCGCCACCACCTCTCTGGTGGTTTGGCTAGGCGTCCGTCGCCGCTTGATGCGGTTTGGCCGGTGACTGGTTGTTTTCCGGCGAATTGAATAAAACCCACTGTCACCGCCTACCGGCGGCGATTACAACCGACGTCTCCACCACTGTGGTGTGTTCGGTTCGGTCACAGCAGCCAGAAGCCGCCACCGCTATGCGCGGTGCGGCCATCGATCGTGCGAGCAGCAATAGCCGCCGCCGATACCACCAGGCTGGTGGTCTTGGCCGGTGTTTGGGTCGACAACCAACGCCGGCGATTGGCCTGGTGGCCTAGACATCGCCGATCATCAATTAGGGTTTACACGATAAAGACAATAACGATACAATCGAATTTTCATCTGGAAAAATCAAATTTTTTAAAGAACTAGATACACAAGAGATAGATTTTAACGGATCACATAAACAGGTAAACTGATATGAACAGATAAAAAACTAAAACGATTAGAACAATGGCTCTGATACCACTGATGGGTTTTTGTGGGTATCCTCGGATCAAACTGACTCGAGGATTAACACAGATCTATCGAACCTCGCTGGTTTGATATATCTCATAGGTTTAAAACAAACTGTTAAAACCTACGTGATCAGAAACTCGCTGTTTCCGATCTAATCATGCGGAAGCGATAAAAGCTAAAAACCCATTTAAGCCTAATGATCTTTAATCGTTTATAGCTCTAAACCTAAAAGATCAGGTTAGATCAATTTACCTGGATTACTCGAGATTTAGTCCACCGGTGATCGACCAACGAACGTCCTTCTAGTTGAACTGTATGAAAACCCGAACAACCGAAACTGGAACCCGTCCTGGGGGGGTGATCGGCGCCGATGGAGAGAGAGGGAGAGAGAGGAAAACTAAAACTGACTTTCTTAGCTCATAGCTTTTTTATTTTTCCTTAACCCATAAGCCTTATTTATATGGAGGAAAAAAATACAGTTTGTATAAGATTCAGTTTCCTTTTATAATTATCTCTAATCCTTTTTCCTTTTAATTAGCTGGAAAAGAATTTGCATACGATAATTATGATTATATATATATTTATCTAATATATATATAAAACCTTATTAATTAACTTATTATATATTTGTTTATCTAATAAATATATAATATTCTAATTAATCAATAACCCTCCAACTTTGGTAATTCTGACTGTAATTACCCAATTGATTTATAATACACTATTATAAATCCTAACTCTCCATTTCTGGGTTTCATTTAACTTGTTCGACTTATAGGTCCTCACAGGTGTGACCCTCAAGTGTCTTGTAACATTGGATGTGTAATCACTTGGTTTGTCAATCTCTGCACATAATTCCTAACAGAATGGATGTTGGACGTTAACGGTGAAATGTGAAAATCATAATCATGAACCTGCAGAAGATATGGAGGGGCATCCATATGCAATGCGATTGACTGGAAACGAAATCCGGTTGGTGGAAGATTTGTCAAGGAAGAATATCAAACCACGTGATATTCTATCAACATTGAAGGAGCAAAATCCAGATAACATGTCTACACTCAGAACAATATACAATGCACGCCGAAAATTTTGGGCGACCGAACATAAAGGTAGAACTCAAATGCAAGTTGTCATGTCATTTCTGCAGGAAGAAGGCTATATGCATGAGGTGCGTGCAAATAAATCTAATCAGTTGGAAGATTTATTTTTCATTCATCCAATATCATTGACGTTGTGGCATGCATTTCCACACGTTTTGCTGATGGATGCCACATATAAAACGAACAGGTATAGGATGCCCTTCCTTGAGATTGTTGGTGTAACATCAACTAACATGACTTTTTGCATAGCATTTGTTTTTATGCACAAGGAAAAAGAACCCAACTATACATGGGCATTGAATTGTCTCAAAAAGACAATGGACGAATGTGCATCCCTACGTGTTATCGTGACCGATCGAGAGTTGGCGTTAATGAAAGCATGCAATAATGTATTTCCCGAAGCTAAACAGTTACTTTGTAGATGGCATATCAATCAAAGTATTTTCAGAAAGTGTAGGCCATTAGTAACATCGCATAAATCTTGCGATTTGTTTTTCAAAGCATGGATGTCATTAGTTGAGTCTCAAACAGAGGAAGCATACGGGTCCAATTTGGCACAAATTGAAAATATATTGCTCAAGTATCCAGGTATTACTTTTACATTAAGTGAAATAACAAGTTTTTTTATTAACTCACAATTTTTATATTTAATAAAATAATGATTTTTTATATAAATTATATTTATTTATAAAAATAAAACTCATTTATTTATTAACTAATCATTTTATTATTTATGATTTATTAAATTTTTACCTTTTTATATTTAATAAAATCAAGAGTAAACTACGGTTTTTGTCCCTGTGGTTTGATGATTATAACTATTTTCGTCCCTGTTAATGCCAAAAATTGCACTAAATACGTCGTAAAAGGTTTGTGAGGCAAGACCGTCGAAAGAAAGTAATCCTATTTAACAGAACGTGTGATAGTAAAAAGAAAAGGAGACAAATCAATTGATGACGCAGGAAAAACCTCAAGAGCGAGGAAAAAACCTGCGGTCGACTAAGGGATAGCCGACATTGCACTATGCATCACCAAACAGGGGTGATATCCTTGAAGTTTACAGTGAGTGTCGTACGTTTACAGTCGAAATACTTGTATGATCGAATGTAAATTACAAGTATTATAATGTATTCTAAGCTAGAGAGAGTATAATAGTTGCTTCCATAGTTGTCTCTTGTCTTGATCGTAGTCCGAGTGTTCTTTATATAGCTTCTTTCATAACGGTCGTGCTTTTAATGTTTCCAACGGTCATAACGGACGTGCATTGATGACACTTTAATGATAACGGTCGTAACGGTCGTAACGGTCGAGTATTAATGTCTTCAACGGTTATGACGCATTTAATAGGATTAACTCTTCACCTTGATGATCTTGGACTGAGTCTTTAACTGAAGGCGAGATATCCGGCAACGGACGATTTCCTGTAATAAATAAGAAAACTGACGACAAAGGTTACCGTTAGTCAAATATCGTACGTCTTTATACGGATGTCGTACGACATATATGCACAATATTCGTTCGATATCTTATTACATTCGTTCGAGGGCATTACTAGGTTTATCTCAGGACCTTATCATAATACAGGATTATGATCTTACGATTCGAGTCATCGTCGTACGTTGCGTAGAATTTTACCCAAACAATTTGCCCCCAAGATTTAGAAAATATAATCTACAGAGTTATTTTCTGAATCTTCTAAGTTAACAGAGAGTAATCGAATAGCGACTAAGTTCGTTAGGAATCAACTGAATTGCAATTGATTGTTAACGGATCGTGACTCATCACGCTGATGTAGAACTATATATCACCAATCAGGGGTGATGTCATTCGTAGTATAATAGCATGTCTTACGCTATAAAAGAGATAAACACAAGTCAGACGAGAGTAACGTGCGTCTTAAGTACGAGTATTATGTATAAATGTCAAAGTATTAATGACTTCGAGAGAATAAGTAATTGATTCGGATGTCGGTTGTCTGGGATCTTTAGAATATCATTTTATAGTGCGAGAGCTCTTAACGACAACAACTGTAATGATCAAGTGCCATTACTTGTGTTTTACTTACGATTGTCGATTATATTGTTTTAATCCTGCAGACATTACAGTAGCAGTTATATATTAGATAATCGCGGTCTTACGAAATCCTAAGACAGATGATAAAATCGTAAGACGAGTGATAAAATCTTAAGACGCCGTAGGATATCATCGTAAGACGAGTGATGATTCCTAAGACGATTGTTTCTGTTGTATACGATCTTGAGAACCCTGTTTAAATACAAGATCTGTTCTGTAACGTCGTCGGTCGAGCGTTAGAATTGGACCATAACAGTTAGCCCCCTGCTTTAATTGCATCGTATCACTTGTAATATTGATGCAAGTGACATTCTATAATTGTTATGCATATCATGCATATCTGACATGTGAATCATGCGCATCTCGAGTGCAAATCATGCGTAACTTATGTCATGATCGAAATTGGTTTTTAAGACCAAAAATATGTGATTTGCTTCGAATCGCATATTCTCGCGACAAGGCTTTTCGAAGTATTCTGCTTTTTCAGTTAAAGCATTTTAAATAAGAAATCGAATGTCTTAGACTTACGCTTTTGTGAATGAGGCATTCAAGTAAAGATACTTTTAGATCGTGCGATTAGCACCATTGCGACTAAGGCAACTGAGTGACTTTACTCCTGTAAAATGGGTATTAAATAACATATGGAGTCGTATGTTTCGAGCAATTATTTATGCATTTGAAGCACAATAAATCAAGCAAATGTGAATGAATCGTGCATTTCAAGCGAACCGTGCGTTCAAGCGAACCGTGCGTTCAAGCGAACCGTGCGTTCAAGCGAACCATGCGTTCAAGCGAACCTTGCGTTCAAGCAAATCGTGCGTTCGAGCGAATCTTGCGTTCAAGCAAATTGTGCGTTCAAGCAAATCGTGTAACTAAGGCCTTAGGAGTTTTTAGAAACTCTTTGTACTCATAAGAGTATTCGTGCGACTGGCGAGTTGTCTTGCGCACTTGCAAAATAATCGTGCGTTTAGAGCATTTAACTGCAGTTCATGCAATTTTAATTTTGTGATCCTTGCGATAATCGTGTGATACTTGTGATGGTCGTGCGATACTTGCGATGCGTGCGTTATGGCATTCGTTGATCGTGTGAAATTTGCGATGCATGCATTATAGCATTCTTTGATCGTGCGAAACCTGCGAAACATATAATTGCTATGGGGTGGCCGTTGGTTTGACCAACGGCGCTCCGATGCTTAAGTCAGTAATGGTCGTAGGAAATAATCGTGTGTACAAAACGAATTAGAAGTAGTACCTTTTAAGGTGTGTTGTATTCTAACTTTGTGGGACGTCTCTTTTACCCATGGTCTTAAGTTTATAAGCACCATTTCCTACAACATATGAAATTCAATATGGACCTTTCCATTTGGTAGATAGCTTACCTGCATTGAGGTCTTAGGTGTTTTGGAAGACACATTGCAAGATGTAGTTTCCAATTTGGAAGGTTTTGGCTCTCATGTTTCTGTTGAAATATCGTTCGACCATGATTTTCGTGAAGCCATCTTAAGTAATACTGATTCTTAGAGATCATCTAAGGCGTCCACATCGTAAGTGAAGTCGATAGAGTTTCAATCGATATTGGCTTGTCTTGCGATTGGTACTTGCGATTTTGTCGGCAGTACGACTTCACAACCATGTACTAACGAGTGATGGAGTCTGACCTGCTGGTGCTCGCTCTTGGAGTTGTACGATCAGCTCATAGAACAGATGGTAGCTCTTCGACTCATCTTCCTTTGGCCACTTTTAGACTTTTTCGGAATGTATTGATTATCGTCTTATTGTTGGATTCAACCAACTCGTTGGACTATGAGTGTCGAGGTGTTGATATTATCAGTTTGATTCTTCGTTCGTCGTAGAACTTACGAGTTCTTTTGCTAATAAATTAAGTGCTATTGTCGCACATAATCTCGGATGATATGCCAAATCTGCATGTAACGTTAGTATGGATAAAAGATATGACTTCTTTATCCCTATCTTGTGAAAAAGCAACAGCTTTAATACATTTCGGAAAGTAATTTGTAAGAACAAGTAAGAATACTTTTTGTCCCAGTACAGGGGGTAGTTTCCTACAATATCTATTCCCTATCGCATGAATGGCCAAGGGATTAGGACAGAATGTAATTGTTCAGACGTTCGATGTGACATACCTGAGTGCCGTTGGCGAGCATCACAATTTCGAACGTACCTGACGACATCTTTACGTAATGTGGGCTAGTAATAGCCTTGTCGTGATCCAATTGGTGAGGCTTCTTCCCCCTGAATGATATTCGCATTCTCCGTCGTGCATTTCTTGGAGAATTCGATTAATTTGAGTTGATCTTCAAAGATCGTTTATACCGTGAAGCTTTAGATTTTGTTTTTCAAGCTTCTTTCTTGTCTTCAAGAAGTTGTTTGTGCTTGAGATAGTTCCAAATGTCGAGCGACCAATTGTATATGTCCTCGTTCATTGGTACTTCTTCTTTTGTTTTGTTTGTTGGTGTCATGAGATGGATGATAGGAATGCTTTCCAGAGTTGGCTCGTTGAATGCGGAGCCTAAGTTAGCTAATGCGTCAGCCTGTGTGTTTAAATCTCTTGGAATTTGCTCTATCGCGAAGTGATCGAATCGTGCGACCCGATCTTTGACGATCTTGAGATAGCTCATCATCTTTGAATCTTTTGCTTGAAAATCGCCGTTTACTTGATTCACTATAAGTAAGGAATCACTTCGTGCGTTCAGGTGCCTTGCCCCCAGTTTATAAGCTATATCCAATCCTGCGATCAAAGCTTCGTATTCTGCCTCGTTGTTCGTGGCCTTGAACTCGCATCGTATTCGTATGGAGTACACCATATTTCCCCCTTGTGATGATTTTAAGACAACACCTAATCCTGATCCTCGTACATTCGAAGAGTATCCAGGGTTTGTTGTCTGAAATCATCACAATTTCGTCGCACGTCGTTGGTTCCATTCCTGGAGAGAATTCTGCTACAAAGTCTGCCAATACTTGCGATTTAATTGCCGTCTTGGGTTTGAATTCAATATCGAACCCACTGAGATAAATGTTCCACTTAGCTAGACGTCCTGTGAGTTCAGGCTTTCGTAGGACAGTCTTGAGCGGATAGTTAGTTACGACAATTGTATGATGCGATTCAAAATAATGTCTTAACTTTTTTGCAACAGTAACAAGACCTAAGAGTAGTTTTTCCATTGATGCGTACCTGGTTTTCGCGTCGAGAAGAGATTTACTTACATAATAAATGGGACGTTGTTATTTATCTTCTTCTTTTACCATTGCTGCACTTACGGCGGTAGAGCTTTCAAGTTTTGCAATACTTGCTCATGATCGTCCGTTGAATCCTATCAAGGTGGTCATTTGTCGTACGATTTTTGCTCTGTCGATGCCCATGATCTTAAGAGTATCTTCGTATGTATGGGTGATGGTAGTCGATCGTTGGATGTTGGTTCGCCTGGAAGAACATTCTAGAGATGTCCTTTGGGTTTATGATATACGACCTTCATGCGTAGAGTTATGCAGTCTTCGGTCGTGTGGCCATGATCATCGTGGAAGTCACACCATGTGGTTCGGTTTTTTAGCTTTTCCGGGTTGATCATATTTCTTAGGCCATCGTATGTTAGCTTCGACATTTCGCAGTGAATTTACAATCTCCTTAGGAGTACCTGCAAAATTATAAGTGGGTAACTCTGGATATCGTACAGAATTATTCTTACCAGACTTATTTTGCCGCATGTTGTCAACTTTGTTAATCCTTTTGGATTCGAAATCATGTTTTTGGATACTGAGGACATTCTTGCGAAACAAAGCATCGTCTTCAATACACAGAGCATTGTACGTCATTTTGCTAGGAGAAGGTGTTAGACTGCAGATGAAAGTTATTATGCGGCTGTATCGGCGCGTTGAATTGATTTTGAGAAATCTTTCGCCATGGTCGAATTTTGGATCTGCTGATGAGCAAATCGCAATTGTTGTCGTAGTCCCACTAAGAACTAAGGATCCAATTTCCTGCAAAATTAGCTAAGAAAAACTGCGAACGAAACGATTAGTAGCTGGCGCTCGTTCTATCTAAAAAGAAATTTTCTCAAGACGGGAGCCCCACGGTGGGCGCCAAATTGTTAATGCCAAAAATTGCACTAAATACGTCGTAAAAGGTTTGTGAGGCAAGACCGTCGAAAGAAAGTAATTCTATTTAACAGAACGTGCGATAGTAAAAAGAAAAGGAGACAAATAAATTGATGACGCAGGAAAAACCTCAAGAGCGAGGAAAAAACCTGCGGTCGACTAAGGGATAGCCGACATTGCACTATGCATCACCAAACAGGGGTGATATCCTTGAAGTTTACAGTGAGTGTCGTACGTTTACAGTGGAAATACTTGTATGATCGAATGTAAATTACAACTATTATAATGTATTCTAAGCTAGAGAGAGTATAATAGTTGCTTCCATAGTTGTCTCTTGTCTTGATCGTAGTCCGAGTGTTATTTATATAGCTTCTTTCATAACGGTCGTGCTTTTAATGTTTCCAACGGTCATAACGGACGTGCATTGATGACACTTTAATGATAACGGTCGTAACGGTCGTAACGGTCGAGTATTAATGTCTTCAACGGTTTATGACGCATTTAATAGGATTAACTCTTCGCCTTGATGATCTTGGACTGAGTCTTTAACTGAAGGCGAGATATCCGGCAACGGATGATTTCCTGTAATAAATAAGAAAACTGACGACAAAGGTTACCGTTAGTCAAATATCGTACGTCTTTATACGGATGTCGTACGACATATATGCACAATATTCGTTCGATATCTTATTACATTCGTTCTAGGGCATTACTAGGTTTATCTCAGGACCTTATCATAATACAGGATTATGATCTTACGATTCGAGTCATCGTCGTACGTTGCGTAGAATTCTACCCAAACAGTTGAACGAATTCGTCGATTCATCAATCGGTTTCTAATTTGTTGATGACTATTCATAATGACGTTAGGAGAAAAGTTGTCGTCCCAACGGTTCAATTGTGACGCGTGTCGCTCGTATGTGGACCAAGTTTACTTGGGGAAATTCGGTTTCCATATATTAGACCAATATTAGCCGAAACATAAACACAATATCTTCCCGATTCGAATTTCACATTGTCTCCCCAAAATTGATCCTCTCTAAATTCGGCAAAGATTAGGTGTTTTCGGTTTATAAGTGTTTATGTAAAAAATTACACAACTCGATGTCGTAAGAAAATTACGTGAGGCTTAACCATCGAGAGAAAGGAATTACAATCAATGAAAGTGCGGAAAGGTAAAAATGAGAAAATAATTTGATGACGCAGGAAAAACCTCACGACGGAGGAAAAAACCTGCGGTCGACCTAAAAGGTAAGTCGACAGAGCACTATAATCACCAAACAGGGGTGATATCCTTTAAGTATACAGCTTTGGTCGTACGATTACAAGAGAAATGAAATGAGATCGAATGTAAATAAAAATGATTATAAGGAATAATTGTTATGAATTTTCGAGCTTCAGATAGACTTCGTCTGTTGAAATGTTGACTTGATTCTTCTTTTATAGTAGCTTGAGAATAACGGTCCAACGGTATTGTGGCTCATCAATGATCGAATCATAACCGTCCAACGTTATTGTCGTTATTCAATGCTCGGTGAGTAACTGTCCAACGGTTTGCTGAGAATTAATGCGCAGATTGTAACTGCTGCGAGAATCTTGCTTGTAACGGTCGATCTTGATGGCCGGTCGAACGATATAGAACTTACGACTTGTTCGTTGTAATGATGGACTCCAACAAGCATGGCATAGTACTCAATCTCAGATTTTCTCAAAGGTGGACAATTGTTGGATATTATAATCAGCTTGCCTGCATCAAACATATAAACTTTGTATGTCTATTCGTTAGCATCGTCGTACGATATTGTAGTTATCGTTCGACTTATTCGATGTATATGTTCGATGTTTAGTGATATTTTGTTCGATAGTTCTTTTAGGTTTTATCTCAGGACCTTATCTTAATACAGGATTATTGTCCTAACGTTTGTCTTACGATTATAGTCGGCCGTCGTGCGATTGTGGATTTTTACCCTAACAATTTGCCCCCAAGATTTAGAAAATAATTCTAATTTTATCTAAATCTTTAGTTTATTAGTCAAGGAGTAAAAATACGTTGATAAACGGTCGAAGTAACGTTGGGAATATAGCCGTTATCTAGCCGTTATCCTGGACGCGTGTTCTCCTTAACGGCTAATTATCGACACGTGACGTAATTATCCTTGATGACTCATATGATTTAGTTGCTATAAATAAGGCGTTTGATAGTGAGAAAAGATTTTACAAATCTTCTTAATTTCGTAACCAATTTCGTGAGATCGTAATCCGACTATATTTGGCAAAGATTTCGTGCGACTAAGCTTATAAGGTACCTCTTTTTTCCCTGTTTCATGCGTTTGAAGTCAATAGCGAAGAAAAGTAATAGAGGTTTAGATAACCTTAGGTTTACACGTCTGAAAAACAGTTTAGGTCGAATAGATTTCATTATGTCGAGTGAGGTTAGGAGTTCGATTCATCGAGAGTTTAGAGGTGGAGAATTAAGAGAGTTAGCCGGGCTTCCTGAGAATGCCCTGGTGAGGGTGGCTGGAGAAATCCGTCCAGCGGATGCTCCAACGTGCTTTTTTCCGTTTGTTCGAGTATCCGTTTAAGTCGGATGGCCGTATTCTCTTTTAGCGAGAGCGTTCATGACTCGCTTTAATTTGTCTCCGGGACAGTTGATGCCCCAGTTTTGGCGTGTCATTCATGTGATCGAACGGGTAACCAAAAATTGGGATCGTCCTCCGTTCTCAGTCGATGATCTCCTCTCGGCGTACAATGTGATCGTTCTCCCTACAACCGTTTTGGGTTGTTTCCAAGGGGGGAGGAGCGATGCCATGTTGGTTCACGGTACCCAAGTGAACGATCGTGGATGGAAGGTGAGATACGTCTTTGTTCAAACATCCTCGGTCGTGGGCGAGGAGTCGTGGGTCGTTCCTGAATGGAACAAAGGCGGTAATAGAACTTGCCTTGTTTTTCTTTAATTTTTTAAGTTAGTTTTGTTTATTAACCCTTGCTTTCTTCTTACAGCATTGACTTCTCGTTTGAGGAGACCACCAGGCGATCGAGCGTTTCTTGAGCTATAGCGTGACCGACCGCAGGTATCGAACGTCGAAAGGGGTGACGAGAGCGACGTCGAGCCTGAGGTGCAAGTGATCGAGGAGACGGATATGGAAGGTAAGTTATCTTTTCGTTAATATTTTTGTTTGTAATAGTTTCTTTGGATTCTAACTTTTCTTTTTGTATAGGCTCAGCTTCCAAGAAGGCGTCGACGATGGAGGTAGCTGCTCGTGCTGCCAAAGGAAGGCTGCGGCCCAAGAGGTTCTAGTGGCTAAACGTACGGATC
Source organism: Centaurea solstitialis (assembly GCA_030169165.1). Taxonomy (NCBI): domain Eukaryota; kingdom Viridiplantae; phylum Streptophyta; class Magnoliopsida; order Asterales; family Asteraceae; genus Centaurea; species Centaurea solstitialis. The sequence continues at coordinate 59,289,971 of CM058043.1, forward strand.
GTCGTACGTTTCTTTGGATCTCCACCTAAGGATGCCGCACGAAGGCTGAAGGTGGAATAGAGGCGGTCCCTCTTAGCTTCGCTCCTCCCTGCGAAGGGAGCGGGTGCGTCAAAGGCCGATAAGGGCAAGGAGAAAGGAGGGGTCTGGTCTACGACCATGACGATCCAAATGCCCTCTGACTTCTTGGTGGATGACGTCATTAGGACGAAGTCCACCTTCCGTCTTGGAGCAGTTTCATGTCCTGCCAAAAGGCGCGGATGGAGGAGGCCGACATCGAAGACCTGGATGCCTCCATTGCGGGTATCTCCTTCCTGGTAAGTTTTCTGTTGTACGTTTTTCTGCTGTTATTTCATTTGTACAACTTTTAATTTTTTCTTTTTCTTTGCATAGGCTCTCCAACTAGTCTTAGCCTCGATACACGGATGGCTAAGATCAAAGAGGAAATGGGTTCGAACCAGAACGACGCCAAACTGGCCAAGAAGGAGGCCGACAAGGCCAAAAAGAAGTTGGCTCAACTGACCGATGAAGTTAATACCAAGTCGGTCCAGATTGGGGACCTGGAATCTAAGCTGGAAATCAGTGATCGATTTCAGGTCCACAGCGGAGAACGGTGAAGTTGGCCCTGGATCGTACAAAGGAGCTGGAGAAGGAGCTGATGGTCCATTCGCGGGAGAAAGCTGAGAGGGAGGAGCGCTGTCGTCCAAGATTAGAGCTCGAGAAGACGCAGCCTTAGGTCCGAGTAGTCGCACGTACTGCGGTCATGCGACGGGTGGCTGCGGGACTATCACTTCTCAATGGCGAGTGAGGAGGTGGCTTCTTTCATTCAGTGATGGGCTCTGAAGACCTTCTCGACGAAGGAGGATCTAAAGGGTCTGGACGAAGAAAAAGACTGCTGAGGTCAAGGAGAGGTGTCGAGGAGGAGGTTCCTGAAACCTCTAGATCTGTTCCTGTGCATCAAGAGACCGAAGAGGCCTCTGTCGCGAATCCACCTTCTACCAATGTTCCCTTTAGAATAGTTTTTATTTTGTAATCATAAAATTTTCTTGTATTTGCCGTTTTTAGGCAAAAAATATTAATGAAAGAATTTTTTGTGCGTTTAAACTTATCATGTTGTGTCGTTAGTTATCGTGCGTTTTAGCTTGTGTCTTTGCGTTTAGCTTGTAACGTGCGTTTTTGCCTTGTTTTTTGCATGCGTTTGTTTTAAAGTCCTAAGACTTAAGTTAGAAAGTTTCTTTTTATACTCATAAGAGTATACGTGCGACTGGCGAATTGTCTTGCGCTCTTGCGATATAATCGTGCATTACAGCGGTTTCTTGCGATTGTGCGATTTTTGTCGAGCGATTCCTGTGATATGCATGCGTAATAATCGTGCGATACTTGCGATGATCGTGCGATCCATGCGATTTATCGTGCGATACCTGCGAAAAAGATAACTAAGGGGTGGCCGTTGGCTTAGCCAACGGCGCTCCGATGCCTAAGTCAGTAAAGGTCAATGAAAATAAATTGTATGTAAATAGGTTTAGAAATAGTACCTTTTGAGGTGATGGGCGTTCCAGCTTCGTGGGATTTCCATACCTTCTATTGTCGTAAGTCTGTATGCTCCATTTCCAATGACTTTGGAAAATTTTGTATGGTCCTTCCCATTTGATGGAAAGTTTTCCAGCGTTTGGCTCTTGTGTGTTTTGAAACACATGTCGTAAGACATAATCTCCAACTTGAAAAATTTTAGCCTTTACCTTTTTGTTGAAGTGTCTTTCGACAATTCCTTTTTGGAGCAGCCATCGTTAGTAGTGCTTTCTCTCGGAGTTCTTCTAAAGCGTCCAGGTCGTAAGATAGATTTATTGCATTTTGATCATACGTGCGACTTCTGGCGATTGGTAATTGAGCTTCGATTGGTAAGACTGCTTCACATCCATATACCAGAGAATATGGAGTTTGTCCAGTTGATGCTCTTGGTGTCGTACGATTTGCCCATAGGACAGATGGCAATTCTTCTACCCATTTTCCTTTTGCTCCTTTCAACCTTTTTCGGATTGAATTGATGATAACTTTGTTGCTTGATTCTGCTAATCCATTAGATTGTGGATATCTTGGAGTAGAAGTGATTAATTTGATTCCTCGTTTTTCACAGAATGTACGAGTCTTATCACTTATAAACTGTGAGCCGTTGTCGCACATAATTTCAGCTGGTACTCCGAATCTATAAATGATTTCTTCTGAATGAAAGATATGACTTCTTTATCTCGGACTTGTGAGAAAGCACCAGCTTCTATCCACTTTGAGAAGTAATCGGTGAGCACAAGTAGATAGACTTTTTGTCCAGAGCTGGAGGTAATTTTCCCACATTCCATTCCCCATCGCATGAAGGGCCATGGAACTAGAACAGAATGCAAAGGTTCAAACGGTCGATGAATCATACCCGAATGTTTTTGGCATGCATCGCACGTTGGACGTACGTTATTGCATCTTCTCGTAAAGTAGGCCAATAGTAGCCTTGTCGTGAAATTCGATTGCAAGACTTCTGCCTCCTGCATGATTTCCGCATTCTCCGTCGTGCATTTCTTGGAGAATTTGATCGACTTGTACCTTACTCGTGACATCGTAAGAGAAGTCCAGTCGTGGATCTTCGATAAGTTGGTCTTCAAGAATTGTATATCTTGAAGCTTTGGACCTTGTCTTTCGAGCTTCCATTTTATCTTCGGAAGTTGGTCGTGCTTGAGGTAGTTCCATATGTCGAGCGACCAATTGTAAATTTCTTCGTTCATCTGTACTTCATCGTTTGCCGCAATTGTTGGTGTCGTAAGATGAAGTATTGGGATATTTTTCATGAATGGATCGTGAAATGCAGATCCCAAATTGGCCAATGCGTCAGCTTGCGTATTTAGGTCTCTTGGTATTTGCTCGATCAGGAATTGTTCAAATCGTGCGATTCGATCTTTAACGGCTTTGAGGTAACTCATCATTTTTGAATCTTTTGCTTGAAAATCTCCATTTACTTGGTTTACCACCAATAAAGAATCGCTTCGAACGTGTAATTGTTTTGCCCCCAGTCTAAGAGCAATATCCAATCCTGTGATTAAAGCTTCATACTCTGCTTCGTTGTTTGTGGCCTTGAATTCACATCGTATGGAGTATACTATATTTCCCCCTTGTGATGATTTTAAGACAATACCTAATCCACATCCTTGTACGTTCGAAGAACCATCAACGTAGAGTATCCAAGGTTTGTTGTCTGAAATCATCACAATTTCGTCGCACGTCGTGGGTACCAGTCCGGGAAGAGAATTCTGCCACAAAATCTGCCAATACATGCGATTTAATTGCCGTCTTGGTTTGAACTCAATGTCGAATCCACTGAGATAGATGCTCGACTTGGCTAGACGTCCTGTTAATTCTGGCTTTCGAAGCACCGTCTTGAGTGGATAATTGGTCACAACAACGATATGATGCGACTCGAAGTAATGCCTTAGCTTTTTCGCTGCTGTCATAAGACCCAGTAGCAATTTCTCCATTGATGTGTACCTGGTTTCTGCGTCGAGAAAAGATTTGCTTACATAATAAATTGGTCGTTGTTGCTGATCTTCCTCTCGTACGAGTATTGCACTTGTCGCATTTTTGCTTACTGCCAAATACAACTGTAGACTTTCACCTTCGACTGGTTTTGTCAACAGAGGAGGTGATGCCATGTATTGCTTCAACTCCTGCAAAGCTTTCTCATGTTCGTCTGTCCACAAGAAGCCTTGATTCTTTCGTAGGACATTATAGAACAAATGGCATTTGTCCGATGATCGTGAGATAAATCGGGTTAAAGCTGCCACTCGTCCTGTTAACTTCTGGACTTCTTTGATATTTCTTGGAGATTGTATCTCGGTGATAGCTTTAACTTGTTCTGGACTTGCTTCGATTCCACGTTGTGTTACCAAGTATCCCAAGAATATTCCTGCTCGTACCCCAAAGGAACATTTTGTTGGATTGAGCTTCATCTGGTACTGCCGTAGGATGTCGAACGATTGCTTTAAATGCGTAACATGATCAATCGAACGTTCTGATTTTACGAGCATGTCATCGATATAGACTTCCATCGTTCGACCAAGATGTTCCTTGAACATCATGTTGACCAATCTTTGATACGTCGAACCTGCATTCTTGAGACCAAATGGCATAACTTTGTAGCAGTATATGCCTTTGTCTGTCATGAATGCGGTTTTTTCTTGGTCTTCCGTGTGCATCAATATTTGGTTGTATCCTGAATATGCGTCCATGAATGTCAGTAATTCATGTCCTGCTGTAGCGTCGACCATGGCGTCGATATGAGGTAAAGGGAAAGGATCTTTTGGACAAGCTTTGTTTAGATCCGTGAAATCAATGCAGACTCGCCATTTTCCGTTCTTCTTTTGTAGGACGACTACATTAGCCAACCATTCTGGATATTTGACTTCTCGGATCTTCCCTGTTTTCAGCAGATTGTCGACTTCATCATTGATTACTTTATTTCGTTCAGGTGCAAACTTGCGACGTTTCTGCTTGATTGGTTTGAAAGTAGGATCCACGTTCAATTATGTGATATAATGCTTGGATCTATTCCAACCATATCTTCGTGCGACCATGCAAAACAGTCTGAATGTTCCTGCAAAAAAGATATAATCGTATTTTTTATGTCAGGGGGGAGCGAGGCTCCTACGAAGACCTTTCGATCAGGATGTTCAGGATCGATTACGACTTCTTCTAATCGAAGATCATCGTTCGATTTCTTCCAATCCTGGCTCTGTAATTGCTAGATGTCCTGCGACTTTGTCTTCATCGTAATCTTGTAGCATTCTCGTGCGACCTTGTTTTCACTAGCAATTTCTTGAATTCCCCATGGAGAAGGAAATTTGATCTTCTGATGGTATGTCGAAGGGATTGCTTTCATCTCGTGGATCCATGGTCTTCCAAGAATAACATTATAGGCTGATTGACACTCAACAACATTGAATTTTGTTTGTTTGTTGATGCCTTTGGCGAAGACAGGCAAGATGATTTCTCCGAGAGTGTTCATCGGGTCTCCATTGAATCCAATCAGAGTAGTACTTCGTCGTACGATTTCTGATCTTTCAATCCCCATGACTTTGAGAGTATCTGCAAAAATAACGTTAGCTGAACTACCTCCATCAATCAATATTCTCTTAGTCGAACAGTTTCCGATTGTCAACTGTATGACTAGAGCGTCATGATGTTTATGATGGACCCCCTGTGTATCGTCTTGATCGAACGTAATTGTCATTGCATCGAGCTCTCTTTTCGTCTTTGATTTGGCTTCTCCGGGATAGGATGTTCGTCTGGACCATCTCGTGCATGTCGCTTGGCATCTGAATACGTAAGTCCGCACACTTCTGATCCTCCAGTGATGCAGTTTACGACTTTTGTATGAACCGGTGACACTGGTCGTCCTTGTTCTTCTGGGATGACGCCTTTCAGATGTCCTTTTGATTTCAAATATGAAATCTCCTTTTTGAGACTGATACATTCATCCGTCATATGGCCGTGGTCTTCATGGAAGTCGCACCATTTATTTTGATCTTTGTCCTTGCTTGGTTTGTCAGATTTCTTTGGCCATCGTACGTTTGCATCAATCTTTCGTAGCGAATCTACCAAATCTTTCGGTGTTCCTGCAAAATTGTAAGTAGATAATTCTGGATATCGTATTTTAACAATACCTTTGCTTGATCGAGCTTTTGATTCATGTCGAGGATTTCCAATCTTGTTTACTCTTTTGTGCTTAAAATCATGTTTTTGAGCACCAAGAGGTTTCTTTTCAGCAGAGTGCTTTCGTCGAAAAAGAGCATCGTCTTCTATTCTCATGAAAGCTAACGTTCTGGCTCGTACGTCGTCAAAGTTTTCTGGAGGGTATTTAGTCAATTCTAAATACAGTCCAGAGGAATCTTCTAGCCCACGTTTGTACGCCTCGATTGCAGTCTTCACATCGCAATTTTTTATTTCAATCATTGCTGCATTGAATCTGTTGAAGTAGTCGCGGATCGTTTCTCCAGATTTCTGTACGATGTAATATAGGTCGCTGGTCTGCTTCTCCATCTTACGACTGCTAGCAAACTGTCGAGTGAATTGGTTTACCAATTCTGCAAAGGACCCAATGCTTTTTGGCTTTAAGTTGATAAGCCATTGTAATGCTGCTCCTGTTAGAGTCGATCCAAAACTCTTGCACATGCAAACTTCTTGATATTGCGCCGGTATAGGAACTGTCCACATAAGTTGCTTATACTGTGCTATATGTTCGACTGGATCTGTAATTCCAGAATATTTTGTTGCGAAAGCTGGAATGGTGTATTTCTTGGGTACGTCGACAAGAGCTAATTCATCGACAAACGGTGAGGCTTGAAATCCAGTTTTAGGTTCAACTTCGACAGGTACTGCTGCTCCGGGTAGCTTTGTGAGTAACGCGAACAACTTTTGATTCTATTCTTCCAGGGATTTCAATCGTACGCTTAAAGGATCTTCCATGGCTATTGGAATTGTTGGGATAAAACCAGAAGAGATTCCGGTACTGGGTGGTATTGTCGTATGAATGGTAGAACTAGCAACTGTGGGTATATGACCAGGGATAGGAATCTGTTGGGATACGCTGTTAAAAGGTTCGAACGTGAACATGGGTGTTCCTTGAGGCATAGGAGGTGGACCCCGAGGCATAGGTGGCGGGCCATGAGGTATTGGTGGTGGAACTTGTGGTAAAGACGGTCGTACGTTGTTGTACTGTTGGTTTATAGTCGAAAGTGGTACTGAGGCATTGAACTGTGGTCGAAGTGGTGGTCTTAGATGTTGAGGTGGATAAGGAGGAGGAATAGACATCGATGGTCCATGCGAAGCTCGAAGATGCTGAATTTCGTCATTAGCTTGTTGCAATTGTTGTTGTAGAGATGCTATGAATCCATTATCCATTATCCTGCACAAATAGCTCAAAGAGAACTCAAAGAAAAGGTTAGTACTAGGGCGCACTTTTCGCCGAATGAAATTTTTCTCAAAACGGAGCCCCACGGTGGGCGCCAAACTGTTTATGTAAAAAATTACACAACTCGATGTCGTAAGAAAATTGTGTGAGGCTTAACCGTCGAGAGAAAGAAATTACAATCGATGATAAGTACGAGAAAAGTAAAATAAGACAAACAATTTGATGACGCAGGAAAAACCTCACGACGGAGGAAAAAACCTGCGGTCGACCTAAAGGATAAGTCGACAGAGCACTATAATCACCAATCAGGGGTGATGTCCTTCGAGTATACAGCTTTAGTCGTATGATTACAACTGAAACAAATATGAAATCGAATGTAAATTACAGATGATTCTCAAGAATAATCGCTATAGAATTTGTGGGCTTCAGATAGACTTCGTGTCTTCGAATGCTGACTTGATCCTTCTTTTATAGTATCTTTGAAGTAACCGTCCAACGGGATTGTGGTTCATTAATGTCCAAATCATAACTGTCCAACGGTATTCTTGACTATTAATGCTTGGTTTATAACGGTCGAACGGTATTGCTGAGAGTTAATGTCCAGATTGTAACCGCTGCTAGAATCTTGCTTGTAACGGTCGATCTTGATGTTGTCGGTTTCCATCGAATGATATATAACTTACGACGCGTCCGTTGTAATGATGGACTCCAACGATCATGGCATAGTACTCAATCTCGGACTTTCTCAAAGGTGGACAATTGTTGGATATTATGATCAGTTTGCCTGCATCAAAGATGTAAACTTTGTATGTTTATTCGTTAGTATCGTCGTACGATATTGTAATCATCGTTCGACTTATTCGATGTATATGTTCGATGTTTAGTGATCCTGGTTCGATAGTTCTTTTAGGTTTTTTCTCAGGACCTTATCTTAATACAGGATTATTGTTCTTATGTTTGTCTTACGATTATAGTCGGTTGTCGTGTGATTGTGGATTTTTACCCTAACAAATACTAATATCAATTAATAAAAAATAAGATGTAAATGAGTATACGGATTAGTATGAGTAAAGCATATTTATAAAAATAACTGCTTGGTGTAAAATTAAACTAATTTTTTTCACGGGTAATATTAAACTTTTCAAATGATTATTTTAAAATAAGTAAAAATTAATAGTTTTATTTATTTATTGATTTACTTGAGATCTTTATTGTTAGGGTAAAAATCCACAATCGCACGACGACCGACTATAATCGTAAGACAAATGTTAGGACAATAGTCCTGTATTAAGATAAGGTCCTAAGATAAAACCTAAAAGAACAATCGAACTAAGATCATTAAATATCGAACATATACATCGAATAAGTCGAACGATGACTACAATGTCGTACGACAATAAACATACAAAGTTTATATGTTTGATGCAGGCAAGCTGATTATCATATCTAACAAATGTCCACCTTTGAAGAAATCTGAAATTGAGTACTATGCCATGCTCGTTGAAGTCCATCATTACAACGAACAAGTCGTGAGTTATATATCGTTCGACAGCATCGACCGTTACAAGCAAGATTCTCGCAGCAGTTACAATCTAGACATTAACTCTCAGCAATACCGTTGGACAGTTACTCTCCGAGCATTAATTGAAGACAATAACGTTGGACGGTTACGATTAACTCATTGATGAGCCACAATACCGTTGGACCGTTATTCTCGAGCTACTATATAAGAAGAATCAAGCCAGCATTTCAACACACGAAGTCTATCCGAAGCATACAAATTATATAACAAGTATTCTTGATAATCATTTGTAATTTACATTCCATATCGTTGTTATTTCACTTGTAATCGTACGACCGAAGCTGTATACTTGAAGGACGTCACCCCTGATTGGTGAACATAGTGCTCTGTCGACTTATCTTTTAGGTCGACCGCAGGTTTTTCCTCCGTCGTGAGGTTTTTCCTGCGTCATCAAATCATTTGTCTCATTTTACATTTTCGCACTTATCATTGATTGTAATTTCTTTCTCTCGACGGTTAAGCCTCACACAATTTCCTACGACATCGAGTTGTGTAATTTTTTACATAAACAGTTTGGCGCCCACCGTGGGGCTCCGTTTTGAGAAAAATTTCATTCGGTGAAAAGTGCGCCTTAGTACTAACCTTTTCTTTGAGTTCTCTTTGAGCTATTTGCGCAAGATAATGGATAACGGATTCATAGCATCACTCCAACAACAATTGCAAGAAGCTAACAACGAAATTCAACGTCTTCGAGCTTTGCCAGGACCATCGATGTCCATTCCGATGTCTATTCCTCTTCCTTATCCTCCTCAACATTTGAGACCACCACTTCGACCACAGTTCAATACCTCAGTGCCTTTATCAACTATAAACCAGCAGTATAACAACGTACGACCTTCTATGCCTCAAGGTCCACCTTCGATGCCTCAAGGCCCACCCGCATTCACGTTTGGACCTTTCAACAACATATCCCAACAAATTCCTATCCCTGGTCATATACCCACAGCTGCTAGTTCCACCGTTCATACGACAATACCACCCAGTACCGGAATCTCTTCTAGTTGTATTCCAACAATCCCAATAAACGTTGAAGATCCTCTGAACGCACGACTGAAGTCCCTGGAAGAACAGAATCAAAAATTGTTCGCATTACTTACAAAGCTACCTGGAGCAGCAGTACCTGTCGAAGTCGAACCTAAAACTGGATTTCAGGCCTCACCGTTCGTTGATGAATTAGCTCTTGTTGACGTTCCCAAGAAATATACCATTCCAGCTTTCGCAACAAAATATTCTGGAATCACAGATCCGGTCGAACATATAGCACAGTACAAGCAACTCATGTGGACAGTTCCTATACCGGCGCAATATCAAGAAGTTTGCATGTGCAAAAGCTTTGGATCAACTTTAACAGGAGCAGCATTACAATGGCTTATCAACTTAAAGCCAAAGAGTATTGGATCATTTGCAGAATTGGTGAACCAATTCACTCGACAATTTGCTAGCAGTCGTAAGATGGAGAAACAGACCAGCGACCTGTACTATATCGTACAGAAATCTGGAGAAACAATCCGAGTCTACTTCAACAGATTTAATGCGGCAATGATTGAAATAAAGAATTGCGACGTGAAAACCGCAATCGAGGCATACAAGCGTGGATTAGAAGATTCCTCTGGATTATATCTGGAATTGACGAAATATCCACCAGAAAACTTCGACGACGTACGAGCTAGAACACTAGCTTTCATGAGAATAGAGGACGATGCTCTCTTTCGACGAAAACAATCTGCCGAAAAGAAACCTCTTGGTGCTAAAAAACATGACTTTAAGCACAAAAGAGTAAACAAGATTGGAAATCCTCGATATGAGTCAAAAGCTCGACCAGGCAAAGGTACTGTTAAGATACGATATCCAGAGTTATCTACTTACAATTTTGCAGGTGTATCGAAAGATTTGGTGGATTCGCTACGAAAGATTGATGCAAACGTACGATGGCCAAAGAAATCTGATAAACCAAGCAAGGACAAGGATCAGAACAGATGGTGCGACTTCCACGACGATCATGGTCATACGACGGATGAATGCATCAGTTTAAAGAAGGAGATTTCATATTTGAAATCTAAGGGGCATCTAAAAGGCCTCATCCCAGAGGAACAAGAACGACCAGCGTCACCGGTTCATACAAAAGTCGTAAACTGCATCACTGGAGGATCAGAAGTGTGCGGACTAACATATTCGGCTGCCAAACGACATGCGCGAGATGGTCCAGATGAACATCCTATCCCCGGAGAAGTTAGATCAAAAACAGAAAAAGAACTCGATGCAATGGCAATCACGTTCGACCAAGACGATACACAGGGGGTCCATCATAAACATCATGACGCTCTAGTCATACAGTTGACAATCGGAAACTGTTCGACTAAGAGAATATTGATTGATGGAGGTAGTTCGGCTAACGTTATTTTTGCAGATACTCTTAAAGTCATGGGAATCGAACGATCAGAAATCATACGACGAAGTACTACTCTGATTGGATTCAATGGAGATCCGATGAACACTCTCGGAGAAATCATCCTGCCTGTCTTCGCCAAAGGCATCAACAAACAGACAAAGTTCAATGTTGTGGATTGCCAATCAGCCTACAATGTTATTCTTGGAAGACCATGGATCCACGAGATGAAAGCAATTCCTTCAACATACCATCAGAAGATCAAATTTCCTTCTCCATGGGGAATTCAAGAAATTGCTAGTGAGAACAAAGTCGCACGAGAATGTTACAAGATTACGATGAAGACAAAGTCGCAGGACATGTAGCAATTACAGAGCTAGGATGAGAAGAAGTCGAACGATGACCTTCAACTAGAAGAAGTCGTTCTCGACCCTGAACATCCTGATCGAAAGGTCTTCGTAGGAGCCTCGCTCCCCCCTGACATAAAAAGTACGATTATATCTTTTTTGCAGGAACACTCAGACTGTTTTGCATGGTCGCACGAAGATATGGTTGGAATAGATCCAAGCATTATATCGCATAAATTAAACGTGGATCCTACTTTCAAACCAATTAAGCAGAAACGTCGCAAGTTCGCGCCTGAAAGAAATAAAGTGATCAACGATGAAGTCGACAATCTGCTCAAAACAGGGAAGATCCGAGAAGTCAAATATCCAGAATGGTTGGCCAATGTAGTCGTCGTACAAAAGTAGAACGGAAAATGGCGAGTCTGCATTGATTTCACGGATCTAAACAAAGCTTGTCCAAAAGATCCTTTTCCTTTACCTCATATCGACGCCATGGTTGATGCAACAGCAGGACATGAATTGTTAACATTCATGGACGCATATTCAGGATACAACCAAATAGTGATGCACACGGACGACCAGGAGAAGACTGCATTCATGACAGACAAAGGCATATACTGTTATAAAGTTATGCCATTTGGTCTCAAGAATGCAGGATCGACATATCAAAGATTGGTTAACATGATGTTCAAGGAACATCTTGGTCGAACGATGGAAGTTTATATCGACGACATGCTTGTAAAATCAGAACGTTCGATTGATCATGTCGAACATTTAAAGCAATCGTTCGACATCCTACGACAATACAAGATGAAGCTCAATCCGACGAAATGTTCCTTTGGAGTACGAGCAGGAAAATTCTTGGGATACTTGGTGACACAACGTGGAATCGAAGCAAGTCCAGAACAAGTTAAAGCTATCACCGAGATACAATCTCCAAGGAATATCAAAGAAGTCCAGAACGAGTGGCAGCTTTAACCCGATTTATCTCACGATCATCGGACAAATGCCATTTGTTCTATAATGTCCTACAAAAAAATCAAGGCTTCTTGTGGACGGATGAACACGAGAAAGCTTTGCAAGAACTGAAGCAATATATGACATCACCTCCCCTGTTGACAAAACCAGTTGAAGGTGAAAGTCTACAGTTGTACTTGGCAGTGAGCAAAAATGCGACAAGTGCGGTACTTGTACGAGAGGAAGATCAGCGACAACAACCAATTTATTATGTCAGTAAATCTTTCCTCGACGCAGAAACCAGGTACACATCAATGGAGAAATTGCTATTAGGTCTTATGACGGCAGCAAAAAAGCTAAGGCATTACTTCGAGTCGCATCACATCATTGTTGTGACCAATTATCCACTCAAGACGGTGCTTCGAAAACCAGAACTGACAGGACGATTAGCCAAGTGGAGCATTTATCTCAGTGGGTTTGACATTGAATTCAAACCCAAGACAGCAATTAAATCGCAAGTATTGGCAGATTTTGTGGCAGAATTTTCTCCAGGACTGGAACCCACGACGTGCGACGAAGTTGTGATGATTTCAGACAATAAACCTTGGATACTTTACGTTAATGGTTCCTCGAACGTACGAGGATGTGGGTTAGGAATTGTCTTAAAATCATCACAAGGGGGAAATATAGTATACTCCGTACGATGCGAATTCAAAGCCACAAACAACGAAGCAGAATATGAAGCTTTGATCGCAGGACTAGATATTGCTCTTAGACTGGGGGCAAAACAATTGCACGTTCGAAGCAATTCTTTGCTGGTCGTAAACCAAGTAAATGGAGATTTTCAAGCAAAAGATTCAAAAATGATGAGTTATCTCAAAGCCGTTAAAGATCGAATCGCACGATTTGAACAGTTCCTGATCGAGCAAATACCAAGAGATCTAAATATGCAAGCGGACGTACTGGCCAATTTGGGATCTGCATTTCACGATCCATTCATGGAAAATATCCCAATACTTCATCTCACAACACCAACAATCAAAGCGAACGATGAAGTACAGATGAACGAAGAAATTTACAATTGGTCGCTCGACATATGGAACTACTTAAAGCACGATCAACTTCCTGAAGATAAAATGGAAGCACGAAAGACAAGGTCGAAAGCTTCAAGATATACAATTTTTGAAGACCAACTTTATCGAAGATCCACGACAGGACTTCTTCTACGATGTATCACGAGTAAGGTACAAATCAATCAAATTCTCCAAGAAATGCACGACGGAGAATGTGGGAATCATACAGGGGGCAGAAGTCTTGCTAACCGAATCTCACGACAAGGTTACTATTGGCCTACTCTACGAGAGGATGCCATAATGTACGTCCAACGATGCGACGCATGTCAAAAACATTCGGGTATGATCCATCGACCATCTGAACCTTTACATTCTGTTCTAGTTCCATGGCCCTTCATGCGATGGGGAATGGATATCGTGGGAAAATTACCTCCGGCCCCTGGACAAAAAGTCTATCTACTCGTGCTCACCGATTACTTTTCGAAATGGATAGAAGTTGGTGCTTTCTCACAGGTCTGGGATAAAGAAGTCATATCTTTTATTCAGAAAAATATCATTTATAGATTTGGAGTACCAGCTGAAATCATGTGCGACAACGGCTCACAATTTATAAGTGATAAAACTCGTACGTTCTGTGAAAAACGAGGAATCAAGTTAATCACTTCAACTCCGAGATATCCACAATCTAACGGATTAGCAGAGTCGAGCAACAAAGTCATCATCAATTCAATCCGAAAAAGGTTGAAAGGAGCAAAAGGAAAATGGGTAGAAGAATTGCCATCTGTCCTATGGGCAAATCGTACGACACCAAGAACATCGACTGGACAAACTCCATATTCTCTGGTATATGGATGCGAAGCAGTCTTACCAATCGAAGCTCAAATACCAATTTCCAGAAGTCGTACGAACGATCAAAATGCGATAAATCTATCTTACGACCTGGACGCTTTAGAAGAACTCCGAGAGAAAGCACTACGAACGATGGTTGCACAGAAAGGAATTGTCGAAAGACACTTCAACAAAAAAGTAAAGGCCAAAATTTTTCAAGTTGGAGATTATGTCTTACGACATGTGTTCCAAAATACACAAGAGCCAAACGCTGGAAAACTTTCCATCAAATGGGAAGGACCCTACATAATCTCCAAAGTCATTGGAAACGGAGCATATAGACTTACGACGATAGAAGGTATGGAAATCCCACGAAGCTGGAACGCCCATCACCTTAAAAGGTATTACTTCTAAACCTATTTACATATGATTTATTCCTTGAACCGATTACTGACTTGAGCGTCGGAGCGCCGTTGGTCAAACCAACGGCCACCCCCTAGCAACCATGTTTGTTCGCAGGTATCGCACGATAAATCGCATGGATCGCACGATTAACGCAAGTATCGCACGACTTAAATGCATGCTTATCGCAGGAATCGCACGATAAAAATCGCATGGATCGCAAGAAAACAGCTATAACGCACGATTATGTCGCAAGAGCGCAAGTCAACTCGCCAGTCGCACGAATACTCTCATGAGTACAAAAGAAACGTTTCTATAATAAGTCTAAGGACTTTAAAACAAACGCATGCAAAAATACAGACTAAAACGCACGATACGAGCTAAAACGCATGATATAAGTTATAATAACACAACGGTGATAAGTTAAAACACACTTTATTCGAACGAAAAATTCTTTCATTAATATTTCTTGCCTAAAAACGGCAGAGTACAAAAAAATTTTACGATTACAAAAGAAAAACTATTCTAAAGAAGCGACAGAGGAAGGTGGATCTGCGACAGGGGCCTCTTCAGTCTCCTGAGGATGCCCAGGAACGGATCCAGAGGTTTCAGGAACCTCCTCCTCGACACCTGCACCCTTGACCTCAGCTACTGCTTCTTCGTCCAAGTTCTTCAGATCCTCCTCGTCGAGAAGGTCTTCAGAACCCATCACCTGAACAAAAGATGCCACTTCGTCCTTCGCCATCTGAGAAGTCACGGTCCCAGCAGCCACGCGTCGCATGACCGCAGTACGTGCGACCACGCGGACTAAGGCGGCGTCTTCTTCCAGTTCCTGGATCTTGGACGACAGCGCTTCTTCTCTTTCAGTTTTCTCCCATCGAAGGACCAGCAGCTCCTTCTCCAGCTCCTTCGTATGGTCCAAGGCCAATTTCAGCCGTTCTCGCTGTTGAACTTGAAATCGTTCGCTGAGTTCCAGCTTAGATTCCAAGTCCCCAATCTGGACCGACTTAGCACTAACCGCGTCGGTCAGTTGGGCCAGCTTCTTTTTGGCCTTGTCGGCCTCCTTCTTGGCCAACTTAGCGTCGTTCTGGTTCGACGCTAATTCCTCTTTGATCTTAGCCATCCGTGTATGGAGGCTAAGACTAGTTTGGAGAGCCTATATAAAGAAAAAAGAAAAGATTAGAAGCTGTACAAGTAAAATGAAAGCAAAAAACGTACGACAAGGACTTACCAAAAAGGAGATACCCGCGATGGAGGCATCTAGGTCTTCGATGTCGGCCTCCTCCATGCGCGCCTTCTGAGTAGGGACGTGAAACTGCTCAAGGACTGGGAAAGTGGCCGCCGTCCTAATCACATCATCCACCATGAAGTCAGAGGGTATCTGGATTGTCATGGTCGTAAGACCAGATCCCTCTTTCTCCTTCCCCTTGTCGGACTTCGATGCACCCGCTCCCTTTGCAGGGGGAGCGAAGCTAAGAGGAACAACCTCTATCCCACCTTCAGCCTTGCGTGCGACATCCTTAGGTGGGGTATCCACAGAAACGTACGACGACCTCGTACGTTTAGCCACCAAGCCCTCCTGGACAGCAGCCTTCCTTTTGGCAGCACGAGCAGCTGCTTCCATCGTTGACGCCTTCTTGGAAGCTGAGCCTATACAGAAAAGAGAAGTTAGAATCAAAATAAATTACTATAAACGAGAATACTGACGTACGATATCTACCTTCCATATCTGTTTCCTCGATTATTTGTACTTCAGGCTCGACGTCGCTCTCGTCACCTCCTTTCGACGTTCGATACTTCCGATCGGTCACGCTATAGCTCAAGAAACGTTCGATCGCCTCGGTGGTCTCCTCAAACGAGAAGTCGATTGCTGACAAGAGAAAAACAAGGAGTTAGTAAACAAAACTAATTTAAAATAAATTAAAGAAAATAAGGCAAGTCGTATTACCGCCTTTGTTCCACTCAGGAACGACCCAAGATTCCTCGCCTACGACCAAGGACGTTTGGACAAAGACGTATCTCGCCTTCCATCCTCGATCGTTTACTTGGGTACCATGGACCAACATGGCATCGCTTCTCCCCCTTGGAAACAACCCGAAACGGTTGTAGGGAGAACGGATCACATTGTACGCCGAGAGGAGATCATCGACTGAGAACGGTGGACGATCCCAATTTTTGGTCACTCGTTCGATCACATGAACGACACGCCAAAACTGGGGCATCAATTGTCCCGGAGACACATCGAAGCGAGTCATGAATGCCCTCGCTAAAGGAGAGTATGGCCATCAAAATCCGACTTTAAACGGATACTCGAAAAGAGCAAAAAAGCCCTTCGGAGCATCCGCCGGACGGATCTCTCCGGCCACCCTCACCAGAGCATTCTCAGGAAGCCCTGCCAGTTCCCTCAACTCTCCTACTTCTAGACTTTCTGTAATAGAACTCCTAACTTCGCTCGACATAATGAACTCTAATTGACTCAAACTATTTCTTAATCGAGTGAACCTAAGATTGTCTAAACCTCTATCGCTCTTATGTGCTATCGATTTCAGACGCACGAAACAGAAAAGAAGGAGTACCTTATAAAGCCTAGTCGCACGAAATCTTTGCCAAAAATAGTCGGATTACGATCTCTCAAAATAATTCAGAAGTTAAGAAGATTTGTAAAATCTTTTCTAATTATCAAACGCCTTATTTATAGTAACTAAATCATATGAGTCATCAAAGATAATCGTGCCACGCGTCATCAACTAGCCGTTAGAAGACACGCGTCCAAAGTAACGGCTAGATAACGGTTACATTATCAACGTTTATTCGACCGTTAAACAACGTATTTTTACTCTTTGACCTGTGAAGCAAAGATTTAGACAAAATTAGAATTATTTTCTAAATCTTGGGGGCAAATTGTTAGGGTAAAGATCCACAATCGCACGACGACCGACTATAATCGTAAGACAAATGTTAGGACAATAGTCCTGTATTAAGATAAGGTCCTAAGATAAAACCTAAAAGAACAATCGAACTAAGATCATTAAATATCGAACATATACATCGAATAAGTCGAACGATGACTACAATGTCGTACGACAATAAAACATACAAAGTTTATATGTTTGATGCAGGCAAGCTGATTATCATATCTAACAAATGTCCACCTTTGAAGAAATCTGAAATTGAGTACTATGCCATGCTCGTTGAAGTCCATCATTACAACGAACAAGTCGTGAGTTATATATCGTTCGACAGCATCGACCGTTACAAGCAAGATTCTCGCAGCAGTTACAATCTAGACATTAACTCTCAGCAATACCGTTGGACAGTTACTCTCCGAGCATTAATTGAAGACAATAACGTTGGACGGTTACGATAAACTCATTGATGAGCCACAATATCGTTGGACCGTTATTCTCGAGCTACTATATAAGAAGAATCAAGCCAGCATTTCAACACACGAAGTCTATCCGAAGCATACAAATTATATAACAAGTTTTCTTGATAATCATCTGTAATTTACATTCGATATCGTTGTTATTTCACTTGTAATCGTACGACCGAAGCTGTATACTGGAAGGACGTCACCCCTGATTGGTGAACATAGTGCTCTGTCGACTTATCTTTTAGGTCGACCGCAGGTTTTTTCCTCCGTCGTGAGGTTTTTCCTGCGTCATCAAATCATTTGTCTCATTTTACATTTTCGCACTTATCATTGATTGTAATTTCTTTCTCTCGACGGTTAAGCCTCACACAATTTATTACGACATCGAGTTGTGTAATTTTTTACATAAACATTTATTACTATCTAAAAATAAGTAATATTGTAAATTTTTATTTATAAGTATGAGTAAAACGTATTTAAAAAAAGTAAGATTTTTATTTATTAGTGTGAATAAAGCATATTTAAAATAAGTAAACTATTATTTTTTACTTATTTAAATTATCATTTGAAAAGTTTAATATTACTCGTGAAAAAAACATACTTTTATTTTATATCAACCGGTTGTTTTTATTAAATACATTTTACTCACACTAATCTGTATACTCATTTATACTTTATTTTTTGTTAATTAATTTTAATATTTAATATTTAAATTAAAAATGATACATATATATATATATATAATGTTGATTATATATATAGTATAATACTATAATTAAAAAAATTTAATTAAGAAAACAAACATATATATGTGTGTGTATATATAGTTTTAAAAAAAATGTATATAGCATATAATATAGAAATATAATAAAGAAAAAACAATATATAAGTTTTAACTTTTTTGAAATTTAAGGATAAATCTTAAAATTCTACAAATCACAAGGATTGAGTATGTAACTTTTCAAAAAAAATGGTTTTTTTTGACATTTTAACTCCATTTGTTAACTAAGTTAGAGGCAGGGACGAAAACAGAAACAAATTGAAACCACAAGGACGAAAAAAACAATTTTTAAACCATAAGGACGAAAATAGTTATAATCATCAAACCATAGGGAAGTCAATGTTTATTATTAATTTTTGTCTACGTATTCAAATCAAAATTTACCTTATATTAAATAATTTATTAAACTCATTAATTTATTGTATTAAATAAAGTAATAATTTTCTTTATTCTATTTAATTTAAAATAACTTTATTGAAATAAATTTGTTAAATTTCAGGTGTTTTTGATTACTTGAATGAAATATGGTTGAAACCATATAAAGAGATGTTCGTATCTGTTTGGACCGACAGATTTCCTAACTTCGGAAATCACACAACTAATAGAGTTGAGAGTCAACAATCTAAGCTGAAACTCTACTTAGATTCGAACCAAGCAACTTTGCAGATATTTTTATCTGATATTCATCAACTCATTCACTCACAACACACGTCAATCAAAGCAAGTTTTCAACAAAGCAAAACTGTGGTCAAACATCGATATAACGAACCACAATTCCGCAAGCTACATGGTTTTGTTTCGTTGCATGCGTTGGAATTAATCTTTAAAGAATTTGAGCGGTTGAAAGATCCTGGCTTAGTTTCTGGAAATTGTAGATGTCAAATGCGTACATGTTACGGGTTACCATGTGCACATGAGCATGCATATTATTTTAATGCATGCTAATCCATTCCACTTGAATCGATTGATGGATTTTGGCGGAAACTTGATTTATCACCGTGTATATCCGTGGAAGATGATGACATTTGTTGTGATGATGATGTGCAAATGTTTACTGATAACTTCAAAAAACAACCAAGATCTGTGAAGTCCAATTTTCTAAGGAAGTTAAGGGAGATATTTGTACCTTGGACAACTCAGATTTGTGAACCGACTGTTCATACAACGACCCGTGGTCGTCCCTCATTGAAGAGTAAGGTTGTAAAAAAAAGTCACGTTGAACCACCAAAACAAGAACCTCATAGGCATAGTTGTCCTGACGTATCAACATTTGTGGAGTTTGATGTTTTGGCGAATAATGAACAAGCGAGACACCGTTCATACTTCAACCCAAAAAAATATGTACATCCGTACATTAATCAATTCCTAAGTTTTTTTCATCCTTACATCATGCAGGTTCGTAACGTATTTTATGCAAGTTAATTTTTTTTAATATTCATGTATTAACTAATATCAATTATATCATATAGGTAGAAGATGTAAAAGGTGATGGAAATTGTGGATTTCGAGCGATAGCCGTTTGGCTCGGTCGTCATGAAGATGAATGGCCATCTGTTCGGTATGATCTAATGGAGGAGCTAATCATGTAAAAGACAGAATATCTCGAGGTGTATGACATTGAAACGTGGAATCAAGTCTATAACTGCTTGAACTTCTCACATTTGCACCAAATGAGCATTGGATGGATGTTTTTGAGACAGGGTTATTGATTGCTTGAAGATACAATGTGATACTACATTCGTTAACAACTACAGGTAGTTTGACATTCTTTCCATTTCGATCTAGTCCTCCGCCATGGTATGAACATGTTGCTTTTACAATTGGGTACGTTAATGATAATCATTTCGTCAAAATACCTTTGGCAGAAGGCCACGCGATTCCTCGTATCATACCAAATTGGTTTCGTTTCATATATCAGTGTGCAACCGCATGGGCTACTCCATACATGACTCGGATAAATAAGTACGAGCAACAATTATCTGGTAATCGTACTGCGAATCCTACTGCGAGTTTTATTTCAGTTGATTGAGTTATAATTTTCTAGACTTTTGTGATTTATTTATTTAATTTTCGATTAACTTATTTTAATGATCATTTTTGTTAAGTTATTTTATCCTATAGCTTTAAATACTTATTTAAAACTCTCTCTTTCTCTCTCTCTCTCTCTCTCTCTCTCTCTCTTTATGTATATATATATATACAATATCTATATATATAAACTAAAACAATATATATACATATATAACATAAATTTATTAAAATGTTAATAATAGAAAGTCCTTTTGGATGTGGGTTCTTAATAAAAATAAAAATAATTTTATAAAAGTAAAAAAATAATAGCCAAAAAATAATTTTCTAGACAAAAAGGTCAAATAACAAAAACTAATACCGTTGATTGTTGCAAAAGTAAAAAACATTTTTCTTGGTAAAAGACTTTTAGGTTGACCTAAAAAGTAGGGGTGTGTGCTTTCAAATTCAAGGGTGTGTAAATATCCCCCTACCCATAATAATATATTCATAGTCAGCATTTGTAAGTTACTAGGTTACTAAGGTACTTAAAAGTTTGATAATTTAGAGATAACGTGCAAAATGATTGTTTTAAAAGTAGGTTACCAAAAATAGAAATAGACATAAAGTATGTTACTTTTTAATGCAATTTGGTCTTAAACAAACTAAAAACTAATTTCGAGCATTTGAAAATATTGAGTCGCAATCTGATTGTGCAAAATTAGCAATATACCCACTGTCTTGAGATGACCCCCATTACTTCAATGATTTCTTCCTCAATGTCTCCTCCATGTTCTTCTTCCATAGTAAACATGCATTCTCTTCATACTCCATAAACAACTGATCTTGGATATTACATCTTATTATAAAATTATGGATTGCAAAACAAGCAACCACGACCTTTATTTGTTTTGGAAAAGGATAGAAAGCCATTTGTTTGGGAATTGAGAATCTTACTTTCAAGACACTGTATGTACGTTCAATAACGTTTCCAAGTTGTGCATGTACATGATTAAACTTTTCTTCTTTAGTTACAGCACGTCGACATTAAAATTTTCCTAACCGAAGGGTATTGCGATAACGAGTAAAAAATCCATGGGTATTGGGATTTGCAGCATCACAAATATAATATTTATCTGCATTTACATATAGAATTAAAAGACTGCAGGAAATAATAGTTTTTCACTAGAAAAGGATGATACATAATTGATGGAGGAAACATAAATCTTGAATTTGGGTCAAATGCAACTTCCCTTAAAACTCTAGCATCATGTATGATTCCCTCCCATCCAGCCCAAACATATGTTAATATCATATTAAAATTGCACATTCCTAAAACGTTTTGAAAGCAATCACCTCTTCCTCTGTATCTTGCTTGTTGATTTAGGGGGACTATTGCATGTATCAAAGTTCCATCCAATGCACCTATAGCCCCCTGTAAGAAAACCACAAATTATATAAAAAAAACAATGTTTTAAAAACCGGTTTTCTAGTGAACCGGTGTGATGATCGGTTCCTGGTTCAACCGTTTCAATCAACGGTTTAACCGGTTTCAACATTTTTATGTATTTTCTGTTTTTCCGACACACATATATATATAACCAAAAGTTTGATGTCCACAAGTTAAAGCATTAAAAACACACATTATAATAAGTTGTAAATCAATTCAAAAACATTAAAAAACACATAATAACAAGTTTTACATCAATCCAAAAATATTTTAAAAATGAAAGTTCAAAAAAAAAAACGGGTCAACCGGTTTTTTACCGGTTCGACCCATCGGTTGAACCGATTTTATCAATAAACTGGTAGGTTCACTTCGGTAATAAAACCGGTCACATTAGAAACATGCATCAAGTTAAGAGCAGCACCTGAGTTAGCCAAAGCAATACCAGAATAATTTGCAATAGAGAAAAGAATGTCGTAACTCCCTGGATCATCTTTGATTGGCAAAACATAAGTACACTTGGATAAGTCTTCTTTCTTCTTTTTAAGCTTTTTGCCTTTTGTTACTTTTGGTGGGATTATTATATCAGCATAATCCACCTATTTGTGTGCCTCCTTCCCCTTCTCAGATTTGTACCAATCAAGGTACTCCCAATCATCAACCTCTAAATTGACAAACTTTAGTGTGAACCCCTATGGTAAGTCATACGGAGTTTCGCCCGAAAGATAGTCATCAAATGACTCGTAGACTCACTCGTAAATTTCAGTCCAATTCTTTGATTTCTTGGGTTTCGCCAGCTCTTTGATGTTAGCCATCATCATACTTTTAGAAGACTCTCCTTTTAGATTCACCTGTGTTTGGGTCGGCATCTCTCCTTTTGTCCTTTCGCTTAGCGTTTGAGCGATTCTCCTAACCTACAATTCAAGGTTTTGGATTCACCTCTTGAAGAAGCTCTAGTGTTGGCCCTTCTATCGAGGGTCCAATCGATGTTATGGATGAGCATGTCTTCTAACATCTGATAACCCTGAGTAGGGGTTTTGTACATGAAGACACCCCGGTTGAAGAATCCAAAGTACTTCTAGATGGATAGCTGAGCCCTCGATAGAACGTTTGGACTTGTTCACTTTTGCTAAGTCCGTGGCTAGGACATGAATACATCATTCGTTTGAACCTTTCCCATGCCTCAGATATTGTTTCTTCATCTTTCTGTTGGAAGGTTCGGATGTCCGCTTTCAGCTTGTCGGCCTTTGAAAGTGGAAAGAGACGAGAAACGAATTGGTTCCTCATTTGATCCTACGTGGTTATTGACCTAGGTGCCAACAAATGGAGCCATGCCTTTGCTTCTCCAGTGATTGTGAAAGGGAAAAGCCTTAGGCGTATTGCATCATCTGAAGCAGCGTCAGTCCTGAAAAGATCACAGATATCCAAGAAGCTTTCGACGTGAATGTTAGGATTAGGGATGTAAATGAGCCGAGCTACTCGCGAGCTACTCGAGCTCGGATCGTTAAAAGCTCTAAACGAGCTGAGCCTTAACGAGCCTGAGCTCGAGCTCGAGCTCGAGCCTAGATTAAAGCTCATTTAATAAACGAGCCGAGCTCGAGCTCGAAAGAATGGCTCCTTTAAGCTCACGAGCCTAAACGAGCTCCATATATATATATATATATTTAATATGTTTAATTTTGTAACACCCCAAACCCATAATGATAATAACATGCATATAATATAAATCCCAGTGACCGAAATCGCAATCTCATAATATTTAGTTCAAAAGTAAATAGTTAAAGAGTGCATGCGGAACAACCCTCCACAGCTGAGATTCTAAATTTAGGATAAACACTAAACTTCTACCGGTAGCGCTACTCTAAACGCCTACCTTCCCCTTGCCTCTTGCCTCACGATCTTTCCCTGAAAAGGTTTTAGATTTTGAAAACGAGGGTTAGACCGAAAGGTCTAGTGAATTCCCTCCAAAACAGTTTAAAACACAGTTCCGGCCCGCTGGCCGTAAAATCAGATATGTCAAATAAACAGGAAAGCATTATGGGTAATAAAATCACAACAAACCGGATGACCGGATCCCCGGATACACAATTAAGGAGTGACGGACATAGTCCGTGCCTCGCACCATCCCACAATCAACTTTACGTGGCCGGATCTCCCGATTCTCATTTAAGTAGTAACGGACGTAGTCCGTGCCTCACACCACTAAACTTCCCAGGGATGTACGGTCCCATGGTACCCATTACCCACGATGCAGTTCCGAAATATTTGAAACGACATGTATATGATGATCATCAATATAACATTCTCAATTATTAATCAATTCTCACAATAGCATTTGCAAAGTCGTATATTCCAGTTAGGTTCATAAAATCATTTTAATATCAACATCATGTCATTTTGCAAATTCGAATGGATATATATTTGAAAGCAGTAAACATTCCATTCATTTTCAGGTAAGGGAACTCACCTGAGCTTAACTCGCTGCTTACTCTATCTCCCGGTATCTGTATAAATTCCTAAGGCAATAGTGATTCGCACTTAGAAAAACCCACAGCTAGAATATCCCTAGGCAGACCCAGCACGGGGGTTCCGCTAGAAAAAATCAAGGGGAGCCGCCCTTGCGGGGTCTGAGGGGCAGCGCCCCTCGAAAAATTTTATTTCTAAGGGGTCAGATCCTTATAGAAAAAATCTCTCCGAAAACTAACTCTACAGACGCAGGCCTCAAAACCAACATACTAAAACCCGACTCGGGTACAGGTAATTCCCGGTTCGGGAAATGCCAATTCCCGATTCGGGGAATGCCAATTCCCGATTCGGGAAATATCACACTCGATCCTTGGAAATTTTTCTAAGTTAGATCCCCTAATCCGACTCAAAAGGAAACGAGGTCAAAATAACGACTCAACTAGCCAAATTCCCGATTCGGGAAACATAAGTTTCCAATTTGGGAAAGGCATAAGGGAAACAAAACGCAACACAAATCTCAATTTGGGAAACATAAGTCCCGGTTCGGATTACATGATTCCCCGACTCGGGAATCATAAATCCCGATTCGGGTTTTATGATTTCCCAATTCGGGAATCACGACCAGATTCGAAAAATGAACTAAATCTTGGTGAAAACTGACCCAATTGGACCCAAAACAATTCTAGGAGATTACCAAACCAATCCTATATCAACCTACATAAACTTCACGCAAAATAACATTGTAATCTTACCTTGATTTGGTAGAATGAGCCCCTTGAAGATGATGATGATGAATAAATTTTTCTCCCAAAAACACTCACTTCACACACTCTTTCTCAAATCAGATTTTCCAAAAAATGATTAGGTTTAGGGTTTCCATACCATAAATAGTATGGGCCATGGGCTAAGCCCATACCCAAAATAGACTAATACAACTCATTAACAATTTCCCAAAAGTGACACCTTTAGCCCCTATAATCTATCATTCTTACAAAAGACCAACTTAACGGAGAAATTCTTACTTAAGGCATCAGATAAAATCATTGGTTATTACAAATTTTTAATATTTATAAATATCATTTTAATGAAAATATCAAAATAATACCTGAGCATAAACGAGCCTTGCGTAAATGAACCGAGCTCGAGCTTCATAAATCTTCAACGAGCCGAGCTCCAACTCAATATCAAAAGCTCTAAACGAGCCCAGCTCGATAAGTGTCTGGCTCGGCTCGTTTACATCCCTAGTTAGGATCACTATCCGCCTTGCCGTAGAATGTCAGTTCCCGAATCATGTGGACGAATTGTCCCTTGATTTTCTATTCCTGATCAAAGTTTGGTTTAACTATTAGTTGGGACACCAGTTCAGGAGAAAATCTCATGGTATTCCAAATTGGTTGATCGTCGGCCATTTCGTCACTCAGATTCCTTGGTTGCAATTTAGCAACTTTTGAACGTTTCTTCTTAATTCTTTGATGAAACTCTCTTTCCGGCTCGTCGAAAGGTGATGAAAGCCTAGGTGCAAGATTCTATAAAGAGCAACTTGCTTAAAACAATAAAGAACTTACAAGCGACAAAGTCTCTTGCAAGGATCAGTTAACTAGTTAAACTACTAAACTAAACACACATAAGCCACCATTCCCAGCAACGGCGCCAAAAACTTGATGCGGTAAAAAAATATATAATAGTACCAAGTTTTACCCTTAAAAATCATTCAACTAAATTACCACACACACAAGCAAGCGTACCTGATTAGAATAATATAGTGTAGGTAAGTTCAAGTACTGTTCTTACCACTGCAAACAGTGAAGCTACTTATATTAGTCTATTAGTTCTACCAATTAACCTAGCAATTATACTTTTAAAAAGGGGGTTTTTATATGATTGGAAACAATGATGAAAACAAGCAAACAAACAATTAATGCTCATAACTTTTTATAAGGAGAAACAAGCATTCACTATTGAGAATTCCTTTTCAGATGATTTGATTAAATAATGAAAACCCTAGATCAACGACAATTGTAAGAATTTAAGACGAAGCACCCTAAGAATATCATGTGATTATCAACCGTAAGGTCTTCCAACCCGAAGTATAGGAACATAAATCCAAATACCCGTAACCCTATCTATGGCCAAATCGTAGGACCCTACTATCCAATCAACTTTGGTCAAATGATTTCTTACCACATCACGAAGGTGAAAGGTACGGGAGGTTGATTAACTAAAAGGAGTCTATTTATTAATTGTCAGATAACAAATACACTCAACCAACGAGTTCAAGTAGCCACAGTTAAAACAACAGATAGGAATCACAAGATAAACATTTAAAAGTCATAGATCTATTAAATAAAATACCAAAATTAAATCATCCTACAAGTTCATCAAACCATAGTGAATAGTAAAAGATTACTAGCCACAAAACATGATGAAGATTAGAATCAAACAAGTATATGAACACATTAAGCAAACCATGTAGCAATCAAAGGTAGGGCACCAGCAAGATGACTTCGGGTGTAGACCAGCGGTGTTTCACTATGTTTAAGCACCTTCTTCAATTGTATGCTCATACGCTATTCCTCCCCTGACTTTTCTGAGATATGTGATGTATATGAATTGTATGAAATTGACAGGCAGAAGGCAGTATTTAAAGGCTAAATCAGCGCACCTCGCGATCGCGAGGCTGGGCTTCGCGATGCAAGGCCTTGAAAGCTTTCCCAAATTAGTGAATCTTGAATATTCTAGAAGCTTCCAATCCTTGTTGACTTATTTCACGATGCTAGATCCTTCTTTCCCGACGCCATGCATCCACAGTACGAAATCACTCTTGAATGCATCACATCTTGCGGCGCAAGAATGCCATCTCGCCATCACGAGAGTGCTCTGTCTCTCCGAAATCCATTTTTTGCACTTTTTCGCCTTTTTTCCTACTTTTTGTTCCAAGTGTCTTTCAAACCTACAAAACTGAAAAGGAAAGCTTTTGGGAAGTAAAACGTACCAAAACAAAGCATGAATAGGGGTAAATCTTATCAAAATAGAACAACCAAACATGTATAATTTTAGTGTTATCACATGCTGATATATCATACATCAAGGGATGACAGGCTAGGAAGAAGGCTATAGAGAGCATATATGGCAGTTGGGAGAGCAACTTTGAGGAGTTACCAAGGTACATTGGTGTTTTAATGTCATCTAACCCTAACACGATTTTTTAGTTCTTGCATGACCCGAATAGCTCGTCTAATGCTTATACCTTTAAATATGTTTTTTGGGATTTTGGACCCGCTATCGAAGCTTTTACCCACTGCATCGTTGTTATATGTGTGGCTGGGACCCATTTAAAAGGTTCCTACAATGAGAAGTTACTGACCGTTGTAACAAAGGACGCCAACAATTACATTTTACGGCTCGCCTATGCCATTGTTGATGAGGAGACGGTGGAAAGATGGTCTTGATTCTTTCAGCACCTAAGGTGATACGTTGCAAATAACAGTGACAGACAATCGTGTGTCATTTTTCATAGGCACAATGGAATCTTAATGCAATGAACCATCTAGAGGACTGGAAGGAGCTAATGGCATATCATCAATTATGTCTTCGACACATTAGAAGAAACTTCATGAGGAAGTTCAAGAACTACAGACTGAGGAAACTTTGTTGGGTGATGGGTTCTACGACTCAGAGGTAGAAATATCGGGTTGCCCTACAAGAAATAAAAACGAAAAACTTCGCTGCATGGCACTACCTGAAAGAGATCAGTACTGCTAAGTGGTCGCTTTTGCATGACACAAACCGTCATTGTTGGGGAAACCTAACAACAAATATTGCAGGGTGTTTGAACAATGCCTTGTGGAGAGCTAGGATTCTTCCTATTAAGGCTTTAATTGATTTCACATTCAATTATGGGTGAGCATCGGATGGGGTTTTTCGGGTTTCAGGGATTTCAGGTTTCGGGATTTTGGGTTCGGGTGGAAAATGGAGACCCAAATATCCAATTTTCGAGGGGTCGGATTTTTTGGGTTTCAGGGATTTCGGTGTCGGGGATTTCAGGGCAGGTTTCCTGGGCACTTGATTTTTTCTTACTTTTTTTTACCATGTTACGAGTTATGACAAAAAACTCACCAAAAACCTAAAATGGAAAACACCCTAAACCAAACCCTATACCATTCTAAAGCAAACTAAAACACTCTAAACTCTAAACCCACTATAAACTAAACCCTAAACCAAACCCTATACCACAAAGCATTTATCACATGAAAGTTGCACGTCAGTGCCCCTGAAAAAGCAACAAAAAGTTGAAGGGACTACCTATCCCCGACCCTTTTTGTCACATGTTTCACTTTATTGCAAGTTCATGCATGCAATTGTCATCAAGTAGAAATTGTCATTCATAAGAAAAGAATCAAAGAGTTTTAGGGTCTAAGTTGTCGTTCACGTGGGTTGCAAAGGAACAAGAAAGGAGTCGAGACTACCATTTACGGACCCTTTTGTTTGTCATTCACTCTTTGTGACTGTTGCAGGTACATGAAACAACAAAGTAGCCGGGACTACCAGTTGTAACGCTCTAAACCAATTCTAAAAGTTGTAACGCTCTAAACCAGTAGCCGGGACTACCAGTTCTAATAAATTTTTAAAAGTTTTCTTTTTAAAACAAAGTTTAATACCGAAACTGCATTTATTTCAAATAACGATCTAAACCAACCGTAAACAACTATTACCGCCAAAAGTTTGATTCGTAACCAAAATTTAAAAAAAACAACGGAAGCTAATAAAACCAGATCCACAGTTATTCAACAAAATAAAACGTAATAAATTAGTTTTATTCCAGTCTATGAGTTCGAGATCTCCGGAGAACACTGTCACGCCACGCCCTTGCCTTTAGCATCCAAATTACTTGTACCTGCACAATCTGAGAAGATGGGGGGGGGGGGGGTAAGCCACACGCTTAGTGAATTCCTATATCTCATCATAATTCAATTAAATGAACCCACACCCCAAACCACACCAAGTCTTGCCCGGAGACCCAACCGTTAACCGATACAAGAAATGCACCTCTAAGGGGACTACAGGTCCCCACGCCCACCACCCGACATCCAGGTGCCCCAAGGTCACTCCATCCCCGACGTCCAGGTCTGGCCGTGAACACTTGGCTAGACAAAGTCACTCCGTACCGGACATCCAGGTCAAGGACACTTATCTAGGGACTAAAAGGATTATGTGCAAGACAATAACTGGGTTTACCATGTCCAATGTTATAAGACACTAGTGGGTCACACTGCTACACACCCGAATAGAGGTTACCTGGATTATAATTGTGTGTTAAATAATTAAGTTTAATTATTAAGAGAGAATAAATAATAAATTAGTTATTTATTATTTATGGAAATAAATTAACAGTTTGTTAATTAAAGAGATATAGTTTATCTAGAACTTTGATGAATTATAATTGGGTTAGGTTTTCTAAATGAATACTGCCTTATTTATGTTTATAAATAAGAGCAATATTCAGGTTATTGATTATTAGAATTCATTAGTTGCTTTTAGAATAAGAAAACCTATAACCCTCTCTCTCTCTCTCTCTCTCTCTCTCTCTCTCTCTCTCTCTGGCCGGTTACAAACACACACACAACCGAATTTGTTTTTTCGATCAATCCTTGGCGCTCTAGCAGCCTATCTCGTGGTGGTGCAGTAGCGGTGTATCCCTCTCTAGCATTCCGGAACCGTTTTTGTATCGCAAAGAGGTAAATTCGTAAACCTAACTTTATTGTGTCTGATGAATTCATGGTTGGATCTACGATTGGGATTATTTTTGTTCCGATGCGTTAATAGTTTATTTATTCAAATAATATCAATAGTGGTATCAGAGCCACTTCCAAAATCTATCAGATCTGTTGTTCGTAGGGTTTTAATAAAAATTGGATCTTTGTTTATAAAAAAAGGTAAAAATCTGAAATTTACACGTTCGTCTTAAAAATCGGATTTTTATCGCGAATACACGCGTTCGTGGTAATCGGCGGCGGAACGGCAGCTGTCGCCGGCCGAACCACCAAGCCGATCGTCGGACGGAACGCGGTTGGTGTTCAATCGACGACCACCGTGTTGGTGGCCATTCGATAGCGTTTTGCCGCCGGACCACCAAAGCCGTAGAGGCGATGGTGGTGGTGATTGTCGATCGACCAAGCCACGACAGTGGCGGCCGATCGTCACTGCTATCTGTGGCGGCCGATGATGGCGGTGGACGTACGATGGTGTAAACCACCCAACCACCAAAGCCGAAAGGCGATGGTGGTGTTTATGTTGTTCGCCGGCCACGGCTGGGTGGTAGCCACCAGCTACTACTTCCGATGGCCACCGGTTGCGATGGTGGTGCTTTGGCGCTGCTGTCGTTGCCGGAACAATGGTGATGGCGGTGTTTGTTGAGGCCCATGGCAGTCGCGGACATAGCCGCTGCTATCGCCAAAAGCCTATGGCAGCGGAGGTGGTTTTTGGTAATCCCGATCAACGCCGCAGCGGCAAGGGGCGGTGGCGTTTATGTTGCTTTTGTCGTCGTTGGCTGAAAACCATCGATCGACAGCCGCGTTAGGCGGATCGGTGGTGGTTGTTGTTTTTGATTTCCCGATCGCCGGCCGTGGCGATGACGTGGCGTTTTCCGCTGTTGTCGTCGTACAGCCACCGGTGGCGGTTCCTCGCTGCTTTCATCGGCGGTAGATGATGATATTGGTCGTTTTTTTTGTATCGCAACCGACGGTTAACCACCGCAAGCACCGTAGTGGCGGCAGTAGTGTTTTTCTCACCGGCTATCGGCGATGGGGGCGTTGCTCGCTGCTGTCGCCAATCGGCCTAACCGACGGCGACGATGGTATTTTTGTTTGCTATCGTCGTGGTCGCCGGTGATGGTGATACGGTTGTGACTTGATCGCCGCTAAGCGGCAACAGCGGTGGCTCCGGCTATCGTCGTTGTCGGTCGCCGGTAGCGACGAAGGTAACCGTTTGTTGTTTATCGTTGCTATCGGTGGTAGTGGCGGTCACGTATGTAAAACCACTAGTAACCCACCGTGTGGGATTGTAATTTATAGAGATTAATTAATCCCGGATAATTATGATTTTTTACTACGATTTATCTTGTTAACATTATTGATAATTATAAAACTCTTTTGGGTTTATAATTTTTCGGAAATCCAGTTTTGTCAAAACAGTTGTTTTAATAATTTAGTTTAATTATTAAATGTCTGTGTTTGTCATAGCCAAGCCCTTAGACCTACGGTTGTGTTTTTGTTTTATGTTTTATTTAATATCGTTCTGGTAAGGGAAGCCTGCATGCCATTTACAACCCTCTTGTAATTTTAATTAGTTTAGACGGGAGGCCTACGTGCCACTTACAACCCGATTTATTGTAATTAAATTCTTTAAAGACAGTGGAAACTTGAAGACGGAGTTATGGAGACAACCGAAGATGTTGGAGCCAGTGGGAGCGCCAAGTTTTCATGCCTTGTGGTTTGTTTGGTCACATAGGATTGAGACCGTCGGTTTTCGTGTTGGCTCATGAAACGGACATTAGTTTTCGGCAAAGCTATGACAATATTCTTGTTTTATCTTGCATGATTTGTTATAGTCACCTATTTTAGATAAAACAAATCTTTTCAAAAACTAATGAATTTTTATAAAAGGAGTTCAATTACAGTTTGATTTTCGAACCAATTGTTTAATTTTTCCAAAATAAAACTGGCTAAAATCCTTAGAAATAAATCTTAGATCAGTTAGTGTGATCCATTTGTGGACACCTTTGGCGTAAGGTACATGGGGCGCTCTAAGAGCTCAAACCTTGGGCGCCTGCGTTCAAACCCCAAGCCGAAGGGGGTGAAAAGACTCTGCGATAATCGGGAGGTACCGGCCAGAGTACATCCAGTTCAAAATGGTGCGGTCTATTTTGGTTTTTGTTACAATTCACCGGGTGGTACCGGGCCAAAACACAGTAGAGGGACTAAATATGCACGGATTTTTATCCGATGTCCCGACGATCTAGAAGTCGTATCTTCGTTCAGAGATGCGATTGGTATAAGTTATTACCTACCAGAAATAGCATGAGTTGACTTGTGTGATCAAACCGCTTGTCAATTCATGTGAAATATGGATTCTAGTCTAATAAATTTATTGTCCTAAGGTAATAATTTATTAGAATTTTTATAATCAGATAACTAAATCAGAATTTTATTTTTCTGTAGATGTCTTATACTGGTTTCCGTTTTATTCACCTGAGGAGTCTCTCCGCCTTATAATGGGGAAATGGAAACTTATAGGCCAAAATTTTCCAGTTTGGAAAATGCATCTTGACAATGTCTTGAATGCACAGGGTAAGCGATACGTGATTGAGAAACCCATTTCACGACCTAAATGCAATTCTCCTGAAAAGGATTTTGCTGAATACTTCAAATTCATGGCTGAAGAATCTGATGTAATGTCGATCTTATCTTTCTCTACTTCACCCGAGTTTACGGCTGATTTAAGAGTTAAGTATTGCCATGAGGTCGTGAAGAATATAGAAAGCGAGGTAGGTTTCTATTAGAATAATAGGAAGTATCTAATCATGAAAGAGATTTATTCGCTGAAACTGGAAAAAGGTCAATAAGTTAAAGATCACCTTCTGGAGATGAGGAGACTCTTTCAAAGTTTGTCGCGCATGGGATACAAGATGGTTCAAGAGGAGCTAGTACATCTCATGTGGTTCTCGCTCCCGAACGAGATACGTACCACAGCTAGTGAGTACATGGGAGAACCAAAAATGGACGTGGCAAAGGTTCATGAGGATATTTTGGCTAGTTTGGAGCCAAAACCCGCAGCAGCTGCTGAGCTCATGAACAGTGATTGGATTGACGAGCTGGGAGATCTGAGTTGCCCAGAATGTGGTAGCAAAGATATTTGTGCTCACTCGATGGATATTGACCAGTTAGACATCGGTTTACTCGATGCACCAGGTATCTTTATGATAGACTGTTTGATCACTTCTTATGAATCATGGGTACTTGATACAGGCAGTGGTAACCACATTTGTAATCATTTACAGGGGTTCAAAAGAAGGGAGACCTTGAGGAAGGATTGTTCGAACCTACGAGTTGGTGAAGGCACGATGGTTGTAGCTGAAGCTGTGGGATCTTACAGTCTTAGTTTACCCTCGGGTCTAGTTTTGGAACTTGAGAATTGTTACTATGTTCCCAAAATGATCAAAAACGTTATTTCTTTTGATTTATTAATAGACCAAGGTTTTTGTTATAAATATGATTATAAATTGATTTCTTGCTTTAAAAATGATATCTTTTATTTCAAAGCAACTCCCACTAATGGTCTATATGTATTAAATCTACAAGAAAATAAAAAAGTCTATCATATAAGTAAACGATCCAAAGAAATTGAGGATCAAACTTACCTCTGGCATTATCGTCTCGGTCATATAAACAAGAAATGCATAGAACAACTCCAGAAAGGAGGATTTCGGGGGTCTTTTAATTTTAGACCATTTTACAACTGCGAATCTTGTTTATCTAGTAAGATGACAAAACAGCCTTTCAACAAGGATAATGAAAGAGCAAGTGAATTTTTAGGAATAATACACACAGATGTGTGTGGACCTTTCAGTCATGAAGCCATGGGAGGATACCGATACTTCATTACCTTTACTGACGATTTCAGTAGGTATGGTTATGTCTACTTGATAACACATAAATCTGAAGCCTTTGAGAGATTTAAGAAATTTCATAATGAAGTGCAAAACCAACTTGACAGAAAGATCAAGTTTCTTTGGTCAGATCGAGGTGGGGAATATCTTAGTCAGGAATTCGACAATCATTTGATGGAAATTGGGATTGTCTCACAACTCACACCTTTGTATACACCTCAGATGAATGGTGTGTCAGAAAGGAGGAATCATACCTTGCTGGATATGGTACGATCAATGATGTGTCATTCCTCATTACCAGTATCATTTTAGGGACATGCGCTCGAAACAGCGGCTCATATACTGAACAGAGTGCCAACTAAATCGGTAGAAAAGACCCTGTACGAGATTTGGACGGGTAAGAAACCTAAATTGTCTTTTCTGAAGATTTGGGGTTGTGAGGTATACGTCAAACGACCAACCTCTAAAAAACTCAAACCCAAATCAGACAAGTGCATTTTCGTAGGGTATCCCAAGACTACTATGGGATACTATTTCTACAATCCTACCGAGAACAAAGTCTTTGTGGCTCGGAATGAAGAATTTTTGGAGGATAAGTTTCTCAGCACTGAGAATACTAGAAACGATGTAAAACTACAGGAGGTAGAGGAAAATGATATTTTACCGATTGTTGAGCCAGTCACTCAACAAGAACAAGTTGAGACTCAACCAGAAATGGTTGAGGAAGTGCAAACACAGACCTTCGCAGATCCACTAGGGTTAGGCAAGAACCAGACAAGTATCTTGGATTTCTAGTCTCCCAAGACAGTGGAGACCTGAATGAGCCTACATCCTATAAGGAAGCTGTCTCAGGCAATGAGTCTGGACAATGGCTAGAAGCCATGAAGGTAGAGATGCAATCCACGTACGACAACCTAGTATGGGAGTTGACAGATTTGCCCCAACACTGTAAAGCTGTCGGGAACAAATGGGTTTTCAAGAAGAAAACTGACATGGATGGAAATCTGCACACCTTTAAGGCAAGACTGGTAGCAAAAGGTTTCATGCAAACTCATGGTATTGACTATGATGAAATTTTTTCACCAGTAGCCATGCTTTAATCTATTAGGATTCTGATGGCCATCTCAGCATATTTTAACTATGAGATTTGGCAAATGGATGTTAAAACAGCTTTCCTTAACGGGAAATTAACAGAGGGTGTTTACATGCTACAACCAGATGGGTTTGTAGATCCCAAGAATCCTAATAAAGTGTGCAAGTTGTTGAAATCCATTTATGGGTTAAAACAAGCATCTAGAAGCTGGAACTTACACTTTGATGAGCGAATCAAAGAGTTTGGTTTTTCCAAAAGTGAGTTTGAGCCATGTGTTTACACTAAGTTCATTGGGAGCATAGTAACCTTCTTGGTCTTGTATGTAGATGATATTCTACTAATTGGAAACAATGTACAAACCTTACAGGGAGTAAAAACTTGGTTAGGTTAATGTTTCCAAATGAAAGACCTTAGAGAAGCCGCCTATATACTTGGTATAAATATCTATAGGAATAGATCTAGGCGGCTTATCGGGCTTAGTCAAAGTACATACATTGACAAAATCTTGAAGTGATTCAGGATGGACGAATCCAAGAAAGGATTCATCCCAATGCAACATGGCATAGTGCTAAGTAAAGCATAGTGTCCTGTATCTAGTGAAGAACAGAACAAAATGAAATCAGTTCCATATGCTTCTGCAATTGGATCGATTATGTATGCCATGTTATGTACGAGGCCTGATGTTGCTTACTTAGTAAGTGTTACGAGTAGATACCAGCAGAACCCAGGTGATGCCCATTGGATGGCTGTCAAGAACATTCTCAAGTATATGAGACGAACTAAAGAGATGTTCTTGGTCTTTGGAGGTTCTGAGGATGAGATTAGTGTCACAGGCTATACTGACCCTAGTTTCCAGACCGACAGAGATGATTTTAAATCACAGTCTGGGTACGTATTTACCCTAAACGGAGGCGCGATCTCGTGGAAGAGCTCGAAGCAGGATATTATAGCATATTCCACTATAGAGGCAAAGTACATTGCAGCATCAGATGCAGCAAAGGAAGCAGTCTGGCTTAAGAATTTTATTTCGGATCCGAGAGTTGTAGCCAGTATCTCTAGACCCGTAGATATCTACTATGATAACTCTGGAGCTGTAGCACAAGCAAAGGAGCCCAGAGAACATCACAAGTCAAGACATGTACTCAGGAAGTATCACCTCATCCGAGAAATCATTGGAAGAGGAGACGTAAGAATATGCAAGATTCCGACCGACGAGATTGTCGTAGATCCGCTGACAAAGCCACTAGCTAGAGTAAAGCATGAGGGCTATGCTAGTTCCATAGGAATGCTGTACTTGGATAGTAATAGTTAGTTTATGTTATCGATTATTACTGTGATATTATCTTGAAACACTATGTCATATAAAAGTTTATTATTTCACAGTGTGTTTGAAATAAGGAGATTTTATTATTCATGATTGTTTCAAGAAAAGCAATCACTTTTAGCATATTTAAAGTTATCCATGATTTCTACAAAAAACCTTTTGTAAAAGAAATCTAAATGTCCATAGTTACTTGTTGAGGTGGGAACCTCAGTAGGGTTATAAC
The DNA here is from genome assembly GCA_030169165.1 of Centaurea solstitialis. Taxonomy (NCBI): domain Eukaryota; kingdom Viridiplantae; phylum Streptophyta; class Magnoliopsida; order Asterales; family Asteraceae; genus Centaurea; species Centaurea solstitialis. Next base: position 59,326,867 of record CM058043.1, read on the forward strand.
GCTATTATGAATGTTTGATGTGTTACTCTAAGTCAGGAGGAAATGTACAAGTAATGTTATCAAACATTCATAGATACTCATCAGAGTGTTTGAGTATTGGATGTGACCAGTTTCAAGTCTGCTTCATGGAGCCTATGTCATGAACATTGACTTGATGATAGGTTGTCCTTAGACCTGAGATAGCTGGTCTGCGAGCATGAGGACTACTATACTGTTAGCACGTCCTAACGCTACACCGTAACTGGGTGGCTATAAGGGGCATGACTAGATGCAGCGGAAGCCATGTTTACAGATGCAGGTAGTCAAGATGGGATTTACACCTCCTTTACAGGAGAGATATTTCCGGGCCCCTTGACGATTAAGATTGGCAGAAATGCGTGGCCACGCTCGGATAGAATAACATTTGTTATTTGAAAAGTTCCGTAACTGTAGGCAATCAAAATCAGTGTCAAGAAATATTTGAGTTTATGATTGAAATTCTCCGCTCCATGTCTAAAACTCATTTTAGAAATATCGTGTGTAAAAGGAATGAACCTGTGTACAATTCAAATATGAATCGTATCTCTGGATATAAGAGATCTTATAACCTGGTTAATCTAAGTGTCTGGCTAGGGACCTCCTTAGGCAAATGGTAACAGTTAAGTTACTTGTCTGGCACAAGTGGGAGTCTGAAAGGATTATGTGCAAGACAATAATTGGGTTTACCGTGTCCAATGTTATAAGACACTAGTGGGTCACACCTGAATAGAGATTACATGGATTATAATTGTGTGTTAAATAATTAAGGTTAATTATTAAGAGAGAATAAATAATAAATTAGTTATTTATTATTTATGGAAATAAATTAACAGTTTGTTAATTAAAGAGATATAGTTTATCTAGAACTTTGATGAAATATAATTGGGTTAGGTTTTCTAAATGAATATTGCCTTATTTATGTTTATAAATAAGGGCAATACTCAGGTTATTGATTATTAGAATTCATTAGTTGCTTTTAGAACAAGAAACCCTATAACCGTCTCTCTCTCTCTCTCTCTCTCTCTCTCTCTCTCTCTGTGCCGGTTACAAACACACATACACAACCAAATTCGCTTTTTCGATCAATCCTTGGCGGTCTAGCAGCCTATCTTGTGGTGCAGTAGCGGTGTATCCCTCGCTAGCATTCCAGAACCGTTTTTGTATCGCAAAGAGGTAAATTCATAAACCTAACTTTATTGAGTCTGATAAATTCATGGTTGGATCTACGATTGGGATTATTTTTGTTCCGCTGCGTTAATAGTTTATTTATTCAAATAATCCCAACAGGGACTAGGCCAAACCACACAATACCAACAAACACAATCCATATACACATAACAAGTACATCATAATTATATTCACCAATATACGGATCTCAAGCAATATAAGAAACCTTACAAACGTATAAGTGATACCCAACCAATCACAATATCAAATACAAAGCGAGGCACAAATAATCTCATCATAATAAGATAAGGAACTCACCACAAGTTCTTGTTAACAGAAACACCTACACGAGTTTTCCCCGAATCGCAAAGAATCCAACAACCCTAAATTAATTTGATAAAAACAATCATAAGAGATTTATTTAACTAAACACAGCAACCCCTACTAACGCACAAGCTTTCAGCACTATGGGGTTTACTGAAATCGAAAGAAAGAGAGGAGAGAAGAGGGATAGCAGGGTGGCGATCCCCCAGACCTTATCTGCTACTGATCGGAAAAAGGAAGAAGAAGCAGAGGCGTCGCCGGCCTCAGCTCTGCTGCCACCGACGAGAAGAAGAGACAAAGAGAGCGAGAGGGAGAGACTGATCGGAAAGAGAGAGACTTCGGTCTCTCTCTAGGCTACCGGCGAAAGAGAAGGGAAGGGGGAAGAGCTACCGTTGCTAGGGTTAGCTCTTTACGTGTGTGTGTTCCTAAGCTACCACGCCCCAACATATAAAGGGAGGAAAGCCCGTCTACGTGCATGCATGAGCTATGGGCCCGACTTTTCAAAAAAGTCCCAACCGGCCCCTCCCTTTACGAGCTAACTAAATTACCGAACAAAATACACGAAACAAATAAATAAATAAGTAATGACTTTACGAGAAATTTTGGGGCGTTACAACTCTCCCCCAATTTAATCAGACTTCGTCCCCGAAGTGGACGCCATCGAACAAATCCGGGTAGTGAGCTCGCATCTCCGCCTCAGGCTCCCATGTCCATTCCGAACCCTTCCGATGTTGCCACAACTCTTTCACATACTTGATCTCGTTGTTACGCAGGGTCTTCACCCTCCATTACAGAAGAGCTATCGACTTCTCCACATAGTTGAGATTCTCATCAATCTGAATATCCTCCAACGGTACCACAGCCGTCTCATCCGTTATATACTTCCGTAGTTGTGAAACATGGAAGGTGTTGTGAATCAACCTCAAATCATCTGGTAACTCTAGTCTGTATGCGACTTTCCCGACCCGAGCTATAATTCGGTATGGCCCGATGTATCGAGGTCCTAACTTGCCTCTTTTCCTGAACCGAATCACCCCCTTCCATGGTGAAACCTTCTGCAAAACGAAATCACCCACCTGAAACTCGAGATCCGATCGTCGCCTATCAGCATAACTCTTCTGGTGACTCTGAGCAGTAGCTAACCTTTCTCTAACCATTTGTATCATCTCTATCATCTTGAGAACTACTTCAGTACTCCCCAGAACTCGGTGACCGATCTCGCCCCAACAAATAGGCGTCCTGCACTTCCTACCGTACAAGATCTCAAAAGGCGGCATGCCAATACTTGAGTGAAAGCTGTTATTGTAGGAAAACTCCGCCAATGGGAGATACTTGTCCCAGCTACCTCCGAAATCCAACACACAAGCTCGGAGCATATCTTCGAGTGTCTGGATTGTACACTCACTTAGACCATCCGTCTGAGGGTAGAAAGCGGTACTGAAATGAAGTTTAGTACCCATTTCCTCCTAAAATCTCTCCCAAAAGCGAGACGTGAATCGGGTATCCCTATCCGATACAATAGACACTGGCACACCGTGCCTGACCACAATCTCCTGAACAAAAATGTTGGATCGATTAATTCCAAATACTGGTATTGAATACAGATTACGCTAGGTTGAGGATCAAATTGAATGCAGCGGAATGAACTTTAAGAACAAAATAAAGGAATAAGCTAGCAATTCATATAGATTGACAAACAGATTGCTCCCAAATGTATTTGATTCATTATAAGGAAGATGAATACAAATTTCAACATTAATTCAATGGAACAGTGAAAAGCTAGAAAACTGACTACAAAAACAGAGGAGAGACTAGCTATTTATACTAGTTGTAAACCGACTTAGGGACACCTTTCCACGTGTACCAATCCTAGCCCTTGATCAAGAATCATGTAGTAACTAACTTCACGTGCCGGACATGTGACTGGAAGGAAAGGCCAAAGTTAGTTTTCTCAGAGGTTGCATATGTAGAGCCTCTGTCAACTCTCCCAGAGGCTCTGCGGTTTTGACCTTGTTCAAATTGTTGTTTCTTGAAGAACCTCTGCAGAGCTTTTCAAAAGATCTCTGATGACATTTTTACATAGTTCTTTTACAAAATAAGGCAGGAGTCAACAATCTCCCCTAAGTATGGAAAAATGAACTATACATTACAGAGAGATCTATTCTATTACAAAAGTAGGAAACTACAAAACAACTAACTTTCAGCTTTTTACTTCTGAACATCTGGGAAGTCATTGATTGGATTCAAAGAATCATTCTTCAACATTTCATAGAACTTTACCATGAGTTTCCTGAATGCAACCTGCACACGTATTACTTGGATTAACCCTTCAAGCTCTTCTTTGGTGTAACTTCCTGCATCTAATTCTTTCATCATTACTCCAAAGATCTTGGATAATGTGGCATTTGAGTACTTATGAGCATCTGTAGGATTTAAGAACTTTCGGGTACCATTTTCATCAATGTAGGTGAATCCATGCATAGGTTCTGCAATAATTCTGTTAATGGGAACATAATCAATCCAAGAAGGCCTGATTAGTGGAGCAGAGTTCTGAAATTACTCTATCCAAGGTAGAGAGCCATGTGAAAATCCTTTTGACTTGTCAACATGACATGGGCTCTCATGACCTCTGCTACCCTTCTTCTTGAGATAGCATAAGAGTTCTTCTTCTCAAGTAGCTTATCTAGAAGACATAACACATAAGAGAGATCATATGGATTCAGATTGTGAAGATCAGCGTCAGAGAATGTGTATTCAGTTCTGTCCTCTCTTATGACACAATACTCTGTGTATGGATGATCTTGCTTACAAAGAGTCCATGGAGAGATTCTCTCAGCCCAATGATTGCTTTGTTAGAGGACACCATGTCTGCATTCTTGATCTTCTACGTGAGCTTGAACTTCTGTTCGGTGCTTAACCCTACCCATTCTGGGTCAAAAGGGGCTTTAGAATCTTCCTTTGAATACAGCAAGTGGTACTCTTCCTCCAGAGTCTTCAGAGGGTCAATAAATCTTGGCTCTGCTGGCATTAAAGTCTGCATGCCTTGAATTATCTCCTGAACTCTGTTGTCAATCGCTGGAGTATCCCCTGCTGATTGAAGCTGTAAGTGTAACAACCCAAAACCCAAATATATAATCAACGAATCCAGTAATCTAACGCAGCGGAAATATTCATAATAATAAAAAAAATCTGACTATAATCCCAATTCAGTAATTCCAACAAAATAGAATTCAAAGTATTGCTAGTGGAACAACCCTCCACAGCTAAGATTAAAAACACTAGCGACCACCTAGCTACTTTTATTGCTAACCTTCCTTCTAAGTCTCCTTCTAAGTATGAACCTTCTCTTTTACTTTCAAAGATCCACTTCTACGTATCTACCTCAAAATATTTAAAAAAAAGGTTTGAAAGCGAGGGTTAGACCATAAGGTCAGTGAATTCCATCAAAAACATTTTATCAAAAATATTGGCCCGTTGGTCCAATTATAAACAACGGTGGGGAATTGTGGACATAGACACCGCCACCCCGTGACGTTAGATCGAGGCCCCAGCAGACTCCCCATAGCCCCCTAGTAGATGCCATTTAGTGGCTGGCCCCCCAGTAGATGCCATTTAAGGAAGCACGAAACAGATTCGTGCTCCACACCACACCCTCACTCCCAAGGAACGTGCACTGTCCCTTGGTACCCAATGTGCACATTGCTACCCACCCCAAATAACGACAGATAATCATTTCATTATAAGCATTTATAGCATTTCACCCAATTAAATGAAATAAAAGCATGCATGCGTTTAAATCAATTTTAATATATAAAAAAATGAGGTCATAACCATAATCAGCGCATCGAAGCATTTAATAAAAAAAAAAAGAAAACATTTTATAGTTTGAGTAAAGCTGAAGGGAACTCACCTAGTTCACCAATTCTCTTTTCACACTCTAGTATCACGAACCGATCACCTGAATTTCGAGTTCCCACATAAAGTTATTACTCATCTAATACTATAATACATCCTAATGTAGCCCTTAGAACATAACAAATCGACTTCGAGCACCAAAATCCCAGAATTTGGAAACTCCAATTCGAGAACACAGTAGCCGGCGCGGTTGGCCCGCGGTCTTAACCGCCGAGCAACTCACACATCGCACTGTGTCATGCCGCCCAAACCTGCTCGAGCAGCAGGTCCTGAAACCTTCAAAACCCCCCTTCTAGCTAGTGATGGGTTCGGGTTTGGTTTGCAACTCTAAGACTCTCTTATGGAAATTTCAAAGAACAATATACCCACTCAAAAGAAATCAGATCATTCTAACAAAAATCTTAATGAATAGCTTAAATCACCATTAATGGTGGTTTGTACTAAAATAAGAGGATGTGTCTTCTTAATGCATAAATCCAGAAATTAGACTTGGTCTAAGTCGATACTTTAAATCCTTGAATGTATTATAAATCAATCATCCAATAATCATTTTCTTATGGATTAAATCCCATTATATATCCAAAATCCATAAAACCATAAAAGTTCAACAACGATGGTGGTATTTGAATTAAAATTCATGTAATAAAAACCCAATCATGGTCCAATGTCTCCAAAATGAAAACTCCATAAGTTTTGATGATGAGGTTGCTTGATGGATTTCTAGAATAAAATAAATGAAATCAAAACCCCAAACTTTTACTAAAGAACAAAAGAAGATAAATCATACCAATGAATCCCTATGTTAACATGAGAGAAAAATCAAAAATAAAAGCCTTCATGTGGATTATGAAATGATGAACTATATGGGAGAAGAAGAACCATAAAATATGAGAATCTTACCTTGAAATAGAGTTTCCCCATACTAATTTCTCCAATAGTGGCTTTTCTCCAAAAACCTATTTCTCTCCCAATTTGCATCCAGGAGGCGTCTCCATCCAGAATGAGGGAGAGATGAGGTTTACATCTATACCCCTAGTCTTTCATGTATTACTAATCGTTCATTTTGTCTTTAAAAGAAATGGGTTATTATAGTAAGAAGTCTCCCAGATTATCAAATGTGCCTGTAGAGGACTCAAGCACACCAGGAACTTTGGTGGAAGGACCTTCACCTTCCTTTGGGGGACGATGAGGAGGAATCTTACCAGAGGCCATTGCCTTGGATTCTTTCAATACTGCAATCAATTGAGCATCCTCAGGATCAGAGAGAGCCCCGGTATCGATCTCATCATCATCAGAGCTTGAGTCTTGCATAGGAGCCTTAGCAATCCCTTTCCCCTTGTCTTTCTTCTTCTTCTTTGCCTCTGCAGAGGAAGGTGTCTTAGAAATTTGAGCATCAGTAGTCTCTCCGGTCTTTAGGGGTTTCTCCAGAGGCCTTTTCTTTCCTTTCCCCTTGGTTTTATCAGCAGAAGGAGGAGGTTGTTCAGAGACTTGTTTTGTGGAAGCAACGGTGGTTGCAAGAGGAGTTTGCTCTGGGGCTGGAGGTGGCTGATTCTCCCCCTCATGATTATCAGGGTCATTGCCTCCCTGATGATCATGCTGTTGTGTGGCTTTTGCAGAGCAAGTTGTGGGATTGAGAGTTAAGATGCTATCCAGAATTCCTTGGACAGTAGCCTCTAATCTGAAAATTAGGTCCTCTGTAGAGAGAACTGCAGAATTGATGTTGAGATGGGAGAAGAATCAAATGTCAACAGCATAATTCCACATTGTGGTACGGAGACGAACATCCTCTGCGATAAGATTGGTAGAGACTTGTTGAACAAACTTGGCAGTATTTCGGTGAGATCGGCGAAAGTCTCTAGTGATAGCCTCATTCTGTTGAGTGACAGTTTGAGCAAGACTTTGCACCATTGCTTCAAAATCACGCTTGGTACACACCTGATTTAGAGAAGCTTGAGAAAAATTGGAAGCTTGGCCCATTACGATTGCAGAGTTCACCATGCATTTGATATTATCCTCCAAAGAAGAGTAGTTGGAGTATCCGGCTTCTATGAGATCAGTGACCAAATTATGGCTGGCCGAGAAAAGCTCATCTTGGAACTTATACAATTGGTTGGCAGAGGGGACATAGAAGACAAGAGCTGCAGAGAGTTCATCCTTGGTGATAGCAGAGGCCTTAACATCATGAACTTCTGAGCGAAGCTTCTGTGTGACCTCGGTCAGAGACTTTAGAGCCTCAGTGTTTACCTTGAGAGCTTCGGTGATTTCGAATGTGGAGGTAGTGGGGGGTTGCAGAGATTCCAGTTTGGTGTAGACCTCTGTGACAAAGGTTTTAAACTCCTTCTTTGTCACATAGTTTCCTTGAGAATCTAAGTCTGCTTGAGACTTAGTAGCCTTGGAGTAAAAGGCGCCCTCAGTGGCTGCTTGGTGTCCACCATCTCGGGGACTTCCTTCGGATCCTCGAATCCCCACAGAGGGAGAAACTACCAGAGTTTTGTCAATTTCTTGTACATGAGGTTCAGAGCCAACAAGTACAGAGGGATTGAGTGGAGACTTGGATTGTTCAAGAACCAAAGCCTCTGTGTGCCTAAGAGGTGTCTCTGAAACACCTTGGTTTAATTCTAACAGTGAGTGAGAGGCAACAAGTGCATTTGTGCTTATGTCTGTCGAGCCCTTGGGAGAAGGGGCTCTTATTTCTTCACCCATATCCTTTTGAGAGCAAGAGGGCGGAACAGAGGGTTCCCGGGTAACATTTAGACCGAAGGACCAAAAATCGCCCTTGGGTTGGCTAGGTGGGGTTGGGATCGGAGTGTGCACTCCTTTTTCAATAAGGGGTCCCTCTTGAACAGGGCCCTTAGTAATATGGTTGCACTGGGAGATTTGGTTGGTTGTATGCCAGAGGCATCTTTTACACCCTCAACAACAACCTCTACTCTTAAGGTCTTGTGCTTTTCTTCATCTTCTTCTACAATAACTACTTCCTTACTCAATAGATCGTCTTGAAGATCAAGATCATGTGCAGTAATTGCCCATGAATGAGACTCTGCAGTAGCAAAGGCACTCAGGCTGGAAGATTGTGGTTGCAGCTTTGATGATGGCCTCTGAGGAATTGACCACTCTGGAAAAGTGGTTTGAGGAAGATCTATTACATCTGTAGTTCCCATTTCAAAGAGATCCTCTAGGGTTTGATCATGTGGCTGAGCTTGTGTTGTTGTTGAGATGGGAAGTTGAAAACATCATCAGTGCCAAGTTCTAGAGCTTTACGGATCATTTTCAACTTTTGTGCAGGAGAAGAAGGAGGGGCATGCTCTTGAATGGGAAAGAAAGCGCCAGAGGATGGTTCTACTCTACACACAGGAGAGGGTGAAGCAACTTCTGTAGCAATGTTCTCTGAGATCATTGCCTCTGGTGAGATCTCCTTCGTTGCTTGTGCTTCTTTGACTTTTTAGTCTTCTTCTTCTTCTTAGAAGGAGACTGCTCTGGTGTTGTTTCAGAAGGTTTAGGCTTCGATTGCCTGTGTTTCTTCTTCGGAGGTTGTTCCTCTATAGCCGGAGTCTCTGCTATTGCTACTTCTGGAGTTTCAACCTCTGGTGCTTTCCTCTTGGACTTCTTCTTAGTTTTTTTTGGGTTTGGGAACCTCACTTCTAGCTACTCTAGGTGGCATATTTTCCTCACCTTCTAACTCTTTCTCACTAGCCACTGTTGGCTCCACCTGGTCAGCTTCTGACCTAGATTCACTCTGTCCTAAGGGGAGTCCTATGCGTGTAGGGGTTATAGGGACCGGCTCTGGCCTCCTGTATACACATTTATACGCCTTCCTACTTCCACTCTCCAAATGGTTTAACATAGCTTTTGACATTGGCATGGGGTTTTCATATCCTAGAGCACGAATGGTTGGCTTAAACTTCTCCAGAGGATAGAACTCAGCTGGTTTAGCGTTTGTTGGACCAACTTCACTTTCAAGTTGAGCTGCAAAACATAGGCCAAAGAATCATTGAAGAATCAAGTTTGTTGGGTCTTTCCTTTTGTCAGAGGATAGAGATTGAGTTGCATGCTTTTTCCGTATCAGGTTGATCATATCTTCAAAGATTAGCTCTGCAAAATCTAGATTGAGATCAAAATAGATCACATACATTATTGCAAGGAGACACTTGGAAGACTGGTCATGGCCTCCAACCTTTCCTGTGAGATAGAAGTTGAGAACACTGAACAAGGTGTTCCACAGAGGTGGAAGTCCCATCCTTCGAAAGTCACCTCTCTTGTTCAGAGGATGCTTTGGGTCCTCTCTGTGGTTTAAAAAGCGCAGAAATCCTAGAAGTTCGTCTTCAGAGGGTACATCATCATATTCATCCAGAGCCAGAGCTTCTAGGTCTGGAAGATGAAGACTGGTCCGAAGCAAATCCGCATTCAGATGAAGGGTGGCATAGGTTTCCCGTTCTGGATGAAAAACATAGCCAACGATGCAGAGGCCATATTCTTCGTGGTTACAGACGTACGAACTCATCAAGAACTGAGTTGCGTAGGTTTCAGGGATGGGAACAATGGCTTGAAGGGCATAACTGAGATGATGGTTTCGAAGAACTTAGATCATAAGATTAGTGTAGTCTGGAAACCCATTTACCTTTGGAGCAAGGTAGTGATTGTTGGATTTGAGTTCTAGGGTGACCTGATCATAGCCACTGTTCAGAAACTGTGCTGCAAGAGTAGACACCTGAGTCTGATCTTCTTCTTCGTCATTGGAATTTCTGTTTCCAGATACAGATCCTGAGGAAGACATGATTGGTTGTTTTGAAGGAAAAAAAAGTTGCAGGTTTATGCTTGGGAAACGCCTGAGAGATATTTAGGATGTGGAAGGGTTTTAAGTGGGATGAATGGGGGATATTTATAGGAAGGGTTTTGAAAGAAAAAGTGGGAAAAATGGTTAAAGGATCGTGATGATAGTCTAAAAACGGCTTTGGTGGGGCTATGAACAATCAGAATGTGCCACGTGGTCTTGAGAGACGCACGATTGATGGCGTGCGCCCCAATTTAGGACAAGTGCGTGTGACAGTTATTACCCTTATCCATAAACACTCGCACTGGTTCAAATTCAGTATATATGAAAAAAAATACACTGCAGAGGTCTAAGGGTTTCATAAAACCTCTGAAAACCATGCGGTGTATAAGTGTTGCACCTTTGTTTACCTAAACATTTGAAAATCCAATAGTCATGAATGAGAATTTAGATAAACTGTAGGTTTATCTAAATTGAATCATCAAAAGTTTTGCGTGAACTATAGGTTTTGTTTTGAGTAAAAACAGAGGTTTGAAGAAACTCTCCCTTAAAGCTTGCACAAGATCTGAAAATAAATCCTGAATAAATAAAATTACAGAGATTAATTTGACAGAGGCTCTGGGACAGGTCACAGAGGCTCTATAGACATAATCTTGTATAACAGAGATTTTGAGATTGACACCAGGATTTATTCGTTTTTACCACTATACTCCCCCTCAAATCAAGCATATTGATTGCAAGAAATCCTTCTGAAGCAAAGATCAAGCACAAGTTAATCTAGCAAAGAAACTGGACATAAATGGAAAATAAAGAGCAGTGATATTTACAGAGAAAGTGAAACAAGGACTTTTAAGAATCAGGATATGTCATGCCAATCTTTTCAACAAAAAAATTAAATCTTTTCTCATCAAGTGCTTTGGTAAAAAGTTCTGCTAATTGATATTCTATTGTAACAAAGTACATTTCAACATTACCTTCTTCTACATGATGTTTGAGAAAATGGTACCTTTTATCAATGTCCTTTGTTTTAGAGTGTTGAACAGGATTAGCAGAGATGGCAATAGCACTCTTTGAGTCACATAAGATGGGAATCTTGTCAAGTGAGTACCCATAATCTCTGAGTTGAGTCTGCATCCACAGTGCTTGAGAACAACAACTTGCTGCAGCTACATATTCAGCTTCTGCAGTTGAGGTAGATACACATTTTTGTTTCTTGGAAGACCAGCTGACTAACTTTCCTCCTAGAAATTGACAGCTACCAGAGGTACTCATTCTATCCACTTGACATCCTCCATAGTCAGAGTCTGTATAGGCTACCAAATCAAAAGATGAATGCAGAGGATACCACAGACCAAGAGATGGTGTTTTCTTCAGATATCTCAATATTCTCTTCATAGCATTGAGATGAGATTCTTTTGGATATGCCTGGTACCTAGCACAAATACATGTGGAAAACATTATGTTAGGCCTACTTGCAGTAAGATGCCAAAGTGAGCCAATCATTCCTCTGTAGAGTTTACATTCTACAGATTGACCACTTAAGTCTTTATGGAGTTTAAGACCAGGAGCCATGGGTGTTCTCATTGGTGAAGCATCATGCAATTTATACTTCTTCAAAAGATCATTAACATATTTGGATTGAGTAATGAAGATTCCTTCTTTGGATTGCTTTACTTGCAGACCAAGAAAGAAATTGAGTTCACCCATCATGCTCATTTCAAATTCCTTCTGCATCAGAGACTCAAAATCCTTGCACATTGAAACATCAGTTGAACTAAATATAATATCATCAACATAGATTTGAACAAGCAGAATATCATCATCATCATGTTTCTTATAAAAGAGAGTGATATCTGTTGTACCTCTCTGAAAGCCATTTGAGATAAGAAAAGTGGATAAGCGTTCATACCAAGCTCTGGGTGCTTGTTTCAAGCCATACAAAGCCTTTTCCAGGAAGTAGACATGATTAGGGTATTGTGCACTTTCAAAACCAGGTGGTTGCTTCACATACACCTCTTCTTTCAACTTACCATTTAGAAAAGCTGATTTAACATCCATTTGAAATACCTTGAATCCTCTGTGAGCTGCAAAGGCTAGGAATATTCTAATAGTTTCCAATCTTGCAACAGGAGCAAACTTTTCTTCATAATCTATCCCTTCTTCTTGACAATATCCTTGAGCCACAAGTCTTGCTTTGTTTCTGATAACAACATCTCGCTCATCCTACTTGTTTCTAAACACCCATTTAGTACCAATTGCCATTTTCCCATTTGGTAGAGGCACCAGAGTCCAGACTTGATTTCTTTCAAACTGAGTTAATTCATCTTGCATAGCTTCTACCCAGAAAGAATCAGCTAAAGCCTCTGATACCTTTTTAGGTTCAGTTTTGCTGACAAAGCAAGTGAACAGGTAGTAGTTAGCAGTGGCTCTGGTTTGACACCTTCAGAGGGATCACCAATGATCTGAGAAAGTGGGTGATCTTTAGACCATTTGTGGCATGAGGAAGGTTAATTGAAGAGTTGATTTCTTCAAGAGATTGGGAGATGGGAATATGATCAGGAATGGTTGGAATAACTTGATCAGAGGTTGTTGAGGCTGGTAAGGGAGCATCTTCTGGTAAGCTTGTTGGTTGTGAATTCTCAAGGGGAAGAGAAATAGATGAAGGGGTATTGGATGTAGATGGACCAGAAATGACTGTAGAGAGAGGACTGTCTTCTAATTGGTTTTCAACAGAAGCTCTGTTGTTATCTACAGAGGCTCTGGGATCACTGGCAAAGGCTCTATCTAGATCAGGATCATCTTCATACCATTCATGGAATAGCTGCTCTAGATCATTTGTGATGGTTGCATTTGGTGATTTCTCTGCTTGAGCCTTGAGTTCTTCTTTGAACTTGTCTTGAGTGACCTGAAAGTTGTCATCAAACCTTACATTAGTACTTACCACCACAACTTGAGATCTTGGAATGTATACTCTGTAAGCAACAGAGTCCCAAGAGTAACCAATGAAAGTGGCATTATCTCCTTTTGGGTTAAATTTGCCAATTGGTTCTCGATCATTGAGTACATAACATTTGCACCCAAATACATGAAAGAATTTAACATTTGGTGTTTTGTTATGCATAAGTTGGTAAGGAGTATTTTCAAATCTTTTGACAACTAAAGATCTGTTCTGAGTGTAACATGCAGTAGAGACTGCTTCAGCCCAGAATGTGAGTGGAAGACCAGAAGCATACAACATTGTTTTGGCAGCTTCTACTAAAGTTCTGTTCTTTCTCTCAACTACACCATTTTGCTGAAGAGTTCTGGGGGCTGAAAAATTGTGTGTGATGCCAACTGATGCTAGATATTCTTCTGTGATTGAGTTTTTGAACTCGGTTCCATTGTCACTTCTCAGAACTCTTACCTGTAACCATGAAGAACTTGCAACCTCTTTAGAAGATTGATTAGTATGGAAGGAACTTGAGATTTCTTCTTCATGAACTCTACCCAAGTAAAACGTGAGAATTCATCAATAAGTACCAAAATATACTTATTTCCTCCAAGACTCTGCACAGCAATTGGTCCACAGAGGTCCACATGTAGCATTTGCAGAGGCTTATCATAGGAAGGATCTGACTTGGTCTTATGGGAAGATCTTCTAAGTTTACCCATTTCACAAGCAGAACAGAGATGATCTTTCTCAAATTTTATATTGGGCAGTCCTTTTACTAAATTAAGCCTTACCAATTTGTCTAGAGTATGAAAATTCAAATGACAGAACCTGGTATGCCAGAGCCAGGCTTCTTCATTCTTAACAGAGGAAACAAGAAATATTTTCTCTCTGGCTTCCAAAGACTCAAAGCAGATGAGATACAAATCTCCTCTCCTATTTGCCCTCATTACTTCAATCAAGGTATCTGCCTTGTACATTATGCAATACTTGATCTTGAACATGACATCTAATTCATTGTCACAGAGCTGACTTACACTGATCAAGTTATGTTTCAGTCCATCCACATAGGACATTTGATTCATCCTTACTTCACCCTTCACAATCATTCCATATCCTTTTATTTTTCCTTTCTGATTTACTCTAAAGGCAACTGAACTGCCTTCTTGTTTTTTGTATGATGAAAGAAGCTCTAGAGTGCCTGTCATGTGTCTCGAGCATCTTGAGTCAACTACCCAGGTAGACACACGAGGCCTTTTCTGCAATCAGACGACAGAGGATTTATGTACCCATTTGAAGTTGGGTCCTTTCTGATTAGCATGTTTGAACTATGCCACATCATTCTTTGGTTTGGTCTTACTTTTCTTTGATTGTGAATTGCAAAAGTGTCTCTTATGCATCCCATGTTCATTTGATTTGGGATGAGTGACCAGACACGAAGAATGATAGAGATGTTTAGACAACATGTGCATGATGTGAAAACAGTTACACAAATTAACTTTGCAAGCAAGTTTCTTAAATTCTACATTAAAAATTTCAAAGAAGGGTACAGAGAAGTGTTTGTTTGAGCCTTTTCTAGGATAAGGCTTCTCATTACAAGAATTCTGTCCTATTTTAGACTCTTTATTGAAATTGTTTTTATTTCTCTGTTGTTTAATGCCCTTCTTTGATTTTCTTGCATTCACTGTCATAGAATCAAAGTTAGTCTGATGCCACTTTCCTTTTTGACCTCTTGTGAACTTTGGTTTCATATTTAAGGAAGATGGTTCATTTAATAAGAACTGTTGTCTCTGTTTTTTTCCTTTCTTTGAATATCCACAGATGACATGACAGTTATGCTCAAGTTTTTGATTGAGCGACAGATTGGTATATCTAGCTTTGGTTCCTTCAGGATCAATTCTTGTCTTTCAGAACAATGAGCATAAACTTCAGTTTCAATGAATTGAGTTGGGCTTTCTTTAGAGTTTGACAGAGACAAAAGGTCAGAGGTGTCTGAGATATTGGAAACTGGTTCATTTGATAGAGATATAGGCATAGAAACCTTTGAATAAGCTTCAGACTCTTTATCTAAGAGAAACTCATCTTCAGAGTCTGAGGTGAGAAGATCTCTGTCAATCAGAACAGGTCCATCTAAGTTTTGAAAAAGAGACTTTCAGAATTAGTTGTTTCAAGAAGATCAATGTTTTCAGATGAGCAGTTAGGTCTGAGTTTTGGAACAATTTCTGGAGCATCAGATGATAGCTTTCTTTCCAGAGGTCTAACAAAGCAAACAAAAGCACAGTTTTCCTGTGTTTCTGGTTGTCCAAATCTAAAGATTTCCATCTGACTCTGACTCATGAATTTTCTTTAAATTGAATTCTTCTTTTCAGAAGGTGAGAAAGAGTCAATGTAATCTCCAAAAGCAACATTTGTAAAAATCAAAGGAGTTGATTTCTGAACATTCATTAGTCTCTTTTTCTTAAAAATAGATTTAGAATATGTGATGCTACTTCTGAGATTATTTGCAGATATAAAGATGTCTTTCATACACTTGTTTGTTTTGAAACCAGGTTTACTATCAAACTCTGAAAAACCCAGACCTCTTCTTCCCATGTTAACTCTGATCTTTTTAAACACATTCTGAGCATCTTGAAACTTCCTAATCTTTAGTTCTCTGTCAAAAATATCTTGATGTAAAAACTCCCTTTCCTTTTGGAAAAATTCCTTCACAAAGACAGCATTACTCATTTCATGTTTAACCTTCCTTAATTGTAGGTTCCAAATCAACGACAACGAATATGCATGAACACGTAGATCTTTGAATGATGGAAGTCAATAATGCAAGATCTATGAAAGAATGATCATGAACATGATGATGATGTATGAACAAGTGTAAGAGTGGTCATCAATATATCAATCTCATATAATTCTCTCAAATGATGGAAGAGTGGAGGAAGGAGTGGAAACTACAAATGAGGTCCCAAGCTCCTATTTATACTAAACTACTAAAGGGCTAAAGGCTTTAAATGGATGGGCCTTAAACATTGGGCCTAATCCACAATTACATAAAAGGAAAGCAACATTAAGTAAATTACAAATTGACACAACTAATAATAATTTCTAACAATTTCCCGCTTTGTGTCAATTTCTTCGCTTCCGACGATGATGGCTCAATGACTTTCTTCTTGAAGCATTTGTCTACTTGAACTTCTTCGATGATCCTTCACTTCTCCGAGGTGGTGGTGGTAGCAGTCTCTCTTGTCACTTCTTGGTAGATCGTCCTTCGATCTTCCTCAACCCATAGTAAGACTCGAGGCGTCGTAGATAACCTTTGTCTAACACCTAAGGTAAGTTTGTCTGAACACCTTATATAACGGACAACAGTCAATGACGGGAAGAAGATCATGACTAAAGAAGGTGTTTAAGTCAACACACTTGGAGATTCCCAAGGTGTAGGAGACGGCGTGCGTGGGAGAGGTGATCTGTGAGGTGAAGGTATGTCGAAGGATGGTGGAGGAGACTGATACGGTGAATTTACTTTATCTTCAAGTTCTTTTTCTACTTTGATCAGTTTCTCTTTTGAGGATTTTTCAAGGTTGACAAACTTGTTTTGAACTTCTGTGAGCATTTTAAAAAATCTTGACTTTTCTTCTGTGAGAAGAGGTATTTCTTTCTCATAAAAGGAAAGTTTCTTTTTAAGTTCATTTCTTTCTGAGTAAAAGGTGACAAAACTATCACTTATTTCTTTGAAAAGATTGGATGATGTGAAAGATTGAGTGGATACCTCAGAGGTGACAAGGTTTGAAACCTCATCATCAACTTTTGTCATCCCATAGAAGATCTCATCCTCTCTGTGCTTCATCCTCAGAGGATTCATCAGTGACCAAATCACTGGTCTGAGCCACTAGAGTTTTCTGAGTGTAATACTCAGCTTTCCTTTTGAAGTATGCAGCATCTCTGGGACCCTTCTGAGAAGTTTTGGGAGCTTTAGACCAGCATTCTGCTGCAAAGTGTCCTGGCTTCCCACACTTAAAGCATCCATCCTTGACTTCCTCTTTCTTCTGACCTTTACTTCTGTAAGTGATCTTCTTTTCTTCCTCTCTTCTTTCTTCATCATCTCTCTTAATACTTTCCTCTCTTCTACCTCCTTCTCTAAAGCTCCTTCTCTCTGCGATCACCTCCTCTTCGGTATTCTCTGGTCATGAGTGCCAGAGCTTTGACCAAATCTTTTATAGAGGGCTCATCCTCAGAGCTTTCTTCACTTTCTGCCAACAGAACCTTCTTCTTTTTCTTCTTTTCTTTCTCATCTTTCTTCTCTTCTTTCTTTTTCTCTGCACCTTGTCCTGCTACTAGAGCTAGAGGTTTTCCATAACTTCTCTTCATCTGCATAACTTGATTTTCCTAACTTTTCAGAGATCCAACACATCAGCCAGAGTCCATCCTTCGAGATCTAGAGTAGTTCTCATAGACATAGTGAGGTGTATCCATTCTGGTCCTAAGCTTCCAAGGAAAACAGAGTTGGTATCCTCTGCAGACCTTACTATTCCATACCTCTTGCAGTTGTTGATTAGAGTGTTGAACCTAGAATAAGTGTCAGACAGAGATTCCCCCTCAAGAGCTTTAAAAGTATGATACTCATTTATGCAAACTGCTCTGTTGTTCTTCAGAGTTTTCCTTCCTCCTTCAATTTGTCTTTCCAATTCTGCCCAAATATCCTTTGACAGATAGCAGTGATCTACACTCTTGAAGATATCATGGGGAATTGCCATAATTAGAAGTCTCTTGCATTTATGACCCGGATCAACCATAACTCTATCATCTTCACTCTAGTTTGTGACTTCTTTTGGCTCTAGATGCTCTGGAATCTCAGGAGTAGTTTCAGTTGCAGGAACTCTCGGGATCAAATTCATTGGAACATATGGAGGATTGTACAGAAATTCACAAATCCTTGGATGAATTCCTTCTAGAAAGCTCACCATCCTCACCTTCCATTGAGGATACTCCTCTTTGACCAAGGTGGGAGGCTTGGATTGTGATCCAGTACTCATGAAGGCATTTGCAGTATTCGCCATTTTGAACAAGAAAACAGAGTACAAATCAAAAGAAACGAAAATGATGAACATAATCTTTATAAGATCAATCAAATCAATACCAAGAACAGGAACAATTTGAATTAAGATTCAAATCCTGCTCTAATACCAATTGTTGGATCGATTAATTCCAAATACTGGTATTGAATACAGATTAAGCTAGCTTAAGAATCAAATTGAATGCAGCGGAATGAACTTTAAGAACAAAATAAAGGAATAAGCTAGCAATTCATACAGATTGACAAACAGATTGCTCCCAAATGTATTTGATTCATTATAAGGAAGATGAATACAAATTTCAACATTAATTCAATGGAACAGTGAAAAGCTAGAAAACTGACTACAAAAACAGATGAGAGATTAGCTATTTATACTAGTTCTAAACCGACTTAGGGACACCTTTCCACGTGTACCAGTCCTAGCCCTTGATCAAGAATCATGTAGTAACTAACTTCACGTGCCGGACATGTGACTGGAAGGAAAGGCCAAAGTCAGTTTTCTCAGAGGTTGCATCTGCAGAGCCTCTGTCAACTCTCCTAGAGGCTCTGCGGTTTTGACCTTGTTCAAATTGTTGCTTCTTGAAGAACCTCTGTAGAGCTTTTCAAAAGATCTCTGATATCCTTTTTACATACTTCTTTTACAAAACAAGGCACGAGTCAACAAAATATCAGGAAGCTTCTCCGCCGAGGAACTCTCTTGTATTGGTAAAAAGTGGGCGCTCTTGGTCAATCGGTCTACTACGACCCAAATAGCGTCAAATCTACGGGGCGTCTTGGGGAGTTTCGTGATCAAGTCCATGGTGATTTGCTACCACTTCCAGGAAGGAATCTCCAAAGGCTGTAACTTGCCATGCGGTCTCTAATGCTCCGCCTTGACTTTTCGGCAAGTCAAACACTCTTCCACATACTTAGCAACGTCACGTTTCATTCAAAGCCACCAGTAATATTCCCGCAATCCTCTGTACATCTTGGTAGCCCCCGGGTGGATGGAGAATTTGGATTTGTGTGCCTCTTTTAACAAGATCTGGCGATTACCCCCAGATAGGGTACCCATATCCTGCCATATCGCGTCAAAAGACCCCGAGTATCCTTGTCAAATTTCGGAATTTCACCCGTTACCCGTTCACGGTTTACGTTAGCGTCTAACATTTCCTCCTCTGAGCCTTCCCGATTAACTCCAATAGTGGAGTCACAACCGTCATACGTAAACACAACCCTGTTGTCCCCTAAAAACAATGAAATGAAGAAGAAATGGATGGAAATCCTATGATAATGAGATGAAATCAATGTAAGCTTTGATAAAACACAACAATGGAGAACTTTGCCCAATTTAGTATATTATAGATTCCAACACAAAACCCTAAACATCCTTTTCCTTTTATAGGGAAAAGGAAGTTACACAAGTTGTCAATAACGGCCCTCGAGGTTCCAAACCTCAAACAAGGGCTTAAACAAAATAAGATTGTTTACAAAACAAGGAAACTAAACTAGAAAGCATTTAAAAGATAGAAGATTCTGACTCTTCTCAACACCTGGGTTCTACAATCTCCCCCTTTGAGAAGCAGTCAGAATGGTGGAGGTAACTCCAGAGCAGGCTCCCACTTGGACATCTGCAGGTATTCTTCCCACTCGCCTATGATCCGTGCTCTCATCTGCATAGCTGCCTCAGCTCGTCTGTACATTATCCGCTCCTTAAGCTTCTTCTCGATCAACCTCATTGCCTCCAGCAGCTTTCCTTTGCCATCTATGATTCTCCGACTCGGAACCTGATCCGCCAGCAGTCTGCTCTGCATGCCGTTATAGACATAGAGGAGGGTCCCGTCGCAGAACCTGGAGAGCTCTCCAAACCTCATGAACCTGCGCTCCTTCTTCTTCTGAGTGATGTACAGGACTCCGTGCTCAGGTATCCTGGTTGGCATGTAAGGCGTGTAGGCATCGATACCAGGAACGAGCAGGTTTGGTCTCAGCAGGTTGACCTTCGGCTGGCGGCTTTCTATGGCAAGCTGGTAGTCCGTCACTCTCGCGAGAGAAATTGCGTTACGGACGTATTTCTTCAGTATTTCCGTGCCATCTCTGTAGTGCTCTGGTCGGAGGATCGGGCCTTGGAGGTACTTGATGATCGTGAGAAGGTCTTCTAGATGCACCCGATCTAAGTCAGCTTCTGTGAAGGTCCAGTTCTGCAGTTCACCTCGAGGGACACCGGTGCCGTACATGCGGACATCAAACTCTAAGAACAACTGATGGCCATGTTTGTAGGGGCGCATAGCAGTTACCTTGATAAAGCGACGTCTGATCCTCTGGCGTCCATGAGTGGCCCAGTTGCACATTCGCTGATGCACGTACGCAGTCCTTCGTCTCTTGTTGCTGATGTGAGAGATCCCGAAGTAGACTTTTCGGGACCAGGCGTGCAGCTTTTCTTGCTGGTAGATGCGGGTGAACGTTTCTTCTAGGAACGGACGGAAGATGATGGAGTGGTTCCAGTTGAGCTGGATGACAGTAGGAGCATCGGTTTCTGGATCGGTAGAGTGGACTGTCCGTGGGGCTTCTGGAGTTGGGAACTTGAGCGCTGAGAGGAGGTTGGCGTAGTCAGGATCCTTGACGAGGTCGTCTCCCTTCTGATAGACCCTTAGACTCTGAGCGAGCGACCGCAAGATCTTCCGGGCTGCTTCCGGAATCTGGAACTCTGAAGGATCAGTCGGTGCTGCTTCTGGGAGAACGGGATCAATCTGGGCCGTGTCCGTCATCTGAGGAAACTGAACTTTCTCCCCTTCCGGAATCCTCTCGTATCTCCAACTCCCCATGTCCGGAATGTCTTCTGTATCGGAGTTGACATAGGGAGCTTCGGCGGCATCTAAGTCTGTGGGAGCACTCGAGGGAGCGGCTGAGGAAACTGGAGCTGGAGCTGATGAACCGGAGCCGGAACCAGGTTGGAGGTCGGTGCGAAGCCGTTTTGCAGCTTGTACCTCCCCCTCATGAGGACCTGGTGCGGAGTCATCAGGGTCATCATGCCTCCTCTTCGAAGGCTGAGCCTGGGACCGACACACGGCCTCCAGTTCTCTAATCCTTTGTTGTAGCAGCTCGATCTGGGCAGCTTGCTCTCGGACTTGGGCGGACAGGCGGTCATTCTGAGTGGTGTATGAGGTGACCATCATCAAGTGCTCCTCCTCAGTGACGTAGCCTGGAATCGGTGGAAGTTCGCCCGAAGTCGGAGGAGCGAGCCTGAGGACGTCTTCAGATGGCCTAGGAATGGGAGCTTCAGTAGATGGGGCAGCCTCAGAATGCTTGCCCTTGATTCTCCTCTTGAGCTCGTATAGCTCCGCATCCCGGTCTTCTTGAAGCTTGCGCGACGCCTCAAGATCGGCTTGTCTGTTCCTCTCCGTCTCGGCCAAGGCTTTCTCGAGTGCCTCGACCCGCGCGTCCCGAGCCTGATTGGCTTGCTCCACGGCCAATAACCTGCTTTGGACGACTTTAAGGATGTCGTCCGAATCCGTCGGACCTATAAGTCCCGGTGTTGCAGGGGCGGTTTTAGGGATTCCGCCCGAATCCGTCAGGCTCAAAAGCCCCGGTGTTGCGTGAGCATCTTTATAGACTTTGCTCGAGTCTGTCGGACCCGGTCCCGGAAAAACTAAACCCGGTGCCACTTGGGCTTCAGTTGACGAGTAGAGTCCTAAAGATGTACTCTCTCGGCCCGATGTCACCGCTGGTATAATGCTGACGGTGTCGGGGCTTCCGGTGGATCCTCGAAGGGCGTCCAATGACGCACCAACTCTCCCCGTTCCGGCCTCGCCACTTGGGCGGGCAGATGAAGCATCCACAAGTGTCCTAGACAAATGAACAACCCTGAAGGTGTCTATGAGTGGCTCTAGGACTACTGGTGCTCCGAAAGACGTCGAGAGGTGGGGCAGAGCCTCTCTCATTTCAACACCGGCAGACTCCGATTGAGTGGCCGGTGGAAGTTGAGCTAATTCCCCGTGAGAATGTGAAACGACCATCTGTTGAGAGATGGCCGAGTGGCTGGTTTGGGTGTGCAAATGCGCTGGTTGGCGGCCAGCGTCTTGACCCGACGTCACTAGGTGACCGGTCTGAATGAGGGTTGCCTCTGTGGGGGTTGGACTCTGGGTTGAAGGGATATCCAAATCTAACCTATGCGGCTCTTCTTCTACATCCGCCTCCTCTAACTGAGCCCAAGGCTCGCTTAACTGGACCTCTACGTCTGCGGTCTCTTTTTCTCTGCTCTCTCTCTCCTTTTCTCCCCTCTCTCTCTCTTCTTCTTCTTCGCTGTCTTCTCGACCCCAGCCGGTAGCAACTTCGGCCTCACCTTCTTCCTCCTGACCGACAGTTCGGTCATCCGACGCCAGATCCGCAATAAGTGTGAGATCACCAGAAATCCGGTCGTCGTTGAAGGAGGAGGTGGCTTCATCTAAATCTATCACCTGGGCCTTCCCGCCCTTTGGTGGATCTGACAGTTGAAACTCGGAGTCGGATCCGTAGTCAACTTGTTCTGACTCTGATGCCTCGTCATCGGGCTCACGACGGTCCGTAGGAGTGTGCTCGGAAGAGTCGTGACCGTCGGAGTTGTCGCCAGAAGGATCGCCAGAAGGTTCTGCTGCCTGAGTGGTGACGGCCGCCGAGTGAGGTGGTGGAGGAGCATGTGCTTGTTCTTGTGGGGAAGCTTCCACGTCCTCCCCAGTAGATTGTTGCGGCGGCGTCGGCGATCGGCGTTCTTCCGATGACGAGTGGATAGGTGACTGCTGAAGGGTGCCCATATACTGCTTTACCCTGAAGTGACTCGTGTACTCGCGCAAGCGGACGGCATCAGTAGACTCCTCGACAACTGTAGGAGTGCGAGCACGAGTGGCACGGTTCTGAATTATGGTTTGATATGCACCGGCTCTGGAGGTGTGCGGTGTGGCAGACGTACCGACTATTCTACCCGCTCCTCCCCTTACGTCGACTCTCATCACTCCCGAGCCAGAAGCTCCCCCACTGGAGCTCTGGCCCGCCGTACCTGAGGTACGGCTTCTAGTAAGGACGGGTTGCACATCTTGGGCAGGGCTCCCCGGTTCTGAGGAGTCCGTAGATGTGTCTTCTAAACCTACGGAAATTCGGTACATCCTAACGCTCATTGACCTACGGTCTGCCAAGTTCAGCACGTTGTCCGGTATGGGCATCTCTACCTGTCCTGACTTCAGATTCTTCTTGTTGGCTCGTCCAATCTGCTGGCTTTCAAAGCGGAGATGGTTTGCTCTGCGTCGGACAGCTCGGTTCTGGTTCATGTGATCTCGAATGATCAGACTGAAGAAGCGCATCCAAGGTATGGATGTGTGCTTTGTGCGTCCTGGTCCAGCTCTGACATCACCGATGATGTCCGCCCAGATTTGCTGAGCAAAGTCGATCCGCCTTCCGTAGGCGACCGCATGAAAGATATGCCAGAACTGGGTGGATGCCTTGTCCACGCCATGGGTCTTCGAAGAGATAGTGCGGTTGAGAATGTTGAAGAATGAGTACCAGATTGGGGGCAGCATTCCCTGAGAGATCTGGGAGATTCCTCTCGGCCTGTTGTTCTCAGTGTAGTGGACTCCGACAGCGAGCACTTCGCTGAACAGCTCAGATCCAGATACGAGAGGGGCGAACGGTGCCTCCGAAGTAGCAGCTGGCAGACGAAGGATTCTGCGAAGATCCTCCATAGTGAGGACCAGATCAGTCTGGTCCACTCGGCCGACGATGGTTTGAACTCCGTCCCGGTTCTCAACACGGGAAGTGTGCCAGAATTGCTGCAGATAAATCATCGGGATATCAGCAGTGGCTTGCATCGCGTATGCAAGGGGGTGAGCTCGGAGAATCTCGAGAACAACGTCATCTTGGACGGTGAAGTTCGCCAAGTCGACGAACTGGTTGTTCTGGTGGATCTCGACGATGTCTGTCGGGTTGATCAGTGCGAGATCAGCAGCGTTGGCGACGGGTGAAGTAGGAGCAATTGGTTGTTGATCAGCCATTTCTGCAAAAACATCAAGTGTTATAAGAATTACAACGTGAAAAGACTATACCCTCGACTAGACGCGAGTCGGAAAACCTCGAAAACCCATTAAAGAGTGTTTCGTATTTTCCGAGTCGAAAAACGAGCAAACAGTAAGAGGGGAGTTTTCCGATTCGGAAAAGGATGTTTTCCGAGTCGGATAACTCAACACTTGGTAAAAGAGCACAATGATAAAACAGACAAGTTTTCCGATTCGGAAAAGGGTATTTTCCGAATCGGGAAACTCCCACACTCAGAGAGAAAACATGTAGGTTTTCCGAGTCGGAAAACATGGTTTTCCGATTCGGAAAATGTCAATACTTAGAAATTTTGGCAAAACTTGGTCTCTCTATCGAGTCGGAAAACCTTGGAAACCCATAAGGGTAGTTCCACGTTTTCCGAGTCGGAAAAGAAGCAATTGAAAACCGAGACCAAGTCCGATTCGGAAAACATAGTTTTCCGAATCGGAAAACATACAAAGAAGACTCATCGTTTTCCGATGCGGAAAACTTGAACATTCAAGTTTTCCGATTCGGAAAACTTGAATGTTCAAGTTTTCCGAGTCGGAAAACCGAGACTGTTCGAGTTCTCCACTTAGAAACCGCTCAAAAACCGTCGATCTAAGGCCCTAAACTATCAACATTCATCCTAAATCAGTTTATAACAACATTATAAGCAACAAAGGATCGTTTTAACGTCCCGAAATCCCATTCCAAGAAGTTTGGGTTTCGGGTAAGTTTTTAAAACTTTTAGGCTTCGATCCAGGTATTAAAACGCATGATTTAGATGTTAAAACTATATAAGGGTTGATCGTTTACTTACCAGGAATCCGAATATGTAAAGAAATCGACGATCGGAGCAATAACGGGCGAAAACCGGAATCGAGCGCGAAGTGGGTTCGGGTGAGAATTCAGAGAGAAAAAGATGAAAATTTGAATTTTGTGAAAAGTAATTCTTGAAAACCGGTATTTATATTTTTACCGAATTACACTGTGTTTGGGTCAAAAACACTGTGTTTGGCTCTCCTTTTGGCTCTCTTAACCCGACTTTCACCATTTGGCAAAAACCACCCCTGGACTTGAAGTTTGAGAAAACTTACAAACAAGTCCCTGAACTTGTATTTTTAGAAAATTTTCAAAACAGACCCTGGACTACAAGTTTCACAAGATTTGCAAAACGAGTCCCTGAACTTTAAGAAGCAGAAAGTGGCAAAGTTAGCCCCCGAACTTGTAAGTTCAAGACATGTACTCTACCGCCCCCTGAACTTTCAAGTTCACAAAAAAAATTACAAGTTCAGCCCTCGACTTCCGAGAAAAGAGACTTACCTGGTTCGTCTCACTGGGTTTAGATCGAGTCCTGGTCTGAAGTAACCAGAAGTCGTTGTGAGGGTCCACACCTACAAAATAGAATATAAACGTGGTATCCAAAGTGATGTGGATCCGAGAACGTTAGTGAGCACACCAAACAGTATATACAGGACTTAGTACTCCCCTCGATTCATGCAACATCTATAGAATTCCTACAGACTCCCCCTACACACATGCATATAAAATAAGAACTCCCGACTCCCCCTAGACCTCAGGCAGGGAGGTCTAGCATTCCCAACTTGCTTAGGAGGAAAAAGTGACGCTTCTCGTCAAACGGCTTGGTGAACAAATCAGCAAGCTGATAGTCACTCTCAACAAAGTATAGTTCAATATTACCTTTCTCGACGTGATCTTTGATGAAATGATATCGAATGTCGATATGCTTCGTCCGAGAATGTTGAACCGGATTTGCCGTGATCTGTATTGCACTTTTGGAGTCGCAGTATATGGGAATTCGATGCATGGTGTATCCAAAGTCAGCTAGTTGGGTTTTCATCCACAGAACTTGCGAGCAGCAGCAAGCGGCGGCTACATATTCTGCCTCCGCGGTGGATAAAGAGACGCAAGTCTGCTTCCGGGATGACCAACTGACTAACTTGTCCCCGAGAAATTGACATGCACCAGAAGTGCTTTTCCTGTTTAGCTTACAACCTGCATGGTCTGAGTCTGTATATGCAATTAGTTCAAAACCAGAATCCTTTGGGTACCAAAGGCCAAAATCCGGTGTGCCCTTCAGATACCTAAGGATTCGCTTGACTGCAGACAGATGTGAATCTCGCGGGTCACACTGAAAACGAGCGCAGACACCCGTGGAAAAGACGATATCTGGTCTACTAGACGTGAGATATAAAAGGGAACCAATGATTGCCCTATAAGTTTTCTGGTCAACCGGTTTACCAGAAGTGTCTGCAGAGAGTTGAAAATTTTTTGGCATTGGTGTGGCCGCGGAGTTTGAGCCACCGAAATCAAATCGTTTTAAAAGATCTTGAACATACTTGGCTTGATTTATAAAAATGCCATCAGGGCGTTGTCGAACTTGAAGTCCTAAAAAGAACGTCAACTCGCCCATCATGCTCATTTTGAATTGGGATTTCATGGTGTTTTCAAACTCTTGGCACATCTCGGGCTTTGTAGACGCAAAGATAATGTCATCCACGTATATCTGTACAATAATTAAATCGTTACCTGACTTCTTGAGAAACAAAGTGGGATCGATAGTACCTTTCTTGTAGCCAACTCCGAGTAAGTAGTCAGTGAGAGTTTCGTACCATGCCCTCGGAGCTTGCTTCAGACCGTACAGCGCCTTATCCAAAATGTAGACGTGATTCGGGAATCGTGAATCTACGAACCCTTCCGGTTGCTCAACGTACACTTCTTCTTGAAGGACTCCATTCAGGAAGGCACACTTGACGTCCATCTGATAGACAGTCATGTTTTTGTGTGCGGCATACGCAAGGAAGATTCGGATTGCTTCAATTCGGGCGACTGGCGCGTACGTCTCATCATAGTCGATACCCTCTTGTTGGCGATAACCCTTGGCGACCAGGCGAGCTTTGTTCCGGATGATGAGATTATTCTCGTCGGTTTTGTTCCGGAGTATCCACTTGAGGCCAATGATTGTCTTTCCCCATGGTCGTTCTACCAAGCGCCAAACCTTGTTTCTCTCGAATTCGGCTAGCTCATCTTGCATGGCGATCACCCAGTCAGGATCGGTGAGAGCTTGCCAAACATCAGATGGTTCAAAATCGCTCAAGAATCCACCGAAAAGGATTAGATTTTCAGTGTGCTTTGCAGATCGGGTGTTTACAGGTTGTGAGGGACTCCCGATGATCTGGGAGGGGGGATGATCTTTTGTCCACCTGCGAGTGTGAGGGTGAGTGACATAAGTCTGTCGGTTGTTGGTGGCGTCGTTCTCATCTTGCACAGCAAAGACCTCTTCTAGGTTCCCACTTGATGTGCCTTCAGCCTGGTTAACCCGCGGTGCAGCCTCTAACCGGGGCTCTCTAACTACCTGAGCATATGATCGTTGGGCCGTGCTCGGGGAAGGTAGTGGAGCTTCTTCTGGAATTGGAGAAAGAACAGGGTGAGGAGTCTGTTCTTGATCAGATGCCGGTGAAGCTGCGGATGAAACTTCAGATGGAGGAGCTGCGGACTCAGGGGTCATGGAGTGAGTTGAAGTGCTGGAGGAGGGCTCCGTGACGAAGGCATCAGAAGTCACTGTGGTTGTGGTTGAACCTGTTGGAGCGGGAACTACGATTGGACTCGTTAGAGTGTGCAGATCGTATTCCGCGAGATCTAAGAAGTCTAAAGCAGAAAAGTTAGATGACGGATCTGTGCTCGGTGGTGAAGGGAACAATTCAGGGAAAGATGCAGACACACTACTGGAACTAGCATTCAGATAGGTTTCAGATTCAGAGAAGTCAACATTTGAGCTTTCCAGGATAGTTCGGGTCCGTTTGTTGAAAACCCGGTAAGCCTTAGAGTTATGTGAGTATCCGATGAAGATAGACTCATCAGACTTAGGGTCAAACTTACCCAAATTATCCCGGTCATTAAGAACATAGCACTTACAACCAAAAACTCTAAAGAAGTCAATGTTTGGCTTACGCTGTTCGACCATCTCGTAAGCGGTTTTACCAGTCCGCTTTACGATCAGAGTCCGGTTTTGTGTGTAACATGCTGTGGAAACGGCTTCAGCCCAAAACTGTTGAGGAACTCCAGAGTGAGCCATCATGGATCTTGCTGCTTCGACTAACGTCCGGTTCTTCCTTTCTACGACCCCATTCTGTTGAGGTGTGCGAACTGCCGAGAAGTTGTGAGTGATCCCCACTTCTTCAAGAAAGGATTGCAACTTTGCGTTGCGGAACTCTGTACCGTTGTCGCTACGTATTTTTCTCACCTGACGACCCAAGAGAACTTGAGTGCGTTTGATGAAGGCTATGATTCGTTCAGCAGCTTCTGATTTGTCTCGAAGAAATTCAATCCAAGTGAACCTAGAGAATTCATCTACGAGAACCAGCATATACTTCTTTCTGGCGAGACTTTCTACTCTCATAGGTCCACAAAGATCCATGTGTATTAGGTCGAGGGGACTTTGGCAATTCGTGTCCATTCTTGGTGGATGAGAGCTTCTGGTCATCTTTCCTTGTTCGCACGCTGGACAGAGAGTGTCCTTGGAAAGGCGAAGCTCAGGTAGTCCCCTGACCAATCCCTTAGAAACCAGCTTGTTCATATCTTTGAAGTTCTGATGGCATAGTCTGCGGTGCCATAACCAACTGTCCCCTTTTGATGCTTTTGAGAGCAGACAGATCGCATTCTTCGGGTTAGCTTCAAACTGGGGGTGTGTTTGAGGGATTGAACGGAAGACGGTTGTGTAGAGATTGCCATTTCGCCTGGCGGAGAGAATGGCGTTGTTGTCTTCATCGTTCACGTCACTTCCATACTGAAAGGTCTTCACCCAGTATCCGTTATCACAGAACTGGCTGGAGCTAAACATGTTGTACCCCAATCCCTCCACATAACGTACACCCTTGATGATGTACTTTCCATTGGTGATTTTTCCCGACCCTAATATCGGCAACGGCGTTCTGTCGGCAGTCTTTATGTATCCCTCAAACTTCTCAATGTAGTCGAAGATGAAGGACCGCTGCCCAGTCATGTGTGTGTGAGCCCCCGAGTCAAAGTACCACACATGACTGATCTGCAAAACAATCAGGCTTGTTTAGGGACCCATTGCCAAATGGGTTCCTTAGGGTCAGAAATAATTGAATTGGTCGATGCAGTCTCCTTTTCGGATTTCTCCTTAGGCTTAGGGGACTGCACTGACGAGGAAGATTTCCCCTTTCCTCTTTTTCTCCCTCTTCTCTTTCGAGATTTGATTGTAGGTACATCAGCATTAAAGGAATCATAAACACCATAGCGCAGAAAATTGTCAAACATAAAGCACATGTCATTACGCAAAGAGTCAAAAGCATGAGTTAAATGTCGATTACGTTTTACAGACATGTTTGAATTAATTCCTACACTAGGTGGAGCGTAGCCAAGACCCGCACGGTTAGGACTACGCTGCTTAGGGAGAGCTTGAAAAGAGTTGGGTCTTCCTCGATGATCCTTCCTCGGTGGCTTCACTTCCCGTCCACCATCCTTCTTCCTCCCATCTGCATTAAGAGCATGGTGTGAGTTAGATGACGGTTTAATAGGAGAAGAGTTGCCACCCTTTCCAGAATATGTTTTTGAAAATTTAGGTTTCGTGGAAGAGAAAGGTTGCTTTGGTTTTAACTGAGAGGTCTCACCCACTTCAAAGTTGCTTGAATTAAGGTCAAGACTTTTAATGGGTTTAGCTGAGTTACGAGCATCATTAGACTTTGAATGCCTTTTCTGGAGTCCTTTAGGTGCGTGAGGCTTAACTAACTTTCCCTTGTCAGTACCAACACATTTTTCACCCTTAGGGTTACTGTTCTCAGAAATAGGAGCTCGTGACTCAACAGACTTCTTAGGTTTTACAAAACCAGATTTTGGCCCTTTTGGAATAAAGCCTGAAGGATCATCACCTTCATCTAAGAACACCTTCAGATCGTATTCAACGTTAGGATCATGGATAGTCTTTGGTTCGGTTATCCTATGGTGTGAGTTGAAGGGTTCATCATCATCTGACAGTAAGGTGTAATAATCCTCTGGATCCGTAACAGATTTGGTTCGGGATTCAACTATCGGATGGTCTAGGAGTGGAGTAGTCCTATCATTAACTGAGTCTGAAAGATTTTCAAAGTACATGACTTTTCTTTTCAAAATGGAATTCGACACACGTTGGTTGGTTAAGGCCACACGATAATTGATCTTTTCATCATGATCAAGTTCTCTTGCAATTTCTGAGTGAACATTTAGGAGAACATATCGTGCCTTAAGATCTGCAACCTTAAGTTGAAAATCAGTAAAAGTTGAGGCTGCGGTCTCACACTCTGAAGACATTCTAATTCTCTCGGCATTTGTCTCGATCAATTCTTTCTTCAAAGTGTGAACCAAGTTGTCTTTTTCAGAAATAAGCACTTTCAGATTCAGTATCTGATGTTGACATGCGTCCAGATCCATGGCTTTTAATCTAAGTCCAAACATTTCCTTCTCTAGTTCAACTAGGTCGGGACCCTTAGTTGCGGAAACATCCTCTGGTGGGATAACTAGGGTCTCCTCTGAAAAATCCATCTGCCTAGTGTCATAACTAGTGTTAAGGTCTGAGTAGTTGATGGGAGGCATAGCTACCCTAGGGGTTCTTGCCTTGATGCCTTCCCATGTGGACTTAGTGTTGGTTGGATCACTGGCTGGGACAAATATGGGTTTGTTGGGAGCAGGGCTAGTGGGTGGACTGCTAGAGGTGCTGTTTGTTGGACTGACGGTCGTGGTTATGGTCTCACCATTTATAACTTCGGTATAAGTGACAGTCTGCCTGACGAATTCCTCGGTCACATGTCCTCCTACTAGGGCAGGTTTGGGTTTGGAGGCGGCCATGTCCTCAAAATTGTACAGATTAGAAGGTGCCTTTTCTAAAACATGGTTTTCAGACAGTCCAAGTCCGGGTCTGGCTTTATAGAAAGGATTTTTGTTGGCATGCTGCGTAAGAATGCTCAGGGTCTGCTCAGATTGTCCTCTTTTAAAGTTGTTGTCTTCAAGCTCTTGAATTTTGGAAAACAGTCTAGTTCTTTCGTCTGAAAGTAACTGAAATTTTAGTTGGAGCTCCCCATGGTCACTGTTAAGTTCCTCATGGGTTTTCTGAAGACAACTGAGTTTGTTGGACAAATTGGACTCTCTGACGCTAGACTCAAGAGTCTCACGATTGTACACTATGGTCAAGTCCTCAAGAGAGCTTTTGTATATGGCACTGTCGATTCTAAATTTCGTGACGAGAGATCGTTCCGATTGGAGACATCTCTCAAGTTCACAAATTCTAGATTCTAACATTGTCACATCATCAGTTAAGTCAGGAATAGTGGATACCTCAGAAGCGTCGAGGTCTCGATATGTGCTGGGGCCAACAGCTTCAGGTCCTTCGAAGTCTGCCATCAAACACGGACCCCCAACAAGATGATCTTCCTCGTCTGAGCTTTCTTCCTCGCACACCCAGTTTTCCTCATCGACTAGCAAAGCAACTCCCTTCTCTTTCTTCCTCATCAATGCTGCCTTCTTCTCAAAGTATGCAGCATCCTTGTATCTGACAGGGCAGTTGTTCGCGTAGTGACCCAGCTTACCACATTTGAAGCAGGATGTAGTGGCACTAGCGGTCTTTTGAGGAGCTGGGGTAGAAGCACCACTATTCACCGGAGCTGGAGGAGCATTCAATCTTTGATCACCAATCTCAACAGGACCTTGATGATGTCCTTCTCTCGGGGCTTGCCTGGAAGACCCACTCTGATGGTTGCCATCTGGATAGTTCCTTTCTTGATCTTGTCCATAACCCCGGACACTTTGACTGCCTTCAAATCTTCCATATCTTCCATCTTGGCCACCTTCGTATCCGCTGCCATATCCTTGACGATCAATGTATCCTGACTCAGGAGTGTAGTTTCTCTGGTTTTGGCGAAAGTTGATATGAGAGACTTGTCCTCTCCAATCTCCCTGATCTCCAGGACCTCCCTGATAGTCCAGGTAGGTGTTATCTCTGTAGCTTCCCCTTGCTTCCCTATACTGGCCTTGATCACCACGGTATCTTCCTGGATTCTGATTCTGATATCTGTCCCCTTGCTGGTATCCTCCTCTTCCTTGATTTCCAAACTGAACTCGTTCTTGCTGGTAGTGTCCACCTCGGCCTTGCCCCATCCTTCCTCCACTGGGATATCCAGATCCCCTAGGTCTGCTGTATCCACGTTTGGAATTCAGCTTCTGTACGCTATTAGAGATGAGGGCAAGAGACTCATTCACATGGAAGAGTTCATCATCAGAGATTGAGATGATCAGCGGATCATCTGGATGTTGATAGCCTGGACCATAGTTCGAGTTGAACTCTTGGTAGTTTGAACCATAGTTCCCGTTGAACTCCTGGTTGTAGTTCTCCTGATAGTGCTGAGGTGGTGAGTGGTTGAATTGTTGATGCTGGAAGGGAGCTGAGTTTGATCCTCCACATGGAACTGCCGCGAGTGCCAGAGGATCAACAGCATTTTTGAACTTGCCGCCTGTGATGAATTCCTCATGCTGAACCATCATGCTAAAAAGGTCATGTAGACCCATAATCCCCAGATTTCGGCTCAGCTGCAAGTTGATTGCCAGATTCTGCCATGCCGATGTCAGGTTCTTCAGGAACTTAACATTCACCTCGTACTTTGACTTTTCTATCCCGAGTCTTCGTAGGTCATTCACGAAGGCGTTCAGTCTTTGATAAGACTCGGTGAGGGATTCGGTTTCCCTGGCTTTGAAGCCTTCGTAAGCGTTCAGGGCACTTTCCTTTTGACTCTCGAGAGCGGTGTCACCTCCCTGCATCTGCTGCTCTATTTCTAACCAAACGTCGCGTGCGTTTGTCAGACTATCCACTCTTGCGTACATATCATTAGGAAGAGCCATAATCAGAAGGGTCAGCGCACGCTTGTCAACGAGGTGTCGGGCTCTTTGTTCAGGATTGAACATCTCAACTGGCTTTTCGACTACATACGACGGAAGTTCGGGACATGTATCGGTTTTGGGAACAGCGGCAACCGTAACAGTTGGTCGGATTGGGCCTTCGCGGATTGACTTCATGAGATTTCCGTCGAGCATGTCTAGGAAGTGTATCATCCGGCGTTTCCATTGCTGGTACTCGTCCATCACCAGGACGGGAGGGCGAGTTTCTGAACCAATCCCCAGGATTTCCTTCGACATTTCTGAGAAAAGAAAGAGACCACCTTGTAAGATTCACTTGGCTTGAACACAGAAAGGTTTTGAAAAAGCTGATGTTTCGAGCGCCTCGGGACACAGAAAGCTTGGTAAAAGTAAAGGTTTTGAAAGCAAGCTTAGTGTCGAATTTGAGAAACCAAACGGCAAGAGTTTCGGCTCAAAGAGGCGAAATCCGACTTGGAAACAGATGTTTTCCGATTCGGATTTGGCTCAAACAACAGGATTCGGAAAAGCAGCTTTTCCGACTCGGAAAATGAACTTTTCCGATTCGGAAAAGGTGGGTGCGGAAAAGGGACTCTGAAAAGAGAGAAGTTTCTCAAGAGCAAGACCCCGAGTCAGAGACTCGTTTTCCGATTCGGAAAACAGATGTTTTCCGATTCGGAAAAGGAGAGTTCTCCGATTCGGAGAGTGAACAATTTCCGACTCGGAAAATTTGAGCTGGTATTTCAGCTCTCGTTTTCCGATTCGGAAAACCTGTACAGAAAGCTCGAAAAATTTCTCAAAAACACTTAAAAAAACTCTTAAAAATCAGTGTTTAGACCCCCAAAATGTAGGAAAATGCTTAGAAAACTATGGGGAATCACTTAACACTTATTTTAAGCCCTTTTAAAACACCTTTTGGATTGAAAATCCAAAAGTTTTGAAAAACTCAAAACTTGAAAAACCTTTAAAAACCTTTTAAAAACAAACCAAAAGCCAAGGATTCAACAAGATTGGCTCTGATACCAATTGTTGTCCCCTAAAAACAATGAAATGAAGAAGAAATGGATGGAAATCCTATGATAATGAGATGAAATCAATGTAAGCTTTGATAAAACACAACAATGGAGAACTTTGCCCAATTTAGTATATTATAGATTCCAACACAAAACCCTAAACATCCTTTTCCTTTTATAGGGAAAAGGAAGTTACACAAGTTGTCAATAACGGCCCTCGAGGTTCCAAACCTCAAACAAGGGCTTAAACAAAATAAGATTGTTTACAAAACAAGGAAACTAAACTAGAAAGCATTTAAAAGATAGAAGATTCTGACTCTTCTCAACACCTGGGTTCTACAAACCCTCGAATGGGCTCACCGATTGGATTCTGACTCAAGGCGTCAGCCACCACGTTTGTTTTACCCGGGTGGTAAAGTATCTCACAGTCATAGTCTTTCACCACGTCAAGCCACCTTCGCTGCCGCATATTCAAGTCGGGCTGATCCATGAGGTACTTGAGACTTTTTGTGGTCAGTGTAAATTGTGCACTTGACCCCATACAGGTAATGCCTCAACATTTTGAGAGCAAAGACTACCGCCCCCAATTCTAAGTCATGCGTCGGATAATTCCTTTCGTGAGGCTTCAACTGTCTCGACGTATATGCGATCACCTTCCCGTGTTGCATCAGCACGCCACCCAGTCCTTGGTGAGAAGCATCACAATACACCACCATGTCCTTGACCCCTTCTGGTAGAGTCAACACTGGTGCTTCGCATAATCGTCTACGCAGCTCCTCAAACGCTTCCTGCTGTTTACTGCCCCAACTAAAAACGACCTACTTCTTGGTTAGCTTCGTCAAAGGTAGGGAAATCTTTGAGAAGTCCTGAATAAACCTCTGATAGTACCCCGCCAGACCGAGAAAACTTCGAATTTCAGAGGGCGTCTTTGGTATTTCCAACTGCATAACCGCGGATATCTTAGCCGAAACCACCATTATGCCATTCTGGTTCACCACATGTCCAGAAAGTGCACTTCTCTCAACCAAAACTCGCATTTGGAGAACTTCGCATAAAGTCTTTCTCTTCTCAGCGTCTCTAACACTTCTCGTAAGTGGATTTTGTGCTCCCCCTTCGTCTTGGAGTAAACCAGGATATCGTCGATAAAAACTATCACCGAACGATCGAGCATAGGGCTACACACCCTATTCATAAGATCCATGAAGGCCGCTGGCGCGTTAGTCAACCCAAAGGGCATCACTACAAATTCATAATGCCCATAACGCGTGTAAAAAGCTGTTTTCTCGATGTCAGCCCCTCGGACCCTCATCTGATGATATCCCGATCTCAAGTCAATGTTAGAGAACCATGAAGCTCCCTGAAGCTGGTCAAACAGATCGTCGATTCGGGGTAAGGAGTAACTATTTTTCACCATGAATTTGTTCAACTCCCAATAATCGATACACATTCGCTGTGACCCGTCCTTCTTTTTCATAAAAAGGGTAGGAGCTCCCCACGACGAACTACTAGGTCGGATAAACTCTTTGCCAAGCAGTTCCTGAAGCTGCTCGAACAACTCCTTCATCTCCGGTGGAGCAAGCCGGTACGGGGCTTTGGCTACCAGAGCGGCGCCTGGTACCAAATCAATTCGGAACTCCACCTGCCGCTCGGGAAGAACCCCTGGCAAATCTTCAGGGAACACGTCCGTATACTCTTGCACAATCGGCACATCTCCAACCGTCTTCACGGGACTCACCTCGTGGGTATCCCTGACATAAGCAAGAAAGCCCTTCCCGCTATGTTGTAAGTTTCTCCGGGTCCTCACAGCCGGACGTAATGCTGTGCCGTACTTTGCGATGTTGCCGTGGATGATGAGTTCTCCCCCACTTGGGGTTCAAACCCACACCTGCTTATGATGGCAATCGATTTTTGCCTCCACCGAGTCTAACCAGTCCATGCCCACGATCACGCATAACTCTTTCAAAGCGATTGGAATCAAGTCAATTTCAAACTTTATTTCCAAAAACTCCATAATGCATCCATGGTAGACATAGAGTGGGTTGCCCCACTATCAAACAGTACGAGTGCAGACATAGAGTTTACAAAGAAGGTGCCTAACAAATAAATAACCAATGCACACACTTAACACTACATCAACCGAAAGAGTTAAACATAAGAAGCAGATAAGTACCCGTCACCACCTTCGAAGCTGTATGGGCCTCTTCCGCCGTCATCTGAAAGGCTCGACCTAGAGCATGCTGTGGTTCCGCCGCACCAGTACGTCTATCAGTAATGCGGAGGGTGGATGGAGCAGGGGCCGCACATTCCCACTTCCGCTTCCTCCGGTCTTTAGTTTTGGGCACTCATTCTTCAAGTGACCGCCCTGGCCACAATTGAAACATAGCCGAAAACCCTCCTTACAGTCTTTCATCACATGGCCAGGCTGGCCACACTTGAAGCATGTCATCGGCTGCCAACCCGATCCACCCTGCTGCCCACGACTGTTCCCATCGCCTCTTTGGTTATTCCTGGTATCGAACGTTCTGGGCCTCTTGGCCTGTGGTGTTGCGGCAGGTTGCGTTGATAAGGTCCTTTTGTTACCTAACTAATACTCCAGCTCGATCTCACGTCGTTAAGCGGACTCGGTCATTTGGTTCAGGCTGGTATGTTGTACATCCCTCAAAAATTCATGAATCTCGTTCTTTAGCATTCCAGCAAAC
This sequence comes from Centaurea solstitialis, assembly GCA_030169165.1. Taxonomy (NCBI): domain Eukaryota; kingdom Viridiplantae; phylum Streptophyta; class Magnoliopsida; order Asterales; family Asteraceae; genus Centaurea; species Centaurea solstitialis. The sequence continues at coordinate 59,363,711 of CM058043.1, forward strand.
CTTTCCATTTTCATATCTTCGCTCGCGGTGTAGTCAGGTCAGAAAAGCGCCATCTCTCTAAACTTGATGATCAGCTCCGTGACCGTTTCATTTTTCTGTCTGTTGCTTAGAAAATCCCGAGTGATCCTTTCAATTTCAACCCTCGGTATGTATTGACGGTGAAAATGCTCCACAAACTCACCCCATAACAATGCTCCCCGTTCTTCTTCAGTCATATCCGCAACCTGCAATTTCCACCGGTTCCACCAGTCTTTCGCTGGTCCACGGAGTAATTCAAGGCGTAACGAACTTTGAGATTGTCAGGACAACCATTAGTATGGAAGACTCCCTCCATGTCAGAAATCCAACGCAAGGCCATAGTGGGATCCAGCTCCTCTTTGAACTCTGGAGGAACGCAAGCAGAGAAGTCTCGGTAAGTGAATCCCCGCAGCAGACCACCCCCGGTCGCGTTAACAGTAGCCAACATCTCGTCCAACAACGCAGTGAACTGATCCCTAACTCTGTTGATGAGTTTGGGAACCATGTTAGTGAATGCTCGTCCCACTTCCTCCGTGACAAATTCCCTAATTTGATCCTTAGACATCCCCTGGTTACTTCTAATAGTCACCATCCTCTAAAGTGAACAGTGCAGTCAGATACAACTCAAGCATTCTATCTTAAAGCATAGACCTAAACACTAGGTTATTTGATTCCCCCGAAAACCTCTCAGATTCAGGCATAGGTCATGTGATGACAATGCTAGGAGATCTTCTATCACCCTCATTACCGATCTATGATTGACTCTGATCGATTCCCTAGGTACACAAACACCCCAGTATAGACAGTGATTTCAAGCACATTCGTACTAACACATATAAACAAGCAAGCATTCAACTCGGGTCCCAATCCAACTCGCCCACATAAACCAACACTTGTCTATACTATTGAGTCATCAACCGATCACACGGTTGTTAGTCAAGCAATAAGGTAAACATTCAAATAACTTCTACGCCCGAGCAACAACCAAACAAGGAACATGCAAAAGGATTAAATTAGGTAATCTAAGTCTACCTCATCTTATAACATACAACCTAAAATGTAATCGTTTAATTACTCAAGAGCATAAACAAACTTAGTTAAACCAATACCAACAATAATTATCAGAGAAAGAGTGCCAATAAACATCTTGACAAGCAATTTAATAGCGCAAAAACCCCTAATCGCATGCGTCTAAATAAATAAATGTACCTCAGGCTACGGCTGGCTAGACAGTACTGAACTCCCGATCTACGAACTCATCCGTAATCAAGTCTCAGCTTGAGATCGGAAACACACACCTGTGCATCCGATTCACTCAAGCTTCGCTCTGATACCAACTTGTAACGCTCTAAAATTTTCTAATAAATTTTTAAAAGTTTTCTTTTTCAAACAAAGTTTAATACCGAAACTGCATTTATTTCAAATAACGATCTAAACAAACCGTAAACAACTATTACCGCCAAAAGTTTGATTCGTAACCAAAATTTAAATAAAAACAAGAGAAGCTAATAAAACTAGATCCACAGTAATTCAACAAAAGAAAACGTAATAAAGTAGTTTTATTCCAGTCTATGAGTTCGAGATCTCCGGAGAACACTGTCACCCCACGCCCTTACCTTTAGCATCCGAATTACTTGTACGTGCACAATCTAAGAAGATGGGGGGTAAGCCACACGCTTAGTGAATTCCTATATCTCATCATAATTCAATTAAATGAACCCACACCCTAAACCACACAAATCAAACCACACCAAGTCTTTCGCGGAGAACCAACCCTTAACCGATACAACAAATGCACCTCTAAGGGGACTACAGGTCTCCACGCCCAACACCCGACATCCAGGTGCCCCAAGGTCACTCCATCCCCGACGTCCAAGTATGGCCGTGAACACTTGGCTAGACAAAGTCACTCCACACCCGACATCCAGGTCAAGGACACTTATCTAGGGACTAGGCCAAACCACACAATACCAACAAACACAATCCATTTACACATAACAAGTACATCATAATTATATTCACCAATATATGGATCTCAAGCAATATAACAAACCTTACAAACGTATAAGTGATACCCAACCAATCACAACATCAAATACAAAGCGAGGCACAAATAATCTCATCATAATAAGATAAGGAACTCACCTCAAGTTCTTGTTAACAAAAACACCTACATCAGTTTTCCCCAAATCCCAAAGAATCCAACAACCCTAAATTAATGTGATAAAAACAATCATAAAAGGTTTATTTAACTAAACAAAACAGCCCCCTACTAACCCACAAGGTTTTAGCCTTGTGGGTTTACTGAAATCGAAAGAAAGAGAGGAGAGAAGAGGGACAGCAGGGTGGCGATCCCCCCTGACCTTACCTGCTGCTGATCGGAAAAAGGAAGAAGAAGTAGAGGCGTCGCCGGCCTCTGCTCTGCTGCCGTCGACGAGGAGAAGAGAGAAAGAGAACGAGAGACTGATCGGAAAGAGAGAGACTTCGGTCTCTCTCTAGGCTGCTGGCAAAAGAGAAGGGGAGGGAGAAGAGGTACGGCTGCTAGGGTTAGCTCTTTACATGTGTGTGTTCCTAAGCTACCACGCCCCAACATATAAAGGGAGGAAAGCCCGTCTACGTGCATGCATGGGCTACGGGCCCGACTTTTCACAAAAGTCCCAACCGGCCCCTCCCTTTACTAGCTAACTAAATTACCGAACAAAATACACGAAACAGATAAATAAGTAACGACTTTACCAGAAATTTCGGGGCGTTACACCACTCCCGGACCCTAATTGTAGGGCAGCAACTGGCAGATTAACCAAGCCACGTGGAGGCGTTAAAATCAAGTATCCCGGACTAAAGTCCTAGAAACCATACATCTGAAAACAAAAAATTCACCATTAGTTTCGATAATTTTTGGGTTTTTCAACGTAAAAGTGAAAAAAAAACTCGCCAAAAAACCATTTTCATTGTTTCAGCGGTGGCATAAACAAGGCTATGAAGTTGTTGTTAACTTTGATTTATTGCCGAAATAAACTCGACCGAAACCCACCTCCGGCAAGCTCTGATACACTTAAAAAATGCAGCACCATAATGATAGGAAAATATTGTTAAAGAGTTAAACGGATAATTCTATATTTTATTATATTTTAAAAAAAGGTAAGAGATATCTTAATTGCCATAATTACAATATTAAACTAAACATACCCTTTTGAATTTAATTAATTAAAAACTAACTGAAACTATTTGATTGGTTGTTGGAGGTTTGTAAGTTTGTATTTTAATTAAGGTTTGTAAAAAACTCTCCTCTTATATATATATATATTAGATACATATAAGGGCCAGATATCAGAATAACCTAAATATGATTCTTTCGACGTTTTCGAGTAGATTTTGAGCTATAACGTACATAACCTCTTTTTTTATGTAATTTCAAGGTTTTCGAGCCTAGCTTGACCTATAATGTATCTTTTACGAGTCTAGCTCGAGCTTGAAGTATGAAAGCTCGCCAAGCTATAGAGCTCAAGCTCGAGCATAACATAACTCAAGGCGAGCTTGAGCCCTGTCGAGCTGGGCTCAACTCATTTACACCCCTAAACCGCATAATGTAATTTTAGCTAGGTTTTCTTTACACAGTTAATCAAAGAGAATGATGTATATACCAACTAGATATTGGTTTGCTGTGATATTATATATACAAACAGTTCACTATGTGTATTATGTTGGAATTTGTTGGTAAAATATAGGCTTTTTACCAATATTTGGACACAATTAAATATATATAAATATGTTACATATAGTTAACTCTTAGTGGGTTTGTGTTCTATTATATGAGAGCTTCAAATTGGTATATCGAGTGTCCAAAAATGGATAATGTGTAAATGAGATATCGATTCTCAAAGATGAGTACTTGGGTTTTGAATTTTTGTAACTGAAGTTGACCGATTCTCTTTAGAATTAAATTGTACGTTTTTTATTCTCGAATTAAAATCGTTCGTCGTTTTCGTGCATTTTTATTCTCTTAGAATTAAATCGTCGGTTTCGTATGTTTTTATTCTCGAATTAAAATCGTTCGTCAGTTTTGTACGTTTTTATCCTCTTAGAATTAAATTGTCGGTTACGTACGAATTAATTTGTCAGTTTCGTTGGTTACGATTTTTTTCAGTATATAAAGACACCCAAGTAGCTCATTTAGTACATACAGAAAACACACTAAGAGCTCTCTCTCTCTCTTCTTCTCTGCATAAATCTTTCCATCGACTAGTTTTTCAGGCAAGTGTTATCCGGCAGTTCATCGACTGTTTCAGCCGTTGTACCCTGGGAGCAGACGGCAAATCTGCTTTAGGGGATCGTGTCAAACACGAGCCTTAGGTACCTCTAACTCGGTTCTCGGAACCTTGTTACTTATGTTCTTCTACTCCTTGTTTAGCGTTCTGGAGTTTGTTTCCAGAATCGGTTTAATAATCAAATAACCAACAATCGGCTTTCTTTTTTCTTGGAGATTGGTTGTTTTCTGGATTATTATTTTTTTCAAGAAAAATTCATTTTGTCATTTTTTTTTATTCAAAATAACCAACAATCTTAAACAGATTTTACATAAATATGTTTGTTTAAAATTTACATCTGAAAGATACACACAACTCTCAAGATACCACGTCTTAAAAATTGGAATGTTAATCATGTTCGGAAATGAGTTTTCCATGTATTAATATAAGACGTTCGCCATCGACATTATGAAATAGTACCTAAAATGTGGGGGTAGCTTACCTGTTGTAAATTAAAAAAAATGAATATTGTAATTAATTCGTTGGAATTAATTCGTATAAATGTTTGTCGGTTACGAATTAATTATGTCAGTTACGAATTTCGATTTTAATTTGTTTAACTGTTTGTCAGTTACGAATTTCGATTTTAATTCGTTTAACTGTTTGTCGGTTACGAATTAATTAAGCCAGTTACGAATTTCGGTTTTAATTCGGTTAACTGTTTGTCGGTTACGAATTAATTACGTTAGTTACGAATTTCGGTTTTAATTCGTTTAATTTTTTATCGGTTACTAATTAATTACATGGGTTAAAATTTTATATTTAATTCATATAATTGTTTGTCAATAGTGAATTAAATGTTTCGGTTATAATTCGTTTAATTACAAGTTAACAATTTTGGTTTTAATTCATATAGTTGTTTGTCAATTATGAATTAACCATGTCGGTTATAATTAGTTTAATTACGAATTAACAATATCGGTTTTAATTCGTGTAATTATTTATCAATTATGAATTAGTTATTTCGGATTTAATTCGCTTATTTTTGTGTAAATTAACCATTTCGGTTTTTAATTACTTGTCAATTATGAATTGATAATTACAGTTTTAATTCGTTTAATTATTTGTTAGTAACGAATTAATTATGATTTACTATAGTATGTCATGATAACAATAGATACACGAATTTAATAAGTTTGGATCGAAGTCGTCATATGAGTTTTGATGAAAGATATAGCCATGAACAAAAGATTTGTGTTATCAAGTTTGTGACAACACATAGACTCTAATGTAAGAGTATCAAAAGTTTCGCCAAGTCATGATCGAGTATGATGATATATCGATCACTGAATATGGCTATGGGAAATAGAACAACTAGGATCCTAGAATTTTGGATGCCTAGGTTGTCACCTAGAGAGAGTTGTGTTTAAGAACATTGGTGTGACAAGAACACTCATGTATGGTGCATTGACAACAACATCTGGCCAATGTTTTTGTAAATTCATCAACATATGTGTGTGTTCTTGATATAGCTTAAAACGTATTAACTAGTGCATAACCAACAACTCTATTCATGATAAAGAAGAAGACACTACTCAGTAGAATTGTTTAAATACACAAGTTGTATTAGATTATCCAAAAACAAATTGAGCAGATACTCGTATCATTTGAATCAAGAATTGTGCAAATGATTCATGTATGATTTTGAAGACTCCAAGCAACCAGTTGGTTGGTGGTCACACTTGGAGACTTACAAATCCTAAAACACTTGATAAGCTATGATGTCATAACTGTGGAAAAGGATGGATCACTAGGTCCATAAATGATATGCCATATTATTATAAATTGGTATCTTATCTAGACATTTTAATCATAGGAAGATTTACATTACTTTGATATATATTCGATAGTCACACGAATAACATCCCTTAGGATGGTTTTGGCAAGTGTAACCATTAGAAATCTATCTGGAGCAGTCAGAGGAATTTGTTGCCCAAGGTAAGCAGAACAAGGTGTGTAAACTTGTTAACTCCTTATATGGCCTAAAACAAGCTCCAAAATAGTGGCATCAAAATTTTGATCAAGCCATGTTGGAAAGTGGTTTTAAAATAAGTGAGTGTGATAAGTGTGAAAGACGCGACTCATGGTTATGTCGTTTTGTGTTTATATGTTGATGATATGCTTATCATCGGTAGTGATGACAAAATGATAAGGTCCACGAATGATTTGTTGAAATCTAAGTTTGACATGAAAGACATGGGTTTCTCATATATGATATCTGGAATCAAGATCACAAGAACTCAAAATGGTCTAATGTTAAGTCAAATACCTTATGTGGACAAGATTCTTGAGAAATTTAATCAACGAGACACTAGTATAGCTAGAACTCCGATTGACACTAGTCAACATATACCCAAAAATAGTGGAGATAATGTTGCACAACTGGAATACTCAAGAATAATCGATAATCTGATGTATCTCATGAGTTGTACCAGACATGACTTAGCATACGCAATAAGTAGGCTAAGTAGATACACTAGTAATCCAAGTGATGAACACTGGAAGAGTATTACTAGATTGTTAAGGTACTTAAGATACACAAGAGAGTGTGGACTGCATTATGTAAGATATCCAGCTATAATCGAAGGATACAATGGTGCAAATTGGATATTTGATTCCAGATCTACAAGTGGATATGTGTTCAAACTTGGAGGTGTTGCTATATCTTGGAAATCATCCAAGCAAACTATTATATCCAAATCCACGGTGGAAACAGAGTGGTTGCGTCAATTTCTGGAGGATTTTCCCAAATGGCCTAAGCCGGTAACAGCCATTTGTATACATTGTGATAGCCAATCAGCAATTGGTAGAGCTCAAAATACAATGTATAATGGGATTTCAAGGCACATTAGACGCAGACATAATACGATAAGACAACTACTCTCTACTGGAGTTATCTCGACTGACAATCTGAAGTCAAAAGATAACATTGTTGATCCGCTTACGAAAGGCCTTTAGAGAGATTTAGTTTACAAGTCGTCCAAAGTAATGGGACTGAATCCCTTGAATGAATAAATTCATGCAAAGGAAACCTTACCCAGAAGACTAGAGATCCCAAGATCTAGGTTCAAAAGGACAACCTAGTTGTATGAATGTGGAAAGTCACTATGGGGGAGTTAATAAACTTTAAAGACAGTGAAATATGAGGATAAGCATAAAGCTTTTAATCATTATTGATAGTCACCTACAAGAGAGAGAAGTGAGGTCGCTTCGAAATGAATTATTGGGGATACATTCCTAAAAGCTTTCTCTGAACCAGGTAGTGTTCATGACCATAACGAACACGACTACGAGGATATGAACTTGTTATGAAGAATCATGTGTGAAATATGCAATTGTCTACACAAACGACTGACCAGTTCAAAGATATCGAGTCTACTGACAATTAGGAGACTGGGTATGTTTCATAAGGGAAGGTTCAAAGGGTAACCTACCTATCCTATGCAAGATTCGACCTTTGGAAATCGTTGTATGGATTTTCATGTGCAAAGATCGATCTCCATTCATGTTGGGAATTGCTGGAATTTGTTGGTAAAATATATGCTTTTTACCAATAGTTGGACACAATTAATTATATATAAATATGTTACATATAGTTAACTATTGGTGGGTTTGTGTTATATTATATGAAAGCTTCGAATCGGTATATCGAGTGTCCAAAATGGATAATGTGTGAATGAGATATCGATTCTCAAAGATGAGTACTTGGGTTTGGAGTTTTTGTAACTGAAGTTGACAAATTGTGTTTAGAATTAAATTGTACGTTTTTTATTCTCGAATTAAAATCATTCGTCGATTTCGTACGTTTTTATTCTCTTAGAATTAAATCATCGGTTTCGTATGTTTTTATTCTCAAATTAAAATCGTTCGTCGATTTCGTACGTATTTATTCTCTTGGAATTAAATCGTCGGTTACGTACGAATTAATTTGTCAGTTTCGTCGGTTACAATTTTTTTCTGTATATAAAGACACCCAAGTAGGTCATTCTATACATACAGAAAACACACTAATAGCTATCTCTCTTCTTCTCTGCATAAATCTTTCTGGCGACTAGTTTTTCAGGCAAGTGTTATCCGACACTTCATCGACTGTTTCAGCCGTTGTACCCTGGGAGCAGACGGCAAATCTGCTTAAGGGGATTGTGTCAAACATGAGCCTCGGCTACCTCTAACTCGGTTCTCGAAACCTTGTTACTTCTGTTCTTCTACTCCTTCTTGTTTAGCATTCTGGAGTTTGTTTCCAGAATCGTTTTAATAATCAAATAACCAACAATCGACTTTCTTTTTTTTCTTGGAGATTGGTTGTTTTCTGGATTATTATTTTTTCAAGAAAAAAATCGTTTTGTCGTGTTTTTTATTCAAAATAACCAAAAATCTTAAGCAGACTTTACATTAAACACTGTTGCAAACGTCGAGTCTGTTTTTGACTTTCTGAAACAGTTTTCAATTTCAAACATAATTTTCGTCTGTCTTACGAATGTTAAGAAAATCGAGTTTCTTTCGATTGTTTGAAACGGATTGTTTAAAACGAATTGTTTGAAAACATATTGGTTAAAACAAATTACTTGAAACGGTTTTTGCAATAAAAAATGTTTGCAATAAACATATTGAAATCTGTTTACATTTGTTCCTTTGAGTGTTAAAGTCGAGTTTGTTTCGATTGTTAGGACATAGCTTTTATAACAAAATGGATTGTAGTAAAATAAATGTTTGAACAAAATCACATTCACTTCAATTGTTTTGTTTTTGTTTTGTGTAAACAGTGACACTAATTATTGAATATGAAACAATTTCAGGAACCAAATAATGGTTAGAAGTTCAAACAGTTTCTCCCGAAGAGATGTTTAATCTCGGGATCAAGTTTTTGGGATAATTGGTTTCTTAACACATGAAACAATGATATCGGCCGCTCGAGGATGATTTTTGGATACGTTAGCCGAAAATCATGTTACTAACTCTCGATCGGATTTTGTTGATTACATAAGCCTTGAGGGAA